>JAGPOW010003685.1:15136867-15206087 GCA_030014935.1 Caiman crocodilus
ATTTTTTCAAAGACTTTGCCAAGGATGGAGGTGAGATTGACTGGCCTATAGTTGCCTGGGTCCTCCTTCCTCCCTTTCTTGAAAATGGGGACCACATTGTCCCTTTTCCAGTCCTCTGGGACCTGGCCCGTGCGCCATGAGTGTTCAAATATTCCCACCAGTGACTGTGCAATGATGTCAGCCAGTGCCTTCAGCACCCTTGGATGGAGCTCATCCAGGCCTGCTGGCTTACACGCATCCAGTTCCTCCAAGTACCTCTGCACCATCTCAGGGTCTACGCTTAGTAATCTGGTGTCCTGCTGCTGCCCCTCTACAATCCCAGTGAGAGACTTGTCAAGCCCCTCACTTAGGAAAACTGAGGCAGAACTCATTGAGGAGTTCAGCCTTGCCCCCACTGTCTGTCACCAATTGCTTATGCCCATCTAGTAGAGGTCCGATTCTACCCTGGGCCTTCCTTTTACTCCCTATATACCTAAAAAAACATTTTTTGCTTAATTTTTAGAAATTTGGATGGAAAAGAAAGTTAGGTTCCACAGGGGAATCAAGAAGGAAGACCATACTAGGAACTGGAATGGACCACAAGTTGGAGACACCAAAAACCAAAGAAGCTTTGGTAAGTAACAGAAACGGTAGAATGCTTCTATGAGGTTTGCTGGTCCTGAATGCCCTCCAGAATTTTGCCTTTTCATCTTTAGAATAAAAAAAAATGAAACATCAGAGATCAGATAGTTGACATGACTGGACAAAGAAAAGAAAAGATATAGAAGAGGAACACACAGTGCTCACACTTGTTCAAGGATCCCGTTCAAGTATCAGACTTAGCTGATTTGGGTCAAACCAGATAATTGTGTCTGACCCCCTACCCCAGGCAGGAAAAGGACTGAGGTCAGACAACCCCAGTTAGGTGCCTATCTAGCCTCCTCTTGAAGACCTCCAAGTTAGGTAATAGTAGCACCACCCTCGACAGCCAATTTCAGATTCTGGCCACCCTTACCGTGAAAAATGTCTTCCTAATGTCTATCCTGAATCTACTCTCAATTAGTTTGTACCCATTATTCTTAGTTACTCCTAGAGGTGCCCTGGTAAACAGTGCATCTCCAACTCTCTGTTCTCATCCCCTCAGACGTCTCATGTGACAGCTAAAAAGATACAGATCTCTCAACCTCCCCTCATAGGGTTTTGTACGGAGGCCACTAATCATATGAGTGGACCTCCTCTAGACCCTTTCCAGATTTTTTGCATCCCCTTTGAAGTGCAGCACCCAGAACTGAACACAGTACTCCAACTGCGGCATGACCAATGCCCCATAGAGGGTTAACATCACCTCCCTTGATCTGTTGGTCATGCCAATACAGGACTAGATGAGATTGGCTTTGTTGATGGCTTCATTACTCTACCAGCTTATATTCATCTTGGAGTCAGCTATGACTCCAAGATCCCTCTTGGCCACTGAGCAGCTAAGGAGGACATCCCCCAACCTATAGGTGTGCAGGAGATTCCTCCTCCGTAAGTAGAGTACCTTGCATTTGTCTTTGTTGAATTGCATCCTGTTTTGTTCTGCCCATTGACCCAACCTGTCCAGATCAGCCTTTATTTGCTTCCTGACCTCCAGTGTGTTAACTTTGCCCCATAATTTGGTGTCTGTGAGATTAGACAGAGTTCTCTCCATATCTTCATCCAAATAGCTGATGAAGATATTAAATAACACTGGTCCAAGGACCAACCCAAGTGGGACACCACTGCCCACGTCCTTCCAAGTCAAAAATGACCCATCCACCACCACTCTCTGGGTGCAGTCCCTAAGCCAGTTTGCCACCCACCTGACTATATAAGCATCCACTTCACAGCCTACTAGCTTTCTGATGAGAATAGGATGCAAAACAGTATTTAAGGCCTTCTTAAAGTCCAGGTAGATGACATCTGCTTCAGCTCCAGTGTCCAGGCAGTTATGGAACTTCTGTCCCAGATCCCTTCCTGGTTCAAGTTAAATCAGAGTTTCCCAGCATCCCAGCATACTTTTCAGCCCTGGACTTGGCTAAGGTAGACTGTCTGCCACCCCTCTCCTTCCTAGCCAGAGCTCTGACTGACTGAGAAGGAGACTGCAGGCACAGCAGCATCTGGTCACTATCCCAGCAGGTATCCCTCCCTTCCCTCTTCCACAGCATGGACTCCAGTGGCATGGACCCCAGACAGCATCTGCTCATGGTCTTGCCACCCCTATGCTAACTAATGTTGAGAGATGTCTATTTATGTTCATCTCCAAATTCACTGGAACAAAGGCAGACAGAACAGTGTCCACTTACGGCTTTTTTGGAGCTAATCAACAAGTCAGCTAGTAATGTCCCTCTGTTCTTCCTTAAAAATGCTTTGCAAAAAGCTGTTTAAGAAGAGCTTAAAATAATGAAAGAGGTTTTGTTTTCTTGATGGGCTGATAAGCTTTGTGTTCTGATGAGCTTCTTGCTGGCTTCCTGTTAATGTGGGGCAGAAAGGGATGTGGAAAATGACCTGGTTTGCAATGAATGCATTGCCTGTCAGTTTGCTGCAGACAGTATGAAGAAGCAGGGAGAGGGAGATTGAAAAGCTCAGTATTATCAACAGATGTATGCAGTCCACACAAGCAGCCCTCCACCTCCCCCTTCCCCGTGCTTTGCCTCAGAGTGCTAGCTGGGCACCACCCCCCCCAACTCAGCACCTTAGAAGGGAAGGGAGGGTTTGCTCTAGGACTTCCTGGCTTCTAACCTGAGCCAGGGAAGGCATGTGTATGCATTTTCTGATTCAAAAGTGAATGTCTATCCACTTGCAAATTGATTCAATCTCTGCAGGTTAGACTAACTTGCAAAGATTGAGTCAATTCAGGTGCAAATTTTTTGAAAGGCCAGTCACCATTAAAGCAGTTTCTCCCAACACAGCTATCATGGTGATTTCCTGTTCTAAGTACAGAAGAAAACTATGATCTCTCACAAAAGACTGCCAGTACCTCTTGTCAAGTCCTGACATTGTAGTGGCTACCACTGTATTTGTGACTATGATGTCTGGTTGGTGGAACACTTTTCAAATTTGCCAAAATTATATATTGTGTCTCTTTTACCAGCACCTGAATTGCAAGATTGAAATGCCTTTTACAAAGCAGCTGGAATCTGAGACCTGCACTCCTTGTGTTATAAATAGGGATGACCTCCCACAGGCTAGGCAACAAGATTTGTTAATAGATTGTCAAGACAATGAAGGTCTGTGGCTATTTTACATATTTCTTCTGCTTGTTAACTGGCTTGCTACCGCACATTTAGCTTGAGGTACTTTTGCACACCTAAAGGGACAGCTGTATTAGAAAGACATACCTTTTTTACATACCAATCTATAGATATGCTTGACAAGATGGCTCAAGACAGGCTTGTAGAGGAGTGGTTGCACCACACATGTGGACGATTACTGAGTGAACCAGAACTAACGTCTCAGAAAATTGTACTTATTGCAAGACAAATTGAGTCTGTGATGTCAGAAGCTGAAATAATTGATCAGGAGACTACAGGGCTTCTCCAGCAGTTACTTCATTATTCGTGCAGTCTCAAAATCAGTGTAGAAGAGACAGACAAGATGGTAGCAAAAGGAATGCTATTTATACACCTATGAAGTAAAGAGTATCTCAGGATCTGTTTGATCAAATAAAGGCCTACTGCTATTGTGCGAATAGCCAAAGTCACAAAGTGCCCATAAAAATGATTACCACTTTCATCACCATGGAAAAACAAGCCGTTTCACCATGGCGCTTCCTCTCAGAATCTGCTGTGTGAATTCTCTGTTCCTAAGGTTACAGACTGAAGGGCAGATAATGGGATTTCACCTCACTTTGTTCACAAATTGCTTTTTTCTTTTGTGATTTGCGACCAAAAGATAGTTTCCACAGGGTGAGCATTTCATGGAGAAGGGGGCTTGCATTGCTGTGCTGTGATTTCAGACAAGCTCAGCAGAGACTTCCAGAATCAGATTTTTTTTTTGGTCTAGAAATTCTGAAGCCAATGTTGTTCATCCATCTTCTTCAGGGCAACTTGTTTCCAGCAGTCTGTGGTTATGGCCTAGACCTCACACCAGGCCTTTCTTTCACAAACATATTTTGTATCCATGGGCTCAACCAAAGCTTGATAAGCTCTGTTTGTGTTTGTGTCTGGTCTGGGTCTCTGGCCATCCACAGGTACCCCCTCCCCCTGGGCACTGCAATGACTTTTCAAAAAGTGCATATATACATATATTGTTTCTGTGCCTTTTCTGACTCCTTGCCCAGTATAGATATAAAAATATGTTGAAGCCACAGTTATTTCACTTGTGTTTTGCATTTAAAATATTGGTTCTGGCATCTTTGTGTCTGTGCCCTGTGTTTTAATGATAGATTCTGCAAGGTAGTCTTCAGTCTTTCATGTCTAGAAAACACCTGGCACACTTTGAGGCCCTCGTGAAATAATTATGCCAATGTTTTGATGTCCCTGTTCTTGGGAGACTGGCAAATTAGGTTGTGCTGCTAGAATCATCATAGGCCAAATTGTCAGTGGCAGCTCTGCCAGCTTTCAGCCTGAGGAGTGGAGGAATGCTGAAACTCTGACAGGCAGATCTTTAAACCAAATTATTTATAAATAAAAGTATTGAGTTGGATGGACTTTACCAATCAACAGCAACAAAAATAAAAACCGAATATATGTTTCAGGATCCCTCAACCTCTGATATAGCATGCAGGGATACTTGCTATGTACTTGCAGAGTTTTATATTGTAAGTCAGGGGCTGTCAACCAGGGGTACACAGGAAGGCCCTAGCGGGTACACACGGCTGGGCAGGGACAGAGCGTTGCCACCCACCACCCCGCACCACTGCCTCCCAGGAGCAGGGCCAAGGGGGGGCGAAGGCAGCAGCACCCCTCTGTGGGCCACACAGGTGCCACCCAGCTAGACAGACACCGGGGGGAAGGAAGCTTGCATGCCTTGGTAGCCACCACCACCATCCACCACTGCACACTCCACGTCTGGTCACTACCAGTACACTTATTAAAAAAGTTTAAAAACTCCTGTGTAAATATTGTGATTCTCTGTCCTTAAAATAGAATTTCCTATGGATTTACATATACAGTGTACTCCACTTATATTCACCTTGGGTAAGTGCATAATTCATATAACAACCACCATTCCCAATTTGTCACCTATTGCTTACATTGTAACACACATCAGTTAGCTGCGTACTTATTAAGTGCATAATCTGCTGTTGTGTATTTTGTGACCTAATTGGAGACCATTTAACTGCATAACTGGCGACACTGACCAGGAGCTTTCAATTTCAAGGCTGCTAAAGCAGCCCTGAATGAACTAGGGCCTCTCAGTTTCAAGGCTGTTATTAGAGGTATACGGTACTCTTGGAAACAAGGAAAGGAGATTAATGGAGTGCAAATAGCTTAATGCAGGCTGTTTCTGCAGTTAATGAGTGTGTTTACATTAAGTCTGGGTAACTGCATAGGTGCATAAGTTGTTTTTTTTCAGACCTGAGGCTAAGCAATTAGAGTATATATATAGAGTACACATATTTAAAGGATATTAATTATTTCCACACCTGCCAAAACTGACCCTGCTTTAACCTCTGTCTCCCCTGAAATGTAGTATGCTGAGTTTGTCACTCTGGACTGTACAATTGCATTTGTGCATATTTGTCCAAGGGGACACAGCTTTCATGCAATAGTTGAATTAGCAGTTTGCTTCTGTCCGTATATGAGAATCTGTGTCCCAGGAGTCACAAAACAGCTCAGCACTGTAGGCTGTATATAGTTTAATATCACAAGAACAAAATAAAAGCAATGTTAGAAAGCTACATACCTTAAAAGTAGGAATCCAGAATTCCTCCACGGACCTGCCATAGGTATTTGTGAACCTAGATTTGTTAAAATAAAAGCAATCTAGACTTCTACTAATGGAAATAAGATGACCTTCTGTCTATCACCTAGGAAAATATGTCATAATAGACCCCTTGAACTTTTATATCAGGCAGATCCATACCTGTGGTGAAACCCAGGCCCTGTTGAAGTCAACAGCAAAATTCTTTTTGATTTCAGTGTCACCTTCAGTAGTCTGTACAAATTGAAATACGATGCTTTTGTATTGAGCCGGGCTGTGCTTTTGCCACATTAACTTAGCACTGGAATATGAAGTGCATCTGTGTAACCGAGAGATGTTATTATCTGTTAAGGGCTGCATAGGAATCTCCGTTTGTTTTGCTGTATTTATATTGGTTTTGCTGCACTGTGCTGTTTTAATTCTAGAAGGTGTGATTTTGGTTAATATTTATAAGGTACTTCCATTATTTATTAGCGAAAAAGCAACAACGGATTTAATAGTGAATTCTCCTGTTTATGCTTAATGAACTAGAGAGGGAGCAACACTATTAGTGGTGAAGTGAGTTGTCTAGAGGTTCGTTAAAATGTACTAGAGCATACCTTTGCGCTACTGATAGAGATGGCCTGAAGCCGCCTGTGCAGCATTGAGCCCGAGCCAAACTCACCAGAATTCAAAGCTATTTGCATGTGGAGTTCTGGTCACAGGCACTAGTCTGAGCTACCAACCCTGATCTTGTCCCAAACCAGAGCTTTCCTAAAATTTGGGGAAGAGTAAGCAGTTCATAGCCTGAAGTCAATCTCAGCTTGTAGCCAGTGGGATTGTTGAAGTATGTTTCTGCTTTGGGGGTATTGTCTTTATTTCGGTAAAGTGCATTAGTCACAATAACCACTGCTGCATGCAGTGTGCATATGCCCTCCCTCTCCTCCTGCTGCATCAGGCAAACACCACTCCCGCCTCCGTCTTGCTGCTGTACCATGTACCCAAATAGCTCCAGGATCAATCTCAATTCCCCTGGTCGCACTATACTGCAGTGCATTGCTCCGTCCCCTGGAGAGAGGGGGAGCCTGGAGACTCTGGCTGCTGTCTGAAGCCCACAGGCTTCCAGTGGGACAGCTCTGACTTAGGAACCAGCCCAAGGTTACACATGTAACTATTCCCACCGAAGCTAATAGCTTCCCTGTTCACCATTCACATTCACACCCTATTCTTCCAATTCACATGAATTGGAATTCATGTAAAAAGCATGGGAATAAATTTTGGCCAGTTTAGGCAACACTCAGACACACATGGAAGTTTGGTTCCCTGGGGACAATTAGTGGCAGCACACCTTGCATCACTGCTACTTGTCCCCAGGAAACAACCATGCCACGTGCACTCCATTGTGCAGGAAGTTGGGGTAGGGAGGCTGGGGGCAGCACTGGGCTGGCCCCAGAAGCCTTATCTGGGGTCCTGGGGGCCTCCCAGGGCTGCAGCAGCAGCGATCCTGCTGCTTGGAGCCTGGCTAGCAGTAGAGTGTGGCTTTGGCCGGCCAAGCTTTAGCTTTGGGTGGTGCATGCTGCCACCATGTGCACCACTCTACCTTTTTTTTTGTCCAGGGTTTTTTTTACCCCTGGATATCTATGAATGATTAACGCCCCACTCCTGCATTGCTCCCTTGCAGCACAGAGAACAACAGAACGTGTGGTACGTGGCATCTCAGACATGTATGCAGCACCACATATCACACAGCTGCGGTCATCTGGATATGGCCTTAGAGCCTTAAAAATGTCACATTATAACCCAGGCATATCTTTGACAACTAAACAAAGTTCCAAAAGGGGAAGAAAAGCAAAGAAAATCAATTTTTTTTTCAAGTCCAGTCTTAACTCCTATATAACAATGCAAGGACCTTGGCTGTCCATGAATCACATATTGCCCACTTTTTGATAGGTGATGCTGGGCTAATACCAAATACATTCATGCTGCAATGGATAGGTGTCAACTTGCCCAGTGAAAAGCGATTCAATATCTACATCCATAGAAATGTGTGAGAGGAAATAATGAGCACAACTACTTTTCATCTATGGCTATTCTGTAGGATGCTGATGGATCAGATCATGCACTTTGCATTATAGAGTTATAAGTTGGATTTTTGTTTTAATCTTTTGGGTTTTTTTGCATCTCAGAGGCTTTGATTATCTTTGGTAGCTAGAGCTGCCTTGTGCCTGCACAGGTTGTTTGTCTGACTCCCTCTCTCTCTTGAAGGGCAGCTAAATGGAGTATTCCAGAGAGACTGTGGAAGTCTGCATCTTAGTGACAGCTCTGAGTGAGAAGAATGATTGAATGTATTAAAGGTTAGGGAAGGTAATGCTTCCAGGATTACCCTCTGTGTACAAGATCGAGAAAGGAATTGATTTCACCACCCTCTACAATTCTTGCAAGAATGGGATAAGGGTGATATTTCTGTGCTCTTTTTTAGTAGTTTTAAAAAGCACAATCAGCTGGCTGCTTTGCTTCCTGCCAGCAGGAATGTACAAAAAGTCACATGCGAGAGTGTGCCCAAACTCTGCCTTTCAGGGTGTCAATACTTTGTAAAGCTCCAGGCCTGTTAGAGATAGGGACATACCAAAGCATTATTCTTTTGGTTCTTCATAGGGGGCTGAAACTGTTACATGTATAGGTAGCAATATGAATGTCTGAAATCAAAAATAGTTAGAAGACCAGATTGATCCATGAGTCCAGATCAACCACAGTTATTACAGGTACTAAAAGTTGATGGTATGTAATGTTTCTTACCAAACTTCCTGGTCCCAACATTAAATACCTGAAGCCGGTCAGAAATTTTTATCCTTTTAAAAAAAAGCAGCGAGGGGGACATAGGGCAGGGGGAAGCCAGGCAGCCCTTCTGTGCCTGCAGTCTCTGCCCAAGCTCCAGCCATGGAGCGGAGAGTGGGGGCAGATCTGCTATGGAGCAGAGAGCCCACCCAGCCCAGAGAGCATGCCAGGATGCTGCGGGGGGTCTTGTTTAATCTAAACCATAAAGGGGTCTTGGACAGACATTGCATAAACCGGTTTGAGTCAAATCAGTTAAGTCAGATATTACGTTCAACCAAGTTTATCTCAAACCAGTTTCAGCCATTTTGAATCTGGTTTATGTGCACTGAACATTTATTCTGTTACAGGTTTAAACCAGTTTCTGATCACTTAAATCAGTTTATGTGTAATGTCTATCCCTAGCCCTAACGAGCACTCAGGTCTCCTTACCCTAGCCATGCAGACGATTCTATAACGTGGACTTCCTAAAGGGACAAAGCTATTGATATACATTATTTCATTGTATGTTGAATGAAACATACAATGGAGGAGGAGTAATGCTTGAAAGTCAACTAGAGGGAGAAGTAATGTTAGACTGTCCGAACCTCCCATCCACAGGGACCATCAAGATCTCCCAACTTGTTACATGATTTCACAAAACCATTTTTGGACACAAACCAAGCACCTCCTGTACCACAACACTGAAGAATCTTGGAGGAAAGCTTGGGCAGAAAACACTTTCCCAAATAAACACCTTGTTTCTGACTCAACAATGCAACAACCAAGCTTCAACCTTCAGCGGAACATGTGGACAACCCTTAATAGGATACGCACTGGACATGGCTGGTGTGGCCTCCTGATGTACACATGGCTAAAAACCTTGCCTGGCTGCAACTGTGAAAACCCTGACCAAATCATGGAGCATATAATAACATCCTGCCCCCGGTACCGGTTTGAGGGTGACATCCTGGAGTTAGGCTCGCTTTCCAGCAGGGCGTTGGTCTGGCTGGGGAATTTGGAAATGCCATTAGAAGTCAGGCGTGCTTAGGAGTTTGTGGGGACCGTGATTGTCCAGCTGGGAGAGAAAAAAAAAAAGGGAACGTAGCAGAGTGGGGGAGTGGTGCTTCTCTGTGGTCTCTCAATGGTCGCTAAGACATTGACTCCATGCATAAACAAAAGCCCAAGACAATACAATATTAGGTATCGTTAAGAAGGGAACTGAAAGCAAAATGCAAAACATCATTACACCTCTGAATAAATCCAGGGTGTGCCCACCTCTGTACTGTGTGCAGTTCTGCTCTCCACATCTTGAAAAGGATGCAGTGGAAACAGAAAAGGTACAGAGAAGGGAAGAAAAGCAGGTGTCGGAAGATGAGCAGGTGTCTGAAGCAGCTGTCACACCAGGAGAGACTGAAAATATTGGGTCTTTTCAGCTCATAAAGGATTAAGCCGAGGAGGAATATGACAGGGGTCTAAAAAATCATGAAGGGTATGAACAAAATACTTACAGAAGTGTTACTTTTCAAGTCCCAGAATACTAGACCAAGGGGGGCACCTGCTGAAATGATTGGGAGGTATATTTAAAACAAACAAAAGGAAATACTTTTTACACAACACGTAATCAGTTTGTGAAATGTGTTGCCACAGGAGGCAGTAGAGACGGAAAATATAGCCAGGTTAAAAAAAACCAAAACAACTATTAGGCAAATTCATGGAGGTCAGGCCTAGTGGGAGCTGTTGAATAGAAGAGTCATGGATGCATCCTCTGACATCTTTAAACCAATGATAGTTGATGCCACAGAGCACATGACAGGGGACTGATAACTCTACATATACTCTGTTCACATACTCTCCCTCTAAAGCATCTACTGTTTGCCACTATCGGAGACACGGTACTGATCTAGATGGTCTCACCCAGTACGGCGTGTTTTCTGCTTTTTCTTATGACAAAATATAAAGGAGCACTGGAGAAGATCTACTAAAAATAACAAGGAGAATTCACTTGTCCTCCAAAACACTGAGGATAATTTGAAGGATAAATTCCATCATTAAAGAGTGAATCAGAAGGATTTTAGCTCTGAATGAAACAACCTCAGCACTTGCCATTGTGTTTGCTACCATAGATTCAGAGATGCTAGGGTTGGAAGGGACCTCAGCACATCGGGTCTGACCCCCTGCCTATGAAGGAAAGAGTGCCTCCAGGTGGACTTCTCTTCTCATTTACGATGAATTGCCAAGGATAGGGGGTCTATCTCTCTAACGCACGTCAAAGACTACATTGGTGTCAGGAGGTGGAACAGAACGTAGCCCCGGATCTTCTTTTACGGTGACTGATTTTCTTCTTAATTCCATATTAGGTCATATCTTCCCGTATTAGGTCAGAGTCTGACACGCTTCCTTATACTCAAGCACTGCATTGGGGCTACTCCTAGAGCATGAGAAAGTAGCAGAAACAGGTCAATTATTTTTAAACAAGGCTGGTGCCAGGTGGGCAAAGAAAGGGATTTCTTAAGGTAAGAGTACACCATCACACTAGACACATTTCTCTACAGCTTTAAAGTCTACTTGTAAAGTCAGTCAATTGATAAGTTAACACAGTAACACAGTCCTTTACCCACAGTTTAACACAACCCCGACATTTGAGTTTGCTCCTTTATCTGTTGTACACATGGAATAGCTAGGTTAGAGCTCCTTGTTTCATTCTCACTTAAGCACCTCCTTAATATTCATTATGCTATCCGGTGACATTTTTATGTCAGGAGAAACACATAAGCAAAAGAAGAAAAAAAAAAAAACACTTTGATTTTTTTGTTGTTTTGTCTTAAAAAAGCTGACCTGAAAGTTTATGAACTTAATCAAAGTCAATGAAGTGACAAAATAAAAATTAGATGAAATTAATCGGAACAAAAAAGGGGGACAAAATCATAGGCAATGCTTAAAAAAATAAACCAGACCATGTCCTTCCTGTGTACTGTGCATGGAAGAATTGGAAGGGTGGGCTTTTTCTAAAACTCTTATGATTAGCCTAACTTTCCTGTTTTTGAATTCAATGCCCAATGGATGGCAGCTAGCCAACACTGTGCACTTCTGAAAGCAACGTGCAAAACGCACCATCTAGGACCCCAGAAATGCAAGCCTGCAAGGTGCCTTCTAGGCCATCCTGTTCAGTGCCCTACTTCCACTGGTAATCATATATTTTATCATGTATGTACTTAGCTTGAAGCATGTAGTGGACAGTCTTTTCTGTCTAGTCATCTTAGGCCCATGGCACACATTCAGTTAAGGGCGCGATGGGCTCTGATTCCAATGCCAACACTCACGCTTCCTGCCATGCCACACATGCATGGCAGGAGATGTGAATTTGGGGTGAGGGATCCCAGTCACGCTGTTACTGCTTGCCAGTGCAGAGGGGGAGCCTGGGATCATAATCTGGGGCTCTCCCTGCACAGGCAAATTGAAAGGTGGGGGCCCCCAGCCCTGGATGCAAGGGTGACAGTCAGCTGATTGTTGGCCCTGGCCCGGACAGCTGGAGCTGACAGGGCCAGGATGGAGTATCAGCTGACTGTTGGCTCCAACCCCAGACAGTCCCAGATCCAGTTCATCTAGGACTGTCCAGGCAGAAAATCAGCTGATGTAAAGGCTTCGAATGCAGGGACTGTAAACCCTGTGCTTGGCAGCTCTGGGGAGGTTTCCAGGAACAGAGGATCAGAGGTTCCTGGCAGGGAAAGCCAAAGGTCTTCTGCCGTGTGAACTTTAAACCCTGAGCCCAGCAGCTCCAGCCAGGAGTTCGCATTTCTGGCTCCCCTGCCACGAGCCTCTGATGATCCATACCCAGTGTTGCCAGACATGAGGCTTAAACTCTTTAGTGCAGGAAGCACTCCAGGTATCCCTGCTTACAACCTATGGTTCCCCTCTCATCTGCTTTCCTCCCCAGACCAAGGCAGTTGAACTGGGACTGCTCTGGGGACTGATGCTGACAATTAGCTGATACCCAGCACTGGTCTTGGCACAGGCTCCAGCCTATTGTTCCCCAAGCCAGTGCCCACAATATTGGATGGAGACTGCAGCTGTCCAGGGCTGATTTCAACAATCAGCTGAGCTATGGTGTGTGGATGTGCCACACATTCAAGTTCAGGTGCCACACAAACCAACCATAAATAGGTACTACGTTATTTGTGGATCATGTTAATGGCTGGTTTGCATTTTATGGCACTGAAAGTTAGGTGCACATGTGGCACGTGCCATTTCTGCCACAATTAACACATAATGGATAACACATTAATTGAGGCATAAATGTAATGCTAGAGGGGGCCTTAGGTACCTGTGCAGCCCTCACTGCTGTAGTAGCTGAGAGCTCACAACACAGTTAATCTTATAAATCTTCTGCAAGATATGGTAGTTTTTTTCATTTTCATTTTGAAACGTTGTATGGGCCACGTCGGAAGTTCACTGAAATCACTGAATATGTTCTCTCTGATTAATGTGGGCCTTAGTGTAAGGTCTATTTAGTTTGCCTGTTCTTGAAAGTAGAATTTGATAAAGACTGAAATGTGACATGACCACATTTCTGTAGAAAGCTAGAAGAACAGATGAGATATGTACTTTCTTTTTGTAAAAGTGGTCAGTAACTTTGACAAAATGTCTTTGGCCCTGATTCTCACTCCTCTCAGGCTCTGAGCCCTTGGCCCTGGTCCTCGCTCCTTGGCCCTCCCAGCTTCAGGCTACCTCCTTCTTAGACTTTAACCCTCATGGCATCAGCCTACCGGTGTTTTGAGCCTGGTCTTGACAGAGCCCAAAACACCTACGTTCCCCTCAGGCACCACTGTCACTTGCATCTCTGCCTCTCAAAACCATGCAAATGCAACCTCTGCCAGGGCTCAAAACCATGCAAATGCTTTCAGGTGTCTCTGTGGCTTGCACCCCTACCTCTGGCAGGCTCAAGCCCTCATGTGCCCTCAGGCACCCTCATGGCCTCCTTACCACCTCTCATATGCATTCCTGGTCTGCTGATCTTTGTCGTGTCTCCAATCCAAGCTCTCTATTTGGTCTATTCCCAATATTCTGCTACAGGTGGTGCTACAGGAGATGATCCCTGGTTTGCTTCTCCTGACAAACACAGCAATCAGTTGCATTGAGACCCCATGATTTCATGAGAAAGTTGCGTCTACCAAGACCCACTCTCAATAAGGTATACATGGCAGAGCCTGAACATTTGCTGCTGGAGCCAGATGCTAAGTTGGTCTGCTAGTTTAAACCCTAAACCAAAATACAAGCCCACTGGCTACAACTAAACTAGCCCCACATACAGCCATACTTTCCTGCAAGCCATAAGCCTTATTGTCAACTCCCAGAGCAGCTCAGGTGCAAGTCAGTCACTCCCCTGCAGCCATCTTACCTGAGAGCTCTTCTTCCTGCTGCCTGCAGGGCCAAACTGACTGGTCACAGGCACTCACTTTATGGGCCTCCTAAACCCTGCCCCTTCCTTTCAGGTGACTCTCTAGTCACCCATGGGGGTTTCCATTCTGGACCTGTTGACCAGTCTGCTTTCCCTGCTCTGGCTTAGCTCAGCTGCCTGCTGCCTGCTCAGCTGCCCTTTGCTTCTGGGCGGCCTAGATGCCTGCCCCTGGCATGGCTTACTGCTTTACTATTATCCATGGGGACAATCACTTCCCCCGGGGGTAGCCTCTATCTGCAGGGCTCCTAGTCTGCTTGTTTTCTGGAAGCTCTCTCACCAGCCCTGCAAGATGCCAGCCCCACATGCAGCCAGCTCCGCCTGCTGCAGCCTCCCTTTAAACGAACCGGAGCCCCTTGGTTCCTTCTTACAGGGGTAAGTGGCATGGAAACAAAATACTTTCATGTGGTTAAGACCCTCATCACTTGTATTTTTTTTTTGCCTATTTAAAAGATGAGGCCTTTGTCTTGAGAGGGGAACCTTGTTTGTTCATTGTCAAGAAACTTAAAACATTTTACTAAACAGAGTAGATACTTTGTCTCACTAGTTTTTCTGTGTGATGTTTTTTCACATGGTGAAGGTTGGTAAAGAAATGTCCAGAGATTGAAGTCATTATGCCATGGTCTACCCAGTGGTGCACAACCTCCCAGTGCTGCAGGTTGGGTAGGTGGCACAGGGCCAATCCATGCACCAGGATTTGGACTCTGTGCTGTTGGATCAGGGCTCTGCACCCCCAGATCGGAGCCCCGTACCACCCTCATGGGGCCTGCACCACTGGATTTGGGCCCTATGCTACCTCTGAGCCCCACTGCTAGATCAGGGCCTCATGTAACCTTCCTTGGCCTCATGCCACCTCCCTGGGGCCTATGCTGCCTCCTTAGGGCCCTGTGCTGCTTCCTTGGGACTGATCCAGTGATCAGGACCCCAGGATCTCTTTGCTTGGCCCCAGGCTGCAAGGCTGGGGCCCCACCACCTTCGTCCAGCTCCTACATGTCTGGATCAGACCCAAGGCCACCTCTGTGTGCCCAACGAGCTTGCTATCCAGCCCATGGGACTCCCCACAGGTCTGGAAATCTGGCAGCATGGGAGCAGGAATTACTGCACCACTGCTGGCTGGATAGCATGGCTCCATGGGTGGATACGGCCTGAGGGCCAGACTGAGCACTCCTGTTCTATCCTTATTTAGACTCACCGAAGTAAAATTGGGTAAATGTGGCTCTCTCAAAACATGTTAGTCCATAGCATTTGAAACTTCACCACAAACCTTCCACAGAGGGAAGGGAAGGAAGCAAACACCATCTGTCTTGGTATACTTTTTGGTTTTCTAGGTGTTGAACACCTATCACCACCTGCCTTTATTATTTGAATATGAGAAGCAATGAGTTTGTTTGTCTTTGGGGACCTGTTTTATTCGGTCAACTTCGCATAGTTGGGAGAGATGTTAGACAAGCTTTCTGGCACAAAGTGCACCTCCTCACTTGCTTGCGCCCAGAAGTTTAACATCTCTCCCAGCTATACAGTTGGTCCCATAAAAGATACTACTCCCAAAAACCCTTGCTTCTTGAATATTTCCTGGACCATAATGGCTACAACAATACTCCATCCCTCACAAAGTGAAGATGCATAAGGCAAATATTAAGTCAGATTACTTACTGCACAGAGGTTTGTCATGGATTTATTAACATTTCCAAAGTGTTGGAAGATGAAAAATTCTAAGCAAGTTGCCAAAGGCCCGATTCAACCCTGAGCAATGTTAATGTACTTACTTTGGTTCAGATCTCCAAATGACCACAGTAGTATCTCTGCAGACATGTGGCCTGCCCACCGGCATTATCTGAATTTCAGGTATGAAATAGCACAAGGATCTCAGCAGTAGAGGGGCTGGAGCATTCAGATTCAATCTTGCCCATTTAAATCTATCAGAGAGCAATTGCCAAGCTGCAGTCCCAAGGTTAGCCTGTTTTCCTCCTAACACCAGGAGAGAAAGGCCACTTGAAGTGTAATAACGGGGGGAGTGAGGGGAGGCGGGGCAGCTGTCATGGTTAGACTACATGAATGATAGCTTTACTATTCCCACTCAACATAACCTGAAAAATAAATACTTTGTGTTCCAGATAATGTGCTTACTGTTGAAACATTGTTTTTGTTGCTATTATTTTTTCTATGCCGTATTTGCTTCACTTAATTAAAAATTTTGGACTGTTCAGATGAACCTTCATGAAGCAATGAATCAAATTAACATTTTTTTATCAGAAATAAATTGAACCCGATTTCTTTTTCTTGTTCCATCAAAGCATCTCTTTATAGTCCCATAAATTGCTTTAACCTGTGTGTCTGTCCACAGACTTTCTGCATTCTACTGAAACAAAGAACAATAATCAAAGCAAATGAGTGTAATTACCAGTGAGCAAAAATACGTTTTTATAATTTTTTTATAGGACATTTACATGAGTGATAAGTCAGCCTTGCTTACTGTTTTAAATAAAAATACACTATATTAGATTGGAAGATAAAAGTGTTACACATTAAAATCCATCCAGCAGGCGTACAATAGCTGTGCTTAGCATTGTAGTTATCAATTCAAGCCCCCATTATTTTTTCTCAAATGTAAATAAAGCAAGCATACAGGATACAAAATAATACAAGAAACAGTAGATTCGACACCACCAGATTTTGAGCTACATGTGCAGCAAGACTTTTATTTGTTCATAGTCCATTGCTGATGAAAAAGAAATAATTTCATTTCGTTTTTACTTTACCAAAAGTTTCTCTTCTTGCTAAAGGACTCATCTCATTTGAGTTCCGGTAAATAAATCAATGCAAAAAATATCTTAAGATTTCATCTGTAAATTAAAGCAGTATAACCTCCTAATATAGATGTAGTTAGGCCAGTATTAAATATATGACTCCCTTTAATAAAATGTGCATCAAATTTTCTGAATAAAATTAAAAAAGAAACATTTGCAGGACTTCCACCCTTTGGGTGTGTCCACACGTGCAGGCATGTTCACTTGCAGCAGCTCAAATAGCACAAATTTTTCCTTGAGGACACATTCCTGAACATGCACTTTGATGTGGGGCATATTGGCTACTTGGGGCACACTGACCCTGCCCAGTTCCTTCAGGATCTTCAGTGAGGGGGAGCTACAGACTAGGGGACACTAGCGTGTCGGATAGCTGCTGCTGCTGTGGGGGGGTCTGTGCACTGTGCGGGGGGCAGGCAGGGGGAGAGCGGGGAACCCATCCCTCCCAAGCAGCGTCCCCCCCACACCCACACAGTCCCTTTGCATCCACAGTCCCCCCAGTCACAATCCCTCCCCCTCCCCACATCCCTAGTTACCTTGGCTGGCACCTGGGTCCAGGTCAGGCTGCAGCCTTACCCCACTCCTATTTGCCCCAGCATGCTGAGGCAGGAGGGGAAAGGGGCAGCCATAGAGATGCTATGGCTGGATTCCAGAGCATCTCTTTGGAGGACTCAAGAGTCCAGGTGCCCCAGGGCATGCTGCAGGAGTGTGCTTTGCCCTGCTCTTTTTCCAATCGTTTTTTTTTTAATACCTCATTTCCAGTTATCAGACCTAGAGCCTGCACTGAAAATATGCAGCATGGGGAACGTTTTTTTCTCCCAGTATGTGTCTTGTGGTGTTTCAAACTGCTTTGAGACATCGCAACAGGCATACGTGTGCTCATCTGGATGCGCCCCTAGGGTGTATTTAAGAGGTTTTTACTTTTATTTTCTCAAATTTAAGCAGACAGCCATATTTAGAAAATACGTTTGGTTATTAAAAGTCTGTTTTATATTCAAAGGAATACAGTGTGCATATGCCAATATAACTGTTCCTACATAGGCAAGGGAATAAGGTGTACATGTTGAAGGTGCTTCTATAGCAGTGTAACAGCTACATATTAGGGTGCAAACAATATCATTATTTGGGCTGTCCAAAACAGCAGTGTTCTGCTTCGACTTCTGTTTCAATGTTTCAACAGAACAGAGTTTCGTTTAGAATTTTGTTTAATTTCAAAAGCACTGTTCTGTTCAATTTAATCTCAACTGTTTTCTCTGTGGCAGCGCTGTTTCCCCCATAGGTTATAATGGAGAATCATAAAATGCAGCAGGCAGGCAGATCGGGGGCTCACCTGCACCACCAGGAGGGTTGTGGGGGCTGCACTGGACTTCTCCTGCAGGTGCGTGCCCCCAATCTGCCTGCCAGATGATCCGGGAAGATCAGCAGCACCCACCTCCTGTCATCCAGCAGGCAGATCGGGGGCCCACACCCCTGGGAAGACTCTGGCACGGCCCCCATGGCACTCAGTGTAGTGAGTGGCCAGACACAAAGCCAGTGGCACAGAGTTGCTACAGCTGCTCTGCCTGGCTCACGGGTCCCCTCAAAGTGTAGGGCCTGGGGTGGTCACCCTGATGACCACCCAGGGGGACAGCCCTTGCTGCTGCTGGCCCCAGGCAACAGAACAAATCTTCTGTCATCTGGCAGGCAGATCAGGGGCCCATCAGCACCCCCAGGAGGGCTGCAGGGACTGTGCTGGAGTCCTCCTAGGAGTGTGGGCCCTGATCTGCCTGCCGGATGACAGAAGGTGGGGCCAGCAGCAGCAGTGATCTTCCTGGCGCTGGGTGTAGGCTGCGCCCAGAGCTGGTCTGTCATCTAGCAGATAGATCACAGGCCCACACCCCTGGGAGGAGTCCGGCACAGCCCCCAGAGCCCTCCCGAGGGTGTGAGCAAACCCCCAATCTGCCTGCTGGATGACAGGAGGTGGGTGCTGCCGGTTGGGGCCAGTGCCAGAAAGATCAGTGCTGCCACTGGCCCCAGGCAGCCGCACTTGCCTCCTGTAATCCTGCTCACAGATCAGGGGCCCACCCGCACCCCTGGGAGGGCTGCCAGGGCTGTGCTGGAGTCCTCACAGGGGTTTGGGCCCCCAATCTGCCTGCTGGATGACAGGAGGTGCATGCTGCCGGCTGGGACCAGCGCTGAAGCCAGTAAGCTGGGTGAAATTTCACACAGCCCTAATAATGATATTGGTAGAAAAAAAGCCCATCCATAGCCAACACATTGATACATTTTATATAGGTAATATATGCATATGTAACAGGTGCCCGCTCTGGAGCTGCTCTAAACGTGGCCTGCACCCCTGTTCCTGGGCCACCTTCTCTCCTGCCATGTCTTGTTGTTAATTGATTAATTGATGTTAATTAGCATCAGGCTGCCCTGCCCTCTTACTGCTCCAATGCCAGGGGGTGCTATGTGCGGCTGTGTTTCCTCCCCTACACTGCAGCCCACACCTCGCAGATGGCACTGCCGTTGTTGTCTGGGCCTTGTTGTAATCTGGCCCCCTCATCCTCCTTGGGCCCTCCGCGGCCCTGCCTCACTCTGTGCCTTCACTGGTGCTCGAGCTTTCCACAGCCCTGTCTGGCACTATGCCCTCCCTGGGGCTTCTCAACACTGCTCCCCTCTCTCTGGAGGCTTCTCACTGTGGCCCCACTCTCTCTGGGGGCCTCTCCAATGCTGCCCCCCTCTCTAGGGCTGGGGTCAGTGCATCTTGAATGCTGCGCCCTTGCTGGCACTGGGATCCCCACTCTACCATGAGTCCCCTTCTGAGGCTTCCTCCAACCCCTAATAGCCTCACCCAAACCACCGGTAACAAACAGCAAAACAAAACACAAGCCCCTGGGCTATAACATAAAATCTAAGCTATCTGGCTCCAACCTCATCTCGCCACACCAGAGTTACTTCAGTTGTCCCCAAATCCCAGGCTATACCTGCAGTTTGGCCCCTTCTCTTTTGCTCATTCCAGCAGGGCTCCTTCCCCTTTGGCTGCCAGCAGGGAACTGCCTCCTGGCCTCCGGCCTGCGATTTATATAGGAGCCAGGCCCTGCCCTTCCGGTCAGCTGACCAGGCAGGTATAAGTCACTAGCTTCCTCCAGTTACCCTGGCAACTGGTGCCTGCGTAGGTACTCTGGCTCTACAAGTAGCAGGCACCTTAGTGCCCTGCTACAGCATAAAATGTAGATATTAACTACATCCATATTATAATAATAATTATTAGGGCTGTGTGAAGCTTTGGGTGCTGATTCAATTCAGAGGAGATCTGGCCTGATTTGGTGGTTGAATCCTGAAATCTGAATTTGAATCAGGCGACCAATAAAAAGATCTAAATTGATTAAAAAATGATTCAGAGAAAGATTCAGAGATTCAGGCAGTCCCCACTTGCCACTGCAAGGAGCTGGACCCAGACTCCATGCTGGTAAGTATGGGGTTGTGGGGAAGGTGGCTGAAGGAGGCTGGAGGGGACCATGAGGGAACCCCCACTAGGCCCCATCCCCTGCCTGCTCCCCCAGGGGTGTGGGGCAGTGGGGTCTGGAGGAGATCACCCTCCTACCTGGCAGCAGCTAGTGAGTGTGGGGCTTTTTTTTTTTTTTTAAGAGCAGTGATGCTGGGGTCAGGCAGGGCAGCCATTTTTGGGGCTGGGAGAGCGGGAAGGGGATGGAGTCTGTTTGATTTGGAGATTTGGCCAATTTGGCGGCAGCCAACTTTCTGAATCAGATTCATCCGAATTGACTTGGGACAGTGATTCAAATCACCAAATCGAATCACTGTCCCCTGAATTGGCTGAATTTGAATCCAAAGCGAATCCTAGCCACTTTGCACAGACCTAATACATACATACATGCTTCGAGTTAATGGGAGTTTTACCACAGAAGAGGTGGGTTTGAAGAGGTCAAGACTTCAGCCAGAGTGCTTAAACAGAAAATGTAATAACTACGCGTCAGAGTCACCATGCCACTGAGATAAATGGCAGCAGTTCAATGTGACATGGGAGATATGGTCTGAATATTCAAAATCAGTAGGACTGTAGTCTATTAGGTAATGCTCTGGATTAGATAATGCTCATCTTCTCAGCCAAATCTAGAAAGTTAATTCTTTTGAATAAAATTCTACATGGTACATTATTTTAATTTGTCGCAGGCCCCCGATTAATATATCAAGTAGATCAGGAGTCTGACCCATGCTCCACAGGTTCTGAATTATTTTGTTTCTGAACTGATGCTTTGCAACTGAAAATCAGATGTTATATTTAAAGTGCATCTTGACTTTCCTTCCAGTCACATATGTAAATTAAGTTATATACTAGGAGAAATTCATTTCAATTGGATTCACAGCAAATGGTGCAATCCTTTTTATGGATAACAATGAAAATAAGAGTGTCAAACAGAGCTGCTCAGCTGTATATTTCTGATTTTTAAGAAAGATAACATTTTCTTCCTGTTTGTTCTTTATGAAGCTGGTGATGAAAGTATGTTCTCTTGGGCAAAGAAAAACAATGTGATCAGGCTATCAACAAGCATCTATATTACCTTTAATTGAGTTATTCCATCCTTATATGTATGTAGGTACAAGCCAATTTACAGGAGCTGTCTGTCTTGCAAGAATTTGACACTAGTCTGCTTCTGGAGCAAAGACAACTTTGAAGATCACTTGCCTAGGACATCAGCACTGAAGCATCAGTCAAAAATTCCACTTACACATCTTGCATGCATTGTGATTTCTAGGAGAAAGAGAGCCAGGATGAAATTCACGTTGACTTCAGCGGGCCAAGGATTTCATCCCTACACATTCTATTTCAAGCACAGTTTGACTGTATAGGACAGTCTAAATGACATAAAATGCTAGGCTTTCAAAATGTTTATGCAAAATTATATATACAAGTCTGGTACTGCTAGTTGGAAACACCCTGTTTTGAGCACAGCTGGAATAACTGAATGCATGCTGTAGCCTATTGTGCCTTGACAGTCTGGCTTTTGGGCTCTATCACATTTTGTAAGCTTCATTTTTCTTATTCTGTGTCACATCATTCTTTTAAAATAGTAATAGTACCATGACATCTAAGAAAATTTGGGTCTCAAAGATTTTTTATGGAGAGACAGCATTCTTACTTTAGAGCTGTGAAATACAAAGTAATGAATCAATACAACACTAAAGCAGAAGTTCGACAATTTCTAAATTGGAAATATGGCCCAGTGAACTCAAAAAATAAATTTTTGACTGAGTATTGCTAATTGCAGAAACAGGGAATATGGAGTAAATTCTCCATCACTTGTTATCTTTTAACCATAATTTGGTGCGTTTTTTTGGCCCCCAACACAGGTTGCATTTACGATATAATCAACAAGTTAATTGTGCCATGGTAACCAGCCGCACATGCAGCTTAGTTTAAGATGTGATAATGCAGTATGTGAGCCAGAAATGTGGAATATGTGAAATAACTTTGTGGCTCACGTGTATCACATCTTAAATTGAATGCGTGTGGCCAGACCTTAGAGGCACACTCTAGTCAGAGATACAGGAAAAGCCACAGTGGAAAAGAATTAAGGTCCATCTATTTCATATCCTGTCTTCAAAGGTGGCCAACACTAGGTGCTTCAGGAGACTCTCACCTTAGGTGGAAGTATTCTACGACTGACTCTAGATAGGTCTGATTTGGGGACTTGTTTAATCCCTAAACATGAGATTTAATATTCTTTCCAAAACTTTTATTATTACTTACAGTACTCTGAATGCACTCGACACCCATTTAAGATACACTTTTAGAAAGGGCAGCAGTTATTATGTTTTATTGTTGTGTGCATGTCATCCGAGGTTAAAACTAGATCAAGTTTTGCAACATTTGAATTGTTCTCAGCTCCTTAACACACAGCAATTAGAAGATAAGCTGCTGCCTCTTTGAAAGGTCTCTAACATGCCCTTACGTGCAATTCTTTTCACTCAAGTTCTTGGCATCAACAACCTTCTATGGCAATGAGGCCACAATCTATCTGAACAGATTTATCCAACCACAAATTATTGAACAAGACCAGGGGTGGACAATTATTTGGGCCCAAAGGCCAAATAGAGAGTTTTTATGAGTTGTTGCAGGCTAGGTCAGCACTGGCTACAGCTCCTGCCACCTTCCACCCACTTGGCTGCCTGCACACTGGAAGCAGCCTCATTGGAAGTTGTGCATATTTGGCTGGGGCCAGGAATGGGCAGGAGCACTGCTTTGGCTCCTCGTGGCAGGGGTCAGCCCCATGTGGCGTGCAGCAGAGCCAGCCTTCGGCCAGACCTAATCAACTGGCAGACTGAATCCAGCCTGCAGGCCCACCCCTAAACTAGACACATTCATCCATTAATTTGTTATGCCAGAACTTAAGACTACACGATCACCCTAATCCAATCAGGTCTCAATATTTATAAATCACTGTAATATGAGCAGCCTGTTATTTCCATGAGAATGATTTATTTCGTTTGTTCTTGTCTTTGCAGGCAATGACTTAAGTTGCACTGCTGCAGCAAAGACACATAAGGAGTTAATTGGTTACAAACCTCATGAATACCTATAGTGAACACGGTTAGGGAAGTCTTGTCTCCAATGCAATTTTCTGCACTGATTGGTTTACTATATACAGTATGGGCATCATGGGTTCTTTCTCTGATCCATGGGTTGCCTGGACCAGATCATACATTACAAGTGAACTGAGGGACAAATCAACAATTACAATTAATCTCTCCTATCTATAGCTTGCCTTTCTGTGTTAACATTTCATCCACCGCAATAAATACAATGATCATCTTCAGAGGGTGCTACTATTTGTGATTAAAAAACAAGGACCTATAATTGAAAAAACAGCATATTCATGGGAAGTCATTGATCACTCCAGTAAAATAGCATGTTAAACAACTGGGCTAGTTACTGCCAGCTCATTGCAAGGGCAATGACTGTTTTGTGGCTATTACTTTTTTAACACTTAATTTCCCACTCTGCTTACTTCTCAGGATCTCATTTAATTATGTTTGTTCTCTCACTTTCCACTAAGAGCCATTCTATGCACACTATATCCATCCAAATAACTATTGTAAGATCCAGTATTAGTATTGCCATTCAACTATCCCCAGGGGTGGCTCTAGGATTTTGGAAAGGAGTGTAGTACTTTATCACATAACAGAACACCTCTTTTTCACCACCTAAAAGAGAAGCTAGCAGCCTTACTAATATGCTAGGACCTAGCACTATATTATTCACTTTAAGATGAAGTGAAAACCAAATATAACTTTTTTTTGGAATGTGCACTAATTACAAGATTATATATAAAGTTTAAAAAAAGCAACAAACTAAAGAAAAACAGCAAAAATATATTATTTTCAGTCTGTAATCATTATAGTTACACCAGATATAAGCTAGAGCTAAAATCAGTCTGCAGGGCTGTGAAATGGAGAGACATTACTGAGGATGACTAACAGATAGCAGAATTGCAAAACATAAGGTAGCTTGATTAGTGGAACACCAAGACCATTAAAAACAAGACAGGTCTGTTAACACCTGTGGAATGAAAAGATTTAAGCAGGAATAAGGTAGATTGTAATGAGCCATTAAACCAACTGACTCACTGAATAGAAATGCCACTGCCCCTTCTGGGTGGAACAGGAATCAAAGGGTGGGTGCAGCAGCACTGCTGCACCCTAACCTCCAGATATGCCCTTTACCATCCCAGACAAATATCTGTCTACACTTAAAAATTTCCAGTGATGGATATTCCACAATCCTTCTATATGAGGGCTGCTTACCCCTGGTTTGTGGGCCATATTTTGCTTCAGGAGCCATATAATTAGGCCTGCGGTGTTCCCCCTGTGTCCAAAAATTTGGTGGAGGTATTAATGGCAGTGGCAGTATTAATTGCTGCTCCCCTGCTGCCAAATTTCTGCACCTGTGGAGAGGCCTATGAACCAGACAGGGTGGCCTTGCATGCCAGCTTGACTAATTCGGAACCTAATCTGGACTGGACTGGCCGTGTACTCCTCACTGAGCCCATGAGGCCAAAAGCTTGAACACCACTGCTCTATATAGTCTATATATACTGCCTAATCATTCTCATAGGTAGAAAGCTCTTCCTATTAGCTAAATAAAATTCATTCTGTTACAATTAATTTTCTTACAATCTACAATACTTCTTGCCCTGTCCTCTGGAGATAAAGTGAACATGGGACTACCATCCTCTTTACAACAGCCTTTTTTGTATTTAAAGACTGTTATCCAAATCACCTGTTGGTCTTCTTTTTTCTAGACAAAATAACCCCAATTCTTTCAACCTACCCTCATATGTCATGTTTCCCAGACCTCTAATCATTTTTGTTGCACTCTTCTGGATTCTTCAATTTATCGACATCTAAGTTGTTGTGTGTTGCTCAAAACTAGATATTCCACTCCAGGGGAAGAATCAGCAATGCTGAAAAAAATTGGAAGAATACTATTCTTCTGTAAATAATAATTAATTTCCAAGTAATGGACTCTGTTTTCAACCTCTGCACTAGTATGGAAGACAGTAGTAGTAGAGTTGGTTCAGAATTTCTGTCCAAACTATTTCTGTTGTGTTTTCAACTTTTGTTTTCTTGTAAAGGCTGAAAGTTTCCCAAAGCCAAGGCAATTTGTTTAAGAAAAGCTCCTGCTTTACCACATGGGAAATTGTAGTTCATGCCTATGCAACGCCCATGATGCACTACAATATTTGAGTGATAGTGAAACCCATAGTGTATGATATACTCTGGTTAAGGAAACACAATGAACCTAAACCATAATTCACATGAGTTACCACAACAGGATGAACCAAAATTTTAATATCCTAGTTTTCAGCTGGAAATATTGGGTTTCTAATTTTTGACCATTCTTTTTAAGCAAATTAAATTGAAAAGAAGTTTCTTGTATTTATCAACACTTTCCATGGATGAAGAAATCTTCATTTTCCACTCTAGTTGGCAGAATGTGACCAGTTATAAGCTGAAATATAGCAAACTTGAAAATATGTAGCAGTACAGAATTTGTCAATTTATTATTCTCTTAATGATTCAAAAATGAAGTAGTCAAATGTCAAAAAGCATTGTATGAAGTAATTCATTAAGAAATGTGTTCTAGTCTAAACATTATTGGAATAAACTGTAGAGCTGTGTTACTGTTTTCTAGGTTACTACAATATTTTGCTGTATAGATCTGCAGTTAATTTCCAATCTTCTTTTTCTCTGCAATATTTTCCGTTAAGCTCTACAGCATAAGAAAAGGACGATCACTTAAAATAATCAGGGCTTAAAAGTTTTGAGGCAAAGTAAAATGAGTCTTTAAGACACATTTAATTGAAAATACCAGCAGCAATATTCTTGCTCTGTTTAGTATTTTATTTGCTTATGAGTACATGTCAATACCACAAGATGGCACTTTCTTACTTGCTACACATACTATTACAAACACTTATCTTCTTCAAATGTTCCCAGATGTTTAGAATATGTCACTTTCCAATGTTTTTAAACATTAAAAAAACAAGACCTTCTACAAACAGCATTTGTGTTAGATGTATATTAAATGAGGTCAGACAATTAAATTCAAAACAAGAATATATAAATATTTCAGATAAGAAAATTTAAATACAAAAGGAGAGTTTGTATTAATTAAACTGAATAACAATTTAAAATGGCCAAAATGTATCTACATGGTTTAAATTAATTTAAAATACTTCATTTTAAAATAATCAAGTCTTCTAGCCATTCATCAAAACATCTATCTACTCATTTCTTTAAAAAACATATTTAATTATAAACCATCTATGCCACTTCATGTGCTTGAAAATTTAAACAATCCTTATTCTGTCCCATTGATGGAAATGAAGCAAAATCATATTCCAGGATAGAAAACAGGACAAGAAGGCATTAACTTTTAAAAACCCAGAGAATTCCAGATATTTCAACACATTCATCTTTTCAGTTCTCAAAATACATGATCCAGCTTTAAAGTCTTTTGAACCAAATGTAAACACTAGAAAACTCATTGTTGAAATACGTGAAGAGTAAAGAATCCTGCACTAATATAGTGCATACTGATGCAGTGTCAAACTTGTCATTTACAGTGAATGTCACATTTTCTGCAGGATTGTCATGCTTTCCTTAATTAACGCTTACTGAAGTCTGTAGAATTTCTTTTTTTATTATTATTCCCATTGTCAAAACAGGAATAAATGAATTTTCCAGTTCCTTGGGAGAGATTTCACAAATCTGAAAGTCGTTGACTCCATTTTTTAAAATAAACCAAAGGCAAAATGCTAAATTTGCAATATTTATATTCTGCCCAATATATTACACATCAAGAGATTCCTCAAAAAAACTGAGAAGTCTGAAAGTTACAAAAGAGAAAGCAGTTAAGGCAGCTGATGTCTAAATTTGGATTTTTTTGTTACATGTCTATGTCTCCATCATATGCTAAAGTCAGGGGTTTCTGTTGTGGAGGAGGGCTGTGATGCTGTTTTGGTTTCTTGCTGCAAGGAAAATGAAAATAATTTTTTGAAAACAAATGCAAGTTGACATATCAAGTACAACTTTAAAAAACTTTACATTGTACTTATTTCCATTTGAAAATTACGTAACACTGACAATACCATGGATACATTTAAGAAAGCAAGTACGGAGCTGTATCGCCACAGGAATCGTTGTGTGAGGTAGGAATGCAAATTAAGGTGCATCTACTAGGGGGGTGTGAATTGGGCCCTATTTGATTTGGACTCAGCCTGAATCAGAGACAGTGATTCGATTTGTTGATTCAGATCACTGTCCCAGATTCGATTTGCCGAATCTGAAGATTCAGTGCTGATTTAGAGAAGCAGCGATTCAGACAAAGACACAGCTTTAAAAGTTTTTTCTACATACCTTGAGGTAGCAGGCATGGCTTGTGATTGCTGCGATGCTGAGGCACGAGGACCATCCCACAGGACTGCACAGCGACCCTCCATATGCTTGGTGGCAAACCCAGAAGTGGACTGGAATTACTTCCAGTCCACTTCTGGATCTGCCGGGGAGTGTGCTAGGGCCCCCAACCCAATGCCTCCCTGGCTCAGTGATCAGCCACAGCAGAACCCATGAGGCACCAGTCACCGAGACGGGGATAGGGGGCCCGCATGCTCCCAGCAGACCCAGAAGTGGACCAGAAGTACTTCTGGTCCACTACCAGGCCTGCTGTCGAGAGCGCTGGGGAGCCCCCCATGCTTCTGTGGGATGCTCCATTCTGCCCAGCATCGCAGCATTCGCATGTTCCTGTTACATAAAGGTATGAAGAAAAAAACATTTAAAGCTGTCTCTAAGTCCAAATCTCCAAACCTTTCCAAATGTCTCTGAATCAATTCAGAAGGTTCAGATTCAATTCAAAGAGATTAACGGTTTCTCTGATTTGATTCAGATTCAGAAATTTGGCTACTGAATTAGGTCAAATCTCCCCCCAAATTGAATCAGGGACTGAATCTTTGCATGGCCCTAGTATCTATCTAATTATCTTTATTCTTGACCATCAGTAGATAAATAAAAAAACACTAAAGAGTGAGACAGACAGAAAAACTGAACCACATCAATATGGAAACCATTTTGCCTTGATCTCAGCTATTCTCATTTCTTTCTTCTCCTTGAATTGCACAAAGGGAGAATTATTTATTGTTACGAAGAAGCACATCTTTTCCATCTGATTCTTCAAAGGATGACATAAAGTTATATCATATTTCCAAGAAACTAGATACTTATATTTTGAGGTAATGAATAATGGGTAGTTATGACTTTGAAAAATAAGTAGTTGGAACAAAAATTGCTAACCAACATTCACATATCTTATTTTAGTATACAGTATATGTGCCTATCACAGAAAACAGAACAAGACAAATATTTATGAGCTATTTTCTACAATGGTCATAGCAGAATACTCAGGACGGCGTTAGGGCTCCCCATTTCTGTGCTATAGGTAAGAGTAGGTTGGGCACTGCTCAGACTTGTGGCAGCAGTGTGGCTCCCGAGGGATAATACATTCTCCTCTGGTGTCCTGGCTATCCTAGAAATGTAAGAGTAGCTTTGTCTGCCCTGTATTTCCAGGAACAATTAATGAGTCTTAATTTTGCCTTTTTTACATACAATAAAAAAATTGCTATCTTTAAGTGCCCATGCTTCCATCCTGTTCTCTCTATAATAGCCTGAAAGACAAAAGTTCCCTGCTCCAATAATGCATATAAATCAGCTATATAACATGGAATATAAAGAGAATAGTGGCTAGGGAGCACTTTGGGACCCAAGCAGAAGATGTCTGCATACATATAAACGTTATTCATAGTCAAAATATGTCAGTCCCTATTAAACAGAGCCATGGTACATGGCAGTGATCACACTGGGACAGAACATACATTCTAGTGAAATCTAAATTGCTCTAATACAGTGGTTGACATCCTTTTTAGGCTGCAGGATAGAAAGATTCAGCCGGTTCACTTTTGAGAATAGTGGGCACTGGGACTCAGCTGCTGTTGCTTCGTGGGACAGCACAGAGAAGGCATCCACTGCTACTATTTTTCTCCATGGTGGCATGGGAAAGGGACTACTGATGAAGCTCCATATCTACAGGCTGGATCAGATGGATCCATAGGCAGGATCCGGTCTGCAGGCTGCCAACCTCTGTTTCAGTACATGGACCAAACTACTGTAATACAACGGACTAAATTTGATTCTGCCTATACTTATTTTTAGTTGAGTATCATTCTCTATATTTATCTAAATGATTTTGACTATGATGCATTTGGCTCTATCATGCTTTTTAGAGTATTTGGACACAAATAAGCATGATTCTTTACAGAGTACTTACCAAACAAGGTACGATGTAAAAATCCCCAAAATCAAGATGAGAAAACCACCAGCTGATACTCCATACACCCATATTTTAAGTCTGCCATCTGTTGAAAGTGGAAGGGCAAAAAGGGAAAGGAGACTTTACAAATCAGTCATTAAGTTTTATTTTATTCACACGTTAATGAGTCTATATATAGCAAGAACAATTGCATAGTTGTTGTGTAGCATGTAGGAACAATATTAAGGGGAAAAGGAAACAAACTGGCTGAGAATTTTTATGCAGTTTCTGCAAAATTAAAATTTTCTGATGGAAAATCAGAAGTTTATGATTTTTCTGATGAAACAATAAGATAAAATATTACACTTCAGGCCAGTTGTCCTAGATAAAACCATGTTGCCGTCTTTCTTCTGGTTGAGCTGCAGCAGTACATCGTGGGAGCTACAGTCAAACCAGCCCATAGAGGAGAAAATAGATGTATGAAGTATTTGAGCAACAGTAATGAAGAGAAACAATGGCAGCTCAGACAAATTCAGTTTGGTGGAGAACTGACCCAAGTAATATCAGACTATCTCAAAGAGCTCACCATGTTTAACCCATGGAAAGGCAAGCCTAGGATCAATATAACCACTCTCTGAGACCTACTGGCAGGGGGAAAGGAAGAAGGGTTAAACACTAGGGAGGGTAAAGAGCTATTTAAGAAACAAGGAAATGTTGGCTTGTGAATAAACGGGTCTAAATTTTCCACAAATCAGATAGAGTAGAAATCAGAAAAGATCTTTAATCATCAGAAGAGTGGTGCTCAGGAACTCTTTTCAACAGGAGCAATGGAGGCAAGTAGAAGGAAGTACCATTCTTTGCCTGATTAATAAGCTTCTGCTGTTCGTCTCCTGTGTAAATGCAAGAGAGAATTTGGTCTTATATTGTATGCATTTTTATTTAAGCCCATCTTTACCTGAGGAACATTTTTTTACATGAATTAGATCACCCATGGTGTGGTATTAACAAAATATACATAGTAGTGTTAGAGGGATTTTGCAGCTGTAATGGTCCAGGAATTTTACAAGAAGCAAAGCTTTCTTAGTGTCATGTCTTTTATTGGACCAATTGCATAGTTGGGATAGAGTTAGACAAGCTTCTGAATGCAAGACTTTCTTTATCAGGCCAAAAGCAGATCAGTGTGCTTATACAAAACACTTTTGGGAAACAAACATCAAACTTCTAAGTTGTGATAAAATTTAATTTTCTATATGCTAAACAGAGATCCTCAAGCTGGAACTGAGATTATGTACACAGACACAGATTGGAAGACAGATGTATTGGTACTTAGCAGGATCCTATATATGGTTGCTAGGTAGCTCATACCATACCATACCAGGTCATTCATTTATTGTTTTACAATATCTTTTCTATGTACTGACTTAGTGTTAAAATAATACTGTGCTTTAGGAAAACTAGCTGGTTACTCTTTCATTCTATGACTGTCCCAGAGAGAACGCAGAGGCCGTGTTCAGAGGAGCACGGCTATGCTGTATGTATCTGCGGCACCACATCTTGCACATTGATGTGTTCCCCGCACTGCTACCTTGTGGAGGGGGAGTTGGCCCTGGGAGATCCTGGGGTCAAAAAGCTCATGCAGAAAAAAAGCAGGGCTGTAAACATGGCAGCAGCATGTGCCACCCAAAGCCAGAGCCTGGCCCACCTGAACCATGCTCTGGCTGCCGGCCAGCAGCTGCAGAAACGCCAAAACTGCAGCTCCCTAAGGACCCCAGGTAAGGCTGTTGGGGCCAACGCAGTTGCTGGCCCCAGCATGCCCTACCCCATCTGGAGTATCCTGCCACAGACCAGAGGCGTGTGTGGCAGGGGTGTTCCCTGGGTACTGGCTGTGCCACTGCTTCTTGTCCTGGAAGAAACAAACATCAGTGCTTGTGTGGACACAGCCAGAAAGTCCAACACTTGAGTTGAGGTTGAGCCTGATACAGATATTGAGGGATTACAGCCCTAAATGCTGGCCTTCAGGAAAGGCCATGTAGGTCCACATCCATGAAAAATGATGGGCTGGAGACCTGACGCTGGAAAAGAATAACTTAGAAGAGGTTGTAGTGTGTCAAAGGCATTTAAGCCCAACCTGACATCATTCTCGGTGTATATTATATATACTTTTGGATGATGGGTCTGATCTTAAGCCCACTAAGTTTAACAGCCTTTGGATAAGTCCTGTTAGATCAGCTATACTCTGTAGAGAGGATACCTATTAAAGGGAAGTCATACATGTTAATATAACATTAAAGCTGAGAACTTAATCATAGGGATTGAGACACTGAGGCAGCCTTAGTTTTGCCTCATATATCATCATATAATCTTTTATTACATTTTTCCAGACTTGTGTAATCATCACAAACTAATTGGAAACACAAGAAGTACAATATATCACAATGAACAGAAGCGATTACTCCGGGGATTTCAGTGGCTAGGAAACAGTCAGTTTCTCTGTGGGAAACCTGAAATAGCTATCAAAATATCCATTTTACTGTTGCATCTTTACTGCTGGTCAGATTATAAGAAAATAGGGCTGGAAAGGACTTGCAAGGTCATCTAGTTCAGCCCCCTGCTCAAGGCAGGATCATCCCTGACTGAACCATCCCAGCCAAGGATCTGTCCAACCCACCCTTGAAAATCTCCAAGGACGGAGATTCCATAACTTCACTAGGTAGCCGTTCCAATGCTCAATCACCCTCATAGTCAGCAAGTTCCTCCTCGTCTCCAGCCTGAATTTCCTTTGCTGCAGCTTGAGGCTATTGCTCTTAGTCCTGTCTCCTCTGGCCACAGAGAAAAGCTCATCCATCTTCTTCCTCTCTATAATCACCCTTCAAATACTTGAAAACTGTTATCAGATCTCAGCCTTCTTGTCTTCAGACTAAATAACCCTGACTGTTTCATCCTTTCCTCACCATAACTCATGCTTCCCAGCCCTCTAATGATTTTTGGCACTCTTGGTGAGCTCTTTATAATCTATCTATGTCCTTCTTGAAGTGTGAGACCCAAAACTGGACATGGTACTCCAGATAAGGCCTCAACGGTGCTGAATAGAGCAGAAGAATCACTTCCTTTGATATTCAAATAATGCTCCTGTTAACACAACACAGTATATATACTGTTTGCAACGGTTGGCTCAAATTCAGCTTACGGTCTATTGTAACCCCGCAGGGCCTTCTCTGAAGCATTGCAACCTAGCCAGTCTTGTTCCAATCTGTATTTGTATATCCAATTATACTATCCCAAGTGCAGGACTTTACACATGTCCTTGTTGAATTTCATCTGGTTGATTTCACATCATGCTTCCAATCTATTCAGGTCATTCTGGATCCTAGACCTACCCACCAGAGTGTCTGCAACTCCACCCAGCTTCATGTTATCTGCAAATTTACTAAGCATGTGCTCAGTCTCATCATCCAAATATTTAATGGAGGTGTTAAACAATACCAGAGCCAGGACAGACCCCTGGGGAACCCCATTTGCTACTTCCCCATGATTACACATTAAGCCACTGAGGACTACTGGTCAAGCATATATTTTCTAGCCTGTATTTTGTTAGCTTGCTAATGAGACAGTGTCAAAAGTCTCACTAAAGTTAAGACATATTACATCACATGAAACTGTTCTTGTAACATTGGTTTAAAGTGAGGAAAAACTAAAAGCAAACACTAAAAGACTGTGAAGTCTGTGAGCTGGGGAAGAGGAGAACAATTTGGGGTAGTCAAGATTGAGTATTTATTGCTACAAAGCCCTTATTTTTGCTGGTTTCCCATTTGGGAGCTACACAGACCCAACCTGAGTTGTTCCAGGTATATTATTCCCCTAAATGATTGGTTATATTGCTTCAGATAAAGAACAGCATTCACATTGGTAACCACTTGTTCTTCATTTGAAGTGAACAGTAATTTTATACAAGCACAGCTGTGTGCCAGACTGCGATACTCTTACTTCAAAATAATCCTAGAGAAAGTTACCGGATTCCTCACTGTAAGAGATAGTAATCTAATATATTATATTTTTACCTGGTTTAACTTTCATAATCTTTTCTTTGAATTCACCAACTTTTTCATATTCTTTCAAAACCCGACGACACATGATTCATCACCTCAACCTTTTACCCATCATGAAACCCTTAAGAAGCCTTCTGCCCTAAGACCTTTCAAAGTAGTAGTAATATAATACATCTCTCCCTGGTACCAAGTATGACGTGCAAGTACATCACAAGACAGCAGGAACAAGAATTCCCAAGGAACTCCAAAAGTTCCATCTGGTGACGCTTTTGCAAAATATTATTACTTGGTCGAAGCAAAATGTTCTTACTTTCTACATAATGTCATGATCATGGAGCATTTTAAAATGAAGGAACAAAAGCGACCATAAAACTATTGTGGTGGTCTCTCAGTTTCAGCTTTCTGTTTTTATGCACCACAAAATATACACCTTCCTTCTTAGAAATGTTTTAAAGAAAAGTTATTCCAATCGCATTCAATGTAATTTTTTTTACCTGTATTAAAAAGCTGAATAGACCATCCTTTGAAAATGTCATGCATTTTTGAATTGACAGGTTTATTCTTTCCAGCTATGGTTTTGACATCCGCTTTCTTATCTTCTAAACCTGGTACCTTCATGCAGTAGTCCAGGAAACCATTTGATCTCATTATTTCTGTATATCCTCTCTCACAACCACAGACTCCACTCTAGGCAACAAAATGCATTTAATATTAAAATGAATAGTACAATCTGTCAGTACAGTACAACTTCTAAGCAGATCATGTTGAAACTATGGGCTAGACAGTGCATGTGCATTTACCATGTTAACCCCACACCAAACTGAATCAGGTGTGTAAGGAATTAGTGCCTAAGTTCTCAGGCAAACTAAATGAAGTAAAGGAAAAACCCAATAAAAAATGGAGTTACAGCTGAAAAACTACTGGTAATGTAAAAGAAAAAACCAAAATCCATGGAAACATTTGCAAACTCAGATGTTTAAAGTTAGGCATTATGGTTTGACCCAAGCGATTGGAGTCAATAAAAAACGTTTCACTTTACTGCAGTTGGCTTCAGATCAAACTTAGACAAACCATTCCCATTTACTTCCGTCTTCTTTTTCCTTCATACAGCTACCTGAAAAACTGTGTTATTGGCTGATGTCTAAGCTTGTCCTCCATTCTATGGCTCTCATTAGCACAAAATAAATCAAGGCTGTTCCTCTCAAAAAACATCATGGCATGCATTGTTCCACAGCTGCACATCACACTCTTTCATTTTCATTTGTGTTACGGGTAATTGCCACATCCCTTGTGAAGTTGTGATGGTTTGCCATAATCCACATCATGGTGAAATCAGGTGGATTATTTGTGAGGTATATGATCAAGTCTTGATGCTTGACTCCTTTTACCAACACCTCCACTGCTCACCTAAAGCAGTCACAAACACTTTGTATATAGTTAATCTGTATCTGAATGTCAACTGGCAATGGTAGCTAAAGAAACCTAAACCAGGCCAGAGACTGATAAGAGCTCTAAAGTAAAAGCAAATTTAAAAAAATGTAACACTGGCTACTAAACTGAGTTTTGTACATGTCAATGACAAGCCTAATTCTCCCTTTTTATAAAGTTAATTCCTGATACAGCCTCTAGGTGGGGTCATGTGCACACCAAACTATTTTAGAGGGGCTAAGATGATTTGAAGATGTTAAAGATAATTTAATAGACTTCACAGTGTTAATTCCTACAATGCATTCTGCAGCATCCAATTACCTGAGTGCAATAGGAGAATGGTTTTCTGCATGCTGGACTGCAGTGCCAGGTTTCAGCAGGTTTGGTCTGAACTGAACAACCTCCTGCAAAAGAAATCCTCTTCACCAAGTACTTTCAAGGATATGTTACAACATTTTTGACAAAGATTAATGCTCAGCTCACTGAAGTTGAGAAGTTTTTCATTGCTCATTTTATCTACTTATACACTTTTTGATGGAACTCATTAGCATAATATCTGTAGGCATCATATTAATTAATTTATCTTAACAAGATGGGAATTATTATCATCACTATCTTGCCAGTGGGGAACAGAGCCATGCAGAGATTAAATGACTCTCCAGGGCTACTTAGGAAGTTGGTGTCACACCCAGGATGAAAAATTCAGATGACCTGATGCCCAAACCAATAGCTTATCCCTCCATGGGTAAAGTATTCCCTTTTCGGACCCTATGAACTTTCATGTGCGTATTTAAAAGGTGAATCATCTCCTCTAATTATGTAGCTGTCTTTACAGCTATGTTTTAAATGACATTAAAATATATATCTTTATAAATAGGAGTGAGTGGAAAAGTATAGGTTGTATTTCCTAATTCATCATTTATAGAATGGAAAGACCTGTGAATGGGCTGTGAAAACACTGTGTTGGCCAAGGCACTCAGCCTGGAACTGATAGCCATGCGGTACGCTTTTTAATAATAGAGGGAGAAGTTGTAAATGGTGTGAGCAGTAAAAGTGGAGGGGTGAGTTAATGAAGCTTGCTGGTATAAAGAATAGAAGAGAAACTGCAGAATCTGATACCCCTCCCATGCAGATGATCTCTCCTTCTCCCTCTGTATATGTAAAACTTGCACTGATAATGAAAACACAGGCTCAGCCTTCTCAGGCCATTGCAATCAGATTGTATGCATGTTTGAACCACCGGGTAAACACAGGGATGACTCAGCCAGAAAATCTCATTTCTGTAATGTATGTGCTGATGACGTGAGAAGAAAGTTGGTGAACTTATTTGTTTAAATTTAAACACATGGTATTATAAAAAAACAAAGACCTAACTTGACAATCCAAATTGTGCTTTGGGCAAATATCAGATAATTAGTGTAGTGTACTGTACTGTACTTTCATCCTCCATGGGTGAAGATGGCCGCATCCAGCAGGGGAAGGGGAGGGAAGAAGAGAGAAAAGAAGTGAGAAAGAAAAAGGGAAGGAGAAGCAATGCTTGTTCTGGATTTGGACATACAGGATGGACGGTCGCGAGTGATTTGCTCCCATGACTCTGGGTCAATGCTGAAACTCTTTAGGGACACCTTCAGGGTGTCTTTGTACCGTTTCTTTGGTGAGCCGCAAAAGTGTATGCCCTTTGACAGTCTGCCATAGAAGACTTGCTTTGGCAGACACAGGTCAGCTTTCTTGAGAAAAGCTTGGCCATTCTTTCTTGGCCCATTCTAGCTGTGCCAGTTTCAGCGGGGTGTGAATACTGGAGAGAGTGGATCTTCCAAGCACCTCCGTGTCTGGAATCCCGTCCTGCCACTTGATCTTCAGTATCTTTTGCAGGCAGCACAAGTGGAAGTGGTTTAGTTTCTTGGCATGACTCTGGTAAATGGTCCAGGTTTCTCAGGCATCAAGGAGGGTGAGAAGGATGATGGCTTGGTAAACCTTCAGTCTGGTCGACATTCTGATGCCTCCGCGGTCCCAGACTGACTTACCGAGTCTGCCGAAGGCCACGCTAGCTTTTGCTAATTTTGCATTGACTGTGACTGCGAGTGCTCTGACCCCTTTATGGTCACAAATGGCATCAAGCAGGGCTGTGTGCTCGCACCTACCCTCTTCAGCATGGTATTCTCTGTTATGCTGTTGGACGCCTTCCAAGATGATGACCCTGGTATGGGGATCAGGTACCATTTTGACGGCGACATCTTCAACCCGCACAGACTCTGAGTGAGCTCCAACATCCAGACAGCTGTGCTTCGCGACTTCCTCTTTGTTGATGATTGTGCATTATGCTCAGGCTCACAGGCTGACATGCAACGATCCATGGACCTACTTTCATCAGCCTGTGACAACTTCGGACTCACTATTAACATGCAGAAGACTGAAGTGATGTTTCAACCTGCACCTGGCACAACACCCTGGGAACCACACGTCTCAGTTAAAGGCCACCAACTGTCAATGGTCGACAGGTTTGCCTATCTAGGCAGCACGCTGTCCCATGCTGTCCTCCACATTAATTAGTGTACAGATATCAGATAACAGGGATGTTTTTCTTTCAAAATTTCACATACTTGTATAATCTCTTTCAAATTTCCTTCTCAGGCTAAACGTAATCATTTAGAGATAAGCTTTCACTTTGTGTGCTGGGCTGTGCAAACATACCTGTCACATTCATCCCATCTGAACGCTGACACCACACAGTGCGTTCATTATCTCTCCAAAGACTGGTTTTCCATGAATAGTTATAACATTTCCCTCCTACAATTTAAACAAATCAATAGCAAGTAATCCACACATTACTATAAAAGGCATATACATTCTCAGCAAATAGAGTAAAACAAAGGGCTGTCACTTCAATACCTGAACAAGGCCGTGTCTCTATCACTTGTTCAGGACAGCTCTCTTGGTTTTGTAAAGACTGTATGATAAATGCTCTTGATCGAGACTGACGACCAACAGTCTCAAAGCTCCTGCCATCAACGCATGTTAGTTCACACGAGCTCCACTCTGACCATTCTGTCAAATGGCAATCACCTAGCAAGCCAAGGAATAAAATCCTGTTAGCAAAGAAGAGTTTAAAAGTGTCCAACCACCAAGGGAGTCAGAAAATAACAGTGGTATAACCCAGTAATACAGTTCCTTTTGTGTCATCTTGAAACAGCATCTTATCTTCAAAACATAAATAAAAAAGTAAAGCCCTTTGAAATGACTTAGAGCTAATCAGCTGAGTGTGAAGTTGATCCATAGAAGTACATTTTATTACTGTCAGCCTCACTTTCCTCATATGTTGTGGACCACAGGTTTGCTGTATCATCTTAAATTAGATCAGAAGCCGTTTGTGTAATATGTCTCTGTATTAAGACAACAGGCACCTGATCCGGACCACCAGCTTCTGAACGTTACCCTAAAGAAAATAATAAGCAACAGTCTGACTTATCTATAGAATTACATGATATTACAACTTCATCCCAACAATATCAGTTGTGACCGTTCAATTTATAAGGGGCTCTCTAACGCAAGAAGAAGCCATACCAGATAGGTTTTCCAGTGCGCAGCCTCTGAAGAACTTACCTGGGCAAGGCACTGAACATGATAGTTGTAGCGCATTGTCTTTAGAAGGCAACTCTCCACATAATGCACCTTCTGCTTGTTTGGATGTACCAGAGGGAGAAGCATCATGTACGACACATGTGAGATTGCGAGCTTGGAACCCATCACCACATTTTCCACTCTATGAGAGGGAAAAGAAATTCATGCTGCTGATATAAAAGCAATCAGATAAAGATAAAAACAAGTTTATATAGCAGCTTTCACTTGGAAATACCTCAAGGTGCTTTTCAGACTGTGTTGCTTTGCACCAGCTGCTAGCTGGCACAACACACTGTGCTACCAGTTGAGGGGGGGGTGGATATAAAGAGACCTTCTTGTACTTCTATGCAGCTGCAGTGATTGGTGGGGAGCAGGGTCATACAGAGCTGACAGGTCTATTCAGGAGAGTGTACTACATGCCTGCAGCAAGGAAAACAATGCATTTGCTTCCTTTGCACTCCTGCAATGTCCAGAAGGCATTCTGCAGAGTTGAAGATCGCAAGCAGAATTCTTTTAGCAGCTTCCCCTGAGGTGGTGCAGCTCCACACTGCTATCCTCAGACTATTCTTCAGTGACGGGATCAAGCTTTAGGTATATGAAAAATCACTGCACTCAGCACTAGCATGTAAGCACATCTGGGCTAAAATAGATTACGGCTCTTAAACAGCTGTGTAACAATCCAAACAGATTGGAGCAGTGACTAAGGAAGAATGCAATACTCCAGTGAATCTTGAGGAGGAATTCAAGCACGTAGAACGTAATAACTGGAACAAGCATTTGTATTGAATAAGTGGTATGTCTCAAATTCATATTTTCAGACACTCAGGCCCTTTTCCAATTAGCTGAGGTTGGGACCTCCCAGGCTTTGTATCAGGAAAGGGGAACAATACAGAAGAAAATAGCTTTTATTGGGAGTATTTATGATTAAAAGAAATTAATTTAATGGTCACAAAAGGTGTCTAACTCACAGCACTGAAAATCCTCAATTTGATATGTAAAGGGCGACAGCTAGAAAACGATATGCAGAGGTTTGCTTTTAGGAATTGGCTTGTAGGTAAAGTAGATATTGCATTAAAACAATGGTTTAGGAGGGTGGCAAGGGTTAAATGATTTCTAAAAGCCTGTTTGTCACAGTTTCACAGCTTTCAGGGAAGACAGGGTGTCTGAGGCCAATGGATATACACAACCTGGGAAATTGAAAACATCCAAACTTTATTTTCAAACTAGTCATAGGCCTGGCTCCAGGGCTACAGTCACCACTTGTAAAAACCCTTGGGATTTCTGGTGTCAAATGAAATGACTATATGGAGGCATGTGCATGTGATAGGTTTATGAAATAGGACTTTGGCTGACAAAACAGAACATGGACAGTGTGACGACAACAGGAAGACCAAGCAACGATGCCCAAAGATGAAGAGTCATCGGAGGAGAAAGACTACAACCGGAGTAGTTTTCAAAACAACACGCTGGCAGTTGGCATCGGCCACTGACCTTCAAGGCTGCTCACACTGGATAGTGAAGCAAAGACCTCAAGGTGGCATTTACGTGCCAGCTGGACGCACTGCTCACCTTGCGTATATTCTGGGCACAGGAGAATTCGGGTAATGTATGTTGTAATCATTTTGCTTGCTTTGTCTGCATTGCTCTTCTTTCCTATCATTGTGTGTCAATAACATCTGATTGAGCTGTGGTCAGTCTGAAAGGCTGTGCTTGCCTGGAACCAGGTATTGGGGTTGGGTTGTGAATACAGTGCCATCAATGGGGATGTGGGATGCACATTTCCAGACACCCCTTCTGACAATATCTCCGCCTCTGACCTTAGCGGTTAAAAGTGGTAGTTTCATCTCTACAACATTAAAGTTCTTCAACTTTTCAATAAGACTGTCATGAATTTGGGGTTTGTGGGGTATTTTGCATGATTTCCTAAGTTTATTTTACTAACATGGCAAATGTACTCTACAGATAAATATTGTCAAGCATCTTTCTGCTTCTATGCATTGTCATACTTGATATAAATGTAATATTGATATATATTTAAGTTATAGCCAAGGCTGCTTTAGTAAGCCAGCTACTTATTTAAGTGGTCCTCAGATATTCACACTATGAAGAACTATAATGGTTTAGGATCAGCATTTGACTTGAGCTGTTTACTAGCTCCCTTGAATTTACATTTTAAAAGAAGTTTGACACATAGGTAGTCAATCTACTGGGGAAAGAGATAGTTTATTGGGTGAATGCATCTCCATATCTGAAAGGATATACATATTCTCCTGGTCTTAATGGGTGCCTGTAGATGTGCTGGACACCTGCTCTAACATGCTCTAATTACAGCGTGTCAGAGTAGACTCAATTAAGCAAGGTTGCTGCAGCATGCTAATCAGCATGCTCCAGCAGCTACCGTGTCTCATGTATTCAGTGTCTCCATGCTTCCAAATGGCAGTGTGGGCTCTTTAACTAAAGCTCATCAAACCAGCTTTAGTTAAAGTGTGCCCACTGCTATTTTGAAATGTGGGATACTGAATATATGAGATGCTACGGGCACGTTAATTAGAGCAGCTCATAAGAGCTGCTCTAATTAAAGCATCTGTCCCCACCCCCAGAGCTTGTGTAAAGATGTCCTATAAGACAAGGAAAATCTTGTGGTTTGGTAACCATGCACCTTTGGGGGGGCAGAAAGTTACTGGCATTGTGCAAGCCCTGCTAGAATTGAGGAGGTGATGTATATGACCAGTCAGAGTGGCAACTGTATTTAAGCTTGTTTGGAGAGAACAGCTTGCCTTCAGTCTTCCCAGGTATGGGTGGGGATATTGTCCCTCAGCCAAAGTAGACTGAGAAAAGTAAAACTTTCAGGAGGCCTCGAGAGAACAGCCAGGGGCATGGCCAGCTTTTTAGGCCATTGTAGCTGGCTAGGGACTGCATCCTTGCATTTAAGGTGCAGGATAAGCACAGGTTATTGTTCTGATATTTTCTTTTGTGTGTTTACTCTTATATCTCTGTCTGTAGCTCAAAATATGATTACTGATTTCTTATGTCGGTTCTTGTTTTTTGGGGGTTTTTTTTATAATAAATCCTTTTTGTTTTCTTTTTACAAGCCATGTATTGTCAGTGATGTTTGTGATTCCAGAGTATCTGACCAGACAAGCTGGCCCATTACATGGGAAAGGGGATCCAGCTTTTCTAAGTGCATGACTGGACAAGGGTGTGAGCCTTCTAGCTGGCAAAATTCCCTTTGCTAAGGGCTAGCAAAGCCTAATAGAGATAGGAAGAGCTGAGGCACCACAAGACAAGGAGTTGGCCTCTAGCACATCTCAGCAGTGAGGGATTTGGGGCAGAAGGGCACCTGAAATATTTAGAAATACCCCAGAAATGTCTCAAAGGTAGGCCCAGGCTGTGTCTGGGCAGAGGGTGCATCACAGAGACTTCAAAGGCCATTGTCCAACGCAGTAAGCATTCTCTTATCTATGTGGACACTGATTGCTTAGGAAGAGGACAGAGACTGCCAAAACATTTTCCTGTTGAGCTGCCATGAAAAAATAGGAACATCTGGTTAATATTGAAATAGATCCTATCTGAACCAGTGCTGAAAGGGTCTATATCCTTTTACTAGTCACCCAAGCCATCTCATGCCCTTCAGCGCATCTCTAGAATACTTATTAAAAAGGACTAACACTATCAGAAAATCAATAAAAATCAATACTCTTTTATTAAACAGGTGAAAAAATGACTATCACAAGTTGAAGGATGCTTTACAAGTTGGGGCAACATGACTGTTTGTGGGGGATGGATATTTTGGTCCTCTTTTGAATGACATTGAGTTGTAATATAAAAATATTGAGTTTATTTTTATGTGTATCCTAAGCCTTTTGGAAATGAGAATTTTAAAAAATTCAATAACTGAAACTCATGATTGTTGGCGCTGGATTTATGACCCAGATACCTTGTTCCAGGCAGAGCCAAACCCTCAGATGAACCAAGACCTCTCCATTCGATATTAGGCAAATTTTATTGATACACAGTAGGGTTGTGCAAGGCTTCCGACCCCACTCGGATCCGGAGAAGCTTTAGATGCTTCGGCATCCAAAGCAGCACATCTGGATTGAAGCGCTGTCTTTGTTAGGCTTTCCAATGTGCTTCGGAAAAGCTTTGGAGCCGCTTCGGGGATCCAGCCATAGGATATAATGGGGAATCAATGAAATATCTATAACTTTGTTGTTTTTTTGTCTGATGTGGATAAAAGTTTCAGGAGAGGTGGCCCCTGATAAGTCCACAAAGTCTGCCGTGTTTCAAGGTGATAGGTATAGGGGTTTGGGAGCAACTGCACCCCAAATTCTTGAAAGCAAAACTCATGTCATGGCTATGTGTTACAACACAGGGGGGTGAAAACTGCAGGGGTAGTGGCCCCTGATGATGCCACGAAGCTTGCCAAGTTTCAAGAAGGTCGGTGCAGGGGCTTGCGGGGAACTGTACCTCCACCTTCTGACAAGCAAAATTCATGACATAGATGACCCTGTGTATGTTAAGGCAGAGCAGGATGAAAACTGCAGGGATGGTAGCCCCTGCTGAGGCCATAAAACCTACCATGTTTCAAGGAGATAAGTGCAGGGGTTTGGAGGGAACTGCATCTCAAGCTGCGGACAAGCAAAACTCATGACAAAGGTGACACTGCATGTGTTAAGGTGCAGCAGGGTGTAAACTACAGGGGTCTGGCTCCTGCTGTGGCCACAAAGCTTGCCAGCTGGTGAGGAAGTTGGTGCAGGGGGTTCTGGGGCCCTGTACACCTAGCTGCCGACAGGCAAAACTCATGACATGAGTGCTTGTGCAACTGTCTCTGTCTTGGGGCTGGGCAGGAGAAGTGAGTGGGGGGGAAACTACTGCATGCCTGGCTGCTAAGCTACTGTGTTACCAGTAGCAATCAATCATGATTCACTCAGGGACCAGCTCAATACACAGTTGCTAGCTAATGTAACAAGATAATTAGCAACGATTAACACCTACAGAACCACAGGCAAACTAAGGAGAGTAAATAATCAATACAGACAATCAACTGCCCCAAGACAGAGACAGTCAGTTACACAAGCACCCATGTCATGAGTTTTGCCGGTCAGCAGCTAGGGGTGCAGGGCCCCAGAACCCCCCTGTACCAACCTCCTCAACAGCTGGCAGGCTTTGTGGCCACAGTAGGGGCCACAACCCCTGTAGCTTTCACCCTGCTGTGCCTTAGCACACAAAGTGTCACCCACGTCATGAGTTCTGCAATACACAGTGATAGCAGAGAGGGATAATGCAAGCAATTCTATATCTACCAGTCCTAGAGCTATCATTAGAGTCAAGATACATCTGATCAGTACGTGAGTTTCACTCTGAGGTTCTTTCTTGAATGTCAGCTGTCAGCAGCCTGGACACTGGACACAGAGGGCCACCTCCAAGTAAGGGGAACAGACACGTTGGTGGTGTGCCCTCTGTCCACAGTGGCCTCAGGTTCCCCTCTCAGTTCCCCTGTTGCTCTAAAATCCCTTCTTTTGCATTCTTTTCCCCTCCTGATGGCTCTTCATCCATGGGCATCGCTGATTGGTCCTTCTGTGGTTGTCATACTGACCACATTCTGTCCTGCCAGCATACTCCTTTGTTTCACAAACCCATCACATGCACACATCATAATTTGGACTTTCCTGGTCTTCTCATATGTTCTGTTCCCCAAATCAGAAGTTTCAAGGGCTCTGCATTTGGGCACTGTGCACTGGAGCCACCTTATCTCATGTTAGGGAACACCGGTACATGCCTACAATTTCCCAGCCTGTGTTTCTACCCTTGTCTGCCTTTGATGAGAGATAAAATACTTCTTTATATGGGTTTGTAAAATGACACTCAGTGGATGTATCTAACTGTGCACTTAACTGTGCAGTAGACTAACTTGCTGTGTTGTAAAGCATTACAGTCTACACATGTAATGCTATTAGACCACAGCAAACTAATTTTTGCTGCCATAAGATAGTACTGTTGGGAACAATACTATCTTATGGCAGAAAAAATAACTGCACCTAAACACACATGTAAATGCCAACCCAACAGGGGCCCAGACCCCTTCCTACCACCTACCCACATCACTCTACTTTTAGGTCAGTCTTGTGCCCCAGCCAGCCCCTCCACTGCCCAGCACCATGACTCAGGGCCTGGGGTTGATTCCCCAAACCTGCTGCCAGCCCAAGGCTGCTCCACCGCAGCTCAAACTGCTGTCATCTCAGGCACATGTGAATACACTATGCCCAGGAGCAGCTGACTCCAGCACAAACTGTGCCAGAGTTTATTGAGGCATGCTAATTGCACATGTAAATGTGCCCAGGGTCAGTTGCCAGTAGATTCGTTGAAAATAATGGACCCTATCTGCAGAACTAAATGATGCCCTACGAACTATATTTTATTCAGCAATAGGGTTGGTAGCAGGAATCCTAAGACTGGCCCTCCCATATCCATGCAGCATCATTCTCATTTTCTCTATAACTCCTCACTAACACATATAGAAATGGAAACAGGAGTATAAGTAGTTGATTTTAGACTAGATAGTAATCAAAAGCATCTTAGAAGAGTATTAGTGCAGATTTAGTGTGTGAAGCTAGACATTAAGTTTTCAACACTGTGTTTCAGTCTAGTCAGTATGTAACTTACTGTTCTCAATTATTATTTCACTGCAGAAACCTCTACTGCAGACCTGAATTAATGGTGTGCAAATAACTCATCCAACTGTCCATTGGGTTAGAATTCATAGAAATTGTTGGTAGAAATGGAATGTGATAAGGAGAGAACTCTCTTGGGAACAAATACTATCAAACTACAATGTATTTCCAACTCAAATGAATAGCTCAAGGAAATGACCAAATATCACTAAAATAGAAAAAAGATGATATTTAAAAGATATTTATTCTAGCTGACAATAATATCACCCTTTGATATGGTAGTCACCTCTTGAAGTCAACATTTATCAGAGAATTACCACACTGTGATATCAGTGATACATTCGTATTTTTCTATAGTTAGAACTGAAAATGACCACGGTGTTTTGGACTGTACAAGGTGGGAAATGTTAACATCTAACTGTGAAACCTCTTTAGTAGTGCTAATTCAAGGCCAGTCATATGTTTTACAAGTGAACTTAATGTGAGGTAAATATCATAATACTTCTTGCATATGGAAATACAGGCAATTTTCAGAGGAAAGGTGACATCTACTTTTTGCTGTAAAAAACTAGGGCATGAACAATATAAGCACAACAGTAATCCTTATTTTCTTCCTAAATTACTCAGGGCCCATCCTTGAAGACTTAAACACCTGGTACTGAGATTCATAGCACTTTGTTTCAGTAAGGATACCAGGATTCATCTCAACATAATCAGAACGTTCCCTAGATGAGACACAGGAAACTCCCTACAGTGAGGTATGCATTTGTAAATGCTCTCCCTTTTAAGGTAAAGAGCTATTAATTAAGGAGTTGATTGGTTAATGTTTTCATATGTTGCCAAGCCTATGTGAGAAAGGTTAGAATGATCTGACACTAAGGCAGAAGGCAGGGAAGATTTCCACCTTTAGAGACTACCTAAATCACAGATGCATAGCATATGCTTTTGTAAGCAGCAGGCTTACTTCATCAGATGCTGCATCTGCTGTATCACAGCATCTGATGAAGCCCACTGCTTACAAACGCTTCTACTGTGCATCTCTGATTTAGGTAGTCTACAAAAGTGCAAGTCTACCCTGTCTTCTGCTTCACTTCAAACTAACATGACTAGCTACCAAGGTTGCCAATTGCTTGTAAATTACAGACACTCTGTAAAAAAAAAAAAAAAGTTAAAAAAATGCTTATCTATAAAAAATGGAGCCACCTGTATAAAAAACCTAAGAAATCAGGATTGACTGAAGCTCCATCTCTGAACAAGAATGAATGTTGAAGCAGAGAAAGAGTAGCACCTGAGCAGGTGCTGAGCAGGAATATACTACCTTGCAAAGGGACTCAGGACTTGTGGCAGAGGTGATATCTTTTACGAGACCAACTAGTTTTTTGCCAACAGTTTTTTTTTTTTTTTTTTGCAAAAATCTAGTTGGTCTATATGACAGGGTACCTTCCTTAGGCTACATTTTGTGGCAGCCTGCCCACCTGCCTAGCACAGTCTGCCCTGACTTTCCTCTCACGACTTCAGTTTTAGCATAATATGGCTGTCCGTTCACTACCCCAATGCTAGGAGGTGCTATCCATGGCTCTGTACCTCCCCTACACTATGGGCTATGCCTTGCAGATGGCATCCAGACTATTATGGCTCCCTGACTTCAGGCTGGGGCAAACTCAGTCCACCACTGGACCACTTACATGCTCACATTCACTCCATCCCCCTCTCACAGGGGCCTCTTGCATACTGCCCATCACTGGGCCACTTTTTACTGCCTTGCTCCACTGAGCAACCCCCTTTGCGCCGTCAGGCTTCGGTACTCACACTCTGTTAGTACACAAGTAGCTCTTCAGATGCGCACACATGCATGCGTGGGTGTGTGTTTTGATGATAATCTGTTTGTTTTGATGATAATCTGCAAATCTTTTACTGGCAACCAAGCTTTCTTTTACTATGGTTGGTTTGTTAAACCCCTGAATTTCGACTGAGCTTTTCCAGGGCCTGGCAGAAAAAGGTTAGTTGTTAGTAAAAAAATTGCAGGCTGTCAGTAAAAAATTGTCTTGGGTTGGCAACTGTGCTAACTACCTCACTTCGACTGTAAGGGCCATGCTGTAAATGAATTTAGACACTTACATCTGCTCATTTAAATGGAAGTAGATAGCTAGATGCTTAGTTCTCTCTTTGTCCTTCAGTATCAAAGTGATAGTAATGTTGATACTGTTGTGTTTTCCCCAGGGAAGCATTCAACAGCATCGTTATGATTGAAAATTCATTGCCATTTATGTAACTTACTCCTATAGGAGTAGTATAGTCACTATTCACTGCTTCAAAGGTTTTACATCCCTTTAAAGGTTACTATTTATTCAAGGGGTAAATGTGCAATGTCCTTGTGATATGGGTGATTCCACGAGTAGGAATGTAGCACTTCGATTAATGAAATGCAAGAATAGACAGTGCAATATAAGTATTAGTTAGACTATCCTCCAGAACATGCAAATGGATCTAATTATTCACATTGCATCAACTGATCTGTATTAAAAGTGTTACTCTAAAATTAAGCCAGTACTGTGGATTTTATTTAAGAATTTTGATCATATAGTTGTGCAAGGTCATTTTCACAATGGATTTTTTAGTCTCATGTTAGTCAAAGTAGATGCAGAACATTATTCAAGAGAACAAAATTAAGAAATAGGATGTTTGATATTCTTACAAGAAGAATTTATGTTTCTTTCCTTCAAAACTCAGAAATAATTCACTTTATATTAATATAGTACATTTCATCCCCAAATGCTTCACTAAAATATGCTGTACGTAAAGAAAGCATTCCTTCTTTCCTTCCAGTGCAATGAAGCCACCTATGACAGTCATTTAACAAAGCACAGAAACACAATACAAAGAGCAAAGAGCGAAGAATAGTGTATCCAACTGACAGTGCAGGGGGAAATATGAAGTATACAGGTTGTAATTACATGATGTGAACTGAAAATTGGCTAGGCACCAGATTTACACACTTCTACATGGCAAAATGTGTCATTGAGTTAATAATCCTAACTATATGCCAAGGTGTTGATTCAGTATTAACTCAAGTTATAGCACTAACAACCTCATCAACCACACTATTTCCTTCAGTTGAGGGCTTTCTATCAGAGTACTCATGAGAACTGACCCTTCTTAGCTTGACAAGATTAAAGCTGAGAGTGCAATTACTTTATAAATATTATATGTATTCATGGGGCTCATTTTCCTTCTCTGGAGCACTGAATTTGTATTTGACACAATAGAGATAAGGGGAAGGAAGTTATAAAACCTTTTATAACTAAGGACTTCCTAAGTCCTGATCTGGCCAAGTGTTGAAAGACCCCTGTTCTACTTTGCAACAAGCCATGGATTATTTAGGTTGGAGTGGGCAATTATTTGGGCTGGAGAGCCACTTAAGGAGTTCTGGTGAGCTGTTGTGGGATGGGGGGGAGGAGGGTGCTGACCCGATCTGGTGCAGCAGGGGGGATAAGGAGTGCACAACTGGTACATGGGGGAAGGGGACAACTGATCCTATCTGCCTCAGATCATGTTCACCTTGCACCCACCCTTGGGGATGCCAAATAGAGTGGGAGAGTGGGGTCTCTTTGGAGACTGGCTGGGACCCCTACAAGAAAGGTTTGTTCAGCTGGGTGAATGGGATGGGGCTGCAGGTGGTGGAGGGGGGAGCGGTGTCCAGGACTAGGTTGAGTGGGCAGGGATGGGCCACTGACAGCAAAGGGCTGGGGCTCAGGGCAGAGCAGCAATCTGCTGCCCACATCCCCTGTGACAGGCACTGGTTCCATGGGCAGGGGCATGCAGGGAGCAGACTGCAGCTATGCCCTGGGCCCTGACTCCATGTTCTCTCTGCCCTGTGATCCTGGCCCTGCCTGCCCATCCCACTCTCAGATTTTGTTCCCCATCTACCTGTGGTCCCATCTCATCTGCCCAACTGAGCATGCCTTGCCCACAGGGTCCCAGGCTAGTCTCCATGAAGACCCTGCCTGCTCCATCCAGTGCCCACAGTGGTGGGTGCAGGGCAAATGGATAGGGGTGCCTTGGCAGTGGGTCTAGGTCTGGCAGCAGTAGTGACACAGGCAGTGGCAGCTGGAAGGAGTCACTACTATGGGGGCTGCCGGGAAGCTGAGTCTGGTTGCCATGTTGCCCCAGTCTGTCTCTATGCCCAGGGGCAGTGGGACTGGCTGCATGTTCCATGGCCCAGACTGCCTCCCACGCCTGGGCTGGTCAGGGCCAAGGGACCCACCCTGGGCTGGAAAGAATCCTTTGGCAGGCCAGATATGACCCATGAGCCATATTTTGCTCACCCCTGTTCTAGGTTATCCCAGATGCACCAGTCTCCATATACATAGCTTCTTGCTGTCCTTATAAAAGAAACAGATGGTATAAAAGGCATTATATGTAACCAAGGCTGTCCCCAGGGCTGGCAGTGATGCCCTCTGGTAGCTGCTCAACCTTTGTTTTCCTTGATTCCTTAGGGCATACCCCCTTCTATGTTCCTGCTATGCCTTGCTGTAAATATGCACTTAGAAAAGGGAGGCTGCCCCAGCGATCCCTGAGCAACATCTCACCTACTCATGAGCTATGGTCTAATTGCTCATTACCTTAAGGGCTCATTTTGTGGCCTTCTCACCTCCCCTTCTAGCCATGCCCAAGCATCACAGATGTTACCAATCAATCAATTTATGCCCTACCCCCAGGCTCTGCTCTGTTCACTCACGAGCTGACCACCTTCACCATCCGCCATAAAGCTGGCAAGTCAGTCAACAACAATGAAGTCCTTGACTTCAGGAAAGCCGACTTTGACAAGCTCAGGAGGCTCATCAGTAAGGCCCTAAGGGACCACGACCGCAGGAGGAGGGGAGTTCAGGAAGAGTGGTTGCTCCTCAAGGAAGCGATCCTCAATGCACAAGCTAATTCTATTGCATCTTGGAGGAAAGGCAGCAAGAGGACACAGCAGCCCCCTGGATCTCCAGGGATCTAGCAAACCTCCTGAGGCTAAAAAGAAAGGCCTACAAAGGATGGAGGATGGGATTCACCTCCAAGGAGGATTATTCTGCACTGGTCTGGTCCTGTAGGGAGCAAACCAGGAAAGCCAAGACTGCAACTGAACTCCAACTAGCTTTGAGCATCAAGGACAATAAAAAAGTCCTTTTTCAGATATGTGGGGAGCTAGAGGAAAAGCAAGGGCAACACTGGACCCCTGCTGAACCAGATGGAACAACTGACACCCAGAAAAAAGCCGCCCTATTAAATGGGTACTTTACATTGGTCTTTCATCAGTCCTGTGGGATACCCATGCCCACTATGGGATAGGGAGTTTTGGGTGAGGGAGATCCCCTGCCCATCATCAATGCTGACCTTGTGAAGGAACACCTTGAGAGCCTGGATACCTTCAAGTCAGCCGGCCCTGACAATCTACACCCCAGAGTACACAAAGAGCTGGTAATCATCATAGCCCAGCCTCTGGCATGTATCTTTGAAAACTCCTGGTGCTCTGGTATACTGCCTGAAGACTGGAAGAAAGCCAATGTGGTGCCTATCTTCAAGAACGGGAGGAAAGTGGATCCGGCAAATCCCATCAGCCTGACTTCTATTCTGGGGAAGATCTTAGAAAAGTTTTTTAAAAGGCCATCCTTAATGGACTAGCCGATGCCAACATCCTGAGCGATAGCCAGCACAGGTTTGTTACAGGTAGGTCTTGCTTGACCAATCTCATTTCCTTTTACGACCAGGTGATCTATCACCCGGACAAGGGAGAAGAGATTGATGTCATATACCTTGACTTCAAAAAAGCCTTCGATCTGGTATCCCATGATCGCCTCTTGGCGACACTGGCAAATTGTGGCCTTGGGTCTACCACGATCTGCTGGCTGGGAAATTGGCTCCGTGGTCAGACCCAGAGGGTAGTAATTGATGGAAGTCAATCATCATGGTGCCCTTTGACCAGCGGGTTCCCCCAAGGCTCTGTCCTTGGACCCATATTGTTCAACATCTTCATTAATGATGTGGACATTGGAGTCAGAAGTGGATTGGCCAAGTCTGCGAATGACACCAAACTTTGGGGCAAAGTATCCACACCAGAAGACAGGAGGGCGATCCAGGCTGACCTGGACAGGCTCCCCAAATGGGTGGACGAGAACCTGATGGTGTTTAACACTGAAAAATGCAAGTTTCTCCACGTTGGGAGGAAAAACCAGCAGCATCCTTATAGGCTCGGCAGTGCTATGTTGGCTAGCACTATGGAAGAAAGAGACTTGGGTGTCATCATTGACCAAAAGATGAACATGAGCCTGCAATGAGATGCTGCGGCTAGTAAAGTGAGCAAAACGGTGGCTCGCATTCATAGATATTTTTCAAGCAAATCCCAGGACATCATTCTCCACCTGTACTCAGCCTTGCTGAGGCCACAACTGGAGTACTGCATCCGGTTTTGGACTCCACAATTTAAAAAAGGATGTGGAGAAGCTTGAGAGAGTCCGGAGAAGAGCCACGTGCATGATCAGAAGTCAGGAAAACAGACCTTATGATGACATGCTGAGAGCCATGGGGCTCTTTAGCCTGAAAAAGCACAGGCTCAGGGGTGATCTGATGGCCACCTATAAGTTTACTGGGGTGACCACCAGTATCTGGGGGAATGTTTGTTCACCAGAGCGCCCCAAGGGATGACGAGGTCAAACGGTTATACAGTACTGCAAGACAGTTTCAGGCTGGACATAAAGAAGAATTTCTTTACTGTCCAGGCTGCCAAGGTCTGGAACAGCCTGCCATCAGAGGTCATTCAAGCACCTATAGTGATTGCCTTCAGAGTAAATCAGATGCTTATCTTGTTGGGATCCTACGACCCCAGCTGACTTCCTGCCCTTCAGGTGGGGGGCTGGACTTAATGATCTTCCAAGGTCCCTCCCAGCCCTAATGTCTATGAAAGTCTATGAAAGTCTGTTCCTGGACCCAATCACTGGAATGGGCTCTCTAGCCACATCTCCACCCCTCTCTAGGCACTGGTCTCTCTCTAGCCCCATCTCTATTCCTTCTTCTGCCCCGTTCCTGGAGTCTAGCCTTGCTCCCAGGCCTGCTGGGACCTCCAACCTCTCTCACTTGTCCCAATCCTCAACCACTGGCATTCTCCAGGCAAGTCCACAATATTCTACTCACCTGCCCTGATCCCAGGCTCAAGCGTATCCCTGGTGTGAGTCAGGAACTTCTTTGTAGTTCTTCTACTCAGGAACTCTTCCTTTCATGGCCTTCTGGGCCAGACTGCCTGCTCTAGCTCAGGCCCTGAGCTTATACACGCTTTAAGCCTGGCCCCTCCTTCCAGTCAGTTGCCTTTCTTGAATGCCACCTGAGCCTTCCTTCTCACAGGAGCACTAAGCTGTTACAGTATATAACCAGCCACTTGTGAAAAGTACAGACCAGAGGACAAAGAAAAATCATGGCCACCCCATCTGTACATGAAGTGCTCCCAACTTTCAGTGCCTTAAAATGTGGAGTGGGAGCCATGAGCTCTGAAGCCATGTGCTTAGATAAGGGGGAGGGGCTTTACTTCTCCATCCGAACCACAATTCTGGCAAACAGAGCTCAGTTTGTCTGACTTTAGGCAGCTGCAGTAGATTTCAATCCATATAAATAATTTCAGAGTAGAAAACTCACATCAATTTAAGTTGAATTAATGTCTATATAATCTGCTTTAACACGTAAAAATGTTATCTAACAGATAACTGAATGGGGTGGAGACAGCATTAGAAAAATCAATGCAAGCACGTTGCAACTTGAAGATAGTGAGAAAATGCAGGCTCCTTGTGCTGACCAAGCAAAGATGTGTATGTGTGATGCATTACAATTTAATCAGGCTTTTACATTTTCAGACTATTAAAAGGTAACTCACACTAAGAATGTAGAGATCAGCACTCTGTACAATACCTTGCAAATGTAGTAAGGAAAACCTTTTAGGTGTCCAGAGACCACCTGTACAGTGTTATAATTACTTCAAAAATAAAACACTTTGGACATCTACAGATCAATGTTTAGTAGTATTTATTTAAGTAATGAATAATGGTTTGCTATAGCTTTCCTTGAGTAAAAGCTTATAAAACTCACATCAATATCACTGTAAGTGTATACTACTTCGACCTGTGTTGTTAAGATTAGTTTCTAATGGTTGGATAATTGCATGAGGAGGTCTACTCATGGTGAACTCACTTGCTTTAACGTGAATTTTATCTTGGTCTTAATGGCAGGAAAAATTCTTCAGATCTATGAAGAGCTATATAAATTCTCTTGCATGATTGTGTCATTTGTTGTTAATAAAATGTATTTTCACCACCTTCAGTGAGAAGCTTTTAATCAGCATTTTAATGAGACATACCTCTACTTTGCACGGAGACCACTCCCCAAGAATCCAACTGTAGCATGGTTTTACAGGGCAATTTCTGTACTGGGTAAGCTGTGTAGGACATGGCCTTCCTTCTCCTTGCGCCTGCATAATTATGGATCGAGTGCGTGTCATTTGGCCTAAAGAAACAGAGAAGGTACTCGTTCATAATACACTGCATTAGAAACAAAGACTTTGCCATAAGAGATGAGGATATAAACAGTGCAGTAATGCTAACCAGACAGCAACCCCTAGCAGTGGGGATACTTTGAAATAATATATTAAAATGAGAAACAAGGCACCCTGGCTGATCCACGTCTCTCACACCACACATGGCTATCTTCATGCAACTCTGGAGGGTTGTGTGTGCTTGACTCCTAATCCACTCCCTATGGTGAGGTGGGAAGCCTTTTCCCAGCTGGGAAGTAGGGTGCCAAAGTCACTACACAATGATACAGCATCTATAGCTGAGAACACAGTACATCAACAATGTAGTCAATGCAACATGTGACCATCATTGCAACATGTTATAAGAGATCAGCCTGCAATTACGCTGTGGCTGTCAATCAGATGACAAAGCAACCTGTTGGTTTGAATTGCCCTTTTTTTCACCTCTGTCCTCCTCTTGCCTAAGTGTTTGCTCCTTCTTTCTCTGTCTTGTTTTCTGCCACTCTCTCTTTTCCCCAAATCTTTCTCCTCCATATCCCCATCCTCCTTCCATCTCCCTTCTCACCTAGCACCCCTCATCATTCCCTCTCTGCTCTGTTTTCCTCATTCCCAGTCTTCCTTCTCAGTCCTAGTCATTTCCTCTTCCTACATTCTCCAGTCCCTAGAGTTGTTCTCTGTTTCCTACCTCTGAAGAGCAGAAATATAAGTTCTGACCCTGGGTAAGGCTCACTAGTTCATCCTCATGTTTCTTAATAAAAAGTTGTATTTTTGATAATGTAAGTATGGCTACAGACATCATTTGCTTCCTCCTGTGTGGTATGTTTTTAGCTTTTGATCCTGATCCATACAGAAATCTTTTATGGACAAAACGTGATCATCTACTCTGTGTGAATTACTACCAGCTTATGAAATGAAGTTGAAAGTATTCTGATTTTACTTTAATGAGAGCCACATATGAATTCCATCTCTTTTTATGAGGGTTTAATGGAACTGCTGATAAACTAACCCGCAGTGCTGCTATGAAGTGCTTCTATATTAAATTAATCAATAAAGATAAGGTATAGTATGTAATGAATTATTATGTATATAAGCTTATCATCACTATTAGCTCATTTTTTCACCAATAAAAAGCCTTTTAAAATAATTTCCCTGCAAAATACTTGGAAAACATGCTTTATTAAATAGACCTGAGACACAGTAAGTCTTCAATGCTGTGCTTTGGTAAACGATACTTTTCAATATAATTTTTGTAATTTTCCAAACATATTCCTTGTACATGTAAAACATTTCATTGTTAAAACATTGAACAAAATCTAGACTCATTAGTAAATATGATAACAAAATTGACTGCTATGGTCACATAATTTTTAATATTAAATATTCACTGTATTCTTTATAATTTTTTTTAATAACCCAATGATATGCATATTGCCTGAAAATTGCAAGCACACTAATGGCTATGATCTAGAATCATTTCTATAAGTCCCTTTAAAATCCTACTTGTTTTCAGTAACCCTCCCTCCAGCCCACTGAAAGGAAAAAGAAATTAGGTTACCACTTGTGAACTGAATACGATTCATTAACATTTCAGAAATCCGATTTCTTCTTCCTTTACTCTCTATACTAAGTAAAAGATTCAGAGAAAAAATGTGCTTGCCCAAAATGTTCCTATTAGAGTCCTTGTTACAATTAGAAATGGGAGAAAGGCCTCATGCAGAGGGATGCATAAGATTACCAAATGGAGAGTTTTGCCTTAAATTTGAACGGGACTGAATTTGAGAGGCATGAAAAATGACTCCTGTTAGCTGATGGATTATACGTACTTGCCACAGGTATATACAAGAGACATAAAATTACTAATCCGTGGCAAGAGAAGGAGACAGCCTAATATGGTAAAGGACTCCCATTAGGATTGCAGTCATACAGATATGATCTAGAGTAGGGATGGGCCAGTCCATATGCAGGAAGCAAACACACTTGAAATGTGTGGCAGCTGAGATATACGGCTTCTTAGCTGTACTTATTTATAATAAAGAGCAGTTGCTTTTCTGCTGTTTAGGTTATAGCCATGCTTGAAAGCAAAAATAGAAGTCATCCCTTTGCTACAAACTGATACAATAAATACATACAAATTGTGATTTCCAAAATGCTTTTTATTTTTCTAGCCAAAAAAAAAAGTTCAGCTGAAAAAGCTAAGATCAGAAAAACTTGCAAAATCTTTACAGTTACAACACCATTCTCCCAGAACGAACCTTGTATTCCACTTAAAACTCATTTTAAGATCATTTTTTAAATCAAGTTGCTGAAGAAGTTCTAAACCACCATGGAATCAGATAATATTCAGCAATGAAAAACACTTCATCAGTGAAAGGGAAAAAAAGCCTCAAATACTTGTCGTATTAGGCCCCATGGCCTAGAAGGAAGAGAACATCCTTATTTTGTCTCCTACTCGCGGCTTGTGTTGCCTTTCACCTGTACTAAGCATCATTCCTTCTAATCCCAGGGACACTTCAGCACTGCAGGTATCTGCTCCTCCTTCCCTCCTTTCTTACAGAGCATTTGAATCTAAAGAAGCAAAATTTCGGAGTCTGGAAGCTAACTCCACAGACTCTTGGATGACAGAAAAGCAAGGGTTCTGCAGATGGGGACAATGCCAATGCAGACTGTCTGGGGCTCCTGGCTAGAGCTACTGGCCACGTCTCTTTGCATAATTATTACTATCAGTATACTTCATCTGTTCTTTCTAACGTAAAATGCTTTAGGATACAGACTTGTCACAAATTTTCTTGGAAAGCTGCCGAAATTGTCCTTGAAATACACAACGTCATTATTCTATGCTAACTGAGCACTAGCGAGGCCTCAAGCTGGAACACTATGACCACTTTTGGGTAGTGTACTTTAAGAAAGATGTAAGCAACCTGGAGCTACCAGAGGACAGCAATGGGAATGGTAAGCAATTTGGAAACTATGACATTTGAAGAAAGATTGAAGGTATTGTTGATCGTCTCTAAACAAGGGAAAACTGAAAAGTGGTATAATAATAGTGTTTCGAATATGGAAGAAATCATTAAAAACAGGCTATTGAACATTCATCCTCTTTGTCCACTGGGGGTCTGACCAAAACTGGGGTAATCTGTAGGAGGGAAGATTTAGGATTAGCATTAAGAGAAACCTCGTAAGGATAGTTAAAAGCTGGAACAGGCTCCCTTGCAATGCTAGGAAATCCCTTGATGGCGGTTCTGGAGAACAGGTTATAGAAAACGTGTTAGACAAACTGACTAGATGACCTCCTAAGGTCCCTTCATTACTGTGAGCTTTATAATAAATTCAAGTGGCTAATAAATGGAGATCTTTGAAGACATTTTATTTGATTAAAAAGGCATAAAACTCTTAAAAGCACTTATACATCTATGGAAATAAATGAAATAGTGTGCTTTTTTTTCTATGTTGTGATGGGGATACTTTTGGAAACATTTAACTAGGAAGATGTGAACAGGAACTTAACTGTTATTTTTTAAGATTTCCTATCTTTGAGCTATTACGTTACTGGAAATATTTTCTGGATGCTTGTTGACCCAAGCCATTTTGCTCACTGGTAAGGGGGGTATACAGTGATCCACCTGTTTGACTAATCCTAACTATTTCCTTTCTCTCTATCCACAGGTTTAAAAAGAATATACCAAAAAGTGCATTGCAATCTGGGATTATGGACTACAGCTTTGATTCTTTTCTTCTCCCTCTAAATTCTAGCTGGCTGCTCAGTAGGAACTCAAGCTGTGGAAACGCTCAGAAAAGTATTTACTTTGTAATTATCTCATTGACTGAGACTATAATCTCTGCACGTATGAAATGAACTTTCTCTCTATACAACAGTGGCAGTGTAAAAGGTCTGTTGGTTCTTCCATTTCTCAGCGAACAAAATGAATTTCTCTTTCATCTGCTATGCACTATTAAATGACCTGAAAATGCATAAAGTATGCTGGAAACTGAAAGTGTCTCTTCATATCACCAAATCTGTCAGAAGTTCAGGAAAAGAAGATTGCTGGGTTTGTTATTGCTGGATACTTAAAATTATCTTTTGGAACAATGACTATATTGTCATCGCACAAGTGCACTTTTATAATCAGAGTTTCCTGCTTTGCCTAGAAAGAAATATTGCACGGTCAAAACGGTTGTGTAAAATAATGACAAAAGTTAATTCTAGATGACACTGCCAAATGTAGCAGCGTATGTGGTATGTCTAGATGTCAATGCTACATACACAGCAGCACCACATCAAATGTCTTGTGTTGTTTCCCAGCATAAAATCTGAAAAGTACAGTGTACTCCTACTGTCTATTAAATAAATGCCAAAAATGTTGATACCTGTCTAATCAGAACTTGTTTTGTATTCTCTATTAAGCGAATACAGAAGAGAAGAATGATGAAAAGTTAAAATCAGGTCACTTTATATGTGCCTGAACTATGACTGTGAGGACCAGTCTGAATAACAAGAGAAAAGATGAGAACAAACCCATGCAGAAACTGCATGGTCTCTCTCTCTCAGTCAGCCACTGCAGTTTAAATGTGCTTTGATTAAACAAAGCACAAGTTTCATACCTCAGAAAAGACTGGTTTTAGGGGGATTTTGGTTTTTGATTTGTTTTCATTCAGTCTGCACAGTGCAACATACTGGGATTTGTGTAATTTTCTAACCGAGGGAGAAAGAACTACAACCATTCAAAAAAAAGGTCTGGAGGCAAAATTGCAAATAGTTTATCAACCAGATAAGGAAGGTGAATATTGTTATGACAATTCTCCTTCATACCCATGTAATACTGGCTTTTCAGATATGAACATACATGTGTAAAATTACACTTCTGTTCCATGGCCTATGCTCAAGTTTTGGGCCTCTTGATAAACAAGAAATGTCCTGGTGATGGCAGTAGGAGAACAGCAAACTCCAGGTGCTGAAATTAAGTCCTCTGGCAGACATTAACATAGTCCTGTGACTGAGATATGATGCATATTATTCTTGATCACAAAAACTGTGCATCCTGCTATGCCAGATGTACATGGCAGGATGCATGATGTTGGGATCTGGGAAAAAAATCATCATATACTAGTCATGTAAATGCAGGGTGGGATCCTCTTATGAGGGACTTGTCCCTGATGCTGGGCTTCCTGGGCATGCTTTGAACTTGCTGATGTGGGGAACCCATGGGTTTCCAGCCTGCTAGCAAGGTGAACACTGCATGGTTTAGGCCTGCATTGAGCTGCACTGTGGAAGGTTTTAGATGTTGGTGCAGGGTAATCATCATCTGACACAACTTTAGATGCTTGCATGTGAGCTCCCCATGCAACAGCTTTACGTCCTGGCATCCTGGGGATTCATCATTTGCTGGACTGGCCGCATACCAGCACCTAAACCTAAAGCACCTAGGATTGGGTGGGAGGGCAGACCCCAGTTCCAGACCTAGGACCTGGTGTTTGGTAGGACAGAAACTGTAGGCTGTCTCTGGAGATTCAGCAGGGGCAGCCAGCTCCAGCTGTGCTGTCCCTTGCTGGATCCTAGACTTTCCTGGGTTCAACAAACATCTAATCATTGGGATGAAGCAAAGGCAGGCCCAGCCCAAAGACATGGCGTGCGAGTTTACCAGGGCTGCCCCAGGCCAGAAAGATCTGCCACATTTTAATTTTTGACACATACCAGCCACAAGGAACTTCTACATTATATTTACCATTTTATAGCAGCATAAATTGGTTCAACATGTGGCATGTTACTTTTTATGATGCGATTAACACATTAACTATACCACATATGTAACATTTGTCAAGGGCTTAAGGCACCTCATTCAAATAATTTTTCTAGGTACAAATGGATGATGAAGGATCTGGTCTAACTTGAAGCATACAAAATTGGAAAACTCTAAAGCTCGGAATGGTATGTACCAAACAAGAGGATCTCTGCTTCATCTGCAGCTTTTCTATATACCCATTACATACTCTTGTTAATTTTAACAAAGAGAATGATGTCTGTGGGAGCTCCTCCTCACTGAAAGCCTTTCCAATGCCTTTACTAGGCTTTGGATCAGGTCCTTAGAGGACTATCCATTAGCTACAATATTATAAATCCTCCCATAACAGTACTAGGGTAAGCATGGGGCACTCTAACATATAAAACAATGTCAACCAGAAGTGCTAGTCAGCATCCATAATAGAAACTACCTAACACTACAGCTATTACAGGCAAATATAATCTATTTACAAGCCTCTGTTGGCTCAGCCAAGGAAGGAAAGAGAGACATACTTTATTGATCATCAGTTATAAAAATCAATAGTGTTACGTACCACAGCCATACTAGATGTCAATGCCACATATACTGCAGCACGACATCATATTTCTTATGTGTTGTTCCCTAGCATAAAACCTGAACAGAAAACAACAGGGCAGTCCTACTGTCTATTAAATAAATCACAGCAGAATAACTTACTGGAAGAGATGGACAGAAAAATATGGTAGTGATGTTGCCTGTTAAGCAACAGTTAAAAACAGAAACCAAGCAACATAAATGTCAATCGCAGTGATATTTATAGTATTTATTTCCCTTTGCCAGAACTTGTTTCTTGAGTAAACTCTTCACAAACTCTCCAAGAGAAGTTAAAAGAGGGAATACTTAATTTGACTATTAAGGACCAATTTTAGCAGCAATATATGAGAATGATCTACCTTTGATTATGTTTGAGGGGTGAACATTATTTAATTGTATACAGAGCAGTATCACTAAATGATAGAGTGGTGCATAAATGTTTTCATTTGGTGAATCCAGGACAAGAAGGTGAACATTTTCCTTAAGTGTGTTCTGAAAGTTTACATATCATTACCCTTTGTTCTTTTAAAGTTTAATTTAAGGCTTAATGCTGTTTCCACTGAAGTCAACTGAAAACTCTTGCTGATTTCAAAGGCAGTAAGATGATCAGCCACTTGCAGAAGTTAAAAAACCTCCACAAAAATGGTGCTTTAATTTAAACTCGTTGCATTCCCGCACGAAGGCTTGCACATGTCCAGAGGAGGCAGTGCCTTAGCTGGACCTGGCTAACAGCTAACCTGGACCTGGCTTAGCAGCTGTCTGTATAGATTGGGCACTTTAATGGGGCCTTTTTGGTGCTTTTATCTAATAGCTGATTGAATCAGTTTTAGTTAAAAGGGCCAAAAAGCCTTGCTGAAGTGCCCAATCTATACAGATGCTGCAGAGCTGGGTCAAAATAATGCACTGCTCCTTTAGGTAACGTGCATTTGGGTTTTATTTTTTAACATCTACAAGCAGCCAAAATGCTTACATTCTTGGGGCAGTTTTAGTTTCCTGAATATTATGAAGAAATACAAAGCTACCTAATGATCATTGTTACCATAATTAATAACAGCAATAAATTATTCTTTAATACAATCCACTTAATGGTATAGTATAATAAATGTTTAATTATTGTATATTATATAATGATAATAGAGGAAGAATTATATAGGATAAACTATAATATAGGATAAAGGAACTAAAATTGAGATATTATTCTGCGGCAGGCATACGCAGGCAGATGCCTACATCTGTAGCACTGGCACTTGGCTCTGCCAGGTATGTATGAAACAGTGGGGCTCCACATCTCTTTGGCAGTTCATAGTAGCTCAGTTTGATTCAGGATTAGGGTCTCAGTTTAGTAAATGATATATTCAGAAGAACTCTTCAGGAAAAAGGTGAGGCAGGATAGTTTTCAGACCACCACTAGCTCAATTCTACTTGTAGGATCAGTCTCAGAGTAAAAGAATATACATAGAAGGTATCAGAGTGTAAGAACTGCCATGATGGGTCAAACCACAGGTCCATCTAACCTAACTGTCATCTCTCTCACAGTGGCAGAGAGGGGATATTAAGGCAAAACTATTTATGCAGGGCCTATCCTGACTGACTTGTCCCTGCCCCTCTTCCCTTACAGTCTTTAGAGGCCTAGGAAGTTCTAACTTGGAGGTAGCGGTCCTATTACCATGTTTAATACCAACTGGTATTAACACATGAATCATGTCTTTCTGGCATGAATTTATCTAATCCTCTTTTGAACCCAGTTAAGCTGCTAGCTTCTACATCACACCTTATGGCAACGAGCTCTACAAGGTAATTACACAACGTGTTAAAAAGTACTTCCTTTTGTTTGTTTTAAATCTGCTTTCTAATCGTTTTATTTTATGTGCCCTAGTTAGAGCAGTCTGAGATATGGCAAAGAGCAAATCCTTATTTAATTTCTCAGTCATCCGTGATTTTGTAAACCTCTCTCAAATCCACTCCCCCTACCCCATCAAGCTAGTTGTCTTTTCTCAAAGCTGTGAAGTCCTAACCTATTTAGTCTCTTGTTACACAGAAGACTTTCAACACCCTTGATCACCCCCTGCTGCCTTTGTCTGTATGTTTTCGACCTATGCAATATCCTTTTTGAGGTGGGAAGACCAGAACTGCCTGCAGTATTCAAGGTGTAATTGTACCATTTATTTGTACAGCAGAATAGTGACATTTTCTGTTGCATTTTCAATTCCCTCCTTAATCATTCCTAACAATCTGTTTGCCATTTTTATGACTGGTTCTGAACAGTGGAGTGAACTAGTCACAATAATCCCAAGATTTTTCATGAATAACAACAACAAACATACAGCCTATCATTTTGTATGTGCCTCTTGAGTTATTTTTCCCCCGTACATCATTTCACACTTATCATCGCTAAACTTTGTTTGTTATTTTGTTGTCCGTTCACCTAGTTTCACAAGATCCTTCTGCATTTCTTCAGTCGGCTCTTTTTTTTTTGCTCCCCTGAATAATTAGGTGTCATTCACAAAGCTGGTCCCTTGCAAATCATTTACGAATATATTAAACAACACAGGCCCCAGCACAGACCCCTGGGAGACCCTACTGTTTAATTCCCTCCAGTGTGGGAATACATTGTTTATATCCATTCTTTGTTTTCTATCCTGTAACTAGTTACTGATCTATGAGTAGACCTTGCCTCTAATTTCATGACGAACTTAATTTCATTAAAAGCCTTTGCTGCAGGACTCTGGCAAAAACTTTGTGAAAGCCCAGGTACAATATATCAGTCATGTCACCCGGATCCAAGTGTTTGCTGATGCCCTTAGAAAACTGAAGTAGGTGAGACATGACCTCCTTTTACAAAAGCCATATTGATTCTTTCTCAGCAAGTTCTGTTTATAAACCCCAAATCAGCCCAGCTCTGCTCCCAGCACATGCTGACAGATGTTAAAAAAGGTGCTTCTGTCGGTGAACAGCTGTAGAGTGCTTTCAGGCTAAGTACAGACATTCAAGATGCCTGAGCATGAATTGATTCAATCTTTGCAGGTTAGTCTAATCTGCGTGGATCGAACCGATTTGCAAGTAAATAGACATTCACTTTTGATTCCAGAAATGCAGCCACATGCCTGCAGTGGCTCAAGCTAGAAGTCGGGGGGAGCTAGAGCTTCCCAGGACACCATCTAAGGGCTGCTGCCCCATTAGAGTCCTTCCCGCCTCACCGGTTCATTGGCAGGGGTGGGGGCTTGGCAACATGCCGGCCAGTGTGGCCCCCTGAGGTGAAGAGGGCAGCTGCCAGGGATCAGGTTCATGCCAGTGGGACAGGGCACCAAGGGAGAATGAAATCCCCCTTCATCTCCATTCACTTCACACTGCTGTTGGAGCTGGCCACACCCCGCACCATTTGAGTGGCAAGCAGGGCAAAATGCCTGACAGCGGTTGCTGTGTCCCTGCCTGGAAGACTCTGGTTGGGTCCATGCTGGTGGGACAGGGGAATAAAACTCTTCCCTACCCCCTTCACTTTGTGGGGGCCTGCCTCTGGCCATGCCCCCACCCTTGCTCTGTCTAAAGATCAGAGGGGTGGAGCCAGCCTTGCTCTGCTGGAGCAGACAGCACAGCACAGCCCAGCACAGGGCTGCAGAGTATGCTGGGATCCTGGGGGACTCTGATTTAACTTGAACCAGGAAGCAGTTTGGGACAGAAGTTCCATAAACTGGTTTGACCCAAATCAGCTAAGCCTGATACTACATTCAACCAGGTTTATCTTAAACCAGTTTCAGCCATTTTGAAACTTGTTTATATGCACTGAACATCTGTTCTGTTACAGGTTTCAACCAGTTTCTGAAACCAGTTTATGCGTAACTTCTGTCCCTACTGGCTAATCGCATGACAAACCATCACGTCTGTCAGCGCCCTTTGTAGCAATGGTTAAGGAGCTGCTATCCATTGTTCTCTTCCCTGTGAGACACTGCAGATAATATTTTTTATTTTACATGGTAAGGAAGAAACTGCTCTTATCATATTTCCTAAATACAATGTACACTGCAATTTCTAGCAGCTGTTTCTTGGGGGGAAAGGGTGAGTGTTGTACGTGAAAAATATGGAGGGCTCATAACATATACTGAATGGAGTTATACAGATGTAATGAAGTGATTATTCTTGGTGAGGGTTGGAACCAAAAATACCTTTATAATCCCAGCTGATTAGCTAAGGGCTCAAAGTTCCTGGTCCTCTCACTTTTAATTGGCTTCCAGTGACTTAAGAATTGACTTAAGAATCCTGCAGAGGAAGCAGCAAATTCCTGGTCTACGGGTGAAGTAACTTTTTTGGATATCAAGAGTCTAAGGAAACTCAAGTGTGCCAAATACGTAAACCTAAATTTCAACATACCTTTCTGTTGACAGCAGTTCCCTTTAAAACCTGTGCAAGGTACAGAGGGTATATATAAGAGAGAAAATTTTTTGCTACTGTACAGTATTTGGGGGATTTACATCCCTTTTTGGTAACCCCTTGCATAGTAGAAGCCAGGAGGAAGCAATGACTGGCTTTTGGTGATATGTAGGCGTGACTCATCTTATCCTAGTAAGCCACTGTGCACTGTCAAATGATTGTATTTTTTCTAATAACATGAACATTAATACCCTTAGAAAGGTTTTAAAAAGGGAGGAAAAATTCAGCTTCAAATTAATAGTTTCTTAATGGCTGGTGGCTATTAAATAATATTTATGCATTATTCATTTATGTTAAGTTTAGGGAGCACTGTTTTACTGAACTGATGAAAGCTCAACAGACAAAGAACGTGATTAATCTGAATATTAAGCTCTTTGATAGTTTCTGTTACATGCTTTGATCTCTGAAATCCGTCTGAAAGGATGCTTCCATAGAAGCTGAGAATCCATTCTTTCTTTGTCCTTAAATAAATTTGATTCAAAATAACACTACAGACCTTGACATCTTTAGGACAATTAGAAACTGTGTTGTAATTCCAAAGCACACCAGAGCGTGGAAAGTAATGTCATAGATGTATTTTGAAGAAAACCTAAAATACTTCTTTTAAATTCAGAACTACAAGAATTAAAAAAAAAATTCAAAACTAATAGTCACAATGCCATTCATTTCTCTGTACAAGATACATACTCAACTGCATATACCTGTACAGAACCCCAGTGACGAAGTAAGGGTTTAAGCATATCCTAAAGGAGGCAGAATATTTACAGATCTTTTCTCTAACATAAAAATTTATTATTTTAGTTACTATAGACACAACTGTGCTGATATTTTGAGTTCTGAAGTACAGAAAAGAGTAGGAAGTATCAATTTAAAAAACCAAACAAAATTTACAAATCTCACTAGCGTTATCTTTCAGGTTGCATTTATTTTACCTGTTTCTATGTTGAAGAAAACTTGGGGATTTTTTTCTCCAGTGGCTGCATTTACAGATTTCAGAACAAATTAGTAAATGATCCTTGCTGTATGTGTCTGCTTCTTATATCACATTTTTCATATTTGGATAATTCAAAAAAATAGCCTGACACATTTTAATTAAATTAAATGAAAAAACTAATTATGAAAAGAATCCAACACCACCATAGAAGAGTCCTCGTGAGATAGTTATGAACCATGTAAAAAAAAATCCAAATAATATTCTGAGGATTTACTACATATTGGAGCAATTCCAGCCCTTCTTAAGTTTGCAGATAAATGTATGTTTCTTTTTACCTGTTCTGAAGGATCTGCATAAATATTTGCAAGATGGGGTCTTATTAACATTCTTTATCACATAGTAAGTCTTTGAGAGAAAAAGGGTAAAAACAGTCTTGGAAAAGCACTTACCTCCAACACCACAAGTGTGTGAACATTGTGACCAGGCTGACCACTTGGAAAGCTGACAATTCACGATGCAATCCACGAGGCACTGAATGGTCATTTTTACAGGTTTTTCCAAATGCAGCTATAAATAAATAAATAAATTACATAAAAGGAAACAAACAATAATAAATTGGTTATCACTGAAATTAGAAAATTTACAAGGATGTAAGCTGGGGGGGGAGAGGCAAAATATGGCCCGCAGACTGGATCCAACCCTCCAATTGAATGGTGGATCCATCCCGCTGGGAGGCACCCACCGATTGATTGGATCCTCCCAGCAGATGCCCTTGTGGCACTTCACATAGGGCTGAGCACCACCCGGAACAGCCAGCACCGCACTCCTGCCTCCAGCACTGCCGCTGGCCCTGATTAGCACGAACAGCTTCTCAATGGGGCTGCTCTCAGTGTGGATGCAGCTGCCCAAATACAGCTTGGCTCCCTGCCGCTCCAGTGGCCTCCCCTGCTCCTGTCCCTGCTGCACCACTCCAGGTGGGGTGGAGGGGAGGTGGAGCTGGACAGCACACTGCTTCCCACCAGTGCAAGGGGCTCCAGCTCCAGCTCCTGGATACCTTCCACCTATTCTGCCTGCTCAGCATGATGAGCAGCCACCGACAGGCAGCTGATTGGATGGAAGGCAACTGGGAGCTGGAGCCCCATGCACTGGGGCAGGAGCCACCAGGCTGCAAGCCCCTGCCCCCCACCCAGAGTGGCACAGCAGGAAGAGCCACTGGAGGCAGTGGGAGCTGAGCAGTACCCAGGCAGCTGCAGCCGCACCAGAAGCAGCCGTGCTGGGCTGTGCACGCTGGCTGAGGTTAGGGCTGGGGTCAGGGCCAGGCTGGGCTCCATGCCCAGCACCGTGGAGGCAGCTGTGGACTGCACCTCCACTGCATCGCCTGGGCAAGTTCTGCTGCATGCTCCCCCTGCCACCCCTCTCTCCCCCATCCCCAGCTGGCTCCCAGGACCTAGCACCCAGGCAGCCCCCCCCCACACGCCGCCCTCACACCTACACACAATATACGAGATTAAGACTTTATTTTGAGCTATTATGCAATTGCCTCTATGTATGCTACTAAAAAACCCATAAATGAGGACAAAAATTATGTTTAAAAATAAAATGGAAATATGTTATAGCTGATGCTTGATTTTTATAATATGATTTGGTTTTTTATCTATAATTCATTATCTGTATATCTGTGTATCATTATAAGTATATCTGCTGAATGGTTTTGCATGTGCAACCCTCGACAACTCACCAAAATTCATCAAGTGGCCCTCCAGCCAAAATAATTGTCCACCCTGATGTAAATGACACTCATATCATCATTTTCAGGGACTTTTTTTCAAAGGTGCAGTAATAATAGATTACATTTTAAGAGAATTTTACATCTCAGAACTTCCCTGGTGCCTTGTTTACTGTAGGCTCCATCTGGCAAGCCCTTACTCATATGACTTCAATAGGACATAATTCTTAGTCCAATAGTTCTCAAAATGTTCAGATTAAAGGAACCCCTCATTAGACTTAAGGCACCCTTGAATAATGCCAGCCCTTTGCTTTCACTCATTTTTCAGTGTGGAAAAATAAAAGAGAAATTCTTTGGCTGCAAAGAACTCAGAAAGACCACAACAGGCAAGGATTTTCTGAGACTGGATTCCTGTTTGAAATCTGGATTTAAGTGAATCCTGTGTTGATTTCTGCACACAAAGTGCTACTATTTTGTGGCACCCCATGCAGCCTTAAAAGGATCTCACAGTACCACGATATGCACATATGCAGACATTACCCTATCACTGAAATCCAACTTTAGAGTAGAGAAAAGAAGCCATGTGTTCAATCAGCATACATTATCATTTTCAGACTCTTCTTTTCTGGTCCCCTCTCCCCCCTTTTTTAACCACTTCCAAAATTCAGGATTGATCATCACAAACTTCCATGACTTGCAAATGTTAAACGTAGACCTCCAAAGGCAGCTTTGTCAGAGGACTGTAATTTTCCATAACTAATTCATGCATTACTCTTTAACAGATTTCTCTACTGCATTTGTAAACTTCACCTGGTCGCAGTAGTTTATATTTACTGTTTTTCCATCACTGCGCACACAGCTCAAAAGGCGGCTCCTAATCCCTTGTCCACAGGTTGCATTTTCACTTAGTTGACATGTACTCCAGTCTAAAAATACACAATAATTGTATTTATTAAAGCACTTTATGATCACTGCACTTCATTTTACCTCAGTTTACTCCATGACATGGTTATCATCATTTAATTTGGAGCTTTAGAATCGTGAGCTCATATGAGAGAGAAACAAAACAGATAAAAAAGTATAGAAGTTCTACAATGTTCTAAGAAGTAAGTCTCAGATATCCATTAACAAAAGCAGTACATCAGAGTATGCAGAAAACTGTTGAATGCTGATAAAATATATCTTTAAAAAACACTTGGCACATTTACAAGGCCACATTATTAGCCTGAAATAAAATTTCAGTTTGATAAAGTGGCCATAGAAGTTTCTCAAGTGCAACTCCATTTTAAGCTATTTGTTGTCTCAAAGTAATGCTCAGCATTATCTCAAACAGAGCTCTATCTTAAGTGAAAGTGATATTTCCATTCTCCCTTGTATTTTTCCTTATTCAGAATAATGTTTAACATTTACCTGACCCAACATGAGCTTTCAAGCTCCTTTTTTATATCAAAGAAGAAACTGAAAGGAAAAAATATATATTATGCTGTCCTTGCTACCAATAAAAATGAAGAATAATAAAGTACTGTTATTTGAAAAATGACTGTAAAGGAGGTACCATGATATTGCATGTTTGTCTACTGGTAGCTTTCAAGTACGCTTAAGGTATATTTCAAAATATCTTTTTTTCCTAACTGTCACTCCTGAAAACTGAAACACAGATCTAAAAGTGAAGCTGAGTTCTGTGGGGGG
>JAGPOW010003685.1:15232218-15259108 GCA_030014935.1 Caiman crocodilus
GGGGGGGGGGGAGCAGTCTTCTGTGCAGCCCCAGTACCTTCTTTCACAGCAGCACACAGTTCAACTATGGCTGAGCTCGCAGATTTGTCTATCAAGTATAAAACATTTTCCTGCATGCACCTCTTAGGAGACGAGCCTTCTTGAGATTAAGAGAAAACAGGAGAGATGCTATGAAGCTGCTGCTCTCCATTCTCTTTGTACCTGCTTCGGTTCCTCCCCCAGACCAAATGGAGAGGTGATCTGGCCATCTGTCACATTATACTCACTGTGTATTTTACTAATTAGGTTTTTTTCTGAGGCTCAGGCTTCATAGGAATAGCTGACATTTAAAAATCTTAACCAGGCTGGATGTAGAATCCATTAAGCCCAACTTCCTGCAAGAAAATTGTTCACTGTTGCTGCTGTAATGTAGGAATATTAGAAAGGGAGCATAAAGTGACTTAAGGAAAGGAAATTGGGAAACGGACATGAAAACATTCCCTCCAAAAAGACCGTGAAGATAGTTACCTGCGGGCATTTGCTCCACTGTCCCCAGTTAGACATCACACACTCATAGGGGCAGTACAGGCTACACTTTTGAACTTCATTAGGGATTTCAGACTGGTTACACAGCATGTTGGGCACAGCCTCTCCTTCACCATCCTCTGAAGTATTTACACATCTACAAGGAAAATATAAATATTTTTTTCACCTGACAGAAAACGCCTTGTATAAAACAAGAGAGGTGTTCATCTGATTTCAAATAAGCTAATGCATATACACTCAAGCTCTGTTCTACAACACTGGCTAAATTATTATACAAATAATATTAATTATGAATATAATGAATGGTTGGCGAATTGATGCCGACTGTATATCTGTTTTATTATTCAATTAAACTATTTGTTGAATAGTAACAAATAAGCTTCAGACTATGGCACGTGAGCTTTTAATTTTGACTGCTCTGTGTAGTTGCCATGTGAATGTGAATACTTAATAGGTCATCTAGATCATACATCATTGTTCCTGCTCCTTGATTGGACAGAAAAAAAATCCGAAAAAGCAGACTAGTGAAGAATAGATGACAGAGTCCCAGAATAAATTTTTGCACAAATATTAATAACAAAAGTCTGAGTATTTTCATGAATATCAGTAGCAGCAATAATCTTAGAAGTAATAATATTTCCATTAAAATCATATTAAACTGGGTGTGATGCTTTTATTAATCTTTTTTTTCTGTTCTGCCAGGTTTTCTATACAACTGGAATCTCAGCGGAAGAGTTGTAATACAGAAAGTAAAGCAGTTTGTTCAAAGAAGTCATTATCTTTACACACATGAAACTGCATCTCAGAGACATGTTTTTATGAAAACCTTTGTAGGTCAATGCAGTGCTCCTTTCACCTAAAACATTGAGCTGAATAACATATTTACTGTCATAGGGCCAATTATTTTGTTTTTATGCTAATTTTTATTTAAAGTAACTGCCTGTGTTATCACACACCTGATTTTTCTTGTTTGTATTCCTTCCCCACAATGTAGGGAATTTTGCTCAGTGTTGATTTTGCATGGAGACCATGGCTCTACTATCCAGGAATACTGATTGCATTCAGTGTAGCATGGGACTGCCTCATACACCTGTCAGGGAAAAGAATCAAAATTATTCATTTCAACCATCCAAGTTTGTATCTCCATAGAAATGCCTCAGCAAAACAACATTAAAAGTGTACTACTGAAAAATACCCTGGATCATGCTCCTTATGCTAAAAAGGCTGCAATAGGCTTAAATTCAGGGAAACATTATTGGCTTGCCAAAAGATTTTCAAAAAAATAATAAAAACTGTAATGTGTATGAAGAATTTTAAAAAACTGAATAAATAAAAAGCTGTTTTCTGAAGCCTGAACAAGAATTCCATTACAATCTCATTTTCTCAGACTACTCACATATCATCTATCAGATAGCTCTTCCTACAACTACAGAGCATATTATGCCCTTTGATGTTCTTAAGGTACTAACTGAAAAATAAGAAGCATTTTTTGCATGTAATGTATCTATACGTTATTTACTGAAAAGAAATGAAAGTGTATATGTACATCCTAGAAATTTCATTTTTATATACAAAAAATTTAGATGTTTGTTTTCTAATAGTCACTTAACTTCAGCATGTCTTCCAGGCAAATAGAATTGTTCATTCATCTAAACTTTATTTTCCAGGTGAAGAATACATTTGAAAGCTGGAAAAAATATTATAAAGGTGAGGGGGGGAGAGGGGGAACCTAAGTATTCAAGCTATTAATGAGTGCTTGGGCATTGAGAAATATTATTTAAAGGTGTATTTTTCTGTTTAAAATGAATGAATGTCTTAACAATGTTGATAAGCAATGCTCTAAAGGGCAGCTTTCTGTGCATTTATTTTGCTTGTATTTCACTGAACTTGGACTATAAATCCAGGTTCCCTGCCTAGATGGAGCTAAATTCAAGACACAAAGCTGTCCATTGCTACATATGAAACACAATACACTGCAATGAAAAAAAAAATTACAGCATATAAAATATTGTTCTCCAGCACACCAAAATCTTCTTGGCCTTGCTTCTGGGGAATAGTTCAATTTTCAGCATTACAACTGTAATTCATACCCTCTCTTACAAAATGTGGAACTTAAACCATACAGTTTTAGTACGGCAGCTCATAATTTCATAACAGAGGCAGATGATGACTATGCGCGTTCTGGCCTTAACAATAAGAAAGTCATATTTGCAAGATTTTTGAGGGGAATAGAGATTACATACTATGTAATGGAATATTCTCAAAACAAGATTGGTGCAGTGTCAGCATGTTAGCTGCAAATCAAATGAAAAAAATTATTTGTTAAGGAACACCTCAGGAATAGAAAATGATGTCAGAAACGAATATGAACTGTGGGCCTGTCTTTGGTTCTCTGTCTATAGTGTACAGGTTTAGCTGAAAGGGGGATAAAATCAACTGAAAAGGGGAAGGCAAAATGAAGGGAAATAAGGCAATGGAAGCCTTATTTCCATTGGCCATGGAAGAAAGTAAGGCAATGGAAGAAAGTAAGATTTTAAGATAAATAAGGCAATGGAAGAAAGTAAGATTTTAACCAGTAAAAGAACCGTGCTTTATTCACCAAAAGCGAAATGAAGGGGAGCAGAAGGGTCAGAAGCTAACTGCTCTGTCAGAATGAGGAGGTGAGAAGTACAACAGAGGAGTCAGCTCTGAATGCAGCGATAGGGCAGTAATAAGCAGAATAGCTATTTAAGAAACTAGCGTAAAGAGGGAGCAAAGAAAGACAAGCAACAAATTCCAGATTACTGAGCCTGTGGATCAGCTTGACAGGATGTAATAAAGACTTTACTTTAGGGGTAATACAAAAAAATCTTTCATCCTTTGTTCTTCCTTCCTATTTTTCCTAATATGCTAATATGGTAGGGGTGAAAAATTACACTTCAGTCCAGATACACCAGCAATAAGAGCAAGAAGTTTCATATTTTCACCCTTATCTTGAGCTATAAGGAAGGAGAATTTTACATGTGCAACTTACCTCCTAATTAGATGACCCTGCACTGAGGTCAATGTCAGCTCATACTGCACACTAACCGGTGAATCTGAGCTAATGCTTTCCTTACACCAAGAAGAAATGCAAAACTCTAGAACTCTTGGTTCAGAGATGATACCTTTTACTAGGCCAACTAAGAAATCACAAAAAATTGGCACACATATTGAGGCTGCTAACATAAATATTAGGACACTCTGGGTTACTAATCGGAATGACAAGTCTAGCATCAATACATTTCTATCATTTTGCAGAACACTAATTCTCACTAATGTTAGTCTGATATATACAAGAGCACTAAAAGAGTCTAATATTTTATTTGGGGTATCATTTACAAAGCTTTCAATAATAGAGGGGAGTGAAATATGTCATTGCTGACAAGTCTGCAGAGACAATGCTTTCCTGTGGTCTGGTGTTACTTTCTTATCCATCTACTCCTGCTCTTGCACTGGTTCACTGTCGGTGCATCTACACAAGACACTTACTGCACAATAGCCTAATAACACTACTCGGTAGTGTGCCAGTCCAAAACTGTGCTAATACACTACTGCACAGTGTTATTAAGTACGTAGTCAGTGTAAACCACCCCACCCCTTGCACCACTACTGAGCAATAGAATGAGTTACTGCATATTGAATTAGTATTTGGTTAACCAAGTACTAGACTTAGTGCGTAGTAACTAGAGTGCATTAATGAACATGTACATGCACCCTGCATGACCTCGAGTTAGTTAGTCTTGGTGCATCAGCTTATCCATGTGACAAATGGATAATGGAGCCTTAATTGTTTTAATGTTTTCAAACATGTTATGAGTTTGACTTAAATGTTCAGAGGACATGATTAGTGGCTTCGTGCTCAATATAAAAAAATCACTTTTTTCTTGCCTAGGTTCTATGACATTTAATAGGGGATAACAAATAAAATAAGATATTTTTTCTCATGGGCTTGAATGGAATGACCTGGTCACAAAAATGAGGTAAAGAATGTAGACAGCATGAGGAAAACCAACACTGAACAAGAACAGCCATAAGCAAGTGGCATTGCCAGTAGAGCAATGCTCAGCCTCTGAAAAGTGATTTCGATCCAGCTCAGCAAATCACAAAATATTTAATGGAGTGAAACTTCAGTATAGTGGTATTTACATTTTGGTGTGATCAAACACCATGAGAATGCTTGTACTGCCTATTTAAATCTCTAGATGGAAGAATGCGCTTGAAAGGAAGTTCTATAGGAAGGCTAAAAGTCTAGGGCATGGGTGGGTTGAAAGTGAATAATAAAAGAAATCAAGGAATCATAGAAAAGGAGGGTTGGAAGGGACCTCAGGAGGTCATCTAGTCCAACCCCCTGCTCAAAGCCGGACCATTCCCAACTAGATCATCTCAGTCAAGCCTTTGTCCACCTGGGTCTTAAATGAATGGAGATTCCACAAGCTCTCTGAGTAAACTGTTCCAGTGTTTTACTATCCTCCTAGTAAGAAGGCTTTCCCTGATATCCAGCCTCACCTTCCCTTGCTGCAACTTTAGACCATTGCTCCTTGTTCTGCCATCTGCCACCACTGAGAACAGTCTAGCTCCATCCTCTTTGGCAACCTTCAGATAGTTGAAGGTTGCTATTAAATCCCTTGTAAGTCTTCTCTAGAGTTAATAGCCCCAGCTGCCTCAACCTCTCATAAATCATTTGCCCCAGCCCCCTAATCATTTTCACTAGGGATGCATCAATAAAGATTTTGGTGGTTGAAACCAATACCTGATATTTAAGGAAGTGTATTCATCGATACCAATCCAATTTCTGATATAGCTGCTTCCGGCTGGTAAGTCCGGTGTGGCAGAAGGGGGGTGGAGGCACATCAAGCTCCTCCAAGGTGGGGGAGAAGGCAGAGGCAGGCACTGCCCAGGTGAGGCAGGAGGTGGGGGCTGAAGCCACAGCTCATGGGTCGGAGGCAGCTCCTGCCACTGCTTGCACCCCAGGAGGGCACAGAGTGGGGGATGTGCCCCTCAGATCTGCTCAGGATGGGGCGAGGCAGGCTGCAGCTGGGGCTGTGCAGGACTCTTCTTGGCGGAGCCTGGCCTTGGAGCAGGTGCTGGTGGCGCTGGGAGGATGCTGCATCCACCCCAAATTTTGCCACCACTCCACTCTCAGAACTGCTGCCACCAGCCGCCTGGTGCAGCCCCAGCTCAACACCCTGCCTCCACCCCTGTGCCAGGAAGAGCTGGGGCTGCACTGGGCAGTTGGTGGCGATGGCGCTGGGAGCGGAGCGGTGGCGAAGTTTGGGGTGGATGCAGCATCCTCCCACTGCCACCAGTGCCTGCTCTGAGCCCAGCCCCCTACATGTAGAGCCCCATCCAGCCCCCGCTACAGCCTGCCCCCACCAAATCCAGGGAGCACATGCCCCCCCATGCCCTCTCAGGGTGCAAGCAGCAGTGGGAGCTGCCTCCCCTCCTCCATGAGCTCTGCCTCCTGCCTCACCCAGCCTGGGCAGCACCTGCCCCTGCCCCCTACCTCACTGCATGGCATGTTTATCTGCCCCCCCCATTTCCCTTCCTGCCCCCATCTCCTTCCACCACACCGGACTTACCAACTGGAGGCAGCTCTCCACACTGCCTGCTCTGCTCTTGACTGCCTGAGTGCTGCGCTTCAGCTGCACACAGCACAGCCATTTATCAGCCAAATTATTGGCCCCACCAGGCCAATATCCAATACAGCCAATTTTCTTTATATTGGTACCAATCCAATACCAGACTGATGTATCCGTGTACCTCTAATTTTCACTGCTCTCTGCTGAACTCCCCAATTTGTCTACATTCTTTCTGTAGTGGGGGGCCCAAAACTGAACACGGTGTTCCAGATGTTGCCTCAGTAGTGTTGAATAGAAGGAAACAATCACTTCCCTTGATCAGCTGACAATGCTCCTACTGGTGCTGCCTAGTATGCCATTAGCCTTCTTTGCAACAACAGCACACTGTTGACTCATCCAGCTAACTGTCTACTGTAACCCCCAGGTCCTTTTCTGCAGAGTTGCTGCTTAGCCAGTTGGTCCCCAACCTGGGATGCTGCATGAGATTATTCCATTTTAAGTGTAGGACTTCACACTTCTCCTTACTGAACCTCATGAGATTTCTTTTGGTTCAATCCTTCAATTTGTCAAGGTCTCTCTGAATGTTAGCCTTACCCTCCAGCATATCTACTACTCTCCCTAGCTTGGTGTCATCTACAAACTTGCTGGGGGTGCACTCCATGCCACCTTCTAGATTACTGATGAGGATATTGAACAAACCAGCCCTAGAATTGACCCTGGAGCACTCTACTTGATACCAGCTACCAACTAGACATTGAACCATTGACTACTTACCCTCTGAGCCCAAAGATCCAGCCAGTTTTCTATCCACTTTACAGTCCATTCATCCAACTCATACTTCCTTAGCTTGCTTGCAATAATGTTGTGGGATATCAAAAGCCTTGCTAAAGTCAAGGTATATTACACCCACTGCTTTTCCCACATCCACAGAGCCAGTTATTTCATCATAGAAGGCAATCAGATTGTTCAGGCATGACTTGCGCTTGCCGAATCCATGGTGACTGTTCCTAATCACCTTCTTCTCCTCCAAGTGCTTATAAATGGATGCTTGGGGGACCTGCTCCATGATTCTTCCAGGGTATAAGGTGAGGTTGATGGGTCTGTAGTTCCCTGAAACCTCCTTCTTCCATTTCTTAAAGATGGGCACTATATTTGCCCTTTCCCAGTCACTAGTATTCCAAATCCTTTTCCAAATGTCACCTGGTCTCTTTATGGGCAGCTCTTCAAGTCCCAGAAGTGCTCAATACTGTAAGCAGGCACCCTTTCGATTCCCAAACACCACCTACGAGGGATTGTGGAGGTAGGCTAGTGGCATATGGCTACTGAAATAGACCCTACTTGGCTCTGCATTTGAGAACTTCTTGCCTGGATCTTGCCTAGTTTATAGGCCCCCTCTACAAGTTACATTTATGCTGTAAAGAACATTTTAATCGCAGCACAAATGGCAAGAGTGACACAATTGTATGTGACACAATTTAAGGTGACAAAAAATGGCAAATGAAGCATAAAAATGTTCTGTATATACAGGTTCCAGGCTAGGACCAACAATTAGCTAATTGTTGGTCAAGGCATCAGGACTGCACCAAGGTTCATTTGAAACCATGGTGTAGTCCCAGGGACAGGGACAGGATTGTGGCCTCTGGCCTTGTACCTGCAGTTACCTGGTTTTCAACTTGCTGGTGCAGGGGATGCCCAAGACCATAATCTTGGGCTCCCCTTTGTAAATGGACTGCTTTGCCTGTAGGCTTCTCCAGGCAGGCTCGTGCTCCCTGAGAAGCTCCTCAGCCAGTCCACAAATAAAACAGAGTTTTCTAAGCAAACAAAACAAGCAAACACAACCTTTTTGTCCTGCCACAGGCACCAGTAGGGCATCCCTGTGGATCTGGCCTTTATAGAGCAGTCTGTCCCCTGCTGTGGCCAACTGCTTAGCCCACCACCTGCACCACAGCTGTCTCCTCAGCTTGCTATCCCACTGCTCTTCTCTCCAGGGTTTTTAAGCACACGGTGAGCCACTCCCTAATCAGCTGGCTCCCTACAGTTAGTTATTCAGTAGGGCTGGCTGCCCCCTCTTCAGGGGACAAGCTGCCTTGCTAAACCCCTGTATTGGCAAGTAAAAAGGGTAAAATTGGATCTGATCATCAGTTCTAAATCTGTACTTCCTGCCATGCATGTGATGCATGAGAGGAAGCATGATTGTTGAGACTGGAGATCAGATCCCATGGTGTCTTTACATGAGCCAGGGGCCTTATAAACCTCTCCCAAAACGGAGACAGAATAGGACCCAGAAGCTGTACTGTGAAGTGGAAGAAAAAGAATATTTTTAAGACTGAAATACTCTTTTTCTTAAGTTTCTTGTTCTGTGTTAGAAGAATATGACTCTATAATTTATCAACTGCTATTATATGGCATCAGCATCGCATCATAATTCAAGTGCTGCACCATAATATTACTCCTCACTCTATTAGTGTTTTGGATTAGAAGACTTCCTTGTCTCATATTCCTACTTGCTTGGAAAGATGATTAATCCTACCAGCTCCCATCCATTGGCTTCGTGCTATCGCATGTGTCTTAGGAGGAACTGTAATCAGATTTGTTGACTTGGTAAAAGTAACTAATACGGACAGATTGCAAGTATGTGTCAGAAATCTACAGTACCTGTTTTTTGTATAAAGAATCACACCATTCTAGGAAACTTAGCTAGTTGTGAGTTTACAAGAAAGAAACTAGATGAGAGATTCTGATATACGTAAATTACTGTACATTAAAAAATAAAACAAGGTAAAAATTAAAAAATAAACAAAGATGGTCCACAAAAGAAACTGGAATATGCTGACTTAAATAGCTTCTTTATAAAGAAGATGGGCTTTCAAGGATTACAGCAACATTTTATTCTCAAATTGTGCAACACCCATATTATTCCATATGAAGTTGCCTAATCCTATGTCCTCTGAGATAAATCCTGATTGAGGATGAGTTCACAGGAGGTCAGGTAAAGGGCACAGAGTACCAACAATACTAGTGGAAATCACTGTATTGATACTTTAGCTACTAGGCCAAGTCCTACAGTCCCAGTTCAGTTTGAAGTTGCACTGAAGTCAAGTTGCACTGAAGAGTGCAAGATTTGGTAGGGATTCTTAGGTTAGAAACACTAGAAAAACAAGGAATTAAAACCCCCTTTTTCTAAGTAGAAATGCTTGTCTAACATTATCGCATGTCATTTTTACAAACTAAACCACAGTTTCACATAGTGAAGAGGCTCTGTCTACTCTGCCATCATTCTCAAAGCGAATCAACACCTGGGGAGGATTTGGGGAAGCAAGGAACATCAACACATGCGTCACTCCCGTGAGCTCTGCAGAAGTTTTCATCATGAAGAAACCAGGTATCCTCTCTGATGTCACATCCACCAGCAAACCAAAAACAAACCATCAGTCCTTGCTTTCCTCAAAAGCACTTGTCACTCCTGTCTTGCCTTAATACCTCTTTTTTTTTTGTCTACGATGCTTTCTCAATCCTCCCAACAGGTCCTCGGGTCTTCAGAATGCATCCAAGGCTCTCCAGCATTGGTTGTTCCCACCTGACATGTCTGTATGCATGGCTGATGTTAACACACCTATTTCTGCACCTTCTCAGATTGGCGTTCTATGTACTTTTCCAATACTATCAAACCCATCCATTTCAACAATGCCCAGGATCTGGGCTAGAGATCATGAGTTCTCTAGTACACAAATTACCAAATAAATGTGCACAGCCATATCCTCAAAGGAAAAGGTTCACCTCTAAATCTGTTCTCTTCTAGCTTAGTTACATTTTGGAAGACATTAAAGAGCTGTAGTTCTACATCAGGAGAGTGTTAAATATATGCAGGTTTCTAATGTCTACTAATATAGCAGGTAATCAGGACAGCCCTGATCCCCTATCTCTTAAAATGCATACTGCTAGGCTACTGACAGATTTTTATTTATAGACATGATGGGATCTGATCCCAGATGTTAACCTTTATGCCTCCTGCCATGCTATGCATGCGTGGCAGGATGTGCAATTTTGGGAACGGGGATCAGCTTTCAACTAGGCCATAATCCTAGCTCACACAGCAGCAAGTTGAAAGCCAAGTGCCCAACAATCAGCTGATTATGAGCTCGGTCAAGGGACCACATTGGGGTCAGGAATCGGCCCCAATATGATTCCCACCAGGCTGACAATCTGTTGACTGTTGACCTGGTGGGGACCACAGCAGGGCTTGTTGTAACCATAGTATAATCCTGGACTCAGCCAGCCAGAGCTGCCCAGCACAAGTTTTCAAGTTCCTAATGGGGAAAAGCTTCTTCTCCCCACACGAGGCTGTCCAGCCACTGCAGCATGGGGTTAAACGTCCCAATGGGGGAAGCCAAAGGTTTCCCCCTCCTTATTCCCATGCTGGCAGCCCAGTCAGTCATGCCCAGCCCAGAGTTTAAAGTCCCCAGTACTGGATGCAGAAGCCTTGTGGGCCCCCATTCTCCACCCTGCCCCACCCAGATCCCAGCCAGATCAACAATCAAGTGATTGTCAACCACCAGTGACATATTCAATTTAAAGTGCCATACAAATGAACCATAGAAATGTTTGACATCCTAAGTGGAACACTTTATGCTCATTCCCATTTTATGGTGCTTAAATTGGGTGCATGTGTAATACCCTTCCTGTTTATATTGCAATTAGCAAGTTAAGTGTGGCATAGATGTAATGTGTAGAGGGGACATTATCAGGGCTGTCCCATCCATGCCTACAAAACGTGTGGCCACAGGGGGCCTCACAGCCAAGGGGCCCCATGACACCAGCATCCTCCCCAGCAGGCAAGTGAAAGTCACAGTTTTAAACTCCGCACCGGTTTTCAGCACAAAGTTTAAAATTGCAGCTTTCACATTTGCTTCCCTGGCAGCTGGAAGTAGGACCCCTCCTTCACCAACAAGGCTTGGGCACGGGGGCAGGGTTGGGGTCTTGCCTGAAGAGCCCCACCGCACCTGCGGGCTGGATGGCACTGTGCCTGCTGGGAAGGGGCCTGAGCTGGTCTGGGAGAGCCCTGCCTTACCTGCTCCCAGCCCAGCCCAGCCCAGCCCAGCCCAGCCCAGCTCTCTGCATCTTTGGGACTGCTTGGGATGGCTGGGCAGCAGCGTCCAGCATGTGAGTGTAACAGGGGTAGGGGGAGTGAGACTAAGATATGGGCTGCTATGGGACGGGGGGGCGGGGAGAGGGCTGTCTGGCGGGGAATTCTGTGTGTGTGCATGATATCTTTTATTAGACCAACTAAATAGTTAGAAACATTTTTCTTAGCATGCTTTTGGGTTTAAAAACCCTTTGTCAGGCTGGGGAAGCATCTGCAGTTGGTATGTGCTCTTCCTGGATGGAACGAATAGTAAAGAAGCCAGAGGCTGGGCTGCAGCAAGCAGGGCAGTTAGTGGAGATGTAAACTGAGGAGCCAGTGTATAGCCAGATGGAGGCAGGTGTGGGGGGGAAGGGCAGAAGGGGGATGAATGTAGCAGGGAAAAGTGGAGAGGTACCTGGGGAGTCAGATGTCAGGCAGTTTATAATGTGTCATAAATCCAATGTCTATGTTTAGTCCAGGGATGTACTTAGTAGCTGTGTCTTTGAGAGTTGTGCTGAGTTCCTCTTTGGTATGTAGATTAGGTAAAATTCCTTCCCTGAAGATGTCAGATGGCAGGTGGGGAGGTAAAAAAATCTTTCTTGTTGTTCTCAAATGAAGTTTAAAATCCAAAATTGGCTAAAATTCAGCATCTTCCATGTTTCAGGGATGTACTCGGTACCTGTGTTGGTCTGAGACAAAATATAGAACTCTGGGTACCAAAATGATAGCTTTTATTAGACCAACTGGGAAATCACAAGAAAAATCTGGACTCAGAGGGACAGATTTCCATCTCCAGCTCCCTCTGTGCAAAAATGACATTTCCTACCCTTGGGGACTTTTTACCATCTATACATTTCTCAGAGTCTGATGAATGGCCTTTGAGCCTGAAAGCTTGCAGAAAAGGACAATTTTCTTGAGATTTCCCAGTTGATCTACTAAAAGGTATTATTTTAGAACCAAGAGTTCTCCATTTTTGTATTTCTTCTATGTTTTGTCTATGATTTTTTGTATCCAGGAGGTTGATGAAGAGAAGTTCGTAGGCTCATCTGTGAAAAGTTTTTTGTGAATTCCCTTTGAGAATGAATACTGAGAGACTGGAGAAAGAGTGGTTTTCTTGTGAGAAATGTGTCCCCACCAGTAACTGGGTATTTTGGTCTTTAATAGATTTCTGGTGTGCATTCATTCTGGTGAGCAGTTGTTGTTTGGTCTCTCCTATGTATTTTCCATCAGGCATTTGGTGCACTGGATGAGATATTTAATGTTTCTGGAGGTGCAGGTATAAGATCCAGAAATGGTAATGGTTGTGCTGTGGGCTGTAATAATTGTGGGGGTGGTGAAGATATATGTGGGCAGGTTTTGCATTTCTTTTCATGGCATGGCCTGGATCCATTCAGTGTGTTTTTGGCCACAGGAAGTTTGCTTCTGGTGATGAGGTTAGCAAGGATCAGTGCTTGTTTGAAGGCTAGGATGGGTGGATCTGGAAAGATCTCTTTAACAAGTGGGTCTCCTTCTAGTATGGGTTGCAATTGTTTGAGGATTTTCCATGTGGGTTCAAGGGAGGGGTGATATGTCTTAACCAGCAGTGTGGGATTTGTAGGGGTTTTCCATCTGCACTGCAGCAACTCTTCATTTGATATCTAAGGGGTTCTTTCAAATGTATATCTTATCTCTCTGGAGAAGTGTCCTTGTTTTGTGAAAGCCTTTTTAAGATTTTTGAGGTAGCAATCCTGGGTGTTCTTCTCACTGCAAATTTGGTGGGATCTGAGGGCTCGGCTGTGTATCACAGGTTTCTTGGTGTGTTTAGGGTGATTGTTGGTTCTGTGCAGATATGTATGTTGGTCTGCAGGTTTCTTGTATAATGTGGTCTGTATTTTACCATTCTAGATGCTGATCATTGCGTTTAAAGAGGAGATGTTGGTGCTGGAGTACTTAAGAGATAGTCAGATGGAGGGGTGATTATTGCTGAATTTCTGATGGGACCCAATTAGAGATTGCAGGTTTTCAGTCCAAATGATGAAGATGTCATCAATGTATCTTAGGTATAGCAAGGGTTTGATGGTGCAGTCTTTAAGGAAATCTTCTTCCAGGTGGCTCATAAAAAGTTTGGCATACTGTGGGACCATTTTGGTGCCTAACACTGTGCCCATGTTCTGGAGGAAGTGTTGACTGTTGTGTGTGAGGATGAAGCATATCATTTCAGTAGTATCTTTGGGTCTGTACTCAGTTGTCATCTTGCACTTGTAGGTATGAAAGCAAGGCTTGAATGTCATCCTGGTGTGGGATGTTGATATAAAAGCTGGTAACATCCATGCTAGGAGGGGGTTGCTGGGAAGGTGATCTATGTTTCCAAGTTTTCCCAAAAAGTCTGTAGTGTCTTGGACAAAACTCACTCTTTCGGTAACAAGCAGTTTAAGGATTGATTCCATGAAACCCACTGGCTTTCCCCTGCTGCTTTTCTCACCCACTGACTCCTCAATTTATATTTTCACTGACCAGCTTGCATGCAGACCATCCTCTGGCTTCTTTACTATTTGTTCCATCCAGGAAGGGCACGCACCAACCATGGATGCTTCCACAGCTTGATCAAGGGTTTTTAAACCCAAAAGCTTGCTGGAAAAAATGTTTCCAATTATTTTTTTGGCCTAATAAAAGGTATCAGATTTACCCAAAGAACCTTGTCTGCCATGTGTACGTGTACATTTGACCATAATGGGGGTGGGGAGAAGGGAGAAGCGGAGGGCATGTGCCCCCCATCTTGGCAGGGTCCACCCAGCCTCCCCTACCAGCACTAGGAGGGGAAGAGGCCCCTCTCCCCCCTGATGCCCAGCTCCCATGGGGAGGGAGCCCCCAATTTTGTGCTTGCCCAGGGCCCCAGTACACTTTAATCCACCTGTGCTTGCCACCCTCCCCCTCCACCTCCACCTCTCCACCACCGATGCCCTCTTTGCATCAGGGTCCCCAAAGCTATGCCTTGCAGAGGCCCCCCAAAATTGCAGGGCAGCCCTGGACATTATACCTGGTTCAAGGTTCAGATCCTAACAAGAAAAGGAAGATTGACATCAATGGTGTTGCGTACAGATCTGCATGCATTCATCTATTTACAGGATCAAATTTGTAGCTTTGATTCCGGCCTTATAGATGGGTGGTGACTTGGCCTCAATCTTCATCTATTTCTTTATGGACTAAGGTCATTTGCAAATTTCTGTCTTCTTGCTATTTATCAGCTATTTTTAATCAAAGCTGGTTGTTTTCTCTGCATCAGCAAGAATGCCCCAGTTCACATCCTTCACTTATAGTTCTGTTATTTAAGAAGATCAAGGGGATTAACTTTTGATTCCAGATTCTCAAGAGACTTTGCCTTGATACTTTTTGTATCCTTCTGCTGCTGGCTGTCACTGAGCTTGTTTACTGTGTGCTCTCTGAAGCACTATACACAGCAGATAATAAAGCCTGTGGTCCAGCACCCACCACTCAATGTGCTAAAGTACACAGCTTATACACAGAAAATATCACTTTATTTAAAATAATTTGCTGAATTCCCAGAGTTCTCTGAATTTATGCAAGCACAGATAATATACATGTGACATCCCAGAAGCATAATGGTAAAACACAGATGCACCATTTTTTCTCAGAACACCCCCTCATACCACCACCTCAGAGGAGAACAAAGAGAATTAACAGATGCCTACGTCTTTCTTTCCCCCATGTACTTTTTAAATATTGACAGCATATTGAAGTAAAAGCCTCATCAAGGTTGCAATTGCTTTTTTTTTTCTTGTAAACTTCCGTTTAGATTCATGGGCTTGATTTCTCAGTCCATAATGACATTTTGCATTACTTCAGTGATAGAAAGGGGTTGGTACCTGCTGACGTTTGGGCTAGGGACAGACATTACACAAAAACTCGTTTAAGTGATCAGAAACTGATTTAAACCTGCAACAGAACATAAGTTCAGTGCACATAAACCAGTTTCGAAATGGCTCAAACTGGTTTAAGATAAACCTGGTTGCATGTAATAACAGATTTAACTGATTTGGATCAAACTAGTTTTTGCAATATCTGTTCCAGACCCCTTCCTGGTTTAAATTTAACCAGTCGCCCAGTATCTCAGATGCTTTGCAGCCCTGGGCTGGGCTGGGCTGGGCTGAGCTACGTGGGGCTAGCCTGTTCTCTCTGCTACAAAGAACAGGATGGCTCTGCCCTTCTCCTCCCTAGCCAAAGCTCTGGGGGAGACTGCAGGCACAGCTAGGTCTGCCTGGCTTGCCTCACTGCTCAAGAAGGGATTCCCCCATCTCTCTCACTTCCCACAGCATGTACCCCAGCCCCAGAGACCTTAGGCATGTGGTATGTTAGTTAATGCTGAGAGGAATCTGTGTGCCTCCAATTTCACTGAGACAGGCAGACAACAGCAGACAGAATGGTGTCTGCTTAGGGTTTTTTGGAGCTAATCAACAGGTTGGCTAGTAATATCCCTTCTTGGAAAAAGCTATTTAAGAAGAGCTTGAAGAAATGAGAGTGGCTTTTGTTTTGCTGATGGGCTGATAAACACTGTGGTTTGCAGCCCTGTCATGTTTGCAGACAGGGAGAAGGAGATTTAAAAGTTCAGTATCATCTAGAGATGCATGCACTGTACACCCTGCCTTTGTCTCAGTGTGCTAGCCTGGGGCTCAGGTCTGGCAGCAGTCCTGCCCCTTGAGCAGCGAGCTGGGAAAAGCCTGGGACAATGCAAGTAGGGTGAGAGTTACACCCTTCCCTAATCAGAGGATCCTGCCTGGACCTGGCCATGCCCCCCCACCCTCAGCTCAGCAGTATGGAAGGGAAGGGAAGGCTACTTTAGTGCCCCTCAGCTTCTAGCCTGAGCCACTTCAGGCATGTGTCTGCATTTCTGGAATGAAAAAGAAATGTCTACCAACCTCCAAATTGCTTCAAGCTTTGCAGGTTAGACTAATCTGAAAAGATTGACTCAATTCAGACTCAGGCTTATTGAACATCTCTCCCGAGCCTCTGAGTCTGAGAGGTCAGGATGGCCTCATGCAGATCCAATTAACCTTTATCCTTTTCTAGAAACAAATCCAAACCAAATTCTTGTGAAATTTCTGAAGTATTTATTTAACTATTTTCCTCAGTTACCATTTGTATTTGGAAGTGCCAGCATACTACAAGAGATGAAACCATGCCTCATTGAAGTCAATGGGAATATTGCTATTCATTTTGAGGGAGCAAGTGTGTCCCCAGGGTCATTATGACCCATTAGAAGTAGAAGCCACTATAAATCTTGAGAAAATTCTATGAGGTTGGATGAGTTGACTGTAAGGTGGTTTGAAAGCTGGCTGGATTGTTGGGCTCAAGAGGTAGTGATTAATGACTCAATGTCTTGTTGGCAGCTAGTATCAAGTGGAGTGCCCCAGGGGTTAGACCTGGGCCTGGTTTTGTTCAATATCTTCATTAATGATATGGAAGATCAGATGGATCGCACCCTCAGCAAATTAATGGATGACACCACACTTGGGGAAGCAGTAGATACATGGGAGGGTAGAGCTAGGATTCATAGTGAACTATGTAAGAGCACCAGGCCACAAGAAAGCTCATGCGGTTCAATAAGGAAAAGTACAAAGTTCTTCCCAACAGAAGATTTCCATGCACTGCTACAGCCTGGAGACTGACTGTCTCAGCAGCAGATTGGCAGAAAGGACTGGGGGTTTACAGTAAAAAGATATGAGTCAGCGGTGTGCCCTTGTTGCCAAGAAGGCCAACAGCATACTGGGCTGCATTAGTAGAAGTGTTGCCAGCAGGCTGAGAGAAGTGATTATCCCACTCTGTTCTGCACTGGTGAGGCCACATCTGGAGTAGTGTCCAGTTTTTGCTCCTTGTTCTGTTATGTGTACCAGTGAGAACAGTCTAGCTTCATCTTCTTTGGAACCACCCTTCAGGTAGTAAATGGCTGTTATCAAATCCCCTCTGGAGCAGCTGGCTGGAGAGTGTGAGCAGCTCTGTGCTACTGGTACTCTCATGCCACAAAGTAAACAGACATCTGCTACTAATTCTGGACACCAACTGATACCACCTGTGTGACAGCCATAACTTTTGAGTATCTGTGAAATGACAAGAGGTTTAGACATCTGTTTGCTTCAAAAAGTGAAGAAAAGCAACATCTGTTTTCAACCTCAGATGTCCACATTGCTTGTCAAGAGACAAACCCTGGGATAAACACAGGATAAAAAGTGCTAACTATTTGTCCTGTGACATTGTGAGGTTCCTCTAAACTGCTGTCCTGAGATTGCAACATTGAAATAATGGCAGAAACATAGCACTACATTCAACTGCTCACAATGGACAATGTGTGTGCACATCAATCCCAAGACATTTCTGTTCTGGGACAAATACAGGCACAACTTGTCCCAGGACAATTACAACATTTGTCCACGAGTTTTTTTAAAATAATCATGACATGATTTACTATGTGCACCTCAGAATCAGGTGTTGAACAATGCCACCCTATCAGAACACTTATGGTAACAAGATAATCTGACTGGTTAAAAGAAATCCATGGCTGTGCTTGAGAGAAAAAAGGACTCAAATTGCCATGGATCACCTGTAGCTTTACCTGGCTTCAACCGAAGTTGCAAGTAATCAGCAATTCTGAAAATCCTAGAGACTTCATATTTCAGTGATTCAAATTTATTGCTCCTCAAGGTAGGTATTGACCCTAGCTTTGCTTCAGTCAATATTTTAGCTTTCAAGTCAGTAAATCTTGAAGTTCACCTCAAGAGAAGTCAATACCAGCTTATTATATTAGAACAACCAAACTGATCACTGTAGCAGTTGACTAGAACCCTGAGGACAACCTGATGCTACTCAATTTTAACACAATAGTTTAAATTAATCTCTGCTGTAAGCTCATCTCATGCTAATGTCCCTACGTCATGGGATAAATTGTAGCAAATGTGTTTGAACAGCCAGATACTAAGAAATAATAATGTATTTTTGAATTATGAACACGACCAACAATTAAACTAGAAACTTTTCCCCCCAAATAATAGAGTTCTAAAAGACAGTAAGTAGATTTATTCTGATTGTAAAAAGATGCTGGTTGGCATGGAGTTGGTTAAAAGAAATGAAACCCCTCCAACAGAGACCTTTCAGACAAGATTTTCATTTTGAATGTTTTTAAATGCATTTTACTTTCTACCCTGCATGTGCAGAGTTCAAGAGGAGGCAGCTGTTCAACTCAGTAGAGCTGTAACGAGTCTCTTCTTTTGTTACATTAAAAGCCCATGCAGAACCTCAATGACATTTAAAACCTGAACTATGACAATGTAGCTTTCATAACCAATGTGACATGACTGGGTCTACAGCAAATTGGGAACCATAGCTGCAGCAATTTTCAACCTCTATCCTAATACAGTAAAGGGAGAATGGATGTACAATGCAAACCCATTGTCTGCTTTTTTGATTTGGATACTGACCCTGACCAATCACAGTTTGTTCAACATTCATAAGAATTTCTTTTCTGTGAGGTGTTACTTGGTCTGTAAGAGAAATAATATTTTGTCTTGGTTAATAACTAGTACCTATTTTCTATTTTGACTCCATTCAATTTCAAAATAGAGTTTCTTCCATTTAATTCATTAAGACTCTGAATTTGGAAAGCATCCTTAGTAAGGTAATTACTTAAACACATGCTTAATTGTTTTGTGCACAGATTTTAATGCTTTCCTGCATTAAAGCCTAATGACATGAAATATTTTTGAAGGAAAGTATTACCATTTTAACATGTGTTATATCATAGAGTGCTGTGCAACATCACTAGGGATCTGGGTTTTCCATTTGCCATGGAAAAACACGGTAAAACTCAGATTTTCTCATTTTAAGGAGAAAAACCTAGAATTTCTCTTTTGACAGGTTTCCTCTTACAGGCTGACAGAGTTCCAGCCTGCAAGGCACTAGGGGAGTAGGAGGAGGGTGATGATCAGGCAGGAGGTACCACGTTCACATCCATGCATACACATGCACATGGCAGCCAGGCAGCATGACAGCAGCTCCTCCAGTTCCCCACAAGTAAGACTGGGGTGTGGGGTGGGAATTGAGGCCCCCATAGTGAAGGAGGGAGTTGGGCAGGGCTGGGGCTGCTGCCCAGTCAGGGTGGTGTGTGGGGCTTGGGGCCTGGAGCTGGAATGGCTGGCTACAGGGACTGGGCAGGGAGTCAGACAAAACCATGGGGGCTTGCCCGAGGGATGGTATGTGGGGATGGCTTCCTGCTACTATGTGTACACCTGGGGTACATATCTCCCAGGTTTCTGCACAGGGCGGGGGCAGATATAGGTTGCTCGCTGCAGGCTCAGGGCTCTCTGTTCTGCTGTCCTTCCCCCAGAGCTTCCACAGCCCAATGGGTGGGACCTGACCTGGCATGGCAGGTTCACTGCTGCTGCTGGAAGCCCTGCACCACCATGGCAAGTTGCCCCCTGCCTACCTGGCAGCAGTAAGGGGCAAAACCCTGCACCACCACCCCTGCTGCTGTCAGTGGTGGTATCAAGCCTCCTCCCCTTCCTCTGCCATGCCAAGTCCTGCCTGCTGGGCCAAGGAGGCCCCTGGGGGCAGGGCAGGGAGCTCCAAATGTGCAGCTGTCCCCCATGGTTTTGCTTCAGCCGTGCAGCCCATGAGGCAGGGGGAAGCTGAGCTCCAAGCTCCACTCTGCTGCAGCAGCCACTGCCTCCCATAAGTAGCAGCCAGGGGTTTGGGTGCTGCTGGGGGGCTAGGGAGCTGTAGACCTGGGTCCCTGGCCCTGTACCCTTGGCAGGTGGGGGCCCCCTCCAGCAGGACTTAGGGAAACAGGAGACTGTGGGTTGTCAGTGAGGGGCACCAGCAGGGCTAGGGGGGCTGTGGGTGGGGAGTAAGGGGCACCAGCAGGGTTGTGGGTCTGGAATGAGAGGCACTAGCAAGGCTTGGGAGCTGTGGCTTGAGAGTGAGCGGCAACTGCATGGGCAAGGAACTGGCATACCAGGGCAGCTCAGTGCTCCAAAGCAGTGGAAGGGGACAATCATAGCTGGACCTCTGTCCTGGTGAGCTAAGGGGGCAGGGAGAACTCTGATTTTCCATGATAAAAATCCCAAAATCGAACACCAACATTTCTAGTTATTTAGAATTTATTTTATTATAATAATTGAAGCACTGGCAGGCTTCCAAATTGCCTTAAAGTTGTAAATATATCAATAAAGCATTGTGTTTAACTGATACCTACACTTACAGCAGTGTTTCATTTTAATCATGGGAAAACACAGATTTGGGGGTTTTAATCAGAGACGTTTAGAATTTTTATGAGAGAATTCCGATTTTTCAACAGATTGTTACTTTTGATGGTTTGCTGTTCATTATTCATTATTTTGGTTTTATGGCTGGTTGCCTAAATCCCAGGTTAGACAAGAGAATAACAACTAAGGGAAAATATTGAATAACTCAAGAAATGCATAGAGGTGTAGGAAAGGTGATTTACAAGAAAAGGTTGGAAGAACTAGGATTATTTAAATTTGGAGAAAGGATGACTGAGGGGATATTTGATATTAGTCTTGAAAGGGAACAGGCTTATAAAATGAATGCTAATAGTCTGTGGTCACAAGCAGTTGCTGGAGGCAACAGGAGGGAGGAAGAAGGTGAGAAGCCAGGCCAGGCACTAGATCCTACCCAGGAAAGGCAAGTGATCTAGCTGCCTGAAACTTTGGTTTACCTGAGTATGTGTCTATTTGGTGGGTGTGTGCTCTGAAAAACTGGTAGTGAGTGAGTGAGTGAGCACTGATTGCTGATTGTGATTGCTGGGGAATAGCTGCCTGGGCCTGAATCAGCCCAGGCCAGGCCCAGGAGGGTATAAAAGGGGATAACCCAGGCGACCAGGGAGCCAGTGAACAGGGACTGCCGACAGGAGCAGTTTCCAGGTAGTTCACAGGCCAGTTCATGGGTTGAAGTACACAGGATCTTCTGCCACAGATTTTTCAGGGTCATAGGATAAGGTAAGCAGGGCAGAGGGAGCAAAAAAAAAAAAATGGTGTCAATGCAGAGTGCTGCTAGGGCCCCTGCTTGAGGGCACTGCCTTCCTGGGGCTCCTCTGAGGCCTCCACCCAGATGGAGCCTATGGGGAAGCTTGTGTCACCCTGTCCCCTGGCCTGTGGGGGATGCGCAGTGGGACCAGGGCGGGCAGGGAATGGGGGCTCCCACACCTGTCCTGCAGGTGCTCACCTTGGAGGCACGGGTGAGGGAGCTCCAGGAGAAGGTTAGCAGGCTGAGGGGGATCAGAGAAGCAGAGGACAAAATTGATGGGTATTTCCTTTTCCTGCAGGGCCAAGGACCAAAGGGAGAAGCACCCTGGGAGTTGCCCTCCAAGCAGAATGGCAGAAGATTCCCTCCAGAGCCAGGGCTGCTCGCAGCAGTACTCTACCAGTTCTCCCAGTCCAGCTGGAGAACAGGTATGAGACCCTGGCGACACTGGAGGAGGAGGAAGGAGAGGAGGAAACCTCTGGAGAGGAGGCTGCTCCACACACTGAACAGACTGAAGGAGGCAAGCTGACCCAGAAGAAGAGACGCCGAGTGCTTGTCATAGGTGATTCCATCCACAGAGGTACAGAGGGTCCCATCTGTCACCAGGATCCCTTTACATGCAAGGTCTTCTGTCTACCCGGAGTGAGGATTCAGGATGTGACGGAGATGATCCTGGCCATTATCCAGCCCACTGATTACTACCCCATGGTACTATTTCATGTGGGCACTAATGATGCAGCCAGGAGAACCCCGGATCATCTGATAAAGGACTACCATGCTCTGGGGGCCAAGCTGAAGGAGACAGGGGCACACGTGGTCTTCTCATCTGTCCTTCCAGTGGGCGGGAATGGACGACACCATGAGACCTGCATCAGAGAGGTCAGCTTGTGCCTTCAGAAATGATGTTTCAAGATGGGCTTCGGCTTCTTGGATCATATTTCAAGACAAGAGATGTGCTCAGGTGGGATGGGCTTCACCTCTCCCCCAAAGGTAAGCATGTGTTCTCTTTCAGGTCGTCTGATCTCCTCTGGTGGGCTTTAAACTAGGCTAACTGGGGGAAGGGGGTGATGAGGTCGGAGGAAGCCTCAGAACCAAACCAAGTGTTGCTTACAAAAACAGCCCAGCCAAGACTTATGATGAGCACAAGAAATACCCAGGTAAGAGACCTGGATAGTCCTGGGATTAGGGAGGTGGTGCATATACCTTCAGGAGGCCTTAAATGCCTATACACTAATGCTCACAGTATGGGGAACAAGCAGGAGGAATTTGCCCTCCTGATAGCTAACACAAACTCAGACATAGTGGGGCTCACTGAAACGTGGTGGAATCCAATGCATGACTAGGCAGTGAACATCAAAGGCCATTGGCTGTACAGGAGGGATAGAACAGGGAGGAAAGGTGGGGGTATGGCACTGTATGTCAAAGAACAATTCACTTTCTCAACGAGCAGCACTGGGTCAGAGAAGGGGCAGATTGAAGTGCTCTGGGTCAGAATACAAGGGAGTCAGGGGCAAAGGGACTTAATGATAGGGGTCTACTACAGACCACCCAACCAGGGAGAAGAGCTAGACTGGGAATTCTCAGGTCAGCTAACAGAGGCAGTTAAGTCAAGGGATGTGGTCATCATGGGTGACCTAAACTATGTGGACATTTGCTGGGAAGAGCAGTCAGCCAGGTCTGACTGCTCATGTAGGCTACTAGCCATGTTACAGGACTTCCATCTAACCCAGGAGGTACACAGTCCCACCAGGGGAAATGCCTTGTTAGACCTGGTCCTGGACACAAGAGATGACCTGATGAGGGGACTGTGGGTGCTCGATCACCTTGGTGATAACGATCATCGCCTATTGGAATTCACCATCCAGCGCAGGGTGGAAAAGGCCTGCAGCAAGGCAGCAGCCCTTGACTTCAGGAGGGAAGATCTCATTGAGCTAAGGAGACTAGTCAGGGAGGCACTGAGGTCCCAGAGGGGTGGGCTGTTGGGAGTCCAAGAAAAGTTGCCGCTCCTGAAGGAGACGATCCTCCAAGCTCAAAGGGTGCCAATCCCAACATGGATCAAAGGGGGCAAAAGTGCACAAAAGCCCCCATGGCTCACCAAAAGCATCCAGGAACGTCTCAAAGCTCAAAAGGAGGCATACACCCAATGGAAGGGGGGGCATCACCAAGGAGGATTATACCTCCATTGCTCAAGATTGTAGGAGGGCGGTTAGGAAGGCTAAAGCGAAGATGGAGCTGGGATTAGTGACTCAGATCAAAGATAACAAGAAGTCCTTTTTTAAATACATAGTGGGTAAAAAGAAGGTACTGGGCAATGTGGGGCCTCTGCGGGACACATTTGGGAATTTGGTGGTTGCACCAGATGACAAAGCTAATCTCTTTAACAATTTCTTTGCCTCCATTTTTCTAAACAGGGACTGGGTCTCCCCCCTGCCACCAGGATCCCAGGTGGATCCAGGGCAGGTGCAACTAGGCCCAGGGTCAGTAAGGTCCTAGTCAGGAAATTTCTGGTGGAACTAGACATGTTCAAATCAGCAGGTCCTGACAATCTCCACCCCAGAGTGCTGAGGTAATTAGCAGAGATCATTGTGGGACCCTAGCACAGCTTTACAAGCACTCATGGTACTCTGGTGAGGTGCCAGAGGACTGGAAAAGGGGCAATGTGATCCCCATTTTCAAAAAAGGGAGGAAGGAGGACCCAGGAAATTATAGGCCTGTTAGTCTTACCTTGGTCCTGGGGAAGCCAAGAGAACCTGGTGAAAATTATCCAGGTGCACATCTGCAAGGGGAAAGCAGGGGAGTGTATGCTTAGAGGCAACCAACATGGGTTCATTAGAGGCAGGTCCTGTCAGACCAACCTGGTGGCCTTCTATGACCACGTCACAAAATGTTGGGATGCAGGTGTCGCAGTGAACATAGTCTTTCTGGACTTTAGGAAGGCCTTCGACACTGTCTCTCACCCCATTCTCATTAAAAACAGTTAGGAGATTGTGGTGTTGAAGTCTACAGAGTCAGATGGGTCGCCAATTGGCTGGAGGGCCACACCCAGAGAGTGGTGGTGGATGGGTCATTTTCGACCTGGAGGGATGTGGGCTGTGGTGTTCCCCAAGGCTCAGTCCTTGGGCCCGCGCTGTTCAATATCGTCATCAGCGACTTGGATGAGGGGGTGAAAAGCACCTTGTTCAAATTTGCTTATGACACTAAGATGTGGAGAGAAGTGGGCACACTAGAAAGGAGGGAAAGGCTGCAATTGGATCTGGACAGGTTATAGTGGTGGGCAGATGAGAATAAGATGGGATTCAATACTGACAAGTGCAAGGTACTGCACCAAGGGAGAAAGAACCAGCAGTATACCTGCAGGCTGGGGAACTTCCTTCTCATCAGCACAGACGCAGAAAAAGGTCTTAGAGTCATTATGGACTCCAAGATAGAGATGAGCCACCAATGTGGGGACGCAGTCAGGAAGGCTAACCGCACCTTGCCATGAATCCACAGACGCATCACAAGCAGGTCCAAGGAGGTGATCCTCTCCCTCTATATGACGTTGGTCAGACTGCAGTTGGAGTACTGCATCCACCTGTGGGCTCCGCACTTCAGGAGGGAAGTGGACAACATTGAGAGTGTCCAGAGGAGGGTCACTCACATGATCAGGGGGCAGCAGACAGGCCCTATGAGAAGAGGCTATGGGACCTGAACCTGTTCAGCCTCCACAAGAGAAGGCTGAGGGGATCTGGTGACCATCTATAAACTGGCCAAGGGGATCAGCAGGCAATGGGAGGGTCCTTGTTCCCCATAGCACTACTGAGAGTAACACGTAATAATGGCCATAAGTTTACCAAGAGTAGATTCAAGCTAGATATCAGAAGGCACTGCTCCACAGTCAAGGTGGCTAGAATCTGGAACCAACTTCCAAGGGAAGTGGTGTTTGCTTCTACCGTGGGGGTCTTCAAAATAAGGCTAGACAGACACCTTGCCAGGGTCATCTGACCCCAGCATTCTTTCCTGCCCATGGCAGGGGTCGGACTTGATGATCTGCTCAGGTCCCTTCTGACCCTACCATCTATGAAACTATGAGATAGGACAAGGAGTAATAGTCTTCAATTGGAACAAGGGCAATCTAGGTTGAGTAGTAGAAAAAACTCTCACTCTAAGGGTAGTTAAACAGTGGAACCGAGTACCCAGAAAAGTTGTGGAATCTCTATCCTTGGAATATTTTAAGATTAGTTTAGATAAACACTTGAATGAGATGATTTAGATAGGGAAAATCCTGCCTTGAGCAGGTGTTTGGACAAGATGACCATTTGGAGATCCTTCCAATCCTACTTCTTTATGAATCTATAAGCCTTTAGGAAAATAATTATCTGCCAAATTTTGTGAAACTTGAGATTCATTGCCTTTTTATGACTGCTGGCAGTTTGTCCAGACATGCATCTATAACACAACATGAGCGCACCAATCAGCAAAACAAATCCAGCACTTTTATTCATTAGTATCCATCTGATTCAGAAGTTTTTCCTACAGGTTGACTAGCCCCAAACGTAAGGAATAAAGAAAACAAATAATAACTTAAATAAGGTTATTTTAGTATTCACTGCTGCTGACCTAAGTTTATAGTAAAACCCAGAAAATCACTGCAGTGATCGGCTGACAAAAATATAAAATCAGTTTGAGTCTAATATCTAAGAACAGCGTCATAAATAACCAACTACATTGGGTGTCGAGGATAATTTTCCACATTCAGTCCCTAGTTCCCCCTGCTGCTTGAGAGTGCAACAACCCTTATAAGGCAGGGTTACTTCCAATTGTTAATACGCACACTTATAATACCCCTTGTGTTGTGAGTTGCAGTGATGGCAGATTAAAAAATGATTATTAGTGTGCGAAAGACTTTTGTGATGACAGGAGAGAAATATGTTGAAATCCATTCCTCCAACCCGATTATCTAGTTACGATCCTCAGAACAGTCTGGATTCACTCCCAATTTATAGAGGAAAGGAATTGAGGCTGAAAGGTCATGGATTTACCCAAGACTAGCAGGGCAGCGAGTTGGTGAGAGAGATAGGATTAACATTCTGGAATGGCCCATTCCCTTTTCAAAATCTAACCTCAAACCACACCTTGTTTTAAAATCAAGACATTAGCAAGTCTGCAAGAAACACTAGCTGACGAACCTGTCAGCAAATAATGTAGTTCTAATGCTCCCATACAGAATGCTAGCTTTTAAATGCCATAGGAGAAAAAGAGAAGAAATTTAGAAAGAGACGATAGATTGCTATTACAAAGACAGTTGGATACCCAGTACTCCCCAGGCGTGTTCTTTAGATGGTTTTTTTCCCCTTTGTCTGACTTGCAAAGCACTGGTCTCTCAGTAAGTCTCTCATTTTCTTCTAATGGGTAATTAAATATGCAAAGACAGGTACCTGTGTAGTTCAAATTCATAAGTGCAACGAATAGAAAATGCCTTGTTTAAAAAGTTAATTGAAGTGAGCGCCATTAAACCACAGTTATTACAGTTGGTACGTATAAAACTAATATCTCACTGGCTGAGGTTTATTAGTTCATATTTACTCGTGCTAATTTTTTTTTTTGAAAAACTGGTGTATACATTAAAATCTCAAGC
>JAGPOW010003685.1:15259507-15276237 GCA_030014935.1 Caiman crocodilus
ATATTACTCTAAAGCATAAGCATTCTTTACTGGAGATTAAAATAAGTTGGTGTAATTAAATGCGAAAAATATGAGACAGAATACTCTCTAAGTGACTGTTCATTCCAATACATTCCATTTCTCTAATTAGCAGCAGCAGGAGCTATGAGCCCCTGAAGCTGTGTCAGTGCTAACATGCACAACAGGCTTCAAGCCAGTAAACCACGCTGCCTCCCTCCACTAGGTGCAATGAAGAGTGAAAGCACCTGACACCTTTCCTGTAGTGCTGCCCAAATGCATGACCTTCTCATTACACCTGTTCTCAGCCCTCTCAAGGTCTGCTATATTAGAAAGCAGAATTCCTTCAGGTCAACACAGAGCACTTTTGCTGTCCTTATTGCTTGTTCCCTAAAGCCTAATCTGAATGTATTATTTCAGATCACTGATGAGCCTGAAAATACTAATGATTTTTACATGTGTTAAACACCTAATAACACTCCAAACAAAAAGATAGACAAACAGAAAGAAACAACATTACAGGTTTACTGGAACTCTGAATCCTGTTCCATAAAGTGCTGAATGGCAAGCGGAGAGCACTTTGCACCTGGCAGGATAAGCCCTTAGCTATCCGAGAGGAAACAGAAGTACTTGCAATTTTGACACTTACACTGGGCAATTTAATCTTAAAACGATGCCAAAACATTGGGATGGCAACATGTAATATATGTACCTGCATATATGCTAGTGACATTGCAAATGGTCAGTTTGTACATATTTTTACATTATGCTTGTTATTTCACAATCAAGAAAAATACCTTGTCAGATGTGGTGGTTCTGGACCCTATAAATAAATCATGGTATTACCCAATTCTCACCAGCCTGCTCAATGCCAAAATAAAATGTTACCGTGCTGCTAACATACGAAGGTCTAAGCTACAGAGCTAAATCATTAGTGAGAATCCGATGAGCATTTGTGGATTTTTTGCTGATACTAGAGTCTCTATATACTGTAGCTTCTGCTTTCTCTAAGTCATAAAGCAAGGCAAGCATAGCGAATTTAAACAGATATAAATAAATCAATGCTCTGTGTTTCTGAAACAACAAATTTTGCTGAAGCAGAAGGATAGCTTCAAGAGTAACAAAAGAATATGGTGCCTTTCTAGATGAGCCTTACTTATGCAGCAATTAGGTCTGATCTGGCCTTAAGGAGAGGAAGGGGAATGCTGATTGATGGAGAACAACATCAAAGTCCCTTTTTACTAAATGAGAACAATAAAGATGAAGACAGATTGCAACACCAACCTGAGCCTTTGTAGATGTCCATGTTAGCAGGGCATGACAAGCAGAAAGGAGAGAAAATTATATATTCATTAGTTTAGCTGCTTATGAAAATGCTGAAAAAGAAAAGCAGAAACCCTGCTTAAAAGTAAAATTGCTACAATGTAAGGATTTCCCCAACTCTCCAAAAAATCCTTCTAAGTAGAAATCAAGCACATATTTGTGGGTGAATGAAAGGCATGACTATTCTGAACAATGAAACAGATTTCTTTCACCTACCCTCTGGACTGCATAATGAAATCTCAAAAATAAGGCTTGAGGGAAGGGGGACCTATAGGGAAGGGACAGACATTGCACATAAACTGGTTTAAGTGATCAGAATCTGGTTTAAACCTGTAACAGAATAGATGTTCAATGCACATAAACAAGTTTAAAAATGGTTGAAACCAGTTTGAAATAAACCTGGTAGTATCAGACTTAACTGATTTGGCTCAAACCGATTTATGCAATGTCTGTCCCAGACCCCTTGCTGGTTTAAGTTAAACCAGACTCCCCCAGCATCCCGGCATGCTCTCTGGGCTGGATAGAGCTCTCTTCACCATAGTATGGCTAGCCCCTACAATCTGCTCCCTAGCTGGAGCTCGGCACAGACTGCGGGCATCTCCGTGCTTCCCCTCCCTCCCCACTCCCTGCTAAACAGGGATTGTCCTGTCCCCTTGCCTTACACAGACACCTCTTAGCATTAGCTAGCAGACCACATGCTGGCCACAGTCCATGTTGTAGCAGACAGGACAAAAGCAGATTCATCAAGTACCTGGTAATGTCCCTTTGTTGTTTTCTTAATGGGCTGATAAACACTGAGTTAGGAGTGACAAGCACTGTGTTATCAATTCCCTGCTGCATTGGTCAGAAGGGGGAAAAACTCCTCTCTAATCAGAGCCTCCTGCCTGGCCATGCCCCCCTCAGCTCAGTATTGTGGAAGGGAAGGGAGGGCTGCTCTAGCACCACCCCACCCCCTGCGCTCCCCCTGGCTTCTATCCTGAGCCACTGCAGGCATGTGCCTGCATTTCTGGGATGCCTGTGCAGTTATAAACTGAATTAGCCTAGCCAGGTTAGACGAACCTGCAAAGATTCAGGCTCAGGCTTTTTGAGTGTCTGTCCCTAGTCAAAAGGTTTGTAACTTGAAACCTCTTAAGAAATCCCACAATTAAAGAACATCAATTGCAACAGATATTAATGGGTTTTAGATCTTGGATGATGCTGATTTTGTAATGTATATAGATTAAAGCAGAATATACATCAGAAAAGTGCACAGCCCGCTATGCTTTATCAGATGGTAGTGAACTGCCACAACTAATCAATTACTACAAAACTGACTGCATTAAGAAAAATAATTAATCAAGATAAATGCAATAATATGGCTGTATAGCACACACCTATATTCTAAAGGAATGCATTTGTATAAGGATATTAGACACCTGCACTAACAAAGAACACATCAGCAGTGCAGATGCAGCACTGGCTAAACTTTTATGTAAGTTGTCCTATAACCTAGAGGAAATCTTACTGAAATTGTATGCCAAAACAAACAGCACAATCATCTTCTGTTAAAATACCATGAGCAGCATAAAGTTCCAATTCCAATTATTTTAATAATGCTTGAAGAGGAACATGCATAGAGAAGTACCCTAGAAGCTCACAGCTGGTTTAGCTCCTTGGAAATCTCTCTGCAGTTCAGCACTGGTCCTGAGAGTGCCCTTTTAAACACACTGTTGCTCCACACAATAAATCTGTTTCTTTAAATCAAAAAATGCCTCTTTATTAGGTAAGAAACCTGCCCCGCTCATATGAGCCAGAGACCTTAGATCCAAGAGCCAAGTTATCTACAATGAAGTAAAATTAAAACAGGCAGTAACTATAAGTAGCTGCAATGCAATGGGGCATTTTCTTTGTGGGCCTCTATATAATGTAGAGTAAAATAATCAGTTTATTGCCAGAAAGCTATGCTCAAATGGCACAAAAGCTCCTCTAAATTTCTTTCAAGAAATATCTTAAATTAAGTCTGTTTAGTAGCCTAAAAGCTTGGCACTAAGCGTTACCTGGCTGTGACATACTATCTGTGACACAACTCAGCAGAACCAAGGAAAACCACAACTGTTTTCACAGCACTAACAAAGCTCTGTGTTCCCTCTGCTCCTGTAGTCCCTTGATAACATGAAAATTTGATTCAACCTGAGAACAAGTTTAGCACTCTTCCTTTTATGTTACCATCTCTTATCTAAGAAAGACTCAATGCGATCAAACAAGAATGTTCTACCATAAGGCGCACAATCACAGCAACTCCGCAGTGCCTTATCAACATACAACCTTCAAATCTTGCACCAGAATCCCCTAAAATGTTACAGTGTATACATGGTATCTTTCTCCAGATTTTAGTCTTGGACTTACAGTTCCCTCAGAAGAGTTAAAGTTGGGAATAGTCTGGTAATATTTCAGTCAAGGACCACTGGTTAGTGGCAGGATGGCTTCAAGACAGCTGGTTTTGGACTATTCTGTTCAAAGAAGCGCACAAGTGATTCCTAGGACTTTTTGTTTGCCCAGAAACAGTCTGATTCCTTCTGTCTGTCAGGAGGAATAGAAATAGAAACCAACTGACAGCCTTATTGCTTCCTTAGCAGGAGGAAAGGGAAGTCTCAAAAATCCTCATCCCTAGTCTTTTGTCAGTGGGTCTACAGAAGGGAGGAAATGTACTGTTTGACTCTTTGCTTGCAAGATGGAAAAAGCAGGTGACTCACACCACCTCAGAGGCCCTGGCACAAGAATGGATATTAGATAAGACTTCATACTCCCTATAGCTTCAAAACTGAGGAGCGTGAGAGGGGAGGGGGTGTTGCTGCTCATGACCTATTCTTCCCTGGATGTAGAAAATCATCCATACAATAGCAAGTACCGCTAGAACCCAAGATATTTTGATAGGTTGTAGGCTGGTATTACTATGGTGCCTGTCGTATTTTCATATCAGGCAGATGTCAGCACTACCTATAAAGACTCTATTAAGAAGAGGAATTTATTTGATGTAATTATAGGTAATGCAGACCTCTTTGTATTACTGGTATGAGACCACATTTAGTAATATGGCTAGCTGAAGTCAGGTTTCTGCACAGCTCTGAAGGTAGTGGCAAACCCATTGTTGCAGAATTTGAAGTCTACTTTCTGAAGTTGTTACAATCTGACAAATAATGGGGCTTCTTGGACAGTTCTATTATCATATAAGTGGCTTCTGCTGAATAGGAGTTAAGCACGAAAGAGCCTAATTTTGCTCACCAAAATCATGTGCTATATAAAGCTGATGTGTTGCAAAAAGAAACAGTTCCTATCTGAACCTACTCCATAGCAAGTGCATTCAATCAGTAAAATAAGACAAGAAATAAATTGGGGAGAGGGGAGAGAGAGGGACACACTCATGTCATACATAGCCAAGTGTTATGTATTATTCCTGATGCACAGAGTAATTGTAACTGCTTGTCTGTTGCCTAGCTTCACACACTCCCCATTGTTTGTATTCTTGTTCAGCGTTTCCTGTTCTTTCTGTTGAAACTGGGAGCATTTTCTAATTGACTTCCTATGAGCATTACCCCGGACTGTACCTCCAGGTAGGAAAGTATCTGGTTGGATACACCTCAATACAGACCTAATCCAAATCCAACAGAGTCAATGGTAAGACTTTCACTGAGTTCACTACACTCTGACATGCAAGACTTTAGAAAAAGTACACATCATTTAGTTAAAAAAATGGTGGTAAAGGATAAACAGAGCTCCCAGGTACTCAAAAAAAATCAAATTTGCTTTTGCTAAATTTTAGAACAGGACCTTGCTACATGGAATTTTAATTTAGCTGTGGGATATGATACATATAGAAATTGTATAGAGTTAGGTAATATAAATTTATATAATTAAAAGCTGTCTGTATCACAAAGTCTAACCAGGAATGCTGTTGCCCCCTCCCCCCTGCTGCCCTGGTGATGCACTTCCTGTGTGCTTGGCTGTAGTGAGGGAAGCAATGCAGGTCTGGGCCCCTCAAAACAGCAGCAGGCACTGGAAGTGCATTGGCAGGGCAACGGGGATGGGGAGCAGTGGCGAGCAGATCCCCACGTGGCCCTGTGGTCCCCAGCCATGCTGGGTCATGCCTACTAGGCTCCAGAGGCTCCATGGGAGGGCAGCAGGGTGGGAGCCCAAGCCTGCAACCTGCACCTGGCCCAGGAACAGATCTGGGGGGCTCACGTCCCCCTTCCCCCCAGAAGTGCATGCAGCAGTGGGGAGCTGCCGCTTCCCCCTCACCCGGACAATCCACCCACCACCCGTCCTGCTCCCTGCTGGGGCTCTGCAGCCATGCATTGCAGCCCTGGGCCCCAAGCCCTACCTGGATGGGCAGCATCCTCAGCGTTGCCCAGCTCCTTCTGCCCTCTCTTACCTGCTAGAGTTACTCTGCAGGCTGCCTGGGGCCATGTGCATAGACATGCATGTGGTTACCCATTCTTCTCACTCCCTCCCAGCTCCCTGCAGGCTGGAACGCTGCCAGCCTGCAGGGAGCTCATTGCAAAATGGTAAAATCTGCAGGTTTCTCTTGTAAAATGAGATACCTGTGTTTACCCCTGGTAAAAGGTAAAATCCATGGTTTACTCCATTTTTCCATGGGAAATGCAAAACCCAGGTCCCTGCTAATCACAAACTTGCTAAAGACCTATCATGTTACAGAAATCCTACAAAACATTTCTTAAACATGCCATTTCCAAAGGCATTATGAAAGTAATGGTATGAAATAGTTTCCCAAAACACAAAAGAAGAGGAGACCATGGAAGGTAAATGTGTACCTCACTAATATAATATAACTATATTGTGTATAATGTCTTCCCTACAAGCCACTCTGTCCTAAAAACCTTTAGAAAATTAAAAAAATACAACACACAACATAGAAACAATCCAAAGAAAAGGAAACAGCACCTAAAAAAACCCTTAACTTTATTAAACTTAAGTCAGAAAGCCAACAGCAGAAGAAGAAACAGTTAGAGATAAAGAACATGTGATTTACAAAATATGAAATGTCAGTAAGGCAAAGAAAGAGAGGAAAGCTTTTATTTTGGATAACAGAAGCTACACTAGGAAGACTCCAAGGGCATTAATAGACGTGCTCCAGGAGGGGGCGGGGGGACGCTTTAATTAAAGCAGCTCTGAGAGACGCTTTAATTAAAGTACCCAAAGCATCATATGTATCAGTGTCACACTGAAAAATGGCAGTAGGGGCACTTTTACTGAAGCTTGTCAAATGAGCTTTAAAGTGCCCTTGCCACCATTTCTTAGTGCAGGGATGCTGATACACATGACTCTAGAGTCTACTGGAGCATGGAAATTACTATAATCCAGCGGACCTGATGAATTGAGTCTGCTCCAATGCACTGTAATTACAGTGCATCAGAGCAGCCTGCCTGCACATGTATAGTTGCCCCAACATCCAAAGTGGGCATATTGCAAGGATGTGCCAGAAAAATGAGCTAGTAACAGATAAGAAAACAGAGTGAGAATGAATGAATATTGCTACAGTTTATAAGGTGGACAATAACAAGGGCCTGGAGAGACTGATGAACAAGGAAGGTAAATTTGTACAGAAGCTTGAAATGATATGGGAGACAATGAGCATATAAAGGAAAAGGAGAACTGTGACCACGTAATTTGTGCAAGATGTGGGAAGCAGCATTCTGTACATCATGGGGTCTAGAAAGCAGAGGCTTATAAAAACCACGCAGAAAGGAGATATATACAGCAAGAGGAGATGCATGTCTGTATGAGATGAATATAAGGATCTGACAAAAATGAGTAATATGATGTTGGTGATCAGTACCCTTGTAGAAGGGGAAGAATCAAGCAGTAAAGCTATGCATGGGAAATGGTGGCAAGCAGAAGACCTGAATCTAAGGAGGAGAGGCAATGGAATTATAACTCTTCCTATTCAAGAAAAGCACTTCTGTATTCAAGTAACTTATTTGAGGAAGATTCAAATAAAGCCAAATGTGTATTCCACAGGAGAAGCAGAGTGGTTGATGGAGTCTATTGAGCTGACATAGGGAAGTGGACTTACTACAGTATAAAGTAAGCCTCTGCTACTGGAAAACTGCATATGGTACTGCTGTCCATGGTCTGACATGGCTTAAAACATGATGTTGATGAATTATCAAGGCTTAAAAGAGACCACAAGAATGGTCCAGGGTTTGGAAAGCTTGCCTTTCTATGGCAAACTAGAGAAAGTCAATCATTCTGGACTATAAGAGAGGGTGTTAAGAGGTCACTTTATCACAGGCTTTGAGCACATCTATATGTGCATATTAATATGATACAATAAATTCCAACACTTATTGCGCTGGAGTTGCTCCTGGGCACTACATTTACATGTGTACCCAGAACTGCAGCATGTTGAGCCAGGTCAGAGCAGCTCCAGCTGGAAGAGGCCTCAGGGGTCAGCCTCCCAGCCTGGGGCTGTTCTGACCCAGCTGCATGTGCCATGGAGGGGCTGGCTGGGGCACAAAGGTGCGTCAGTGCAGAGCTAGCTGGCAGCAGCTCCTGCACTGAAGCATCTTTGTGCCCCAGTCAGCTAGGTCAGGGTTTACACGTGCACTGCGGCAGCGTAAAAAGCTCCAAAGCAGAATAATATTTGTATTTACAAGTACTGCTCTGCTGTGGAGTTTATTAACTTACTCCAACCTAATAGCTCTGCATGTATAGATGCTGAGATATTTACTGCAAAGTTAATTAATCTACTCTGAAGTAAATGTCTCATGTAGACATGCACTTTAAATACCTCTGTAGGAGGATTACTTACTGTAAACAGCATTTTAATCTCGCAGGCAAGGGCACAAAGTCTGGTCCTGGAAGCTGAAGTTAAATAAGGAAAAACTTATCTGGGGATGCAGTAAATTCTCCATTACATGGGGTCTTTAAATCAATGTAGGATATCTTTCTAAAAATATGCTCTGGATGAACCAGTTGGAATGGAGGCAGAAACTTCTCACAAATATCTCTAAGGCCTTCGTTATGCAAGAGGATAGAAATCATTATTGTGATCCTTCCTTTCATCCTAAAAATCTATGAATTAGTATCTTCAAAGCAGAATTATAGAATCACTTGTTAACCATTAATTAAACTCAACATTAATTGAGCTATACAACATTTTTCAAATGTAAAAATCCATAAATGCTATTGAAGATGCAATATCCCTGAGAAACAGTTTGAACAATGTAAGGCACAGGCTATTTTATGAACATGCACTTTATAGAGACATATGAAGACATTTAGGTATTTTTATACATGTGGATTCCACAAAGAAGAAGAGATTCTCCTTTACTCAATTAGCTTTGACCAGAGACACCAGGTACAGATGACTGTCCCTTCCAGACAGACTACACCCACTATTCAGTTGCTTGTTCCTACTGATTAACCCCTCGTGCTCAGTACTAGACCCCTGTCCATCCTGTCTCATCACTCAGCTCACCTCTGCCCTGCTTCTGAACTTGAATTAAAAAGGTCATTGTATTGACACAATATACTGTAGGTATTAAGGTAATGTGTGTGTGCCCACAAGGAGAAGGGAATAAGTGGAAGGAGAATGATAGAGTTGAGAGAATGTGAGACCCAGAAACTGAGATTAAGGAAAATGAGGGAAGAGTGTGAAAGGCTGAAAACATATGGGGTAATATCTCATAGTCTGGAAGGACTATAGTTGACAATTAAGATGGAAGGATTGATGGGGAAGGGAGGAGAGAAGGAAGAAGAGGAAAAATAATCAAATGGGATTAAAAAATGCAAGCTATTTAAAGAGAAAACATTAAAATATTCACAAAACAAACAAAATGATGTAAAACAGTAACACAGTTAATGGTATAGAAAGGAGCAAGGGAAAGAAAAAGGGGAAGAGAAGGAAAAACATTTATCCAGGAAACAGTGTTTTAAATCAGTTACTCATCAGAAGATATAATGGAACGGGATGGGACAAACGCATGGGCGTCAATGCTGAATTTAACCTAGAGCAACAAAAAGTTTATAGCTGAAACAAAACTAGCCACTGATAGGCTCTAATCCTGCTGGGGACAGTAAGAACTAAACAGCAGGTGCAGAGGGGCAAGCCCTCCGCAGCTTCACTGACGACTTCCCAGTTGGGAGTGTGCTTGCAGACTTTGGTGGGCAATGGGACTTGGCTTTTATGCTGCCAGGACACACCACTGTACAGTATAGACAGGCCCACTGTTGCTTTGGGTAAGTCACATAAGCTCTCCAACTCCTAGACCCCTAGTTGTAAAATAGGGGCTACATTCCCCCACTTTCGAGGCTACTGAGAAGACTGGTAGTGTTTCAGAATAAAAACAATATTAGAAAACTGTAAAGACTAAATGTTGCAGAGTTGTTGGTTGCTATTTTTATAGTCATAATTTGTCAGATGAATATTCAGATGTGGTTCCTCCTAACTCGTTCAATGGGTGATAAAGCAGCATATTCCTGATTATATTCCACCTCTCTTACTAAGTTATTTTTGGAAATCTTTGCTTTTGATTAACTATGCTGGAATTCAAGTCATACTTCATCAGCTTTGCCCTACCACTGTACAGTTTTGTTCTAATTCCAGAAACGCTTATTTCTACAGTTGCCTTTGGACAGAAAAAGACAGGATAGTTCAGGGCAAACAAACAGTCGATATACATTGAAATGGGAAATTATCAACAGTCTTTCATTTCCTTTTAATTTAGACTGATAAATAACTAACCATTAAATGCTGTGTGACAAGCAAAGTAACTGCTCTCTGAGCTTCATTTATTTAAAAAAACACTTTAAGTGACAGTAAATATTCCTCCCAGTGTTTTTCATATATGCATCAGGCAGTTGCCGATATTTTTTCTAATTGTCAGTACTGCTGTGAATAGGATACAGATAAGGGCAGGTCTATACATAACAAAATGTAATCTGGATATGGAAAAATAACAGTTAGGTCACAGAAAGATTGATCACATTTGGTAACAGCTACTGTAATAGTTCTTTACTCAATCTCAATTAGTGCAATAGAATAGCCAAGAACCTTCTGTTCTCCCATTAATCAACAAAAAATATCAGGCTGAAAACAGACATGGCCTTTGGGTTACCATAACATTTTTTACAACGTCACAAAACACAAGCAAAATGACATCCATGCCCTTTACCATGCCACATATGCCCAGAATTTTGGCCATGACAATTTGTAGTAATAGTTTGTGCTGCCTTTTTGTAGCAAATGTCTGTTTGCCTGAGGCTGCCTATGCTCTCCATTCACCCTGGGCAGACACTCCCAGGGATTCTGCAGGGAGATCCCCCGCTTGCAGATGTGGGGGGTAGCAGTGTGAAATGTGCACCAGAAATTCCCTGTTTCTGCATGGCAGGAAATTCCCCACTTGGTTCTTGCAGACGCACACCCTTGTCTTGAAGTCACACCCTGATTTAGACTGTTGTCCCACAGGATCGGGTCCCTAAAGCCCTGGAAACTGTAGGGGCCAAACCCTGCAGGCATCAGGGGATGATTGTAGGCACCAATGAAGTAGGTCAGCTCTTCTGGGACATATTCTGTCACAGCTGATTCTGCTCCAAAGACAATGTCTATTTATACCCTCAAAAAGGAAAATTGACAAATGATTTCATTCCTGTATTAAATGGAGAAGAAAAACACCATCAAAGGAGAAATACTGATAGTTTAATTGTTTATGTTTAGATATGGATGCATGATGTCAAATAAAAACAACAACAAAAAACTTGGGGGAAAATATTAGTTTTCTGTAATGTTCTTTTTTATAAACTACTGACTAGCCCTGCATTGGACCACGCTTGTGCCCCAGCCAGCCCCTCCACAATGTGCTGAGCTAGGTCAGAGCAGCCCCACGATGACAAGCTGAACCGCTGTGCTCCCTGCCAACTGAGGCTGCTCCGATCTTGCTCAACATGCTGTGGTCCTGGGCACATGTGAAAACTCAGTACCCAGGAGCAGTAAATTCTGGCATGATATGTGCCAGGATTTAATGCTTTGCCGTGAAAGCACATGTAGACATGCCCAAAAAGAGCAGAAATATTCCCAGTGTGAGTTACAGTGCTGTACTATGCAGGTGTCTGCTCCCCTCATCTATGTCATCTGACAGTAGTTATTTGCTCAGCACACACTAAGCATGTTAGAGCTTAATGGCTAAGTGCTGTAGTTGCTACTGCAGCCACGTTGGGACAGCTGGCCATGTGTCTACTATTTAATATGTAATAAATGTACTATAGAATAAAGTCTGGGGTGAATTACTCCATAGTAACTGTAGTGTGTGCACATACCCATAGAACTGTAAGATTAGAAAAGACTTTAAGGATCATCAGAGATGCAAGCTTCAGGTTAAAATGGGATTTCACTGGAATTTCTCCTGATTTACTCTTGTTGAGGTAAGATCATAATTAGGTCTCAACTCAGCTGAGACTACACTTCTTATTCAGGAAACATCACAGTGGAACTCCTCACCCCTCCCTTTCCTTCCCCTACAGTCCAGGTGGATGCTATCTCTGTGATGCTAAGATTGGTATGCTATGGTCTGGTTTGGTCCAGTTTGGGAATATGCTCTGATTACAGAAATCATTTCTTCTCTCCTACTTGAAAAGCAAGTGTGTATCATGGGGATTTTTTCCCCAGTATTTAAAAAAAAAAGATATATCAGCTCTGATTCTGGTCTCTCTTTACCATCAAGAATGGAAATCATGCCACTGGGAAAAAGTCACTGGGAAAATGAGAATCAGCAGTTTGTTTATAAAAAGCAAACAACAGCCTTATTCAAATCATTAGATTTATGCAGCTCTGTTCTTACATGATTTCTCTGTGAGCCAGATGGATCTTTTTGATACAGCATGCATTGTCACATTATTAAAGAAAAAGAATACAAAAAGTATGTTGCTGTGTTCTGCCATGTGGATGGGCCATAGTGGATATATCTGGGTACAGATTTCATGCACAAAGGGAAAGGGGACTTTCCTTCTTTGACTCATACAAAGAAAATGAGTTATGCTTCACTTGAATGCTACAGAGCAAAAAACAAAGCAATCAGACGTAAACCCTTATCACACAGTACACAGGAACTGTATGATTTTATATAACTTGCAAAAAGGACAACAGAGGTATCATTAAGGTTGGCATCTAAGCAGCATAAAAATTAGAAGACACGTTTGGACACGGTTGTCTCAATGGTGTATTGATACTGACATCCTTAAAGTGGTTATTCTGATATAGCCAATGCAACTGCCTGTACATATTCAGCCATTATTATCAATGCAAAATCCTGATTCATGGGCTAAAAGACCTACTACATCATCACATACTAAGTTACAGAAACTAATTCACAAGGGAGACTTAGGGACTGGACAAATGGCAAGTGTATATGTATAGTTAACTTTATGTTAACTTTACATACTGCTATAAATTACACCAGGATTAAGAGTGTATGTGTATAGACATACAGCTATCCTGTAAGCACTACTACAATGACTTGCCATTACGTCCAGGGACAGAAGTTACACAAAAAACAGTGTGATTGAAAACTGGTTCAAATTTATAGCACAACAGAAGTTCAGTGCATTCAAACCACTTTCAAAGTAGCCAATACTGGTTTAAGATAAACCTGGATGGATATAGTATCAAACTTAACTGATTTAGGTTAAATCAGTTTATTGAACTTCTATCCCAGATCCCTTCCACATCCAAGTTAACTCACAACCCCCTGCCATCTCAGGATCCTTTGCACCTCCCGTGCAACTCCCCTCCTCCCCTCTCTCAGGGTGCAAAAGCTGTCTGCTCCAGTTGAGCAGGGATGCATGCGCTAGTGCTCCCAAGCTTCTGGCCTGGGCCACTGCAGGCATCTGATGCCAAAAAAGCAGTCATAAGTGAATGTCTGCTCACTTGCTTATTGGTTCTATCTTTGCAGCTTAGACTAACCTACAAAGATTGACTCAATTCAGCCTCAGGCTTTTTGACTGTCTGTATTTAACCTAGGTGGCACAGAAGCCGGTATTAGCTTGTTTGCCTTGAGTAAACAACTTGGGATAAACTGTGGACAGACAACAATGACACTGCTGTAACTTACATTAATGTAGTTTATTCCTGTAGTTTTTCCAGAAAAATTTTACACAGGATTCAGCTCTTCTGGGTATGGAATAATGAATAAAGAAGAGGCGTTCCTCTAGCCCTGTTCGATACCTGTTAGAGGCTGGGTTTAGGAATTGTTCATTCCAAGGTTTTTCTACTAACTGAAGCATCTCCCTACTCCCCATGCTGGCTTCTTGTAATGCCTTTTATTTTTAATCTATCTAATTACTCCTATGCTTTGCTCCTATGTTTGGAGCTTAATTTAGGGCTGTAAATTTCACTGGGTACCTGCAACTCAATGGTGAATTTAACTCTTACAAATGTAATTCTTGCTGAAATTCATTGGGAATTATAGTCCTAATTACTATGATTTTACTGAAGTTCAATACATTAACATTTAACAAATAATGAACCAAACCCCAATGTACAAGATAAGGGTGAAACACAAGTCCAAAATTTGGTCTGTATCATAAGGGGTACATATACATTACATTTAGACTGACCTAGACAGGGTTAGGATGATCTAAATGCCCATTTGTAAAGGCTTCCAGAAGGCTTAAATTGCCCCCAAAATGGTATGCTTAGACCACTCCTTAAGTGGTCATTCCTTAAGGAGACAATCCTCCAAGCCCAAAGGGTGGCAATCCCAACGTGGATCAAAGGGGGCAAGAGTACACAAAAGCCCCCATGGCTCACCAAAAGCATCCAGGAACGTCTCCAAGCTAAAAAGGAGCATATACCCAATGGTGGGGGAGACCATCACCAAGGAAAATTATACCTCCATTGCTTGAGATTGTAGGGGGTCTGCTAGGAAGGCTAAAGTAGAGATGGAACTGGGACTAGTGAGCCGGATCAAAGATAACAAGAAGTCCTTTTTGAAATACATAGGGGCTAAGAAGAAGGTACTGGGCAACATGGGGCTGCTGCAGGACATGCTAGAAAATCTGATGGTCACACCAGATGACAAAGCTAATTTCTTTAACAGTTACTTTGCTTCCATTTTTCTAAGCAGGGACTGGGTCATCCCCTAGACAGACCCAAGGGAGGTGCAGCCAGGCCCAGGGTCAGTAAGGACCTTGTCAGGGAACTTCTGGTGGGACTATACATGTTCAAATCAGCAGGTCCTGATGATCTCCACCTCAAAGTGCTGAGGGAATTAGCAGAGGTCATTGCGGGACTCCTGGCACAGCTTTACGAGCACTCATAGTGCTCTGGCAAGGTGCCAGAGGACTGGAAAAGGGCCAATGTGGTCCCCATTTTCAAAAAAGGGAGGAAGCAGGAGCCAGGAAACCATAGGCCAGTTAGTCTTACCTAGATCCTGGGGAAGCTCTTTGTGAAAATTATAGAGGAGCACATCTGGGAAGGACCAGCAGGGAAGATTATGCTTAGGGGCAACCAATATGGGTTCATTAAAGGCAGGTCCTGTCAGACCAACCTGGTGGCTTTCTATGACCAGGTCATAAAATCCATGGATGCAGGTGTCGCGGTAGACGTAGTGTTTCTGGACTTTAGGAAGGCCTTCAACACTGTCTCTTGCCCCATTCTCATTAAAAAATTGGGCTACCGTGGTGTCAATGTCTACACAGTCAGATGGGTCATCAATTGGCTGGAGGGCTGCACCCAGAGAGTGGTGGTGAATGGGTCATTTTTGAGCTGGAGGGATGTGGGTAGTGGAGTCCCCCAGGGCTTAGTCCTTGGGCCCGCACTGTTCAACATCGTCATCAGTAACTTGGATGAGGGGGTGAAAAGCACCTTGTTCAAATTCGTAGATGACACTAAGATGTGGGGAGAAGTGGGCATGCTAAAGGAGTGTGACAGGCTGCAACTAGATCTGGACAGGTTACAGGAGTGGGCGAATGAAAACAGGATGCAGATGAGAACAACACTGACAAGTGCAAGGTACTGCACCTGGGGAGGAAGAACCAGCAGCATACCTACAGACTGGGGAACTCCCTTCTCATCAGTGCAGAGGCAGAAAATCATGCATCCACAGATGCATCTTGAGCAGGTCCAAGGAGGTGATCCTCCCCATCTATATTACATTGGTCAGACTGCAGTTGGAGTACTGCATCCAGTTCTGGGCTGTGCACTTCAGGAGGGATGTGGACAACATGGGGAGGGTCCAGAGGAGGGTCAGTCACATGATCGGGGGCACCAGGGTAGGCCCTATGAGAAGAGGCTACGGGACCTGAACCTGTTCAACCTCCATAAGAGAAGGCTAAGAGGTGATCTGGTGGCCATCTATAAACTGGCCAAGGGAGACCAGCAGGCAATGGGAGTCCCTCTTCCCCCAAGCACTATTGGGAGTAACAAGGAATAATGGCCATAAGATAATGGCCATAAGTTGATGGAGAGTAGATTCAGGCTAGATATCAGGAGGCACTACTTCACAGTAAGGGTGGTTAGGATCTGGAACCAACTTCCAAGGGCTGGGGTCTTCAAAAGGAGGTTAGATAGACACCTTGCCTGGGTCGTTTGACCCCAGCATTCTTTCCTGCCCATGGCAGGGGGTCGGACTTGATGATCTATCTGTTCAGGTCCCTTCTGACCCTACCAACTATGAAACTATGAACAATTAAATTAGTTCATCTGAGGAGGTGCACTAACTTAGACTGAGATCAGTTTAACCCAATCTAAGAAAAGGTTAACCCGATCTCACAAATGCCTGTACACATTCAAAGTGTGCCCCCTAGGCTGGGGAAACCCAGCCACTGGCCCCGCCCCATTGTTGCACTCTTCTCACCCTGAACCCTGACTGGGCCAATCCCCTCCCCAAGTCAGATCTAGCCCTATGTTTAATGGTGAAGTGACCACAACAGCAGCATTAGAGAGCCACAGGGATTAATACAGCCATTGCTTGCCTCTCTGCCACCAACAAGCATCCCTAATTGGATTTCATAACTCAGATTTTGATGGTGGGCCCCATCCCCATTTGCCCTGCCCCTAAATTCTCAGCCCCTCTAGTAGCTCCACATGCCAGATCTGGCCCATAGGATGTGAGTTTGACAACAGGATTTAAGTCCTTTAGAAAATGGGGCTTAGAGACTTTGGAATGTAATGCTGTAAAAAAGGTGTCCAGTGCTGACAATTTCAAACACTGCAGTCAGGACCTGCTCAAAACAACCTACATACACTACATACATACAACCTACATACAACCTATAACAACATATATACACACTTAGTCTTTCTAGATTTTAAGAAGACCTTTGACACTGTCTCTCACCCCATCCTCATCAATAAATTAAATGACTGTGGTATTGATGTCTGCACAGTTGGATGAGTAAAAAATTGGCTGATGGGG
>JAGPOW010003685.1:15292534-15313507 GCA_030014935.1 Caiman crocodilus
TTTTAAAGTTCCAAGGTTTTAAAACTGTGTAAAAAAATGCAAAAATACCATCTTTTAGGAAAAAAGGAAATTGCTTTTAGACTTGCTGAATTGTGAAGGAATGGGTTTTTGTAAAGTAATTTTTTTACTTACTTTTGAACTGAGAAGGATATGTAATTTAAATTGTATTGGAACCTTATCTATGATGTCTTCTATTTTTATATGAATGTTTTGTAAAAAAAATTGCTCAATAATATCAAGGGCATTGCCTTGTAAAGTTCATTTTCCCATATTAATTATTACGAAAGTGTTTTCTCTTTCTGTTTCACCTGTGACCTTATAACCAGACTATGTATTTTTCAAGTGAACTCACTTTCAAGGCTATATCTAATTATTAAGTGTGAACAAGCACTCTCCATATCGTAACTGTTAATAGCGCTTCATTTACAAACCCTGAAACATGCAAGTGGATTTGATATCTGATATTTATTTGAAGATAAAAGAGTAGCGAGGTTGTACACAGCAACTATGAACTTCTGAAGGAGACATATGACATTTACTACATAATCAGTTGGCTTTTGTTTCACTATATTGTTACTGTGTTTTAAATTAAATACACTCAAAAAACCAGAATAAAACACACACACACACCCCCAACGGTGAGGGAAAATGCAAATATTTTACTGACAAAGGTTTCGGATAGAGCAATTATAATTGCAGTCATCCCAAATGAATATGAATAACATCTTTAAACTTTATATTGTTCTATGCCCAAATCCTCCCACCAGCCCTATTCATCATTCAGCTTAGCAATAATGAGTTACCTAAGCTAATAGGCTTCAGAGAAAACAGCTGATTTTTCTAAAAAGGATAAAGTGCAAAAGTACAAAAATATATTTTCCATTATTTTAATGTTTTATATCTCTGGACTTTTTAAGGCTCATAGTAGTTTTGATCCTGATTATCCACTTGTTTTCACTAATGCAAGTCCACTGGCTTTGGCAGATTCAACTGGGTGACTTTCTGTATGCTTCCTATATTGTGTGTACATGTTTTTTAACATTTAACCATCTCTTCAGGGAAGAGAAAATGTAATGAAAATGTTTAGAATAATCACTAACAACTTATAATTTAAGGTTGGGGTTCTGTAATATAAGGAAAATTAGCTCCAGCATATCATATTTTTCCCTATGAGTGTACATGCCTGTTTGTATACAGACATGCACCTAAGCACACAATTCCAAACCTAAGCCTCACATATAGAAAAAAAATAGTTTAGCTGTTTTACTAGAACATATACATTCTTAAAGTAAATTAAAACTTTTATGCTAGAGGAAGCAAGAAATAAGCACAAAAACTATTAAAGATCTGGCACAGAATATCTTTGTAAAGCTGTAAATCCTTAGGACACTTAATTTGCCTTCACATTGATAGCAGCTGGGAGTTCATCAGTTGGAAATAAGTAAAGAGGAGAAGGACCTGGATGTATCATTTGATTACATGGTAACTATGATTCACGAATATGATGCAGCTAGTAAAAGAAATGCAATCCCAAAATCAGGCATGGTACTTCCAGGAGGGATAGGAATGTTATAAGGCCCTGGTGAGACCTCATCTGGAATCCTGGATTCAGGTTAGGCCACCCATATGCAATAAAGATTAAATCAAACTGCACAGGTTCAAGAAAGAGTAATTAGCATGATTAGACTGGAAAGCCTAATATAAGTGGCAACTGAGGACCTTGGCCTTTTAAATCTAGAAAAATCAAGGCTGAGAGGGAAATATGATTGCTAGATGGTAAACATCAGAGAGGAAAAAGAACCATTTCAGCTCAAGGGCAATAATGGCACGAGAACCAAAGGGTATAATAAACTGGTCATGAATACATTTAAGCAGGAAATTAGAAGAAGGTTTCTAACCAGTGGAAGTAGGAAAACCCTCGCAATATCTGCAACTGAGGCAAAAACCTACTAGTTTTAAGAGAGACTTGGATACATTTATTAACAGGGTTATCTGAGGTGTTTGTCTGAAGAAGACTAGCCCATATAGAATTGGAAATCCATGCCAATTCTGTGTCATATAAAAATACAATAAGTCCTTAATATAAGTACTGAATTACTTTTGAGAGTGCATTTAAATATAACACAGTACACCCACTGTCTTGTGGTTGCTCAGATATTCATTTTCTTGCAAACCCACAATTAGATGAGTGAATCAGATGGACAATTTTTTTGATGAAATCCTGAATTAAATGCAAATTAAATGAGAGTCTACTGTAGGTGCAGTCTTTGACTGAAAAGATATAATGAACTATTTTTCCCTCTAGCGACAGCAGTCTGGTTTAAGATAGTTCTGTGATCTAAGAGAAAGGACAAGGAGATTTAAAACAATCTGAATAACATAAAATGAAGATGATAGTTTCTTGTTTTTCACAGGTTGTCATAAAATGAGAACAAAACATAGAAAAACTTATAGTAAATGCATTTAGTTGATAAAGAAAGGAAGCAGCCTCTTCCTTTACAACGAATGTTATTTACAAGGTTAGCTAATGACTAGAACTGGTAACCTGGTATAAATTAAATGGGAACACATATGTCTGTTTTGGTCACTACATAAGTTGATAAGATCTTTAGCCAAAATGCAGTTGATCAGGTAGTATCAAGTCCCATTATTTAATTCAAGAGATCCCATTTGCTGTTATGAGTGTGATAAAAATAGTAAGGCAACAATCAGATACTGAATTATCAAAAGAACTTTTGACTTCCCTTATTTTCATGTTCCTGTTATACTTGAAACCTGATAAATCTAGTACATGTTAACTCAGTAATGCCATCAAATGGAGCCCTTCTTATACATGAAATCTAGGTACCTACATGCTGCGTATAGCTAGCATGATTGTGAATGAATTAAAATATCTAACCAAATATTTTTATTTTCCCATAGAACCTACCAAAGGAAGATCTGTATAACCAGATTATAATTTGCACAATGCAGGGCAACATAAAATAAGATTCTGTGGCTTTTACTCTAAGGGGCATTTCATTATGGCCTAGTCTGGTGCCACTGTAATTCTTTCTTGTGAAGTACGGCCCTTTCATTTTAAAACCCTAAGATGTAAAAGGAATGAATCAAGCATGAAAATAAACACTAAGCAGCCTGTCAAGTTATCAGTGCATATGTGAGACACCTGTAAATTGCAAGCCTGCTCAATGAATGGTAAGAACTGAATTGCTGGTATGAGGGCTCATTAATTACAAAACACAGTAACACATGCCAGCTAAAACCATTCTGTAACTTCAGCAGAGATGAATGAACAAATGTTCTTTATTTCACCATTTAAAATCTATGGTAAACCACTGCAAATATCACTTGGCAAGTTTCCGAGTGGTATGGATAGTATGGATATGGCTCTCAAATGAGATGACAAACCAAACTGTTATGATCATGTCAAAAAGCTACCAAACTTTCCCCTATATTTAAGGTACACCCAAAGGTCATTTTAGATCACACATTTATAGTACAAAATGGTCAATGTGCACTGTATACCAAACACACTCTTTTAGTCTTTTTGCCCTAAACTCCTGCTACACCTCTTATAAATCATTTGTAAAGCAAAATAAGACCCAAACAAAATTAGAGAGACTCAAAACAATTTGACTGCTCTGAAAAACAGCTATTTCACTTGCATCAAATGTGCATTGGTTTGAATAGATGATGCTGTCCACGGTATAGACCTAAAAAAGGGAAATGCTAGTGTCAAACTACAGCTTTCTGTAAAATGAGGACTGGCTCCTGCTCTCTGCAAAGTCAGTTGGAACTTTGGGTTTAATGATCAAATAAGATACTCAGGTGATAGACTACTTGTATCTAGGGACCTGCTGGATTTTGGGCAACTGCCTGCTGATTTTGCAGGCAGAACATTGGGCCTGGTAGTTATTTTGTGAGCAGAGTGTGGTGCCCCCTGCCCCACCACTCCAGCCTCTGATTGGCTGAGGGACCCTGGTTGCCCCACCCCTAACCTCTGATTGCCTGCAAAGGCTGCCTGTCATACAGCCCTTGCAGCCAATCAGTGATGAGGGGTGGGGGTGGGGGTGGCAGTCATCTTGCTGGCAGCCCTATGAGCGGGCAGACCCTTCTCCCACCTTCCCTGCCCTGGCAGGCTGCTGCAGTAGCCTAAGCACTGCTGGCTCCCTCTGCAGGACCAGCATTTTATTTTCAATAAGTTGAGGTTTTTTCCCTGTGGATTTTGTAGTCATTTCCCACTTTTGCAGGCAACACCAAATTTCACAAAATCTGCAGAATCACAATTTTGGTAGGCCCCTACTTATATCATTACTGATTAGAAAACTGTCTTTATAGAACAGCTCTTTTTCATGTTTCACAATAGTATTCCACACATGATACACGCTGGTCTGCTCCAGTGCAGAGTGTCACAAACCTGACCAAATCAGCCACAACCTAGCTACAAATCTGCATGTCAGTAATCAACCATTTGTCCAAAAGATTCCTTGTGGTTGCAGCCATGAGTGACTTCTTGTAAAGAGGAAACAGAAAACAGGCTATACAGTGCCTTAAACCAATATAAAGCACCCACAAAGTCAGCTGAAAATACAAATGAAGGGTAGCGTAGAGTTTTTTCTGATGCAATGATGTAAAGAGAAATATATATGAGAAGCAAGTGAGGTCTGATACTTTTTTAGCCCCTTTATCCTGGTATAAAATAGGAGTAAGTCTTCAATATCAGTATAAAATCACCGAATGGTAGTAATAATAGAATCAGGCCCCCAGATTTAAAATGTAGCTCAGTCTTTAAAGAAACAATATTCATCAGACACTGATTATTATAATACTGCTGTAGGGTATTTTGTGATCTGGGATGCATTTTTTGCTGATACATGCAAGAAAAGAGGGATGCCCCTCCAGAAGCAAATTCCCAAGCAGCGCCATAAGAATGTACTCTATTATACCATCAGATTTACAGCAGCTACAAACTGTAATACTGACTTGTGCAGGCACAGTGGAGTCTAACATTCAAAAAAATAAAAACGATTTGTAAATTCTCTTGTAGAGTAACAACAAGCACTGGCCTGGTATTGAATATAGAACACATAGGAAATAAATGTATTTTTTAACATACCCTCTGCAAAAATGAACAACTTTATAACATCTAAATGCTGTCACTATTGGCCAAATTATTTGTATTTGCTTACACCCACAGCAAAATTGGCAATATCCACTAGTGTGGGAGCCGTGCAAAAAGCCAGCTACAGTTAAAAATAGTTCCCTGGAGTTTAGTGCTATGGTTAAGAACATTTCACCTAGTGACAGTATGTTCCCAAGAATTTATTGTATATTTTGTTTAAAAAAAAAAAGAAGCAAAGTCACAGACTGCATACAGCTCCTCAGTGTCAACCAATTATGCAAAAATGAAGATATGAGAATTTTGATGAAAATCTTTGAGTAATTTATCAAAGCACTGACCTGAAATGAATATGATAAATATATCCTGTATGCAAATGTTTAGCCTGATTGAGTTTAATCATTGCCTTCATAACTCAGGACTGATGAGCAATGTATGTACTATATATTGTAGGAGACAACCTTCCAGAATTTGTCCTCGAGAAATGCGTCTTTACTTCAATGGCTTTTGTGAAAACGTAAAGACTAAAGGACTAGGCCTATCCTGTTTTATTAACCTGCTGGACTATCCATAAAACCTGTTTTGCCTGCCCACCTGCTGATTATTCTGGTAATATCTGGTTTATACAGACAGAGTATTTATGTTCTCTTTCAATGAGAGGAACAAAGTATAATTGATTTCTCTGATGGATTTTCTAATGAATATCTATTGCTTTTCTAGTTGCTAAAGAACGCACTCACTTATCTTTGTTTTCCAACAAGTATAAACCTGTTTATTTACTATCTAACTTTACCAGCCAGCTATTAGCTACAGAAAAATAGAACATGAAAGAAAAAGCTTGATGTTCATAGTCCTGGAAATTTTGTTTTTGAAACCAGCATCCTTGTCCTACAAATAGCGACAAGTTTAGTGTTTATTTCTCACATCACTATACCTATTCATGCACACTTTATGTCCTGTACTTAGTATTTGCAGGATCTAGTCTTTAGTAAAAACTCACATTACCACCTGCAAAGTTGCATTGCACTACTTCAATAGCATACGGTTAAACTGTAAGTTTAAACACTATATTTTTCCATCATTGTTGTGTTATTAAATATATATATTGATGGGAATTAGTATAATTTCTGGGTCTAACAATAAGTATGAATGCAGACCTGGAACAGGATTTTTCCAAAACTTATGGTCTGAATTTGGCCCATTCAGAAAGTAGCTGTATGAGAATTTTGCATAGGAATTTAAGGCCAGGGCTAGATTTTCTTAGTTATGGTTGGCTTGGTGTTAATCTCTAGTCTGCTGAAAAAGAACAGAGAATTTCCAACTTTTGGACCCTTTCAGTGTTTTAACCAAAAATGTAATGATCTTTTATTGACTTCTTTTAAAGGTGGGGGACAATTCAGAAATCTGAAAATAAACATAACTGTATATGCATTGGTACAAGTTATCTTAGAAAGTATTTCTATTCCCTGGTTACAGATTATAAAACACCCAGATCTCATTTTGCTTCCAAATCAATGACAGCCACAAAGTTCATAAGAGGATGTCACTTATTGCAGTATTCTGTCACAACCCATGGTAACAGTCTTGTCTTCCCTTACTGAACCCAACCAGTTTTGCTTCTGACTTCAATGACAGCAAGATCAGAATCCAGATGAAATGTCTGATAGATCCTGTTGCAAACACAAGTCTTTGAAGAAAAACTGGACTAATGACAGCAAGGATAATATTATTTGATTGCCAAGAAATCGCTTGTACATACATGTGCAAATTTATTTTGAGAATGGTGAATTTAGATTTAGCAAGACCTAAAATTTACCTATTTTGAGACAGTTCAAAAATGAATAAAAAGCTACTTTATTGAGAAGTGCTCAAAAATGTTCATATCTCATGTAAGACCACAGTAACTGCTGGTAATTTAGCACTCTGGAAAATCTAACTACTTCAACTTGTCCACGACTGAGGACCTCCATTGAGGTAGTAAGCACCAAAAGCTTCCAGTCAAGTTAACAGGACCCAAGGATGCTAAGCACTTTTATGGATGCTCATGCCTAACATGTGCCTCATGAATAACTTCTGGATATTATTCAAATAATATTATAATTCAGAGTGGTTAATATTCTTCAAAAGTCTTTCTGTTACACTGTTACTACATATCGTTGGTTTGCTCTGAACTACATTTCACATAAAAAATTAGAGAACACTTGTACAGACACCTACAATGAAAGCAGCAAATACATGCCCAACCCCAGATAATCCTGAGATCAGAAAACAAAGTTTGTTCATTTTTTTACAGCATATTGACTATTACTTCAGAAGGTCCTACTTAGAAGACCGCTGCTAAATTCACATTCTGTTCAATGTTCCTTCTTCATTTATTAATGAGATGTAATTTAGCCTCCTCAAAACACTAATGAAAATATCTGTGTGCATGCTAGTTAATTGAAAAGTTCTTGAAATATCATTTTGATTAATTAAAAAAATGAAAATTCTCATCTTTGCACAATAAAGCCATAACAAACATAAGTGATGAAAGGATAAAGTACAACTTATCTACATTTCATAAAGTTAAGCAGTAATATAGGATTTTTTTTTAGATTACATCTTTGATGAGATCCATGCAGGTGCTATAATAAATGTTTTCCTGTATGTTGCCAGCAAGATTTGCCATACAGTAAATCCTATTTGATTCAGTTCTTTAATAATCAAAGCTTTGCAAGATGCTATCGGTACAATCTTCAGTGAATATGTAAGAGACAGCTATAATTTTTATTTGAAAAATGCTTGGCGAGGTTGTTTTTTTTTAATAGTACCCCAGCAAAATATTCTTGTTTTGTATTTAAGTTAATAGGAGCAATTGCATGAATTATGGTATGAAATCACAAGAGATGAAGGGTTGTAGGATTTTTAGTAATGATTTTCACTGGTCAGGGATGATCTAGGCACAGATATGACTATGTTATACTGTCTTCTATATTCACCATGCTCCTGGGCTTTGCTGGTTGCCTCATGAGTTTGGGAGGGATTTTTTTCCCTTGTTGTTGCTACATTTTCTTTAGAAACGTAGGATGTTGGCTGCAGACAAGGCTAGGGATTTTGATTTGGGGGCTGTCAATGCTTCTGCTGAGACAAACCTTTAGGGCATTTTTCACATGCTCTGGGAGGTGCAGAGGGGGGATGCTTTAAGTAGCAAGACCTTTTAATTAAAAGCGCTCAATCATCATGTGCATCAGAGTCCCCTGTGCTGAAAAATGGTGATGGGGTGCTTTCAGCTAAAGCTCATCAACTGAGATTTCGTTCAAAGTTCCCCGCTGCCATTTTTCAATGTGGGGATGCTAATACATGTGATGCCAGAGTCTGTTGGAGCGTGTTTATTTCTATGCTCCAGCAGACTAGATTAAGTGAGTCTGCTCTGACGTGCCAGCACAAGTATAGGAGCCCAAAGGTTCCTGGTTAGAAGGTCTTGCCCCTCCACTCAGGGTCTGACCAATTGTTACATTTGGGATAAGGGAGAATTTTACCCTATGCTCACATCTGTATTAACTGTGGGAGTTTTTTTACTTTCTCTGTAATGGTGGGGGCAGTGCATAGCCTTCTTCTTCGGATCTTCTGAGCACATTGTGCAGCAACAGGATGTTGGTTACCATCGTCTAATTGTTTTACTTGTAGCAAATTCAGGCATTGTGTTTTGTGTGGTGTATGGGTTGACTATGCAGTTTTGCTAGGAGGTCACACAATGGATTTCTTTAGGATGCGTTGAATAGGGATGTTCCTGCCTCAAGCAGGGAGTTGGGCCCTTGGAGGTCCCCTTCCAGCCTTACTTCTCTATAACTATCACTCTAAATGCAACTTCAAGTCAAAAAGTTAAATATTAATTCCAGGAAAAAATGTTTGCTCCCAGACTAATTAGGGTTGCCACCAGACTCAGCTTCATGAGGCTGCAGAGCCTCCAGCCACTGAGCGGTGCTCACCAAGGCTCTGCTCCAAGTGGTTCCTCCAGCCCCATAAAACTCAGCCCAGTGGCGGGAGGCAGGGGACAACCACTGGCCAAGGCTTCGCTCAGACCAAGGGCTATGCTTGAACCAAGGGCTGTACTTGGACCAGCTCCACCACTGGCTCTCCCCTGCCTCCCACCACAGGGCTGATCTCTATGAGACTGGAAGAGCTGCTTGGAGCACAGCCCTGGTGAGCTCAGCCCAGCAGCTGGAGGCTCCACAACCCTACAGAGCTGAGCCTGGTGGCAGGAGATGGTGGAGAACAAATGGTGGAGCTGCTTGGAGCTCAGCCCTTGGTCCAAGTGCAGCCCTGGCCAGTGGCTTTCCCCTGCCTTGGCTCTGTGGGGCTGTGGAGCCTCCAGCTGCTGGGCCCCAGATCTGCACAAGGGATGACTGCAGCCTGCCACTGCTGGCTAGGACCAATGCTGAAGCCAAGTAAGACCAGCTACAGAACTTGAAATGTTTCTAAACTTTTGAAATGAAAGACCCAGTGAAATTTTGCACAGCCCTAGTGTTTTATAAAATTCAAAAACTTAAAATCAGGGAAATAAGTACTTTAAAACGTCATACAAAAAACTAGAAGTCTTGGCTCCAAAATGATATCTTTTATTAGACCAACTGGAAAATGGCAAGAAAACTGTCCTTTCTGCAAGCTTTCAGGATCAAAGTCCCTTCATCAGGTTCTGGGAAAAGTGCAGATGGTACAAGATCAGGAATTCTCCCTGATCAACACATCAAAGAGCTACTCAACACAGCTCACAAAGACACTCTCATGGACCCAGAGGGACAGCCTTCCATCTTCAGCTCCAAAATGAAAAATGAAGTTTATTTCCTACCTATGGGGACTTTTTACCATCTTGCACCATCTACACTTTTGCCAGAGCCTAACAAAAGGACTTTGATCCCGAAAGCTTGCAGAAAAGGACAATTTTCCTCCCATTTTCCAGTTGGTCTAATAAAAGGTATCATTTTGGAACCAAGAGTTCTAGTTTTTTATATGTCTTTTTGTCTCAGACCAACATGGCTACCAAGTACACCCCTTAAAACTTCATAGATTTCATACTTCCTATACACAAAAGAGGAAGAACAACGCATTAACTCCATTGATTTCAATGAGATTTCAGAATTAGAAAGTTCAGGTACTGCAGCAGTGACTTACATCCATTAAATTAATATTTAATTACATAAAATCTATAATTAGCCAATAGAGGGCAACTTACTCATATACACATGGGATCATTCCGATTCCCAACAAGTCAATGATACAAAAATTTCCATTATTGCTGACAACAGTGAAATCTCACTTTGGACCATAACTCTCATCAAAATCAAGGACAGCAGGTCTAGGCACAAAGTATTCATGGGGCTCGTCTACATGTTCATTAATGCGTCCTATTTACTTTGCATTTAGTTTAGTACTTCCTTAATAAAGTACTAACTGAATGTGCTGTGACTAAAGTTACTGCACAGTAGGGCCAGTGCATGGTTATTTTGTGACCCTTACTGTGTATTAACTATGCAGTAGGCTATTAGCACAGTTTTTAATGGTCACACTACTGTACAGTGTTATTAGGCTAATCCGCAGTAAGTATCGCATGCAGACACACTCACGATATCATAATTTTGTTAAGCATAAATTATCTTTTTCAAATGAAGCTCAAATGTGAGTTTTCAGCAGTGTGGAATGTTTGATGAGATTATAAAAAGCCATTTTTGAGTTAGATGAAGACAAATTTTAGACAAACTCCCCATCTCAAATCAGAATGATATTCAATGATCTAAAACATAAAATGTTTCAATGAATTTTCTTCAAAGCTTGCTGTTTTGTTCCTTTGCTATGAGAATAAAAACAGTTTTCATGTCATACTAATTCTCTAATTCAAAAGGTATATTGAAGTAAAATACAGTTTTATAAAGAAAGTCGATCACCACTTTAATTATAGAGAGGCAACAGGCAACTGCTATAATATATCAATGAATATAAAGAATTCATCCGGTCAAACATATTGAAACAAAATGCTACAGAAGTCAATTCACTTCAATACTGCTTTACTGGGTTTTCAATTAAAGAAATTCTTAACTGAATTCAAACAAACATCCAAGATTAGAATCTGCAATGTGTGGAAATGTATTACTTTAATTAAAACAAAATTGCACACAAAAACTCATTTATCATGCTACCATAGAAGGATCGCAATTGATTTTATTTCCACTAATGCCATTCCGTTACACTAACAAACATATTTGCTATACAAATACAATGAGTTTTATTTAACATTACTTTATGTACTAATATGTAAATTGCCCTTAGTTCTGAGTTCGAATATAAGCATTATCCTTGTACATATTATTTAATGTAAGGATACAGTAGATTTTTTAGTTTAAGGAGACAAATTTGCTTTGTATGCCATCATTATAACTGTCCTCAATAACATACTAATGTAACAGCATAATTGTATATATTTGTTAAAGGAAAGAGCCAAGTCTCCCTGGGACATCAAGAGCTCCTAAAATAAAAGCTCACAATTCTATACTGTCAACTAGTCCTTCTTGGGAGAAAAAGTTTACAGATTTCTTGAATTAAGAACTTGAATTACAGATAATAAATCTTGTTTTTGGCATGTGCCATACAGCTACTTTCAACATCTGTGACGCTGTCTCGAGTAACATCTGTTGGAGAATGGAAAGGATTAAAAAAAAGATTGCCTCAATACAGTAATGCTTGGTTACTGGTTAAGATATAAACACAGGGAACAGCTGACTCACAAATAATATGAATTATATAAGGATTAAAAGCCCTCATAACTTTCTTTTAATTAAGCAATAAATCACAACAGACTATGCAGGAGTGCTGATTTATGCACATCTCAAGTGGAACACAGTAAATAAGACAAGACAAGGCAGAATATACATCTTATTACAGAAGACCTGTATCCATTCACATTTCATTAATGCATAAAAATCCATTTCTCTTCAGTTTCTGTACCTACGGGTGAAATCTACAACATACTTATCTATAAGACAAAAGATACCTGGCTCTGTATCAATAAATGATCAGAGATTAGCCAAAACTGTACTTTTCAAACATGTGAATCCCTAGAATGTAGCCGTATATATTAAAATAACGGGCTAAGCTCTGTTTATTTCCTCTAATAAGTAAAATCCAGAACAAGTGACCCCTTAGTAGACTTGGGGACAGATCTCAACAAGTACTTGAGTACCTACAAGGCTTAGGTGGAAATTTGGCACCTAAATTTAAAACCGTGATCCTACCCTACTCATATCTCTGTCCTCCCATCAGCTGCTGCCTCATCCAAAGGCACATATATGCTACAGGTCCATTTTTCCCCTTTTTTCTTTAATTGAAGTTCCATGGCAGCTGGAATTACACATCCTTACATGCCTGAGCCTGACATAGTCTTGCCAGAGCAAAGAAGCTCCTAGCTCATACCTAAGCCTCTAGGCATGTCTACATGTGCATTAATGCACATTAAATTTAGTACCTCCAATGTGAAGTACTAAATTAATTTAGCACAAAATTAGGTTGTGCTAATGTCTAGTAGCACATTTGCATGCATTTGTTAGTAACATAATGTGCAGTAGACTATTTTACTGCACATTAGCGTACTGTCAGTGTCTCAGCGGGACTGAGAAATAGACATTCCTTCACCTGACTTGGCTGAGGAGCTCAGTCAAGTAGGGTCAAAGCAGGCTTAAAGCACTGGGTGTCACACAATATGTAGTTGATATGGCCACTTTCTTTTAAACCACAACCTGAAGAGATGGTCGTATACATGGGAGAGACAATCCCCTCCTCACATCTCTTATGGGTATCAGCTTTATAGCTAGAGCTCTCTCCCAGGAAGCTAGAGACAAACATTCAATTCCTTCCTCTATCTGTTGGAATTTAAATCTATATCTTCCCCAAAATGAGGCCACGTTCTATTACAGTCTGGGGACCAGACTGAAAAGGTACCTTAACAAAACCGTGTTATGGGAGTTAACCATTAAGCAATAAGCTGGCTGATGTCTGATGGCGGTGATTATAATGTCAGAGCTCTCCATTGGGGTTACAAATCTATGAGTCAGATTCTATCCTTGACTTCAGTGGGAGTACATGGGAGTAAATGCGTACACCTTACTGAGATATAAAGAAGTTATTTAATTTTGTTTCATTTGGCCACCCTATGAGCAGAAGTCAACACATAATAAGGGAGAAAAAAAACCCCCTCTGCTGAAAGGCTCAACCTGATATGTTTTATTATCCATATACCACCTACGCAGAGATATTCCACTTACTTTGATAGTGCAAATCACAGAATCACAGAGATGGAAGGAAGCTCAAGAGCTCATCAAGTCCAATCCCATACTCATAGTCATGGCAGAATCATGTTTAAACCATTCCAGGAGACAGGATGTAGCAGATGTACTTTATAGAGTAACTAAACCAGAGATGCAGAAGCTTTCAGGAACCCAATCTCACTTCATCACATGCTGAACCATTCCAGTCAAGTGTTTGCCTAATCGACTCCGAAAAGCTTCCAGGGATAGAATTTGCTATCAACTAACAGTGCACAGATGAACTATCACCTAAATATTTGAATCCAACATCTTTTAGGGAACAGTATTAGGATCATCAGCATTAGCAGACTGCTAGATACCAAATATTGATACTAATTATTTATTTTTGAGCTTATGCAGATTCAAAATGACTGATTAATTTCTGTGGGGTTGCACAGGGGTTCTTCATTCTGGCTTCAAATGCTGGATGAGGATGGGTGTCACTCACCAGTCCTTCCCAGATGGAACCCAGACACTTAAGATCTATGGAACCTATCTCATTCTCGCACTTAATTGCCCTCCTAGACATGAGCAATACATCTGATAACCACTCAGAGACTGCAGATTGCACCTTCAGTTCAAAAGACATTATATGGTCTAGAAATCTGTTAATGCTTATGATTCCGATACTATTGCCTAAAAAGATGCCAGGTACAAATATTCAGCTTGTAATTCAGCTGTGCGCATTTAGTTGATGGTAAATGGTGCACAGTCTATATAGGCACGCAGTAAAATGCCAGGAGACATAAACAGGTGATTTTCATTTCACTTTTACTCTGCTGCCTTGGGAGAGGAAAGCAATAGAACAAAATAGAAGAATAGGCTCCATTACTGAAATGTTCCATCGGATATACTATACAATAAAAAGATTATACGTGGTAAATCAGGATGATATAAGATTAATTTCTAGGGAATGGCAGCACAAATGCCTGTGTAAGAGAAAGTATTGATAATTATCAAGTATAAATTAACATTAACTACTGTACACAGAATACTACAGCAATATTATGCACTTGAAAAGGCAAAGATATAATTATTTTAATAGTGAAAGTATAATTGCTCAAGTATGATTTTAATTGCTTAACTGGATTTTAGCAAGAGTTCTAAGTATTGGTATATAAGGTCACATAACTTACTCTTTCAAGTCCATTGTTCTACTTGGCATTAGCACAGCTCCCTCTCATTTGCACTCTGAGGCAAAACTAGTAAATTTGGCTCGCTGGGGTAGTGTTTCTCAAACCTGGTGGGTTTTCATCCCACTGTAGTGAAGTCGGGCATCTTTGCACCCCTGTACTGCAGCCACTACTACTGCTTTGTTTGCTGCCAAGTGCTGTGGCTTATCTCTGCTATAGGGGCCAGTGGCAGTAGGGAGTGGGGAATACGGCAGTGAGAGAAGTGGTAACTAAAATGCAAGAGTGACTGAAGCAGGGGTCTTCCCCACCTCTGCACCCAGCTACTGCTGCCACCATGACTCAGACTCCCAGGGAGCCCCATTTTGATGCCCCCTCTAACTTAGCATGCAGGGCTAGTGCCTATGCACCCACCCCTAGTAATGCTACTGCTTGGACTAAACAATTTTGCACAAAGCTAAGTGTCAGAAATGAAGTTGCCGAGTTATATTCTTAGGATACAGGCAGGAGCTCTAGATTCTGAAGAAAATTCCTTCACCCATTAGACAAATGGACAGTCCATAAAAAGCCCCCTCTTCTTTTGCATATGATAAAAACCTACCAGCTTACCTGGGACCCTTCTGCAGGCCAACAGAAGATTCACAGTGGTGCGTCTACACGAGATGCTTTACTGCAAAGTAGCATAGTTTACTGGGCAGCAAGCATGTGTAGCTACATGTGCACATGCTTACCAAGCAGTAAACCTCGCTCATCATGAGAAAATTTGCTACCCGCAAAGGCAAGTAGAAAATTTATTTGCAATTACTAACTGCGCAGTAACGTTCATGTAGATACCAGACTGAGGGCAAATCTGCTCCCAGTTTGCCGGCCACCAGGGGAAGATTGCTCCTTTCCCTGAGAGCTGCCTGCTGCCAGGATGAACTCTGTCACTGGAACCCCTTCCCTGCAGCTTTTTCCAAGTTCTGTGCCTTGATCTGGACATTTCCCAGTCCCTGCTCTGTGACCACAGGGCAAGGGCTGGAGAGCCTGTTCCCTGCTCAGCTCTGCGATCACAGGGCTGGGTGGGAACCAGGCTGGAGAGCTTGTTCCTTGCTCAGCTCTGCCCTTGTGGAGCTGGGTGGGGAATAGACTGGGGATTCTCTGCCAAGCCATGGACTTGCTCTTAGCTACCCTACTGGTGGATTGCAGCAGGGGGCTGGGACCTAGCCCTTCCCTGCAGCTCATTTCAAGTGCCCTGCCCCAATCAAGGAGCCAGGGCTCAGTGCTCCCTGCTGCCAGGGGAGGGGGGCGTTGTCCCCACCTCAGCAGGAGGCAGCTCCCCAGGGCAGGGAGCAATGTCCCTGGGCTACAACCCAGGGGGAGCCTAAAGCTCCCCCCAGTGTTCACAGGGGCCCATTGCAGGGCCCCAGGAAGCAAAAGCTGTTTGTTGCCATTAGCAGCAAATCTGCTCCCGCTTCCCTGCACTTGTAAACATTTGCCCAGGAGCATTTACTCACGAGTAAACTGCTCCCAGATCTACTGCACGTGTAGACATGCCCAGTATGTTTCAAGTGTTTGAGATAAATTTTCGTCTGTTTCTCCTTTTCAAAAGACCTTCTCTAGCTATGTCACTTTCTTAAATAGAGTGTGATTCGTTCATATACCTATAATGACAGAAGTACCCAGGTATTTTTCTGTGCCCATTGCCAGCCGGTAAATGATTTTTGTCAATTAAGGCTGGTGTCTTTGACAGACTCACCATTTACCACATTATTGTTCTCCAGTTATAACTCATATAAACCTGCTACTTTTAGCACTTTCATGACTGACAAAATTTAATTAGCTTATATAAACATAATAAAACTCTTAATTTCTCTGGAAACTCTGGAAAAAAATAAAGAGGCCATTCTTGACAAACTGGCTGAAGGCAGCTTCCTGAGGGATAGCCAGCATGGGCTTTTTGTGGGTAGGTCTTGCCTGACCAATCTCATCTGCTTCTACAACCAGGTGACATATCACCTGGACAAGAGACAAGAGATTGACATCATATATCTTGATTTTAAAAAAAGCTTTCTATCTGGTATCCCATGATCATCTCATAGAAAAACTGGTCAACTGCAGCCTTAGCTACATCACAGTCCATGGTAGGACCCAGAGGGTGGTGGTTGATGGAAGTCAATTTTTGTGGTGCACCGTGACCAGTGGGGTCCCCCAAGGCTCTGTCCTTGGGCCTATTCTTTTCAACATCTTCATTAATGATGTGGACACTGGTATCAGAAGTGGACTGGCCAAGTTTGTTGATGACATCAAACTTTGGGTAAAGCATCCACACTTGAGGACAGGATGGTGATCCAGGCCAAACTTGACAGACTTGGAAAACGGGTGGATGAAAACCTGATGGCCTTCAACACTGACAAATGCAAGGCTCTTCACCTTGGGAAGAAAAACCCACAGCATGCTTATAGGCTTGGCAGTACTATGCTTGCTAGCACCACAGCCGAAAGGGACTTGGTGGTCATGATTGATCAGAAGATGAATATGAACCACCAATGATATATGATGATGATATATATGATGATATGAATATGATGCTGCAGCTGGCAAAGCAAGCAAAACTCTGGCTTGCATCCATAGATGCTTCTCTAGCAAATCTCAGGATGTCATCCTCCCACTGTACTCGGCCTTGGTGAGGCTGCAGCCAGAGTACTGCATCCAATTCTGGGCTCCACAATTTAAAAGAATGTGGAGAAGCTTGAGAGAGTCCAGAGGAGAGCAATGCACGTGATCAGAGGGCAGGAAAACAGATCTTATGATGAGAGGCTGAGAGATATGGGACTCTTCAGCCTGGAAAAGTGCGGGCTCAGGGGGAACCTGGTGGCTGTCTATAAGTATATAAGTGGCGTAAATCAGAATCTGGGGGAACACCTGTTCACAAGAGCACACCAAGGGATGACAAGGTCAAATGGTCACAACCTCCTCAAAGAGTGTTTCAGGCTGGACATAAGGAAGAACTTCTTTACTGACTGAGTCCCCCGAGGCCTGAAACAGACTGCTGCCAAAGCACCTGCTCTGGCTCCTTTAAGAGTCAACTGGATGTTTATCCTGCCGGGATCCTATGACTCCAGCTGACTTCCTGTCCCTGGGGCAGGGGGTTGGACTCGATGATCTTCCGAGGTCCTTTCCAGACCTAATGTCTATGAAATCTATGAATTTCTTTTATTTAGTAGTAGTCCTCACCCCTCACAAATATTAATATTTTAACTCTAAATGATATATCCATGTATAGAGTACTTTATACATAGCTGCTCATATCAGTAAAATTAGCTTTACTGAAACTGTTATAATATGGTAGAACTTAAATTAGAGATTTCAAAGTAATATAATTGATTTAGACACACATCTGTATTAAAATAATTTGAAAATGTGTACCTCAGTCCTTTGAACTACTTTGACATCTCAACCCAAGTATTACTGTATATATCTACAAAACAATGGGGGAAAATGATGTTAATTTAGTCTAAAAAGAAAAGCTGGAGAGTCCTTAACTGAGGTTTTCAAGATGATTAAAGTAAATTAATATGTATAAGTTTCTCTTTTGTATGAAAAGATGGCATAAGTTGAAATTAAGGCCAGCAAATTTAGAACAAGTAAAAAGAAATACCCAGAGTACAATGCTGTATATAATATATACATGAATCAAATTTTAAAAAAGCATTTTACTGTAGTTGTGAGGTATTCAGACCTGACTTCCTGGAGTGTTTTTCAGTGCTTGGGACAGGAGATAACAGCAATAGCTCTCACAGCTTTGTACGTAAGTGGGGAATTTTTAATGGTATTAAACAGCAACCATTGCACAATTAACTTCAGAAGATTGATGCCAGAGCAGATATAGTTAAGTACGAAGAGTGTGCTTTGCAGAAGCACCTGGTTACCAAACTATATTTTTATACTTTTTACACAAAAGTAAAAAGATGATCTAATATTTTAACCTGACATTGTAATCATACTGCATGCTCAAGTATATTATACACATTAAGTCATTCTATAAGAATTATCTCATGTTCTATTTTAGTCTACAGCAACGCAGCATGAAACAATTGATAGATATTAAAAAAGAGCCAAAAATGTGTTTCATAGGCTTCTGGTAAGCATACCTTTTAATTATACTAAGGCTCCCTACATGGTAAAACCCTCAAGACATAGTGGGAGGATTTATTCAGGCATTCTGTAATGTGGAAAAGTTTGCTAGGTATATTATTTTGTTGAGACTTTTTATCCTCCCTGACATTATATACAGCATTAAGTTTGAAAAGGTACAGTTTAAGGTCAGTTGTCATTTCTGTTATACACTTAGATTGTCAGGGGTTTATTAATCAGACATTTTAATCTACATTTTTCAGGAGGCTGAAAGCTACTTTACTTATAAAGTAAAGTAGGAGTTGTCAGCTCTAAAGTTAAGTTTTTCTTTAAAATACTGAACAGACTGACTACATTGTTCTGTAGTAATAGACTGGATAAAAATAGACCTGAAGATTTTTTAATTAATATTACTTGGTTCCTGATGAAAATTACAGAACCTACTTTGATTTTTTAAAATGTAGTTACAAAGCACTCCTAGTTATTGTGGGTCATTCCTGTACTGTTCTGAGGAGGCTGTGGCCATGTGGTCCCTGGCTGGGTCTTGTGGGTGCACAACATGGGGCCGCGGGTCTCAGGGGGAAGATGCTATTGCAGGAGGCAGTGGGTCTAAGTCAGGCACCAGTTCCCACTGCCAAATGGCTGCAATGGATACAGGATGCAAGGGGACAATTCTACGTCAGGGCTGCCAGCTAGCACAGGGGGCTAGTGTCCCCAGAAACCAATCGAATGAGACTGAGAAACTCCTATTTGTATCTTCCATATTGATGCAGGCGTCAAGGCCCACCCAGCTAACTAATAACCCCTTTGTGGGACCAAACGGTGAAAGATGCAACTAATTTCTTTGAACAACAAAAGCAAAAACAGGATAGGAGTATTGTGAGGGTCAAAGGGCCAAAGTGTAAAAATAAGTTATCCAGAGGGGGACACCAACTAAAGGCAAGTAGCCCTGAGCTGCTCACCAGGCACCTTTTTATACTGCTGGGGCCAGCACTCATGCTGCCCCAGCCTCCAGCTTCCCCTGGCTGAAGAGCCAGGAGGAGTTGGGCAAGGGCTGTTTGCCCAAAGTGGCACAATTTGTCCCACAACAAAGAGCATGTTCAGGCGTGTGTGCTAAGGCACAAATCACTGATGCAAAATTTGTGATGCTGCTAAGTGCACACCCCTGCATGTGTGGACATGCTCCAGGTGGGCATAAGAGTCTGATGCCATTGGTCCAATTGAGGAGTGGGAAATTAACCATTTAGATAATCTAAGGTAAAGAAAGGTAAGGTAATCTAAGGTAAGAAAAAGGCAACACAGCCATGGCTTTCATGTATTATAAGTAAAGGCGTCCTTATATGGGCAGTGTAATCCAGAAATATGCTTTGTCGTATTATACGTATTTTAATAATATGAACTGCACTAGTTCATCTGACATGGTATAATGTATATAAAAATAGCAGAATGCATACTCTTGTACTATGCCATGTTTTGTCCAAAAGATCCAATTAAATGGGTCAAATTTTTACCTATGAACCAAGGGGAAAATACACCCAAAGGCAAATATGACACAGATGGACTTTAATACAGCAGCAATTCTGTCTAGGAAGGGGTGGTAGAACATTGTTATGGTGGAGAAAGCGCTCATATCATATTTTATGGATTTCCCAGCAGGCCAGACTGGGTGCGCCAAGCACACTGTGAAATCCCTATATTAACTTCTTGTTATACATGTAGTCCTTACTGTTCTCAGAAGTTAGTATATGAAGAAGGGGAGGAAGGAGGACCTGGGCAACTATAGGCCAGTCAGTCTCACCTCCATCCTTGGCAGAGTCTTTGAAAAAATTATCAAGGCTCACATTTGCCAGAGCCTGGCAGGACAAATTATGCTGAGGGGAAACCAGCACGGGTTCATAGCAGGCAGATCATGCCTGACTAATCTAGTCTCTTTTTATGACCAGGTTACGAAACGCCTGGACACAGGAGGAGGGGTGGATGTCGTATAAGTAGACTTCAGGAAGACCTTCGATATGGAATCCCACCCCATGCTGGTGAACAAGTTAAGAGGCTCTGACTTGGATAACTACACAGTCCGGTGGGAGGTGAATTGGCTAGAGAGTCACACCCAGAGAGTCATGGTGGATGGGTCGGTATTGACCTGGAAGGGTGTGGGCAGTGGGGTCCCGCAGGGCTTGGTCCTTGGACCGATACTCTTTAATGTCTTCATCAGTGACTTGGACGAGGGAGTGAAATGTACTCTGTCCAAGTTTGCAGATGACACAAAGCTATGGGG
>JAGPOW010003685.1:15322427-15333978 GCA_030014935.1 Caiman crocodilus
GGGATTGTCTGCTTTCCCTGAAAAACACGAAAATAACATTTAAGTATATCCCTACAGATTACTGCAGCAGGCCGCAGCATATGATCTACAAACTACTGGTGGTTCACAAGGCCATTGCCACTGGACTACAATTGCTCTGCAGATTTTACCCCCACCTTTTTCAAATCAAAGTTTGATGATGAGGGTGCATGGTGCTATATGAAATACAAAAATCTAGAACTCTTGGTTCAGAAATTATAATTTGTATTAGACCAACTACAAATCACAAAAAAGGTCTTTCTGCAAGTTTGCAGGCTCAAATGCCTTTCATCAGGCTCTGGGAAAATTAAATATGGTAAAAAGTTCCCATAAGTAGGAAATAAACTTCATTTTTGCACAGAGGGAGCTGAAGCTGGAAATCTATCACTCTGGGTCCATGAGAGTGTCTTTGTGAGTTGTTCTGAGTTGCTCTTTGTTGTGTAGATCAAGTAGGATTCCTTCCCTGGAGGTGTCAGGTAGTAAGCAGGGTGGTGCTCCATGACAGTTTGAGGCTTGACACTGGTTAGTTGGTCCAAAAAGTTGAGGAACCATTAATTTAAAGCATTTCCATGCTATTTGGGGGGGTTTCTAATGCTTCTATAATTATGCTAATGAAGAGAGCAGCCTGGATCTCTTCAATGAGTTAAAATCAAATGAGGAATCTTGTAACAGGCTTTGTTTTTAAGGTGGCTCTTGTACCCTCACGTGGCCACCCCAAGTCTGTTCTGCCCTCCAGTCACCTCCCAAAATACTGTCATGTCCTTGTCTGCCATAACTTGCTGTTAATTAGTAAGATGTCCTCATGCTACCAGAGTGCAATCTTAGGGACTGCACTTTTCTTGGTTCATCACTGAGCTAGCTCTGTCTGTCCTGGTCCATGACCAATTCCAATGTGAAGCAGGGCGTCTCTATTCCCAATTGGCCTCTATTGGCCCCCTTATTCCTCTGGGCCTCCTTCAATACATCTTGGCTCATGGGCCCTCATGTCACCTACTCAGTTTCTGCAGGGCGTTGGTCAGCCCACCATTTACCCACCGGGGATGGATGGCATGACAATTACATAAGAAACCCAGCACCTTTTACCAGGCACTCCTTCGTGGTTGTAGCAACCTCAATGCCCCTTACACGAGCAACCTTAGGGGCTGCAATCATCCCACTGCCCCATTGCTAAGCAGCCATACTGGTCTGTTTGCACCCATAAGCCATCCTATTTCTCACAGCAAAAAAGCAAACAAAACTATCACCAGGATTGCCATTCCAAAGGCTCTCCCCCTTTTTTCTGTAAATTGGAGTTGCCTTCACTAAACCACTCTCCTTTCTTACTGGTTATTAGTTGTCAGCTTCACCCTCTGACCTACTCACTATACTGTCTCTCATTTCTAATAACTTCTTCCCCACGGGCTGTCATGATTAAGCTTGCAGCACTTAGCATCCAGCTCCTTTCCCACTGTGTCCTAGACCAAAGTAGGCCTCCAACGAAGGAGCCAGGCTCAGATAGGTCCTAGCTTGCACCTTCCAGTCATCTGACCTTTTCCCTCTTACAGTCAGGTCTAGATGCTACTCATTAGTATAATCACCTGCTCTGAACTTTGCTTGGCTGGCTGCAAACCACAACTTGCTCCAAGTCAACTGTCTGCCACTTTTCAGCTGTATAAAGCTGAACTCTCTCCACTTAAGTTACAGGCCCTTGTTACAATCCTACCAAAAGTGGCAATGTGGTCATACTACTAGGGAAAAGTAAGAGTATCACAGGAACATGCAAGGAGAAAATGAGGAAAGCTAAGAAACTATTTCAGATGCAACTGGCAAGGGACTCGACAAGTATGTCATAAAGAAGAAAGAGACAAAAGAAAGTGTAGGTTCTTTATGGAATGCAGCAGGCAATCTAGTAACAGATGATGCAGAGAAGGCTGAACTATTGAATCCATCTTTTGCTTCAGCTTTTCCAAATAAAGTTGGCTATCGGATGATGAGTTCAGCTGGGAGGAAAGACAGGGAAGAATGCAGGAAGGTGTGGAGTAATGGAAGAACAGGTTAGAGATTACTTACAGAAGTAGACCTTTTCAGGTTAGATGGGATACACCCTAGAGTACTGAAGAAATTATCTGAGGTAATTTCAGAGCCACTGGATATCATCTTTGACAACTTGTGGAAGTTGGGTAAGGTCCCCACTGACTGGAAATGGGCAAATACAATGTCCATCTTTAAGAAACAGAAGGAGGAACATCTGGGGAATAAGAGACCAGTCAGTCTGACCTCAATACCTGAAAAAATTATGGGGCAGGTCATCAAAGAATCTATTTTGAAGCACTTGTAGGAGAACAAGGTGATCAGGAACAGAAAGTATGGATTTACCAAGAGAAAGTCACCACTCCCCACCCCTCCATCTGGCAGCAACTCTCCATTCCCACATCTATCCCAAATAAGCCTCGGATCTTGGCAAGTGGCATCCATTTCTTGTCGTGGGGTTCAAGTGGCCCTCTACTCCCACACCCCCTCACATATATATTCATCTGTATATCCCCAGTCAGGGAACTACTACACAGATTGTGTAAAATGTAAGTATGTTCTTTGTTCAAGTCAATCTGTCTCTTTTTAATTCTCTTTTTTTTGAGAGCAGGGAGCAGAAATTGCAATTGTAGGCCATAGCTTCTTCCTCTTTCTTGCTTATCAGCCAAAGGGCAAAACTCTGGGCACTAAAAGAATTGATGGTCTGGGTACTCTACTACCCTGTTGATGTATTTTGGCAGCAGTGTAATCCCTAAAAAGCAACAGTTCTACTTAAAACCGTTAGTAGTGTATGGACGGACACTTCCATTATGCAAAAATGTGAACCAGTTCCTAAACAATGACATTCTTGGAATGGGTTAACAGTTGTGTCAGTCTGCACCCTAAGATGCAGGGTAAGACCTGATATCTGATATTTTCTCTTTTTTTTTTTTCTTGTTTATTCCTGTATCTCTGTCTGTATCTCAAAATATGGTTAATAACTTCTTGTGCTTAGTCTTATTTTTCTTTAATAAATCTTTTCTTTATCCTTTATAACATATTTATTTTCAGTGATAAATGTGATGCTAGAGTATATGGCCTTACAGCCAGCCTTCTGCAAAGGAACAGGGGAATCTTTTCTGAGCACATGACCAGACAAGGGTGTAATTCTTCTAGCTGGTGTAATCCGCTTTGCTAAGAGTTGGCCGGACCTGTGAGACACTGGTGAAGCTGAGACACCAGAGGTTAAGGGAGGTGACCTTGGGAGCATCTCAGTCCGTTCTCAGTGATCAAGTAGCAAATGGCAGAGAGGGGATTGGGGCAGAAAAGAAACGCTAAAGGTGTGAGGAAACCATGGAAGTGTCTCTCACAGGCACACCCACCCATTCAGTGGTTCACTGAGGACAGTCCAAAGTCCTGCACATAGGACACAACAATCCCATGCACTGGTACAGGCTGGGGACTGACTGGCTAAGTAGCAGCTCTGCAGAAATGGCATGTGGACAATAAGCTGAATATGAGCCAACAGTGTATCCTTGCTGCAAAGAAGGCTAACAGTTTACTAGGCTGCATTGGTAGGAGTGCTGCCAACAGATCCAGGGAAGTGATTATTCCCCTCCGTTCAGCACTGGTGAAGCCACATCTGGGGTAGTGTATCCAGTTTTGGGCCCCTATTACAGAAAGGATGTGGACAAACTGGAGAGAGTCTAGCAGAGGGCAAAAAAATGTGAGGGGGCTGGGGCACATGACTTCTGAGGTGAGGCTAAGGGAACTGGGCTTATTTAGTCTAGGGAAGAGAGAACTGAGAGGGGACTTAATAGCAGCCTTCAACTACCGGAAGAAGGTTTGGAAGAGGGTGGAGCTGGACTGTTCTCAGTGGTGGCAGATGATGGAACAAGGAGCAACAGTTTTTCAAATTGTAGCAAGGGAAATTTAAGTTCGATATTAGGAAAAATTCTCTTACCAGGAGGGTAGTAAAACACTGGAACAGGTTATCTGGAATGCTTGTGGAATATCCATCCTTGGAGGTTTTTAAGACCTGGCTAGACAAAGCCCTGGCTGGGTGATATAGTTTGGGGTGGTCCTGCTTTGAGCAGGGGGTTGGACTAGATGACCTCCTGAGGTTCCTTCTAACCCCTGTTTTCTATGATTCTATGATATCCAAGGTTGGGGGAGCTGGGGTATCACACTGTGACCTTGACTTTGGCAAGGCTTTTGACATTGTCTCCCATAATACTTTCTTTAATAATAACAAACTAGATGAAAGTAATGTAGTATGCAAGTGGTTGGATCATCATACTCAATGAGTAGTCATCAATAACTTCATATCTAGTTGAGAGAAGGTATCGAGTAGGGCTCTCCATGGATTTGTCCTGGGTCCAATATTGTCTAACATCTTTGTTAATGGTTTGGAGAATGGGATTGAGAGCATGCTTAGCAAATTTGTGCTTGACACCAAGTTGGGTAAAGTTGCAGGCATTACAAAGTGTAGGATCCAGAATGATGTGGATAGACTGGAAAAAACTGTCCAAAATCAGTCAGGTTAAATCCAACAAGGACAAATGCAAAGTCTTGCACTTGGGATGGAATAACTGCATGCAAAAATGACTGGCTAGGCTGCAAGACTTCAAAGAAGGAACTGGGGCTCACAGTGGATCAGAAGCTGAATGCGTGTGTCCTCGTTGCAAAATAAATAAATAAAATTCAACAGCATACTTAATTTTATTAACAGAGATGTCTCCTGCAAAGCAAGGGAAGTGAATCTGCCACTTTGTTTAGCATTGGGGAGGTCTCACCTGGAGCCCTGTATCCAGTTTTGGGCTCCCTGCTTCAAGGAGGACATGGGCACATTAGAATGAGTCCAATAGAGAATGAGAAAAAAGATTAGAGATCTTGGAAATATGACTTATGAGGCTGGAAGGACCAGGATTGTTTAGTTTGGCAAACAGAAAACTGAGGGAGCATTCAGTAACAGTCTTCACATACCTGAAGAGTGGCTTTAAAACAGATGAAGATGGACTATTCTCTATGACTGAAGGAACGGGACAAGGAAGAATGGCCTCAATCTGCAGCAGAACAAGAACCTTCTAACTATGAGGGTGGCTAAGCACTGGAACAGGTGACTTAGGGAAGTCTCAGAAGCCTCTCCTTGGAAAGTTTCAAAAGGAGTTTAGAAGTACACCTGACTCACATGGTTCACTCAGGAATAATTCATCCTTGAGCAGGCCGTATGGATTCATGGGTTCCCAAACTCTGACAGATTATGCACGGCCAATTTAAAATGATACAACCTTAAGTACTACCAGCAAAGTTTGTCATATAAAGTAATTATAATAGATATGTTAATGTGTTCCACTGACAGGTTGTCTGTGTACCACAGGTGGTACCCATGCCACAGACTGGGAACTGCTGGAGATAATCTGATCTCATGAGATGTTTCTGCCAGCACTTTCCCCGTGATTCTGCGCACTTCAGCGTATACAAAGAAACAACAATATTTTAAAAGTCTTCAATATCTAGAAACAGAACAAAATAAACTCTGAATAAAACTTAGCAAATTCTAAATCTAGGCTTTCCAAATAGGCCCTGTGGCACATAGAACATGAATACTGTAAACACTTGCAATTTAATGACTCATTCTTCTAGTTGCATGACCCATAGGGCATTATACAAAGCTCTACTCAAACATAATTATTGCAAAAGCCTGAAAAAATATGCCTACCTAAGTGTTTTGCCCCTTTGTCAATTAATTTTGACAGAATATATCCACGGAGCTGAGAGAAAAGAAAAACTTCAAATAATATTTTATCCATTTGAGTTACAGTATACGTGTGTAGAATATAGTTAGGAAAATACAAAGTTTGTTTCCACATATAATATTATTTAAAAATTTGCTTGTAAATTTCTTAAACTTCTTTTAGGGTAACAATTTAGAATTTTTTTTTTTTTCCTAGCAGATTAGTTATTGAACACATGGGCTAGGGACAGACATTCAAAAAGCCAGAGCCTAACTTGATTCCATCTTTGCAGGTTAGTCTAAACTGCCTAGATTGAACCAATTTGCATGTGAATAGACATTGTTGACTCTAGAAATGCAGGCACATGCCTGCAGTGGCTCAGGCCAGAAGCCAGGGGGGTGCTAGAGTAACCCTCAGCTGAAGGGAAGCTGTGCTGGGGGGGTATGGCCAGCTCCTGCTGTAACCTGGAGTGAACTGGCCAGGAAGGGAGGTTTAATTTCCCCCTCCACATCCCATCAGCACGGACCCAAGCCAGGGATCTGCAGGGCACTCCCCTTTTGCTGCTGCAGTGGCGGGGGTGCAGCCAGATACTGGTGGCATGGTCCCCTGAGATAAAGGGGGCAGGGAGTGGGCTTATACCTCCAGACCACCACTGCTGATCACTCCCTGCAAAGGGCAAGAGATGGGATAAGCCCCCTCCTACCCTCTTTGCCAGCTGCTGAAGAAGGGGGGAATAATGCCTCTCCCTACTCCCTTGTGTAAGGGCCACTGCCAGCCAGCTCTAGCCACAGCCCCACCCCTGGAGCAGCAAGGGGGCTGCTAGTAAATATATATATTATTTGTGTTCATGGAGCAAAAAGAGCTCAAGAAAAAATGCAAAATTATTTTTCTGTCTTAGAAAATAACTAAAACTTTATTATCAAATTCAGTTTTTGGGAGTGTGATCCATACATTCCTGTGTGAGTTACTGTACTGAATGCAAGGTTTGACCCTAAGTGAGATTCTGAAGGTGTTACTCAGAGGGTTAAAATAAAAACAATGAAATCCTGTAAATCTAATTTTTTGTGAAAATGCATTTTAGTTTTTAAAACTAAAATGTTGATATTATAAGCAATGTGATGGTCCCAGTTACGCAGCAAGATGGGATGTACTTGGATTGGCCAGAGGTCACCTTGTTGTTTGTTTGTGCATAGAAGAGTGGTCTGTGACTGGAGTGTAAATGGAACGGCTATACAAATAAGAATAGGCACTAGATAGAAAGGAAGAGTTCTCAGTCACATGCACAATAGCCTAGTACAGTGGCTGGCAAACTTTTCAAGTTACAGGCTGGAACAATGCAGCTTCAGTCTGATGTGAACCAGGTTGCTTCTGTGGCACTTCAGCATCAGAGGACTTTTTCTGCACCCAAGCCAGGGCCAGACAGTCGAGATGCTATGCTACGGCTGCTTCTCTCAGCCCTGCTGCTCTCCAGCTGGGGTGCAGGTATAGCATCCAACTGTGTGGACCTAGGCCAGGGCTGGGCACCTGGAAGCTGCATCCCCACTGTTGCCACTTCTGTGCCACATCTGGGAGGTGGCAGAGGGAAGAAGTAGTGGGGAGGGAAGAAGGGGGGAGAAGGGTCAACAGTATGGATGCAGCTTCCAGCTGAACAGCTACAGCAGGACTCCCCACTAGCTGGAATCTATGCCCATACTGTTGCCAGGGAGAGGGTAGGGAGCAGGGAAAAGCAGCAGCAAAGGCACCTGGAAGGCAGTTGCCTTGTTCCACCACAGCCCCTCAATGCTTAGCCCTGGTGCTAAGCTGGATGCCAGCTGCAGGCATAGGCAAAGCCCTTGGGTTGTGCAGACTGGATCCAGTGGTTCTAGGAGCCAGATCTGGCCCATGGGACATGTGTTGTCACTCCATGCTCTAGTGGGCTTGAAGTTGCTTGTAGAGCTTGCACTTGAAAAGGGATATGGATTTGGTTTATTGTTTTCCCAACATGCACTGGTTGGCTGTTCAATGTACATGCATGCTGTATAAAATAACCGAACCGTTATGAGTCAGGCCACTGAGCCTTATTCCAGTGCAGACTTTTCATGCAGTTCTGCTCCCAGATGTTTTGAAATACACAGAGTTCAGTCACTGGATTGTAATTCGTTATACACATAATGGGCTCAAGATTGTGACATTCAAAAGAATGATTTCAATTACAGTGAATCAAAGGCCAGCAAAGCCACTTCTTACGGGAGGTATGTGTTAATCTTGCTTTGTGTTCAGATGATGGCTTTGCGAAGTGAAATGGAATACAGGTGAAAATTTACAATTATCTGACATGAAAGTAATGGAGCACCTGCACCAATACTGAATTACCATGTTAGGTGTCTAATTAGAAACAAACAAATTAAGAAAAATTAAGAAAATAAATGAAGAAAAGTATATGTTTTGATATCAGCTTTCATAGAAAATTTGCTTTTAATTACCACATGATCTAAATAATTAGTCTTCCATGTGAAAGTGTTTCATTTTGTATTAATGTAAATCTGTATTAGCACATATTCCTGAAAATTGTCTTGTAATTGTTTTATAGTAACTTAAAAAAATTCCAGTAGGTTGCAGAACCCCAACCAGTAAGATCACTAACAAGATCATCTTTTGAAATCAGTAAGATCATTTAAAGAATATCACATTTTTTTAAACTACCACAGCAGATGTGTTTAAAATGTTAAACCTTACAGCATAAAAGCTCTTTGATAATATTTTAGATTTTTCTTAAATGCACATCAAAAGGAAATTTGAGAACCTTCAGTAACTATTTTTAAAGGGAAGCCAGAAGCTCTGTTGATAAACTGAGTCGGTGGTGCCCAACCTTCCAGTCCTGTGGCCAGCTGAGTGGTGCAGGTTTGGTCCACAGGCCAGATGAGCTCTGGGATCCATTCCAGTGTGCAAGGCTGAAACCTGAACATGGGGCTGGCTGTCTTAGGGCCTGATCTGGTGTGTGGAGCCAGGTTGGCTATGATCTGATCCAGCACAGGAGGGCAGGGCAGCCAGGGCCCAATCCAATATATGCAAGTCACTCCAGCACATAGCTCCAGCCCTGCATACCAAATTAGGTTGCATCCCCATTTGCCACCAAATGCTGGACCCATTAGGAGACCCCCCTGGTGGTGATGTAACTCTGTAAGCTAGAGATCAAGCACCACAGAGTTCAGTAGTTGAGAACAGTACTTTTTTCATGCTTCATAGAGCATACTAATCAAAGCAAAACTACTTAACATTCTGTTGGCTACTTGCTCACCTGATTCTTGAGATCCAATTTTGGACATGGACGACCTCCATTATAAGGCTTCTCTTTCAGCCACTTTGACCTTATTTTCATCCCAGTTCCACAAGATGAACTGCAAGGGGCCCAGCTAGACCAGTCACTTAGCTTGCAATCAAACGGACAAGGCACTATACAAGCTTCTTCAATGTAACCTAAAAACAAAAATTCAGAGAAAATATTTTAGTCAACCAACAAGATATGAGCTATTGACCCCCTAATTTCTCAGCCAAATCTACATAATGCTTTCATAGCCATTAAACATATATATCACGGAAAGAATTAAGTCCATGGATGTGAAACAATGCATGCTGAAGGTGCTTTTCTTGACAACGAAGCTCATTTAATATGAGCTAGGATTCATTAAAAAATTCAACAGTTTCATGGTGGACCCAATAAACTTAAATAACATTAAAGGGATACAGATTTACACTTAAAAGAAGTACAGGCAACCCTTGCCATTCGTGGGGGATATGAGGACGTATCCCCCACGAATGGTGGAATCTGCAAATAAGACACCGTGTTCATGAATGCAATGCCCCCAGCAGCTGGAGGGACGGGGGGCACAGTGGTGATGGCAGGAGCCCAGCAGCAGCAAGCTCCCGAGGAGCTCCTGTAAGTGCATAAAGTGTATTTAAAATGTGGGTTCGGCATTTGTGAATATCTGAAACCACTAATGCCGAACCCACGAACAGCGAGGGTTTCCTGTAACTGTTTGAAACTGTACCAGCCACTAGGCAGCAATTATGTATCCTTACAGGAAACCCCAGCACAAATCAGTTAGCTCTGGTGCACTGTGTAAACATCTTGGACATTTTTGCATGTGCTATGGGACATGGCACTGGGCACTTCAGATGCACCAATTAAAAGTGCCTGCATGTCACATGTATTAGCATCCTTGTGTATTCCTCTGCTGAAAAAATGGTGGCATGGTGCTTTAAACTAAAGCTCAATGAATGTATTTTAGTTCAAAGTGCACCACTGCCATTTTTTCAGCGGAGGTGTGCTGGGACACTGATGCACATGATGTGGAGGGCTGCCAGAGTATGTCAGTTTCCAAGCTCCAGGAGACTGTATTAATCAAGTCTGCTCTGAAGCACTGGATTTCCAGCATGTCGGAGCAGGCTCTGCGCGTGTATATATGTGACGGGGGCACACTCGAGGCCAGATCACAAGTCAGCCTGCCCACCTGCCTAGGGCAGTCTGCCTTAACTCACGTGCCACAACTTGAATGTTATTATGATATAATAAGCAAGAGGCTGCCCTTACGTTACTCTGATGCCAGGGGACGCTATCCATAGCTCCATACCTCCCCTACACCATTGCCCATGCCTTGCAGATGGCATCTAGATTATGATTGCTTCCTGGTCTGAGGCTGGGGCAAATTCAGTCCAACACTGGACTCCATTTACACACACACTCACTCTGCTCCCCCTTTCACAGGGGCCTCTAACATACCGCCCATTTCACACTCCCCTGCCCTTGCTCCCCTTGAGCAGCCCCTTTGGGCTTCACTGCTTGCGCCTCAGTGGGAGACATGCAGCCCTTCAGTTCCCTTAAGGTCCACTAGTCTATGTGACCTCGCCTTATGCCAAATACCAGGCTGACTCCGTCCCGGGCCCCTCACCAGACCTCTTGACTCTGTTCTCAATCATAGGGGTTGGCCCATGTACTGTCCTTTAGGCTGCTCTCGCAGCCCTACTCAGTACCCCCCTGGTTCAGCCCTTCAAGCCCGCTTCAGAAGCCCTACTCTACACACCCACACATGCAGTCCTTCAAGTGCCCCTTGAAGTGCACCTACTCTGTGCAGGCCCTCACCATAACTCTTCCCAAAAACACTGCTCCCTCCAGGGCCTCTGGGACTTTTTGTCCCTGCTGGGCTCAGGTGCCTATTAATGGGTGAGCTTGACCCCACTGATCCCACAGATCTCACAACTACTCACCAGATGGTGGGGCCCAGGTTTAAGGTGCCCATAGTCATGGCCAGGACCAGGAGCCTCCAAACCATCCCCATAGCTCCTGCCCTTACATCCAAGATGTTCCTGAGCCATAGCTCAGCCTACTGATGTTTCTCTCTCAGCCACTGACAGCAAACTGCTGCCTCACCCTATATAAAGTGGGTCTTAAAATGGCCACCTAATCATGCACCTGCCAAATGTCTGCCTCTAGTCCTTAAAGTGGCAAGCATACAAAGGTGTGCTGCCACAGTATAGAAGCCCCTTAAATCTAAATTTACATTGTGTTATCTGCTTTTGGTCACTGGGGTAGAACTAGTTGCCTATATGTGCTCTTGCTTATTTTACTACAAAGTACATTCTCCCTGAAGTTTTATTCAATTATTTTCATGTCTCTGGATGTTATTTTGGTTTAAACAAAAAGAGATTGTTTAGGTATGGAGCCATAAAGGGTATAACTGGCCACAATAGCACCTCATTGGCTACTAGGATCAGGCACCATCACAGAAGGGAAACAGCCAAGAATATGCACCTGGAAAATATGTTGCAAG
>JAGPOW010003685.1:15339203-15372645 GCA_030014935.1 Caiman crocodilus
GGCACATGGAACCTGGTCAGAGCAGCCCAACCTTGCAGGCAACCTGGGGGATAAGCCTGCTAGCCCGAGCTGCTCTGACTGGCTGTATGTGCTGTGGAGTGGCTGGCTGGGGCTCCCTACTGGCTAGCACTGCACTGAAGCACCCTGGGAAAGCATCTAGACACGTGCTGCTGGGCACATAAAAACTCTGCAGCAGGATAGTACTTGTATTTTACAAGTAAAATATCTTGTAAATAAAAAATATATAATGTAATATATATGTATATATGTAATGAAAAATAAAATCAGTAAATATCTTGTGTAGACACACCCACTGTATGTTAAGTTACTTTGTCCATTTTCTGTTCCAAATCCATCTAAATTATTTTCATTCTTCAATTTTTTGCTGTTCCTTTAATTTTGGTGCTATTGGCAGATCTTGCAATCTTTTGATTTTGTAGATAAGCTTGCAGAAGGTAAGATTATGAATGACAGCCAGCATGGCTTCATTATGGGCAGGTCTTGCTTTACCAACCTCATCTCCTTCTATGACTAGGTACTCAGATAGAACTGGGACTAGCTACCTGGATCAAGGACAACAAGAAGTCCTTTTCTATATACATAGGGGGTAAAAAGAAGGTACTGGGTAACATGGGGCCTCTGCAAGGCACACTAGGAAATCTGGGCATTGCACCAGACAATAAAGCTAACCTATTTAACAATTTCTTTGCCTCCATTTTTCTGAGCAGGGACCAGGTCACCCCAGGGGAGGTACACCTAGACCTAGGGTCAGTGACGACCTAGTCAGGGAACTTCTGGAGGGACTGGATGTATTTACATCAGCTGGTCCTGACAATCTCCACCCCAGAGTGCTGAGGGAATTAGCAGAGGTCATTGTGGGACCCCTGGCACAGCTTTACGAGCACTAGTGGTGCTCTGGTGTGGTGCCAGAGGACTGGAAAAGGGCCAATGTGGTCCCCATTTTCAAAAAACGGAGGAAGGAAGACCCAGGAAACCATAAGCTAGTTAGTCTTACCTAGATCCTGGGGAAACTCTTTGTGAAAATTATAGAGGAGCACATCTGGGAGGGACCAGCAGGGAAGATTATGCTTAGGGGCAACCAATATGGGTTCATTAGAGGCAGGTCCTGTCAGACCAACCTGGTGGCCTTCTATGACCAGGTCACAAAATCCTTAGACAGGGGTAGCAGTGAACGTAGTCTTTCTGGACTTTAGGAAGGCCTTTGACACTATCTCTCACCACATTATCATTAAAAACCTTGGGGAATGTGACATTGAAACTTACACAGTCAAATGGGTCACTAACTGGATTGAGAGCCAAACCCAGAGCGTGATGGTGGATGGGTCTTATTCAACCTGGAGGGATGTGGGCAGTAGGGTTCCCCAGGGCTCGGTCCTCAGGCCTGCACTGTTCAACATCTTCATCAGTGACTTGGATGAGAAGATAAAAAGCCTGCTGTTCAAATCTGCAGATGACACTAAGATGTGGGGGAGAAGTGGGCATGCTAGAAGGGAGGAATAGGCTGCAATCAGACCTAGACAGGTTACAGGGCTGGGTGGATGAGAACAGAATGAGTTTCAACACTGACAAGTGCAGGGTACTGCACCTGGGGAGGAAGAACCAGTAGCATACCTACAGACGGGGGAACTCCCTTCTCGTCAGTGCAGAGGCAGAAAGGGATCTTGGAGTCGTTACTGAGGCCAATACGAACATGGGCCGACAGTGTGGGGACATGGTTAGGAAGGTCAACTGTACCTTGTCATGCATCCACAGATGCATCATGAGCAGGTCCAAGGAGGTGATCCTCCCCCTCTATGCAACACTAGTCAGGCCACAGTTGGAGTACCGCATCCAGTTCTGGGTGCTGCACTTCAGGAAGGATGTGGACAACTTGGAGATGGTCCAGAGAAGGGCCACTCGCATGATCAGGGGGCAGCAGGGCAGGCCCTAGGAAGAGAGGCTATGGGACCTGAACCTGTTCAGCCTCCACAACAGAAGGCTGAGAGGGGATCTAGTGGCCTGTTACGCACTAGTTAGAAGGGATCAGCAGGCATTGGGAGAGTCCCAGTTCCCCTGAGCACTACCAGGAGTGACTAGAGATAACGGTCACAAGCTGGCAGAGGGTAAATTCAGGCTAGATATCAGGAGGCGCTACTTCACTGTCAGGGCAGCTAGGATCTGGAACTAACTTCCAAGAGAAGTTGTGCTGGCTCCTACCCTAGGGGTCTTTAAGAGAAGGCTAGATGAATACCTTGCTGGGGTCATTTGACCCCAGCACTCTTTCCTGCCATGGCAGGGGATTGGACTTGATCTGCTCAGGTCCCTTCGACCCTATCAACTATGAAACTCACCACCTGGACATGAGAGAGCAGGTTGACATTATATACCTTGACTTCCAAAAGATCTTTGATCTAGTATCCCACAATGTCCTTGTAAGAAAATTGGAGGATTGTGAGCTTAACTCCAAAACAGTTAGGTGAGTGAGAAACTGGCTTGAGGATAGAATCCAGAGAGTTGTAATGAATGGATCTTGCATCATCCTGGTGAGAAGTGGGCAGCAGTAACTCGTTCGGTCCAGTACTTTTCAATATCTTTATTAACGATTTGGATGTGGGGGTGAAGAACTTACTGGACAAGTTCACAGATGACACCAAGTTATGGGGGAGCGTGGTCACACTTAAAGATAGGCTACAGATACATGCAGACCTAGATGGGCTAGAAAGTTGTGCAGATCAGAATCTGATGAAGTTCAACATTGAGAAAGGGAAAGTGCTTCACCCGGGGATGAACTACCCCCAACACACCTACAGGCTTGGCAGCACCTGACTAGCACCATGAATGAAAGGAACCTGGGGGGGTAATAAAAGACCACAGTATGAATATGAGCTGGCAGTGCAATGCTGTAGCTGGTAGGGCAAATAATACTCTGTCACGCATCAACCAATGCATCTCCAGCAAAACCAAGGGGCTGATTCTTCTGCTCTACTCAGCACTGGTAAGACCGCAGCTGGAGTACTGCATCCAGTTCTGGGCATCACACTTTAACAAATATGTGGACAAGCTTGAGAAAGTCCAAAGAAGAGCCACCCATATGATCAGAGTCTTAAAAGGCAAGCCATATGAGGAAAGGCTGAGGGATCTGGGGCTCTTCAGACTGAGGAAAAGAAGGCTGAGAGGGCCCTGGTAGCAGCTTATTGCTACACTAGGGGAATAACATCAAGGGCTCAGTGAGCAACTATTCACCAGGTGAACTGTTCACCAAGGGGAAAAGCAGGAGTAATGGCCAGAAACTCCTGGAGTCAGGTTCAACATTAGGAAAACCTCTTCACATTCAGGGTGTCCAGACTATGGAATAAGCTCCCTCCAGCGGTGGTGCACTCACCTACCCTGGAAATCTTTAAGAAGAGACTAGACAGTCACCTTGCTGGGGTCACCTGACCCCCAGTTATCTTTCCTGCTGTGAGTTATCTTTCCTGCTTGGTGCAGGGGGCTGGACCTGATGATCTTATGAGGTCCCCTTCCAGCCTTACAATCTATGAATCTATGAATAAGAATTTCTTAGATAAATCAGAAGGAGATGCAAAACAGACCCTGAGATAACACAGCACTGTTACTTAAACAATTACAGAGATTGTAATTCAAAGCTATTTACAATCAATTATGAAAAGTAAAAGAAACTTTGTCAGGGATAGATTTTTGCAAATCACATTTTGGGAAAATCTCCAAAGTGTTGTGTTATACTCTCCTATGAACTATGATTTTTTTTTTGTCCTCAGGATGTGTGACAGTTTAGGTAATTAACTCTCACTAGAAACGAAGAGAGTGCCTTGTTGCAATGTAGGATTACACAGCGGGGTTATCAGTCTATCATTGGAGGAAAAATGAGCTAAGACTTTGACAGCAGATACAAGTTCAAGGTCTAATGAAAGACATATATGTAAAATAAAATGAAACTTAGTGACCTCAGAAAGAAGTAGGGCATTTGAATATAACGTATAAAACACACAAAACATCCTATTTCATCCCAACAAATATATATGCTGAGATCTTCCTCCCGCTGCTTAACCTATAAAGACTTGCCAGTAATAAAAGGTGAATTTATTTTATTTTGCTTGAAGCGTCAGGCGGATATCCTGTGCCCCCCTAGAAACCATACATAAATAATGCCTAGTTTGAGGGCAAAACCAGTAGAATATTGACCAAAGAGAATATTTTTGGTTCTCCAGACTGAGCTATATTTCATAGTCATTGGAACTAAAGAAACAAATTTGCTTTTCCTGCTCTTGTCCTGCCAGACAACACTATTTCTTTTATTAACCGCTTGCATTATACGCACTGAGGTCTCTATGCTCAAATATTTCAATGGATAAATATTTCCTTGCACACAAATATGTGATGAAATAGTGATATTTAGAGGATCTTGAAACCTGAAGCCTTTCCACGTATGTTCATTTGGTGGTATTTATTTTTGGACAAGTTTAATAAGAAATATCCATATTTATGGTGCACACAAACCAACCATGGTTGCTCACAATTCAAGCCTGTTCCTTAAGAATCTTGTAGACCATGATCAGTCAAGCAAATACATAGAGCATAACACAAAAAGTATTCAGTGAATAAAAAAGATTCAAGGGAACTGACCAGCCAAATGTCACCAAACCAAGATGGTCCAGGTGGGTCTTCGCTGGCATGGTAAGACCCGCTAAACAGCTTTTCTAGAAAAATTGTGGAAAATGGCCAGAGGTTTGTTTCTGTTCCTTTAAGTCAGTCAGTTGGATGTTCTCACCTACAGAAGCCAGCTAGATCCTCTAGTGGAAGATTAGGCAACTGTCCCCCACATCAGACAATAAATTGAAAGAAGTCCACTTCTGATGTTCACAGTAATCCTGGATATTGGCTACTGTCCTTCAATATTGGCAATATACAAAATGCACAGAAGAAACTCCAGAAAGAAATGTATATAAAGGAAGAGACCACTTTTTAATATTTGTAATGAGACCAGACCAGAACCCTGGCTCTGGACCCAGTTCTGACACCAGACCCTCCAGACCCCGCTCTCTGGCAACCAATCTGGACTGCACCCTTACATCAGGTGTAAGACCACCCATGCCTCAGTGCATAAGAATGTTGAATTCGGTATATCAGATTACTGACTATATCAAAGTGGAATAAAAAGAATTAGCTAATGTCATCCCTACTGTAATCTCATTTAAATCAATGGCATTATTTCAATGGGATTTTTTAACTCACCTAGATTTGCAAAGAGCACCTTTGACTTGGGTTAAATCAAAGTATGAACTAACAACTGCAGTAAAAGTGGAGCAGGCTTCCTTCAGTACAGTTGTATCCAGGGTAACTGTTTCATCTGCCTTTCCCTAACTGGCATGAAACAAAGCTAAATTTTACCCATTTTACTCAGGGATAAATTATTAGGATGTAGCTTCATTTACCGCAAGTTAGGAAAGGACAGATGAAGCAGTTACTCAGATTATCTGATGTGGGCTCCTGAGTGGCAGGGTAATCATATACCTGCCTACGTCTGAGGTCAGGGTAACCAACCTGTGGCATGGGTCCCACAAGTGGTCTGGGCAGCCTCAGTGAATGTGGCACTTGGTGGATGGGGGAGGGAGCAGACAGCACAGCAGCAGATGGGGCAGGAAGCAGAAGCAGAACAGACAGGGAGCACAGGGTCGAAAGCAAAAAGCAAAGCAGGCAGAGGAAGGGGACTGGAGTGACACTTGAGGAGGGTGAGGGGCTAATTTGTAGTACCCCTGCCAGAAGGCTTGGCCCCCACTGCCATGAGTTATTTATAACATTTAATCTCATGGTTGCTGTTCAGAACCTTCCATGGATCTGGCTCCCGCCCCTCTCCACGCTCCTCTCCTGCAATTCTGTTCCTACATTCCTTCTCGGACCCATGTTAGGTCAACATTTACTTGCATTTAGGTACACAAGCTGCACCAGTCCCACTTCTGTGTAGACAACAGTGGTTAATGGAAAGCCACTGATCTGGCAGCTGGGAGCAAACAGCTGAGCTACAGTTATGAACTCAGATCTCACATAAGGCAACAAGGGTAATACCGGTAATTAAAGGCCAATTCCCAAGGATATTTATTCAGCCCCTCTGAAGACTACTACAGAGAATAACTCTTCACAGGCCGGAAAATGAACTAGATGATCAAAAAAGCCTTTCCTGTCTTTAATTGATTATGTTTTATTTCCTAAGCACTGCCAAGATGACCATATAGCAAAACATATTTACTAAACCTGCACCTCACGTTTTATAATTCATTACTTATTCATTAAGCACTAACAAGTGCATGTTGCTGTACAAGCCATAAAATGTAGTCTCTTCCCTAAAAAGCTTATAATGTAGAAAAAGCTGACACAGAACAAATGTGATGGACCAGGAAGGCCAGATGAAGGAACAACTACAAGTTGCTTTTTTCTTATAATCATTATAGTTGACTCGTGCCAAACATGACATCACATCACTAAGCAAAGAGAGGAATATATTTTCTCAGTCATGAAGGATTCAAGGTTCATTCCATGGAAAGACTGTTGGTGGGTAAATGTGAAGACCACTCTAGCAGAGTATGCAATTAATACTTTCCATGCCTAATGCAGGGCATTGATATTTGCCTGGGTTTTGCTCTGCTAAATGTTAAATCTGTTGAGGGTATTAGGTCTGCGCACAGTGTTAAACAATAGTGCCAGCAGAATTCCATGAGGCTGACTTTAAAGTGATTCGAAAATAAACACCCTTCTTAAGCAGCTTTGAAAACAGATGCACTTCTAATTGAATTGGCTTTAAACTCATTTGTACCCACACTAGCATATTTCATCATTTCAATTAACAAACTTCTAGCAGTTCTAGCCTTGTTAGTAAACCCCAAGGTGCTTCATAAAATTCAAGGTCATTACTAAGAAAGGGACGATTCTGTAAATCACTCTAAATGTCACTGGTAATAACACCACTAATTTCCCTTGGATAAAACAGCTCACCTTTTAACAAACAAATAAGCAGCTCAGTGGACATAGAGTTGGAGGCAGCATGTCCAATAACGCAGGCTGGATTTTGAGGAAAGAAACAATAACATTGATTCATTCTGCTCATACAGTTAATATTTACAAAGTTGGGCCACTGAGTGCATGGGCGATATGAATCCATATGAATATAAGAACTATCAATTATTACCAGCAAAGTAAATTTACAAGGTCCAACACCAATAACTTCCAACAATCCCATGCCACTTAGTGGGCCAGATTCTGTTCACCTATACTTGTCTTCAGTCCGCAGAACCTCAGCATAGGTTAGCATTCAGGGCCCTCAAGGTCAAGTGCAGCCCTCTACCATTTCAGCTGACAGCATTACTCTACTAGTTGACAGTAGCAATAGATTGTTATCCTCAAAGGAAAGAAGTCATGCAGGGGAGAAATCTTAGATACAGCTTTTTCAAGGCTGTTAATGTTACACAAGTGTATTTTAAATCTTAAAAAAGCAAGCAAACAAGGAGAAGAGGGCTCAGTGTCTAAGTTGCTGACATGATAAGTGAACTTAAAGGACTCTGATAAGAACATGATATTGCAGTAGATTAAATGCTGGTATCATTTTTTGTTATTTGCAATGATTTCAGAGGTTTCATGCACCATTAGTTTGTTATTTTGGATATTTAAAAGATAATATAATGAGCAAAACTTTGTAAAAGCCCTTTCACAATGGATATTTTGCCCATCTTAAGTACTGAATTGCCTTAGCTAATTTATGCTTACTAGCTTTCTGAGCTGAGAAGACATGCTCCTTCATTATCTGTAGCAGACTGATTAGAGTCTAAAAAAGATGAAAGAGCACTTAGCAAAAAATGATGTTAAGTTTAACTCATCATTACTGGTGTTGAAATTTATCCAAAGGTTGCTCCTATATTGTTCAGTTTTAGATCATTTATAAACCCTAACACAGCAGTTTTCTTGGTACTGGCTTTGCATTATGCCTTTCCTTTAAGAAAAAGTGACATAAGTCAGTTCTGCCTGACTAGCCTTGTCCCCTTTTATGATCAGGTCACAAAATGCTCAGATCCAGGAGTCAAGGTAGATGTCTTTTACTTGGATTTTAAAAAGGCCTTCAATACAGTGTCTCATCCCATTCTTATACATAAACTAAGCAGCTGTGATGTAGATGATTACACAGTGAAGTGGGTGGCAAATTGGCTATGGGACGCACCCAGAGACTGATGGTTGATGAATTGGTATGGACCTAGAAAGGTGTGGGCAGTGGGGTCCCCCAAGGTTTAGTCTTTGGACCAGTGCTATTCAATATCTTCATCAGCGACTTGGAGAAAGGCATGGAGAGCCCTTTGTTTAAGTTTGTGGACAACACCAAATTATGAGGCAAAGTAAACACATGGGTGGGCAGGGAATGGATTCAGGTGGATTTGGACATGTTGAAAAAGTTGGCAGAACAGAATAGGATGCAGTTTAACAAAGACAAGTGCGAAGTGCTGCACCTGAGGAGGAAGAATCACCAGCACACATACAAATTGGGAGATGACTTTATAAGTAGCACAGCAACAGAACGGGATCTCGGAGTCATAGCAGACTCCAAGATGAACATGCGTCATCAACGTGATGAAGTGATCAGTAAAGCTAACCGCACGCTATCATGCATTAGCAGGTGCATCACAAACAGGTCTAAGGAAGTGATATTTGTCCTCTATGTGGCACTGATGAGGCCACAACTGGAGTACTGCGTCCAGTTTTGGGCGTCGTACTTCAGGAGGGATGTGGATAACCTTGAGAGGGTCCACAGGAGGGCCAGAGGTTTGAGAGGGGCCAGAGGTATGGTTAGGGGCCTGCAGGTAAGGCCCTATGAGGAGAGATTGTGAGACCCAGATCTCTTCAGCCTCCACAAAAGAAGACTGAGAGGTGATCTTGTGGCCGTCTACAAATTCATCGGGGGGGACAGCAAGGAATAGGAGCTACTCCATTTATCAGGGAGCCCTGTCACAGGGCACTGAGGTGCCCTGCTCCTAAAGAGCGGAAACTGCTAGAGAAAGAGCCCTAGCAGGGAATAAGGAGCCCAACTGCGGGTTGCCAGGGCAACCAGGAGGTCAGCTGACTAGAAGGGGCAGGGCCTGGCTCCTATATAAATCACAGGCAGAAGGCCAGAGGTAGTCCCCTGCCAGCAGTCATTGAGGAAGGAGGTCTCTGCTGCAGAAGAGAGGAGAAGCCTGCTGAAGGAGCCAAGGAGACATGCATAGCTCATAAGGCTAGGGTGCCCCGAAGCACCCGTTTGCAGGACAAGACCCATGAGGGGTCCGGGAGTTCATGGGGCCAGAAGTAACCGTGTCCAAGGAGACGTAAAGCAGCCTCCCTAATATATATTGGAACATCAAAGACGTGGCAGGCAAGAATCTGAGGTTGCCCTTGGGCCGACTTGGCATGGAGAGGGGGCCTTGAGGAGATCACGGCCCTCCTGTAGGACCCTGCCCATAACAAGCCCCTTCGGGTAACTAGAAACAACAGCCACAAACTGACAGAGAGCAGATTTAGATTGGACATCAGGAAGAATTTCTTCATGGTAAGGGTTACCAGAATCTGGAACGAGCTTCTGAGGTAGGTGGTGCTTTCCTCTACACTGGAAGTCTTAAAAGGAGACTGGACAAGCACTTGGCTGCGATCCCAACGCTCTTTCCTGCCCAGAGCAGGGGGTTGGGCTTGATCTAACTGAGGTCCCTTCCGACCCTAAACATCTATGAAATCTATATAATACTTGACTAAAATGCTAATATTAACAGGGGATACAATATATTGTCTTAGTTAACATTGAAATCTGTTTCATTATACAGAAAAAAATAAAGTTATAAACATTGCAAAATGAACATAAACATTTCAAACTGAATGCTGAAAATTCTCAGCTCATGTTTTTCCCAGTTAACAGATTGCCATAAGAACAGTGTGATATATCACACAGTGACCTCAGGTCCTGGAACCATGCAAGACCAAAATAGTATGATCAGAATGTAGTGTTGCTTTATAAAATATACATACTTAAATATACGATCGCCCTTTCTCATATTCTGGCAGCTGAAATTAGTTGGCATATTGTGTTGACAATGCCTAGCTTTGTATATTTGGAAGCTGGCCAAAAGATATTCTCAGCGGAAGACCCAAAACCCTGGAACTGACTTTCCTAGCTCACTTCAGCAAAGCCTGAAACCATTAAACATGCAAGGCATGCATTGCTTCCTGCTGGTGGGACATATTTTTGGTTGTCATTTAGTGATGGAAGTCTCTCAGGTAGGGGCCTCCTGCTCTGGACACGTTTCCCTTCTTGTTGTCATAGCTCAAGTCCACTGATCTTCAGAATATACTGCTCTGCACATCTATTTGCGCAACTAGTGTGGAAAGTGGACTTTTGAAATAGATCAGGTGTGTAGAGAGGAGGCAAGTTTGGTGTTGGTATTTATTTTTGGACAAGTTTAATAAGAAATATCCATATTTATGGCAAAACATGCAACTGTGTGCACACAAACCAACTGTGGTTGCACGCAATTCAAGCCTATTCCTTAAGAATCTTGTAGACCATGATCAGTCGAGTAAATAAATAGAGCATAACACAAAAAGTCGATCACATATGGATTCTTCCTGAATTCAGAGCACCCTCCACGTATAACAGGATTGAAAGTCTTGTTGAATGTCAGCACTCTTGAGATCCCACATATGGAAACTGAAGTAACATTGGGATTCTTTTACTTCAAGGTACCAGAGCATTTTCTCCATGTGGAAAGATGGGAAATTAATAGAGCTGTTTCATAGACCAGTACTGGCACCAAGGCAAAAGGTAACATGCTGAAGGAATAGCCTGGCACACATCACTTCTCCCCTGAAACAAGAAGAAAGAAAGAACCAAATGCTGATTCATAGTCAGATTCTATTCCAGCCTTTTCTCATGATGGATGGTCTGGTTACAATCCAGCCCTAAGTCTTTACTTACTCTCCACTGGCAAAATACACTTTATTGGCTCATGAATCTCTCCCTTCCACTACCTATGGAGGCTAAAAATGAGGTGAAGTTGCAGCAGCTCCTTTGCTCACCATTTATAACTAATTCTCAATTATTCAAAGAAAGAAAGAATCTATTTGGGAAAATGTCAGTTAGGGTTGTCAGCTCTGTTCTCTAATATCTATTGCCCATTGTTCTGCAACTTGGGAAAATCAAGTTGCAGAACAATGGGGCAAGCCTTTTGTTTATAAAGTATCTTTTACCCGAGAGCAGCAGAAAAGATCTGAGTATGCTTTATTATATTTGGACTATTTCCATTCATAAAAAATCTTTATCAACAATGCCCTTCGAGTTTAACTAATCTATAACAAAGATATATATTTTATAACAACCATGGAATAACACTTATTTATATTATAAATAGATTTATATAATAAAACAGGGCTCCTAATTCCAGGCTCTGCATATGCTTGCAATAAATCATCAAAATAAAATTAGATCATCTGCCAAATACTGAATTCCCATCCTCCCTATACACTTTTCTCTAAAAGATCCACTTTCCTGCACAGATAGAGGTGTAGAGCAGTATTTTCTGAAGATGCATGGACTTGAAATACAAGGATCAGAGGGGATCCTCTACCATTAAATGTGCACATCTGCATGAGATGTTTACTACAGTATACTGATTAGCTGTGCAGTAAGTGTCTCAGTGTCTACATATGTACCTCTATGAGGCTGGAGTAAAATAATTTACTCCACAGCAGGATAGTACTTGCTGTCTACAAGTACTATCCTGCTGCAGAGTTTTGTTTTGTTTTTTTTATTTTAGAGCAGCATACGTGTAGACACTGCCTGGCTGGTTGGGGCACAAGGGTGTTTTAATGTGGGGGCTGCCTGCCATCTAGCTCTGCACTAAAGCTCCCTTGTGCCCCAGCCAGCCCCTTCATAGCACACTGAGTTGGGGGGAGCATCCTCAGGCTGGCAGGATAAACCCCGGGGCCCCCGGCCACCCAGGGTTACTCTGCCTGAGCTGCACTTCCTGGGCCTGAGTAAACTGTGGAGCTTACTGCTCCAGAGTTAATTCCTTCTGGGCACACGTTCAAATGTTGCACCCGCAGCAATTAATTCTGGAGCAGTAAGCTTTGCAGTTTATTCAGATGCTGTAACTGCACATGCAGATGCACCCAATGACAACCAAAAATATGCCCTGCAGGCGTAAGCAGTGAATTGCTTGAAGGTGAATGGTTTCAGGCTTAGCTGGAGCTAGCTAGACATGTCAGTTCCAGAGTGTGGAGCCTTCCACTGTGAATATCTCCTTGCCAGCTTCCAAATATACTAAGCTAGGCACTATCAACACAATATGCCAGCTAATTTCAGCTGCCAAAATAGCTGAAATTTCAGCCTGTGACATAGACAAGTCTTGCATTTTAAAGGAGTCAACCAAGATAATAATTCCATAGTTTTTATTTAATGGCAAGGAAAGAGCTGGCATGTTTTCTAGCATCCTGATGATAATTAATAGGAATTACCAAGGAAGGGTATGGTTGCAGTTTGCTGCATTTTACTTGAAGTGCAAGCTCTCTGGTATGCATTTCAGTTAAATGAAACAAAACTGCAAGTTTGACTTTGCAATAAGAAGACAGACAATTTTTAAAACTGAGTCAGAACTGCTAGGTTTTTATCTAAGGAAGACCATTCCCTCCACAGTGGCAGCACACTGCCCCCTCCCCAGCAGTACCCTGCTCAGTCTGCTAGCAGCTCACCCCCTGACTGCAGGAGAAGTGGGCAGGCTCTGCCGGGGGGGCGGAGAATCAGGCCCCTCAATTAAATGGTGATGGAAGCCCCTAAATTGAAATGATGGGTTTTTAATCATCACAATTAAAAACCCACCATTCAGGGACTAAACCCCTCTTATGTGTACAAGCAGCCAAAAAGATATATGAATATTAAATAATAATGCACCACTGTTTCATTACCCCCATACTAAAAGCAACATGTTTGGATTTCTCTTTAGAAGTTGGCATTTGACAAAGAATTCAAAAGGAATTGCTGAGTATAACATTTTGAAAAATGACTTTTAGATATACTGGCTATAGAATTATACAATATGTTGTTGGCAAATATTACAAATAATTTAACAGAGTAACATCCTTTCCAGAATTATCATCAGAAGAACAAAATGACTTGTGGACAGGAATCCAGCCCTTTGTTTTGAACAAATCTTCTAATACCAGGTCATTAGTACTACTTGAATACTTTCCTAAATGAAAGGAGATCTTTCATCAGGGTTTTTTAATATCATATTGATATCATCAGTTCTGTAAAAGTTTTCAGTTTAGCAATAAATTGCTGGCAGATATGTTATTTATATCATCTCCCTGCACATAAACAACAGAATTTAAGCACAGTTATTTCTTAAAATTTTGTTTTCTTTCAACCTCATTTTTTTTCCCAGTTCTTGCCAGCAAGGAGAATTCTGGGAACTTTGCTCTGAATTCATCTTACTTTACAAGATTCAAAAAGTGATAAAACCTGATCAATTGCTTTTTCCAATTTGCTTGCTGGAACATATATAATAAAGGTCCTAATATATTGACTTGCTTGGATTGACTATGTTAAAAAGAATCAATTATTTTACTGTTTCCTTATAAACAACAATTTGGTTTTCACAGAGAACAAAAACAAAACGACCCCTCTGGGTGATTAGTGCTCCCACTGAAGTCAGAGGAGTGTTGAGTATTTTGCAGGATTGGGTCCTAAATTATGCTTATTAAAGGTTTGAACTTCTGTATATCCTTTCATCTTTTTCAGATGTAGCTATGAATTTGTACGCTGGCTGGCCACCCTTTAATTTTCAGTACAATTATAAGTATAAGCAGGCCATCCTTTTTATAGCTATGATGGCTAGAGACAAAACATGTAAACTGGTATAAGTGATTGGAAACCGATTCAAATCTGTAACGCAACAGAAGTTCAGTGCACATAAATCACTTTCAAAATGGCTGAAACCAGTTTAAGATAAACACTGATAAATAGTTTAGGTCAAGTCACTTTACTGAACCTTGCAGAGTGAGGGGGACAATGTTTGGCCTGCGCTGTCTGCTTCAACGGAGCAGGGAGGCGGTATGCTTTAGTGCCTCCGGCTTCTAATCTGAGCCACTGCAAGGATGTCACTGCATTTTTGGAATCAAAAGTGAATTGTCTGTTTACTTGCTTCTCAGTTTAATCTACGCAGTTTAGACTAACCTGCAAAGATTGAATCAACCCAATCTCAGGCATTTTGACTGTCTGTACTTAGCCAATATGTCTCATACATCCTTTTAGTTATCTTATTTTAGTGCTCAATATTATTATGAAAAACTAAATACCGAGAGTTTTTTTACACAGTACTTGATAATATTAAACATAACAAAATAAAAAAAGTTTCTCTTTTTTTTATGAAAGACAGACTATAACAATCCTGATATCCCAGAATGAGGCTAAAAGGAATCTCTCCTTCATACAGTCATGGGGGTAGTCTTCAAGTTTCTAAAAATTTTCATTTGCATACAATGGGATATTTTTGCCAACTTTAAGAACTAGGATGTCATTATAAGCACTGACAAAAGTTTCAGAAACATCTGACCTAGCACATTCCTTTGAAATATACCTTTACTGTATGCAGAGGAGATAAATACTCTCAAATTCTCATTCCTGTGACAGGTAACCTTTACCAACTGTAGTTAAAATCAATTATTCTAAATCAATACACTGCCTTCATTCCTGTCTGCCTCATTGAGACTAAATGAATAAACAAAGTATACATTTTAATTATGCCATGCAGGGTGTACTAACACTAGGAAAACTTGTGAGCATTCTTCTGAAAAGCCACAGCGGATTACCAACAGAGTCAACTACAGTGTGCACTGAATGGAGGTGGCTTTACCAACATGCTTTGCAATGCTGCTTGAATAGAGCTTGACTGCAGTTATTAGAAGTCACCTTGCCATAACTTGCAAGTGTTTAAGACTTCTGACTCCCTGAAATTCAGGACAATTAAGTTTAAAAGGTATCTGGCTTCAGAGGATTTCGGGACAAGAACCAGTCCTTTTGCTCAAAGCAGGGACTAATAAAATGCATGTCCTGGGGGTGCCTATACATGTACAGAGAGGTTGCTCTGATGTGCTGTAATTAATTAATCAAGGCTGCTGGAGCATGTTAATTACCACACTCCAGCAGACTCCAGCGTCACATGTATCAGCATCCCTGCACTGAAAAATGGCAGCAGGATTTCTTTAACTAAAGCTTATTCAACGAGCTTTACTTTATGTGCCCCCACTACCATTTTTCAGTGTGGGGACACTGATACACATAACTCTCCAGGAGCTTTACTTAGAGTGGCTCCCTGAGTGGCTCCACTCTAATTAAAATGTACACCCCCCTCTCCCCACCTCCCGAAGCATGTGTATAAATGTGTTCAGAACAATTAGGTAGTTGATACAGGACTACCTCTTAGAGGTAAATGAGACCCAGGAATGATGGTTCTTGAAGGGCAAGATGTAAACTGGTTGCAGACTCATTCCCCCTTTGTAGTGGCCACATTGCCCCAAGCACTAAATAAGAGAGGTAGTGGAAAAGTTTCAAAATACATCTGAATCTGAGGGCCAGTCCAAGCAGGGCCTAACCCCAGTTATTCATCATCATTGTCATTATGTCTCTCCCAACAAGTGACTAAAGAAGAAGTCAAATGGCACCAGTCATTCGTATTCTGGGCTCCTCCCCCCACAAAAAAATCTTCTATATCCAGGTACAGTAGTGTGGCTTCAGCCATGCTGTGTTACAGAACATGCATTCCTAGACTTCATAGACATTAGAGCTGTAAGGGGCCTCACAAGATCATTGGGTCCAGCCCCCCTGCCCAAGTGGCAAGAAGTCAGCTGGAGTCAAATGATCCCAGCAAGACAAGCATCCAAGTGCTTCTTAAGTGTCCAGAGTAGATGCTTGCACCACTTCTAGAGGGAGTCTAGTCCCAGCTCTGTGGACTCAGATGGTGAAGAAATTTGGTTTTATGTCCAGCCTAAACTGGTCTTCCCAGAGTTTGTGATAGTTAGACCTAGTCTTCTCTTGGGGTGCCCTGGTTGACAGACTCTCTCCCAGTTCCTGATGTATACTCCTATATACTTATAGGCTGCCACCAAGACCCCTCCTGAGCCTTCACCTCTCCAGGCTGAAGTGTTCCATACCTCTCAGGCTTTCTTCATAAGGCCTGTACTCTTATCCTCTAATGGCTCTCCTCTGGACTCTCCCAAGTTTCTCTACATCGTTTTTAAAGTGCAGAGCCCAGAACTGGATGCAGTATTCCAGCTGTGGCCTCACCAAGGCCAAGTAAAGCCTATTCTCAATGTGACCACACTTCCCTATAATTTGGTCCAAATAAATTATATCAACCTCTACTGCTTTGTCCAGGTGATGCATTACCTGGTTCAGAGAAGGAAATTAGGTTGATCAGTCAAGAGCTATCCACAACAAAGCCATGTTGGCTGTCTTTCAGAATGTTTCATTCCTTTAGGTTGCTGTTAATGGTTTCTTTAATGATTTTTTTCCCAATATCTTATAAGGGATTAAGGTCAAACTGATTGGCCTGTAGTTCTCTGGATCTTCCTTCCTCCCTTTGTTGAAGATAGGCACCACATTGGTCTTCTTCCAATCTTACAGAACCACAAGTTCTCTAATAGCCTCACCATTGGCCACACTGTGATGTCAGACATTTCCTTTAGCACTCTTGGGTGCATTCCATCTCGGCTAGCTGATCTGTGGATGCCCAGCCTCTCAAGGTGTTTCCTCAGGAGATCTTTGCCAATGATGGGCGTGTGATGTGGCAATCCTGTGTCTTGTTTGATAGGGTGATCCCCTTGGGCTGGTGGAACATGACAACAAAGTAATCATTAAGGAGATGAGCTTTTTCCTGGGTATCGGTTGCCTGATTTTGTTTACAGAGTCCAATGTTGCCCTTGTTTTTCAACTGACTATCCATGTATCTGAAGAAGGATTTTTTGTTGTCTTTGATTCCCATAGCCAGTTTGAGTTGGGTTTTGGCCTTGGCTTTCCTAGTTTGCTCCCTACAGGTGTGGGCCAGTTCTGAATATTCCTCCTTGGTGATGTTACCTGACTTCAGAACCTGTAGCACAGTACCATCCAGCACATAGGGTTCCCCTCATGTCCAAAAATTTGGCTGGAGGAGAGTGATGGCACCACAAATCTTCAGACCTGTGGGGATCCCTCAGCCCTTCACACTAGATCTGGTACCTGATTCTAGTGTTTAGGGTTGGGAGCGGAATGTGTTCAGCCCCAAAACACCCAAACCCAGAGTGCAGGGCTTGAGATGGGGTGGTGATAGGCCCCTGGGATCCAATCCCAGAAGGAGGTTCCAATAATAGGCTGCCAGGGCCTGATTAGGCCTGCAGATGGGCCCCACACCACTCATCTGGCTCAAGGGACCAAAAGTTTGAGCACTACTGTTGTAGGCAATGGTGCCTACTCTACAGCCTCTTTATTAAGTATACAATCAGTCCATGTTATTTGAATGTTATGTGGACACCTCCATTAAAAGATGAAACAGAAGTACTTCAGGATTCTGTCTGATCTAAGAGACCACTCAAGATGTTGCTCCCAAAAGTCTTCATTTTTGTGTTCTAGCAAATCATGTTGAACTTCCATAGACCTAGTTTTTCCAAAACAGGACTTGCTTTACCCATTCTGGACTTTACGTTGTAGATGCAGTCACTGGTGTCCTGAATTATGTGAATTCATTAAAATTTAAGTCCACATTTTAGCCTGGGGGTACAGTTGGAGACAAGGACCACAGCCTGGGATCAGTTAACATGCTGGTTCTATCAGAATAGAGGGTGGATCATAACACTACTGCCCAGTTTTCAGCTAATAAAGTTGTGCCTTAAATCCCTCCATTTATCTTGTAGTTAGGTTAGAGTAATGGACCACTCTGAGAAGCAAGGGTATTTCTGTGTTTTCCATTTATCATGTCATTTATTTACGTGAATGTTCTGGCCATCATAGTTTTAGAAAAGCCAGGTCAGGATAATAGATACAGTTGCAGAAACACATGATCTACGTAAGAGACAGGCAAAATCAACATGGTTTCCAACATCAATTCTGGTTATACATGGAGTTATGAAGTGCTGCCTTAACAAGAATAGCAGGGATCTTGAAAAGTATAATCTACCAATTCATTAAAATGCCTTACTCTGAAATACAAAAAACTAGAACTCTTGGTTCCAAAATGATACCTTTTATTAGACCAAAGTGTATCAAAACGTATCGTTTTGGAACCAGGAGTTCTAGTTTTTTGTATATCTTCTTGTCTCAGACCAACACGGCTACCAAGTATGCTCCTTACTCTGAAATGGTATTCCAGTTTAAGCCTAACATAATTTATTAATAATGAGACAGTAAAATGTAAAGGAAACAGCATTCTATCTTATTAAGTTGTGTTAATAAAAGGCCAAAGCATTTATTTAGACTCCTTCACATTGTTGGAAGATGGTACATTAATGTTACATTATTTTTAAACTAATAATGTTATTGTGGGTTATGCAACTGGGCATGTTGCAGAAAGATTCTTCTTGCTGTAGTTTAACACACAAATCTGTGCAATCGACTTAATAATAAATTGATTTGCTCCAAGACTATTTCAAGACACCCCTTCTACGCTGAGCAGCAATTTCTGTGCCAGAGTTCCACTTAAGATCCTACAAAGAAGACATTATGTCAAACTAACAAGAATACAGAAAATGAAAAGGCCATCTAAGGCTAAAAATAAACAACAAGAAGACAAAGATGGAAGCCTCAAAACTGGTGAATAGTCAAGCATAGGAAAACAATTTTCCTGGCAAATAATCTCTTCCATTTTCATAGGCTTATATGGAAAGGAAAGCTCTGGTATAAAGACTTACAGTTAGAGATATGAAACAGCAGTGCACTGTGACTGAATGTAGCAACAAGAGAGGATGTCGCTCACGTTGCTACTTTACATATTTTTTTCTTACTCTGTTAGAAGTAGAATGGGCATCCATGTGTATTAATGCCTCAAGAGAATCTTATCTTGTTTTAGACAAGATTCTTTGATAGCCAGCTTGACCCATTTAGAAAAAGATTTTTGGTGCTTTGTTACTTCTGAATCTGTTGCCAGATAAAACACACAGAACAGCAGTGTCCAAATGGTTGCTTTGTGATGCAAGTGACACTTGATTATCATTCTGGCATCAAGAAAAAGAAAACTGTAGTTACATTTTCTTAAGCTAGTAGATTTTGAACAGTGAAGGAAATTATTTACATGCAATACAAATGAACTTGGAGCACAATTTTGAAAGTGGTGTATAATACTATGTATTCAAACAAAAGAATAGAGAAAATGCTCTTTAACAGACAACTCCAAATTCACATCACCAATAGCAGGCACAGCTATTATTAAGAATGTCACTTTGCACTCAAGGAAATACACGTCCTTCAAATGCCTGAGAGTGGTTCCAAAGAAGGGCGCAGACAAGGTTTCAGAGCTAAATTTGGAACCCATTTAGCTATTAAATATCACTGTTGGTCAAAAGTCATAAAAGCTCTGAAGATTTGCATCAACTGAATCTATGAGGCTAGAACAGATCCTTCCTGTATCTAAAAATGGTGTTGTGGCGGACATGTCATCCAGAATTACTCTTTCTAGGGCTGGTGAACCCAGTGGCAGAACGTACCTTTAATGGTACAGAAGACAAAACAATGGTGACATGCTTCACTTCAACAAAATATTTTTATTGAAAAGTTTTCTTTTTTCCCTGACAAATATATGTAGTTCTGAATCTTTTTTGTCTGAGTGCATGCAAATGCACGGGTATTTTAAATTGTAGTGATAATAGACTATGTTAGATTATATGTACTGCACTTTAATTTTCATGTGTCCAAGGATACATAAGATAGCATTGGCACTGTTCTATTTAATTTTAAAAATACAGTGTATGCGGAAGATGGTGGAAGTTGGTCTGAAGCAGCAAAGCCATGTTTCATTTTTAAAACACACTGCAGAAAGACAGCTATTTCCCCGAACTTTCATGGAAGATGAGACATGTTGAGGACTTCAGCAATATAGGAGCAAGAGGTGGGGCAAGGGAAATTTTGGAATTCTGAAACAAATTGGCAGAACTTTTCAAAATAAATCTGTTAAAATAATCAAAAGAATGATCCATAAAATATTTGGTCAAAAGTGACAGAATTCCAGAAAAAAGAATCTGTTTTTTGAGGAAACTGCTTTTTCTGTTAAAAATAATGACAAACTTGGTATATAGATAAGGCTGATAGATGATGTCTCACTTTCATGGTGGGTTGGCCAGGATTCTTTAATGTACCAATTAAAGGAAAAGACTCATTGATCTATATAACAAGCATTTTGCAGACAGAGTACAAAAGATTGCTTATTATAGGCTACCTGAAGAAGTCCCACAAATCTTCTAAAAGATCTTTCTTCTTTAAGTCAGAAAGCTGTTAACAGCATCCTGCCTGACAACTTGAAACAAAATGATTTTAGGAAATACTGGAATGATAGAATTTGTTCCTTGGCCAGTATGGTTTACCTGCAACTTAAGGAACTGAATATTGAAAATCAGGAAATACAGGGATTCAAATTGTAACTTGCTTCAGGCTTGGTTATAGATGTATGTTGAGTTAAGGCTAACATTTATAATCCTTGCTGAACTGCAAAAACTGAATCAACAGATAAAAGGCAGTAACGAGGTAAGGCTAGCTAAACAGAACTTGACAGAGTTGTTATATGGTGACTCAGACTCACAAAATTATAAGTGGAAAACAAGTGTAACAAAACAAGGACAGCAAAAAAAAGAGAACAACAAACAGCTGTTCAGGAAGTGCAGTACTGATAAAGCATGCTACAAGAGGGCAAAGGCAGGAAACATAAAAAAGGAAAATGAAGTCAAGAGACCTAGGAGAGATAAGCAGAGGTTGATGTACAGATAACACTAATATACTAGACACAATACTATAGGATAGATTCAGCACTTGTATAGAACAGTAATTGGCACTTCATTAACAGGACTGCTTAATTAGATATAAAGATAGAGAACTATCAAATGTTAAAGGGTCACCAGTGCAAATATAACAAATAGAGCTGAAGGAATAATTTATCTAGTGGATTTTAGCATTTCAGCATGTTTTTATAATTTGACCTGTTCCATGAATGTTGAACAGAATTCTGCTAGTTATTTATGAGATTATTTTTCTATCAGTCATTCAATACTTTATTCAAAAATATATTTTTGCATAGCCAGATATAATGCCTGACAATATACTAAAAGAAAGTATTGGTCAAGCCTTACTGAAACAATTTAAATAGGAGACAGAAGTTTAAGTTCCTGCTACCTGTCTTTAAGGGAGGTTCACAGGGAGAGGATGGCTTCAGAGATGATGCACATAACCTTCCCTTCACTGTCACCACCCGGTGCAAGAACCATCTGGAAAACTGAGTGTCCTGGAGAGTACAGAAAACACCCATATGGCATCAGATTTTCCATTCCATTAAGCTAAGGCAAACTAAGGAAGTATGGATGGGATGAATGGACAGTAAGGTGGATAGAAAAGTTGCAGGAGCATCGGGCTCAGAGGGTAGTAATTAATGGGTCAGTGTCTAGTTGGCAATTGGTATCAAGTGGAGTGCCCCTAGGGTCAGTCCTGGGGCCAGTTTTGTTCAATATCTTCATCAACAACCTGGAAGATGGCACAGCAAACTCAGCTAGTTTGTAGATGACATCAAGCTGTGGGGAGTAGTAGATGTACTGGAGAGTAGGGCTAGGATTCAGACTGATGTAGACAAATTGGAGGATTGGACTAAAAGGACTCTCACGAAGTTCAACAAGGACAAGTACAAAGTCCTGAACTTAAGGAGGAAAAGTCCCATGCAGGACAGGCTGGGAGCTGAGTGGCTTGGCAGCAGCTCTGCAGAAAAGGACCTGGGGGTTACAGTGAACAATAAGCTGAAAAAGAGCCAGAAGTGTGCCCTTGTTGCCAAGAAGGCTAACAGCATCCTGGGGCGCATTGGTAGGTATGGTGCCAGTTGGTCAATGGAAGTGATTATTTCTCTCTCTTCAGCACTAGTGAGGCTACATCTGGAGTACTGTGTCCAGTTTTGGGCCCCCCACTATAGAAAGGATGTGGGCAAACTGGAGAGAGTCCAGGGAAGGGCAACAAAAATGGTGAGGGGGCTGGGGGACATGACTTATGAGGACAGACTGAGGGAACTGGGCTTATTTAGTCAAGAGATGAGGAGACTGAGGTGGGATTTAACAGCAGCATTCAACTACCTGAAGCTGGGTTTGAAAGAGGATGCAGCTAGACTGTTCCCAGTGGTGGCAGATAATAGAACAAATAGCAATGGTCTCAAGATGCAGCAAGGGAAATTTAGGTTAAATATTGGGAAGAATTTTCTCTCCAGGTGGGTAGTAAAAACACTGGAACAGGTTACCCAGAGAACTGGTGGAATATCCATCCTTGGAGGTTTTTAACCCTGGCTAAACAAAGCTTTGGCTGGTATGATTTAGTTGGGGATGGTCATGCTTTGAGCAGGGGGTTGGACTAGATGTGACCTCCTGAGGTCCCTTCCAGCCGTAATTTTCCATGATTCTAAGGCTGTTTTACACAATACATACATTTTTGAGTGGCATGGCCAGATATAGATGATGGAAATATCCTTCAGACCAGCTGTTCTTCCAGTGCCAAATATAAGAAGCAGGAGGCATTCCAAGGTTCTTATGGAGGCAGATAGTCAATGGGAGAAGGCATGGTGGATTTGAGCTGTCCTATACTCGATCCAAACCATTATAATGTCCTTTAGAAAGTTATACCAGTGGAGGACATTCAAACAGGCTTCCCAATGTTCTCATGTCTGTTGGGGCAAGAAGCAGAAGCTCTGGAAGCCACACATAGTTTCAGACCCTCTCTCTCTACTAATCTGGGATTTATAGCCATGACATTTACATGTAAATATAACTAATAGGAAGCAGAGCTTGGAACAGATGAGACTATAGAGAGAAACCCCAAGCATATAATTCCTTCTTTTAATAATTACACAAACCTTGGATTTCTCAAAAAAGAATAACTCATTACACAGACAAACCCATCTAAAGTACCAGCTGCTCCTGTTTTTGAAGGAAAAAAAAGGGTTTGTGAAAGGAGAAAAGTGTAACATTCTCTACCATATAGCATAGGGATATAATCAATTGTTATCTGAAAGCCTTGAAAAGTCCACCCCATTGTTAGAAATCAAACCTTGGAAAGCAGCTTTATGAATCTGTGCAGTCAACTAGAACAGTAATAAACAGGCTGAATGAAGAATTTTCACTAGGATTAAATCACTTCATTAACTCTGTCTCTTACCACAAAAAATAATCAACCTGCTCACTGAAAAGGCCTTCCTCAATACAGCCTCACCTACCCTTTCCTGTAAAAGGTTCTCTCTTTTATTCTTGATACTCCATTTCTCCCACCCCACCACCTAGCTCAGTCCTGATTTTAATTCGTGGTACTTCATCTAATAAACTTAAAAGATCATTTGTTTTGATTTTCTTTTTAAAAATCGAATGTTTCCTTTACTGCTTCCTACCACTCCATTCATCAGTATTGTCTCCACATTCACCTTCTTTTAAATTGTGCCATGTTCTCTCTTTTTCCTTTTTTGGATCCAAACTGTTCCCTTTGCACATACCACTATCACAGTAACAGTCACTACCATAACAAAGATATCAAGATCTGCAGCTTACAATAATTATTGCTGTGTTGGCTTTTCTCCTCCAACCCGAAGACAAATATCTTGAATTTTGAAAGCTTGTTTAACTCTCCCAACTATGGAGTCGGTTCCATAAAAGATATCACCCCCAAAAACCCTTGTCTCTTGCATAATTCCTGGACCATCACAGTTATATCACTCTAATACTACCATAACATTTTAAAAGAAGTATAAAATAAATCTTTCCCTGCATTGCGACTTTCCTCATGTTCACAATAGAACACATTTCTATCCAATCTTAATTACAAATGCCTGTAAAGTGGGGATTTATAAGAGAAATAAAACAGATCCTTGTATTGAAGTAGTAACAAAGGACACCTATACATATGCCCAATGCCTGCTCTGAGATCAAATGAGCTTTGGTTAAAGCAGCTCCGCTGCCATTTTGAAGCATGGGATGATAAACACGAGACACCATGGACACTTTAATTAGAGCGGCTCCCAAGAGTCTCCCCCCAGAGCACATGTAAAGATGCTCAAAGGTCACAGGCACTGTACAATGAAAGCTGCAGAAAGCTGTTGAAAGTGTACTCATACAGTTGGAAAACAGATTCACATTCAGCATTTATGGAAGCTTTATAAAAGTTGTTACAGCCCAGTAAGAGTGTACCTGGGTACCAGAGGGTGAATTGCTCACTAGATAAGCAGAGACTATCAGGGTCATTCACATGCATTGTACACTTCTTTGTCTTCTTACCAGAACTGCTGCAGTAAGATGGCTCCACAAGCCTGCCGGTCTTATCGTAACAGGCAATTGCACGGAGTCGTATACCTTCTCCACATTCTTTGGGGTCCCCATAGAATCTAATGCCTAATTGAGGCTCTGTTTTATCCCCTGCAATAATGCAATCTGACCAATTTCCATAGGGCTGGGAAGAAAACGTTTCACAGGGGCATGCTTCCATTTCAACTTGAGGATAAACTTCTGTATTCTGGCATTTGTCTCGCTTTCTGCTTCTCCCTGTTCCAACCAGAGAAATATGCTTGTTAGCTTAACATCTGCTGCTTTTGATAACAATACATCATATTATTTATACTTGCAGGAATTCAGCACATTAAAACCAAGACAATCTGGATGTTAATACACAAGAAGGTTTCAAAAGCACCTATTAGTTGTTGCCAGTGCTTTGGAGTACAAGGACAATGTAGTTATCTCCAGGGGCAACCGTGGAACTTAAAGGAACTTAGAAATATTGCTCTGTGGGATAGGGTAGCAAGCAATATGAAAAGACTTACTGCAGTAATTGTATGGCTAGAAAATTCTTTGTAATTTCATGTAATATCATTTTCCTTAATTATCTGATGAAAACAAATTGATTGTTTTGCCTCTGTTACCCTTACAATCAATGGTTGCTAGGGAAACCTACAAAAGGGTCTAAGTTAGCTGTAACTCTTTCTTTGAGGCTACTTTACAAACCAGTTAAATATGCGCCCTGCACACAGACTGTGCTGTGAAGAAAAGAGGAAAGATAATCTTTGGTAAATTATTTGAGTCTGGAATGTATTTCATTGGTACCAGATTAGGTGTTCCTGGCTTGATTCCCTTAACAGATTTTTAAGGCATGTTATTTAAGCATCTCTCAGTAGCTTAAGGCAGACAATGCATCTATTGGTCTTTAAAACACAGTACTTCATTGGAAGGAAGTCGGGGGATACTATGACTGGACTCTTCAGAGACTTGTTTCTAAAGGACCTGCCTCCCCCTGCTCCACATGCAGGATGCAGGTACTGTCATTTTGTTTTGTGTTTTTAAGGGCAGAACAGGACCCCTTTTCTATGCTGCAGCCTGAACTCTCAGGAGGCCAAGAAAGTTACTCCAAACTCTGAAAAGGTAACATTTAGGGTTATTATATCTGGCTATTCTGGAGCAGGACAACCTCATGAAGCTTGACCAGAGGATTATGGTCAACTCCTAGATAGCGGCATAATTGACTGGAAGAGAAGGATTTCTGGGTCACCTTTTACAATCTGCAGACATAGCAGGCACCCAAGATACAGTTTCAATATCTCTTAAGCACTCTGAAAATACGTTTTGGTAAGCAGTCATTTAGCTACAATGCCAATGGACCTGTTTTCCCTCTTATATTGCACACAAATAAAATATATATACCAAACAATTCACATAATCAGTTTTCCTGTTTTCTAGTCCTTTACCCATGAAAGCAAAGGGAGTTTTTCACTTAATCCAGTGACAGCTGGATCAGTCACATCTGATTTTACTCTTTATGAATCAACTCCTCACATATTTCCATAGAGAAATGCATTATATTACAAGATCTCAATATTGTCATGCTCCAAGCTCTAATTCCTTCACTATTTGTCTTCCAAAAGTTTAGGGAATTTTTTGCTCCAGAAAGTGTAGAAATGTTCAAACAAACAGAAATAAATCTTTAGGAAATTATTTCCATCTTTTTTCCAGACATAACTGCAATGAATATAGAGATAGGCGTAAGAAAATAGGCCAGAAATTGATTAAGTACACTACCCTAGAAGACAAAAAAGTTACAATATTGGATGCCTGTTCAAATCAATTATCTTGCAATATTTAGTTGAAAAATTAAATCACTTAAATAGTTAAAATGCACAGTATAACAGTCTTCTTGGAACACATCCAGTTCTAACATTTGAAAGTACAACTCTGCTGATTATAGTCAAGCCCCAAAGTGTAGATGAAAAGGAAGGTGTGCCCTTATAATAGTTCGCAAGCCCCCTAGTGGCATCAACTTGTTCTGTATTTTGAAAACCTGCCAGAAACCAACAGAGCTACATACATACTGCTGTTTGTATGTAGCTACACTTTGCAAGTTTATATGGTGTATATAGGGAGTAAACTTGGTAATCTCGGACTCATCTATATATGTGTATCTTCTAAATATTGTACTACTTATATAAACAGCATGACATGATGTGAAAGCAATAAGGATGCTGAGTTCATATTTACATGATGCCTTTGATTCCACAAGACCCTGCCATCCTCTACAAGTGGTGTCTACTTCCGTGGATGCGCTCCAGATAAAGAGTTGCACTTCAAGGACTTACTACCTTCCAATAAATGGTTATAGAATTAAGAGATTTTTATAATTATAATTTTATAATTTTTATAATTCCCACAGACCATTTTAAAAACAGCTTGCAGTAATACTGTATTTTGTATTTCTTCAAAGACCCAAAGGCTTTAATTAAAGAAGATATTTTTTTTCAAATGGAATATTTTGTGCACTAGTAAAACTATTTAGTAAACCACATTAAGTAAAACTCTATTTACCTTCATATGCACAGTGCAAATTTTACTGCATTCAGAATAAACTGAAATTAATTCACATTTCCCAATCTCAGCCTAAAAATTTGGTGATTACATAAGCCTTTGACCCAAAATATTTTTTCCAACTAGGATTTTGTTTATTGCTGATCCTCCATTAATGGCTAATGTCATATAGATACAGTGTACAATTTACACAGCAAATATACACAGCATGACATGCTAAAATTCCAGATCCCGAGACAAGGAAAGCATGAGATCAACAAAATTAGGATGCTGGATTTCAGAAAGCAGATTTTATGCTCATGGAGCATAATAGGCATGGTGTCATAGGAGGACAGATTGAAGGATAACGATGTCCCTGAGGGCTGAGAGCTTCTAAGGGATACAGTATTGGAGGCCCAACAAGAAACATGGCATGACATGATGGAAGCACAAGAATGGCAAGAGACCAATATGGCTGCACATGGAGCTTCTAAAATACCTCCAATGCAAAAGGAAAGCATACAGGCAATGAAAGAGTGGGCAGGACACCAAGGACACATACCAGGAAATAGCAAGTACCCACAGGGACAAAATCAGGAAGGCAGAGATAAAGGACAAGCTACACCTAGCAAAGGAGGTTAAGGACAACAAGAAAAAGCTCTGTAAGTGTGCTGCTCAGAAAAGAAGGACCAAGGAAGCTTTGAGTCCTCTGTTAACAAGCCAGAAGGAACTCCTAACAGAAGATACAAAGAAGGCAGAGCTAATCAGCAACTACTTTGCCTCGATCTTCTCCAGAAAATTAAACAGACAGATACCTAATCAGGATTATCTGGATAAGGAAGGGTGCAAGCTGAGGGAGAAGATAACAAAGGAGTGATATGATGATATTCGTTGAGTTGTGGGAGACAGGCCAGGTACCAAAGGACAGCTGTGTTCCCCAGCTTGTTGTCAGCTGTGATCTTGCTTGGGGTGCAACCCATCCTACCTTCCAGATCATTCATGAAGATATTAAACAAAAGCAGCCGCAGGACCAACCCTTGGGGCACTCCACTTCATACTAGCTGCGAGCTAGACCTCAAGCCATTGATCACTACCTGTTGAGCCCAATGATCTAGTCAGCTTTCTATCCACCTTACAGTCCATTCATCCAACTCATACTTCCTCAGCTTGCTTGCAAGAATGCTATGGGAGACGTATCAAAAGCCTTGCTAAAGTCAAGGTATATCACATCCACTGCTTTCCCCATATCCACAGAGCCAGCTCTCATCTGGTTGATCAGGCATGACTTGCCTTTAGTGAATTCATGCTGACTTTTCCTGATCACTTTCTTCTTCCCCAGGTGCTTAGAAATGGATTCGTTGGGCATCTGCTCCATGATTTTTCTTACTGGTCTGTAAGATTCCCTGGATCCTCCTTCTTCACTTTCTTAAAGATGGACACTAAATTTGCCCTTTTCCAATCATCTGGGACCTTCCCCAGTCACCATGAGTTTTCCAAGATAATGGCCAGCAGCTCTGCAAACACATCAGCCAACTCTCTCAGCACCCTCGAAAGCATTGCATCTGGCCCCATGGACCTGTACACACCCAGCTTTTCTAAATAGTCCCTAACCTGTTCTTTCACCACTGAGGGCTGCTCACTTTCTCCCCAAACTGTGTTGCACAGTGTAGTAGTCTGGGAGCTGAACTTTCCTATGAAGACTGAGGTAAAGAAGGCATTGAACACTTCCCACAAAGCCTTCGGCAATCACATCAGTTCCTTTACTGTGCAAGGACTTCCAATTCTTCCCAGGCTCCAAGCGTTCTTGTACAGACACCTGAGGTAACTAGTTGATTGCCTTACATTCTCGGGAAGAATGAGGAGGTCACCCTTGTTGCCTATCCTCCTTGTGCTTCCTCCAGCTTTCCTGTTTCCCCACTTACCTCAGGGCTTTGGTCTCCATCCCTCAGTGAACCTAGTTTAAAATCTTCCTCACTAGGTTAGCGAGCCAGTCTGCAAAGATGCTCTTCCCTCTCTTCATCAGGTCAATCCCATCTCTTCCTAGCAATCTTTTTTGGAACAGCATCCCATGGTCAAAGAAGCCAAATCCCTGCTGGCGACCCCACCTGTGCAGCCATTCATTGATCTGCAGGATGTGTCCACTCCTGCCAGGGCGCTTCCCCTTGACCAGAAGTATTGAGGAGAACATCACATGTGCCCCCGTCCCCTTCACCATTGCACCCTGAGCCCTGTAGTCACTCTTGATCTGTTCAGGGTCACCTCTGGCAGTATCATGGGTGCCCACATGGATGAGCAGTATGGGGTAGTAGTCAGAGGGCTGGATGAGTCTCAGTAATCCTTCTAAGACATCTCAGATCCAGGCTCCAGGCAAGCAGCAGACCTCCCAGAACAACAGCTCAGGCCAGCAGATGGATCTCTCCATCCCATGTAGAAGGGAGTTTCCTATCACCACCACCCATCGCATCCTCTTTGTGGTCTCAATCCTCCCCAGCTTGAGGATTTCTGGCCTGGCCTCTTTCACCAGTAGAATGAGCTCTTCCCCATCCACTGCTAGCACTCCATATTTCTGTTCTCCAGGCAAACCACTGCAGGTGGGGATGACAACAGCCTTTTGCTCCCAGAGATTATAAGCTTCCAGCTTCCACCTTCTTGTGATTCTATGCCCTCTTTCTTTTCTAGCACCACCTCTGGCAGTCCTTCCTCCACAGCACCAACTTAGGACCTGGGTAGAAGCCTAGATGGTGTGTGATCCTGCCTGGACAGACACGGCACAAGTGGAAGCAAAGGAAGAGCAGTAAGTAGATGGCTCTGGGATTGCAAAGTTCTCCAGCCTCTGTCTGGAATTTATAATCTGCTGCCTCTCACATCCTGCTTCTCTTTCCAGGCAGTGCTTCCCTAGCAAACTCCTCTGTAACTGGCCCGTTTGCTGTTTCTTGATCAAATTCAGAAGGATCTCAACAGATTGGGAAGTTGGGCTACAGCCAATAGGATGAAATTCAATGCAGACAAATGCAAGGTGCTACACCTCAGGAGGAATAATCAAAAACACAAATATAAAATGAATGACATCTGGCTGGATGGCGACAGTATGCAAAAGGATTTGGAGTCTTGGTAGAGCACAGACTCAATGAGTCTGTAATGTGAGGCAATAAATGGCCATTCTAGTTTTAGGATGCATCAACAGAAGATATGGAAGGTGCTAGTGCCTCTCTATTCAGTACTGGTTAGGCCTCATCTGGAGTATTATGCGCTATTCTGGACTCCATATTTAAAAAAACAAATAGAGAAGTTAGAGAGGGTCCAGAGGCAGGCAACAAAGATGATAAAGGGCTTGGAAAGCAAGTCATATGAGGCAAGGTTGAAGGAGCTAAACATATTCAGCTTGAGGAAAAGGCACTTAAGGGGGGACATGATAGCAGTCTTCCAGTACTTGAAAGGTTACCATAAAGAAGAGAGGAAGCCCCTTTTGTCTTGTTGCAGAAAAGAGGATGCAGGCCAATGGCCTGAAGTTGCAGCAAAGTATATTTAGAGTGGATATCCAGAAAAAAAACTTCTTCACTGTAAGAAAAGTGAGACAATGGAATAGACTGCCTTGGGAACTTATAAACTCTCCATCGTTGGAGGCGTCCAAGAAGAGGTTGGACAGTCACTGGCTAGGGATTATCTAGGTGTAGCTATATTTATTTTCTACCATGGGAATTTCCCATGCTTCTGAGCTTTGCTGTTGCTCCCATGCTCTACCCCCTTTCCTTTTTTCTGCTATATGTGTCAAGGGGTTTTTTAGCCTCCTCAGAGGCATTGGGTGATGGCTACAGCTAAGGCTGGGGACTTCAGCTGGGGTATGCTGATTCTCTTCTAGGAGCAAAGCCTGGCTAGATGTTCAGGGTCAGATCAATCATCATATTTGGGCGTAGAAAGGAATTTTACCCCATGGTCAAACTGAAACGGATTGTAGGGGATCTTGCCTTCCCCTGGGGGTTGGAGAGCGTATATTGACAACATTTTATAGAGGCAGGTTCCCCAACTTTACCTGGGGCAGGTTGGGATGTTAGATCTATTTTGTGTCAGGGTTGAGGGTGGCCTGATATAGAGTTTAGATTACAGTTGTGTGGGATGGTTTGGATAGGGATGAGTCTGCCTCAGGCACAGGGTTGGACTAGATGACCTCTGGAGGTCCCTTCCAGCCCTACTTCACTATGAATCTAAGCCTCTATGACTCTAAGACTTAAAACATACAGTGGGAAGAAAACAGATACTTAACATTCAGTTAGGAGACATCCACCAAATGCCATATACTGATGAGCTCTTATGATAAATTCAGTGCACTAATTTGAGCATAGGGAGACAATATGTTGAACAGGAACAGGAGACACTCACACAGATACTGAAAGAACTTCTTTTTAAAATCCATAAAAAATATTTCCCATGGCAAATGTTCTGCTTTAATCTTTGCTTGAGTAAATGTGGAGACCTCAGTTCCAGACTATAGTTCAGGCCATAAGACATAAAGGTTTCTGTAGAGGACTCTTGATATCCAACTGTAGGATCATCCCATAGGCTGTATGATGTTTTACTTAGAGACACAGGTAATAGCCTCATCCATTTCTCCCTCAAACTGTGACAACAGTATGTTCTTCAACCAATTCCCTATTGCTTTTGTCCTACTCTGCCTGTCTTTGATTCTTGCCAGAACCACTTTGGAATCCCTTCTGACTCCAGTCTCAGGGTTTTCTGAATCCTGTGGTTGGGAGGGAGATGAGAAGAGGCAGGAGAAGGAGAACCCAAGGAGTTTATATGCATTTCTCAGGGTGATAATGCCCAGATGAAAGTCAATCGCCATTGCAAAGAAGAGTGGAAAGAAAAGTGATCAAATGCCAAAGATCAGAGAAGGAAATTACCATGTATGTTCAACCAAAAATGTTTTAGAAGAAAATTCTTGCTATGATAAGCAGGGGAGAAAAAAAAGCCAAGGCCTGAAGAAAGTAGACACTGTAGGCAGCAAAGTGCCAAGTCCATAAAAGCAACATATATTAGTAAATTAATTAAACTCATCTGGTTTAACCCAGTGCAGGTACCCTGTGACAAACTGGAAAATTGTCTTTTCATCATACTGCAGCCAACATGATTCACATCATTGGATGTGCCATGCTGGCTCTTGGAAAGTCAGTCTACTAGTTTAGAGTGAAAACATTTAATGCCTATCATCCAGAGGTCTGCCAGATTAGACAGCCTGATCAGATGGCAAACCCAGATGTAGGGATGAAGCATGACTTATCAGTTAGTACAGCATGTTATCTCTGCCATACCCTCTTTGCTTGGAGATGGATAGCATCCACAGACAAGTGCACAGATATCACACACTTAAGTACTATGCAACAATGCAAGGTGCAGAAACAAAATCAGATTCAGGGATGGTACTTCATTAAGTTGGGAATTTGTGGGCAGCAAAGCCTGTTGCACAGACTGAATGCCATAAGTGAATATCAAGGAGCACGGAATTTCAACTGTAGAAATGTTATATACATTGTTCTTCTATCTTATTGAATTAAATTATTTTCTTAATATTCTCAACTAACTTCTCCGCTAAATTTGCTGTGTTGCAATACACACTGTCTGGTCAATGCAATAAAGACTCGGCAGCAGAACAGCAATGTTAAAAAGCCTTCATAGGACATAAGTTTTACACTCACTTGGGTCCATTGACTCAGCTAGACCTATTCTCACATTTATACCGAAGTGAGGAGGAGGAAAATTAGGCCCCTGGTATACTGTAGTGAATGTACATATCAGCATAAAGAAATTATAGATCTAAACGTATCATAAAAATGGTCATTGAATTAATTCCTAATGATCAGACCTTAGCTGTAATTTTAGCCATACAATAGTCTGAGAGGGATAGAAAATTTCTATTTGTCTATAAGTGCAGGCACCAATACTGAGGGCAATATACTATAAATTCTTTGCCACAAATGATGTAAACTTCCATAATAAGGATTTTATGTAAAAGAGTAACCTTTATCTTTAATGAACCAAGCTCATGAGTAAAATTTTTTTATTCTGTTATTTTTGTATAATGAAATGGTCCACTGCTGAAAACCTGAATCATGCCAACAATAACAAAATAATTTTGTATGTGGTTACAAGAAAAAAGGCAAAATATAATAGTCACCATACTTAAACTATTATTCAGTTCCTAAACATTATAACATAGGGTATGTTTATGAAAGCTGTCGTGTTTATTTTTCATTCTGTGTAAAAGCTTTTGATGTTTCACCCCTGCTATGGAATAACCAAAAGTAACTAAAGCACAGGCCTTTTAAATGCAAAATAGAACATACGAAATGCTACAAGTGCGAAGTGT
>JAGPOW010003685.1:15383861-15409391 GCA_030014935.1 Caiman crocodilus
GGTCACAAGTTACTGGAGAGCAGGTTTAGGTTGGACATTAGGAGGCACTACTTCACAGTTAGGGTGGCTAGGATGTGGAACCAGCTTCCTAGGGAAGTTCTTTTTGCTCCTACCTTGAGCACCTTCAAGAATAGATTGGATTGGTACTTGGCTGGGGTTCTGTGATCCTGGCACTCGTTCCTGCTATTGGCAGGGGGTCAGACTAGATGGCCTGCTCTAGGCCCCTTCTGAACCTAGATACTATGATAATAATACAGTATTCTGAATCTAAAATGATAATAACTTGTGGACAACTGACCACAACCAGTTAAGTTACTAAAATATGGAAACATCCAGTTTACCTTGTGGTTAAAGAGCAGCAGTCACTCTCAGAACATAGAATTTCAACTCCCATCTCTACTACAGACTTTGTATAGGATCTTAGCAAAATCCATTAGGGCTAGAGCTAATAATGAATTTGGCCAAAAATACAACAACAGAGTTTTAGGTGCCTGGTCTCAAAGTGGAATACAGAATTCTGTCCCAGAAACTGTGACTCCTAATATAACATACAGAGAAAATCAAAGGCCTTAAAATGGGATCTGAGAGAGTCAGCACACTGCATCGTGAGATACTAAAGTCAACATGGATTTCATAGACATTAAGGTTGGAAAGGATCATCGAGTCTAGCCCCCTGTCCCAGGAAGTCAGCTAGAGTCTTAGGATCCCAGAAACACAGATGTCCAAATGTTTCTTTTAAAAAGTCCAGAATAGGTGCTTGCCCCACCTGTGGAGGCAGTCTACTCCAGGCCTTGGGGGCTCAGACAATAAAGAAGTTTTTCTTTGTGTCCAGCCTGAAATGGTCTTGGAGGAATTTGTGACCGTTGTTCCTTGTCATCCCTTGGGGCACTCTGGTGAACAGATGTTCCTCCAGATCCTGATGTATACCCTTTATTTACTTACAGACAGCCACCAGATCCCACCTGAGCCTGCACTTTTCCAGGCTGAAGCGTCCCATGGCCTCTCATCATAAGGCCTGTTCTCTTGCCTTCTGATCATACACGTGGCTTTCCTCTGGACTCTCTCAAGCTTTTCCACATTCTTTTTAAATTGAGGAGCCCAGAATTGGATGCAGTACTCCAGTTGCAGCCTCATGGAGCTGCTTAAAGCTCCCATATCCTCAGCTGTCCCTATTGGTTGAGTCATAGGCCAACGTTCAGATATGCAGAGGCACGTACTTGCAGTGACACAAACTGCCGCAGCACATGCCCTTGCACGTGCGCTTCATTGCGGGACAAATAGTCCCACAATGGGCAAGCTGCCCTTACCCAGCTCCTCCCGGCTATTCAGCCAGGGAGAGCTGGAGGCTGGCTTCAGCACCAGTACTGGACACAGCAGTCTTACCTAGTGGCCTGGAGCAGCAGGGGCACAGGTCGGGTAGCACGGAGGCATGGCCAGCAACCAGAGCATTGCTCTGGATGGCCTGGTTTGTGTGTGCACTGGTACATACTTGTTCTGAATCCTGGTAGCAAATTTTGGCCACATGTTGCATATTTGCAGTGTGGAGCATGTTTTAATATTCACTGCAGGTGGTTTGTGGGGACACAAAGAGGTTTGTGGTGCCACAAACTGCAGGCCATTGCTTGTCTGGGAATGGCCATTAAGCCCATCTTTTAGATGCCTCACGGTACTGCAGGCAGATGCCAGCATGATCTAACTCAAAGGTTGGGGAAGCAGCCCGGCTGGGCCACCTTCCACCCCTGACATGATCTAGCACGGGGGTAAGGAAAGCAGCCCATCTGGGCTGCCTTCTATCGGGTCTTGTGCTTTAACCCTACTTCACAGTCAGGGCGGCTAGGGCCTGGAATCAGCTTCCAGGTGAAGTGGTACAGGCTCCTAGCCTGGGGATTTTTAAGAGGAAGTTAGATGAGCAGACACTATGAAACTATGAAACTATGAAACCCAGCTGGATGGGAAGTCAGCCCAGCCCAGCTAATGGTCGAAACGTTTTGACTTTCATTTCTTTTCAAGGCTATTTCAAGGGCTTTTGTTTTGTTTTGATTTTGCTGTTTTGATCTTGAAATTAGTCGAAACCATATCAAAACAAAACAGCCAGTAAAATTTTGCACAGCCTACTGCCTGGTGCACCATGCTGCTCTGCCTCCCCACTAGACTGCGCTCCATGCTCCTGTAATTCCAGGATCCTCGTTTTAATTTTTACCAAGTGGCTGGGATTGGCCTTTGAAATCTGGGACTGTCCCAGGTTAACCAGCATGTATGGTCATCCTATTTATACCAAGCCTTTTTGTATTTCTCAGCTTAACAAATCCCCACTCAGTCTTCTCTTTTCCAGACAAAATAAACCTATTTCTTCCAATTTTTCCTCATATATCATATTTTCTAGAACTCTAAACATTTTTGTTATTCTCCACTGAGTGCTTTCCAATTTGTTCAGGTCTTTCTTGAAGTGCAATACCTAAAGCTAGGCACAATATTCCAAATGAAGGCCCACTGGTGCTGAACAGAGTGAAAGAATCATTTCTTATGACTTGCAGTCTCATACAGCACTCCTGTGAATGCATCCAATATGCTATTAGCTTATTTTCCTTTTAACAGCAATAGCACACTGTTGATTTATATTCCGTTTTGGTCCCCTCTAGCCCCGTCCTTTTTTGTAGTACTGCAGTCTAGCTAGTTGTTCCCCATTTTGTATTTGTGCATTTGATTGTTCTATCCTAAGTGCAGGGCCTTGCACTTGTCCTAACTGAATTTCATCTGATCTATTTCAGGTTTTTGTTCCAATCAATTAAGATCATTTTAAATAATCAAATATGAATAATCATATTAAATAACTGCAGCTTATACCTTCAAAGCATTTTCCATTAAAGGATTTTAAAGAGCTTCAATAACAATTTTATTTCATGTAAGATTATTATGATTATTAAGCATATATTATATACATAAATTAATTGAAGCAAAAAGAGCTTGCGCCTTGACTAAAATAACCAACTCATGGTCAGAGCTGATCCCAGGGAGACCCTGTCCAAGCACTAGACAACTGCTCATTAAGAAGGAGCTCTCCTTTCAAGAGAGAACACAGCTTGGTCCCAAGAGTTTAGATAAGACAAGCTCTCTTGTTTCACATAAATACATACACTGTACCAGAGAGTTGTAAAAGACAAAATGATTCAACTCAGTTTTTATCATGTATTAATTTTAAAGGCTCACTCTGTCATTTTATGGAGATTCCTAATTAACTCACACTGTAGAGCAATGTTGCTGTTGCTGTTGTTGTTATTCCTAGCACCAAACCTACTTCACAGTGCAGACAAAAAGCCGGGAAATAATTTTACATGGCTGTTCCAAGAAAGCTAAGTCACAATGAAGTCACAGGAGTTTTGATTTTTAAGTACAATATTTTATGGAAATGAAGGGTGACCTAACAAACTAGAGAAGAAAATGAATTATTATATTTTCTTTCTCAGGAAAAATCTGTTTTTAAAAGATCATGCATAAAGCTAGTAGTTGCTAAAATGGTCTAAAGTCAAGTGACAGTCAATCAGCATATTAATAACTGCCTCTAAATTGCTGATCCTTGCCTTTCACTTCCAGTCTTTTTTGACCCTTACCATCTCTTAACACTGGCAGTCAGACATACTGAGAGATTCTCATTCTCAATTATGAAAGCAAGGGGACAGAGGTCACTTTCCTGTATGATAAGATACAGTAATTGCCCTTAGCTGGGAAGGTTAAACAACTAATAGACTTTGATTCCCAAGGTCTATACAGTCTCATTATTTTCACCAAGGACACCAAAGATTACTTACAGAAAGTTGCCTTTGACATACCATTCATCTGAAGCATGGTTGAGTGTATGTAAATATTCTCTTCAGGATTTCAAAGCATACCAGTGTCTACAGAAGAACAATATGCTATACAGTAAGGGTGCCATATGGCAACATTTGCAATTTCATACTCAAATGTCATACAACAATATTTACTAGTGTATAACAGTATGCCACAATAATGAATATTAATTAATGTATTTGTGACACAACTGTTTTCAAAACATTTTAAAAACAACACTCAATGCCCCTATCAATTTGCAGGCTAACACCCTGATCCCATAAACTTGTGTTTATGATTAATCTGCTGAGTAGGTTTATTCATATGCTAAAAGTAAAACAAATATGCACAAGTATATGCTAGATCCAGTAGAGAACCTGCAGCAGAAAACTTTATCATACAGTAATGCTGAAGAAAAGAAAGGGAGATGTAAAAATAAATAATACATATCATATTACATTGCACATAAAACCATGTAATAATGTTTTCTATAGAGACTGAGGTAGCCACAGGAGGGAAATTTATGTAACACAAGAGAAAGCTGGATGAAAATAGTAGGCTTCAAACAATGAGACAGATGGCTCTTGGAGAATAGGAAGAGTGATGTCAGGCAGAAGTAGAATGGGAAAAGCATGGAGACAAAGAGCTGAATGGAAGACTATAAAGTGATTGAATCCATGGTAGATGACTCAGAAATATATCAGAGAAGCAAAAGGAAGAATAAAGGAATGTTGAGTCAAAGCAAAGGAAAATTATAGGAAACAGTAAGAGAAGAAGGTCAAAAATTAAACTTTGTAACGTATGTTATACTGGGTGCATCTACATGTGCAATGAAAGTGATGTGACAAATTCTGGCACCAGAATTCTTTGAGTCAGAGAAATTCTGGCTCCAAATTTCTATGAGCCAAAGAAAACTGCTCCCAGGAGCAGTATCTGCACATGCTCCTGGGACCACAGCACATTGAGCCAGGGAGAAGCAGCCCCAGTCAGCAGAGGGTCTAGGGGGATCAACCCCAGGCTCCAGGTTGTGGCATCAGGTGGTGGCAACCCCCAAAATGCTATCCTATGATGGAGTCAATTAATTTACTGTGCCCTAATATATGTAGCACGTGTAGACTGTGACATTCTGCTGCGGAGCTAATTAGTCAACTCTTCAGTAAAGCACACATGTAGATGGACCCACTGTAAATCTACGACCTTAAAAGTTAGACCAAAGACAAAATGGTCTAAAGAGCAGAAACTGGAGATTTTAGCAATAGCAATTTGGGACAGAATGGAGGAAGATCGTAACCAAAAGATTAGAGTTGATGAGGTGACGCAAGGTAATTAAAACATAGATAACAGGGTATGGTATACATTTTGATTCCTTTCCTCCCTTTAAACACCTTTATCATGGAAATAAAATTGGTTGGTAGGTTTACAGGCTGAAGGCAAAGAGACTGTGTTCTGTCTGAGGAAAGTAGGAGAAGGAAGTTTGAGAAGGGTAGGAAAGTGTCCATGTAAAGAGAATGTTTTTGAGTGTTTTAATATTACCTTAAAAAGCAAATCTTGACCCAAGTTCATTGTCCCAGAAATCTGTATATATCAAAGGTCAATAAGCAGATACTATATTGGCAGGCACAGATGACTAGCTGTTGACACTTGCACTGCCTGGCTTCTCTATTTTATAACTGCAAAATGAGATGCTATTTCTGAATATTTGGTTTAAAACATCTCCAATAATGTTCACAAAACCTCTTGCCCAGTCCAGTTTAAATATAGTTTTTGATTTCCAAATAATCAGAGCAGATCATTCATTTTCAGTCAATATTTGCTAAAATCTTTAATAGTCAGTCACTGCACGTTATATTATAAATACATGACTACTTAAAATTTTATCTGAATTATCTTCAAAAGCATGAATTGATTGTACTTGAGCTTCTAAAGCTTTGTTTTCAGCATATCTGACATAGGCAAAGATATGATTTGTACTAGACACTGGCATGCATATATGTGATTTTTGGGCTGAACAGCATGAATCACTAAAATAAATTTAACAATAAATCGGTAATTGCTTGTTTGGGCACTTTCATTGAGTCATTAAGTACTAGGCCTGTGCGAAACAGCAAGTATTTGCTTTGGATTCAGATTCAGCCAAGTTGGAGGGACAGTGATTCGATTCAGTGATGGAATTACTATCCCGAATTGATTCAGTTGATTCAGATTTGGAGATTCCGCACCGATACAGAGATTCAGCCATAGACTATAAAAGGGAATCACTAAAATCGCATAAGGTGAAAAATCGGTGAAAATTGGGATGGTGGGGTGGGGCTTGAGCTTGCACGCGGCACCGTGCTTAGAGCTGGGTGACCAGCAGCAGCGGCGTAGTGCGGGGTGGTGGTGGGGATGTCTGTGTGCTGCCCAGCCACCACCATGCTGCCGCTGTTGCCCAGCGGCTGGCCACACAGCTCCAGGCACGGCTCCATGGAGACAGCGGGAGGTTTTGGAAGCAGGGGCCATCACCGCCATAATGGGCCTACAGATAAGCGGCAGTGTCGCGTGCAAGCTCAAGCCCCGCCCCCCTCCTGCCCCGCATATAGTTGAATTCGCACAAGTTAAATGCTCATAAGATGCGACTGACCTGTAGGTGCAGGGTTTTCTGTGAAAGTGCACCTTAGTTTCTGAAAACAAGTAAAAAAAGCAAACAGGTGAGGAGTGAAGAAGGTGGTATTCACTCTGTCTGCATGTGGAGCTTGGGGAACCCCAGCAGTGGGAAGTTCACCTTCAGGAACACCAGCTGCTCCACCAAACCAGTATCCAAGGAGGTGTGGTGGGGTGTCACAACATCCCCAGGAATGCTGAATGCCCTCTCGCTTGGCACACTGGTTGGTCGATAGGACAGCTGCTCTCAGGCAACTGTGCCAGATCCTGCCACACTTGGCTGTGGGTTGCCCAATAGGCCAAGGAGTCACAGTGCAGCAGCTCCATGTCCTCAGTGAGACAGGTAGCCACCAAGGCCTCCATGCTACCTGCCTGATGGTGGGAACCCCAACATTGTGCCAAAGGCATGGCTTCACATTGGCACTGACTGTGGTAGAGGAGATTGGCTTGTGACTGGAGTGCTGGCATGGGAAAGTGGATCCCCCTCTTCCATGTCCCCCCACCTCTGTCCTTTGGCCTCCCTGATTCTATTCACCAGCACCTCTGTCCAGTGATCGAGGGTTTTGCTGCTGCAAAACTTCTGCTTCACCCTTAGGTCAAACATGGCCACCAGCACATGGACCGTACTGGAGCACAACAGATCTAGCCATTTTTTGATGCCCTCTTTCAGCTGTTTCACTAGTGTCTGCACTTCTGGTGAGAACAGCTTGCCCCAGCCTAGAACATCAATCCCCTGGAACTTCTCCATTTCATTCTCAAGCTCCTTCGCTATGGGGATCACCTGAATAAGGAGGGCATCACCAGTGCTGAGGCTCTCAGTGGCCTTGAGGAACAGCTTGAGAACCACCAAGATCTAGAAGATCTTGGTATCCCACTCCATTTTAAGGGGGCTGCTGATCTAAGTCTCCCCAACCAAGGCCATCTCATGGATAGCCTTCTGTTGCTTGACCAGCCTTTCCAGCATCAGATATGCAAAATTCCACCGAGCCTCCACATCCTGCATGATTTTGTGCTGAGGGATGCTCAGCTCTCCCTATTTTTCCCACAGCATCTTGTCTCCCTTGATGCTCTGATGGAAGTAGCCTGCCTCCTTCCTGCATTTCAAAATTAGCTGGCTGGTAATGATGGTGCCGTCACCAGGAGCCCTGTCCCCCTCCAAGCCATCCTTGACTATGAGGTGGAACCTATGTGTTGCACAGTGTGTGCCAACAAAATTGGCAACACGGACCACCTTGACCATATTGGCCCTGTTGTCAGTGACCATGAACCCATGGGTGATCTCGCTGTGCCCAATGAGCCACCCCTGCACCATATGGTGCATGGCCACCATGATCTCCCTTGCTGTGGGACTCATCCATCACCTCCACTTGAAGGAGAGTCCACCGATGCCCTGACTGATGGTACCAGTGCCCTGTGAGAGAGAGGTAGGCATGATCTCCACCCCAGCTGCTCCAGATGTCCAAGGTGAAGTGCAGGGCTACCAGTGGCCCTGCCTTGTGCAGCTCCTCCTTCAAGTACTCCCTGCACACCTCATACAGGGAAGGCTACCACCATCCTGCTAACGGTGGTGCATGTGGGCACTTGGTAGTATGGGGACACGAGCACCTGAACCCTTGACGCTCATCAAAGGAGAAGGGCTGGCCATCCAGAGTAAGTACCTCTCAACTGCTCTGGGTGACCTCGCTCACCTTCAGTACATGTCCCCCTTTGTCTCTGCCTTTCTTCAACTGGTCCGGGGTGGCCTGCCTCTGCTTCTTGGTTACGGGGGCTTTGAAGCGAGAGGGGGACTTCTTTTTGGGCATGCTCCCACTGGTGCCAGGCTGAGCAGGAACAAGGGCAAGTGGGTGCTGCCACCTGAGATGTAGCAGCATTGCTGTGGTGACAAAGCGTTTCATGACCTTGCCCCGGCTGATCTGCCTTCAGCAGTGCTAGTAGGTAGCATACCCTGGTTCATCTGCCACTTCAGAATGATCCCACACTACACTACCCACCCACTTCTGGATTGAGGGTGGGGATCCTGCCTTATCCCCCTCCTCATCGGGCAGAGGCACAATAACAAGAGGAGCTGAGCCACCTGCCCTCACAACCTCCTCCACAGTACTTTCCAGAGTATGAGGCCTGCCTCTAGAGGATCTTTTAGAGGTGTGGAGCATGAACTTAGATTCCCCCTCCTTTCCCAGAATTTCCATTGCTATGGCCCTCAGCCCCTCTGCTTCCAGATCCTGCTCCTCCCCTGGCCCTTGAAGGCTGATGCTGGTAACTGAAATTGGGATAAAGAGGTGAAGAATGTCATGTTGATGCTGGTTAGTGGTGTTGGTGTTGGTGGTGCAGGCACTGCTACCACCTCGTTGCTTCCTTGCTCCCATTAGAAGCAGAAGAGTCATTGCTGTCAGGAAAGAGGGTGTGTCTATGTTTGGGGTGGGGGGAACGTGCAACTCTTCCCCCCTCCCCTTCCCTGCTAGAAGCCCTGGCACCTGCCTTTCCAACACACTTCATAATGTTTGGTGTGCTGCAAAATGTGTGTGCATGTAATTTATGCTGTGCTTTCTTGCACAGTGATGACACACAGTCATGGAAAACACAGATTTCTTTCTGTGGAGGGAAAGAATCAAGACAGACTAACAAGAACAAATAAGAGGATTTGGGGGGAAGAATAAATTGAAATTGAAATGAATGGATAGGGATAACAACAGGGATTGTAGGCAAGGGTAAGTAGGAAGGGATTGTATACTACTTACAAGAAGAGAGACTATCTAGCTAAAGACTACCTAGCAAACCGGAGCCCTTCAGACACTGCTGCTCCAAGAGACACAGCTCACAACAGGCACAGATCACTTCAGACATAGCTTTATATGTTGTCTCTACATCCCTCCCTCGGAGCACTGTGATTGGAAGGGAACTCAGAGGAAGCTTACAGACACTGGCCAGCTACAGATGTCAATATCAGAGCAGTCTTTCCCCACCTCTCAGCCTTTTCCACATATGGAAGATCACCCCATCCCCCTCCCTCTTCTCAGTTTCTGTTTGCTGCAAGCCTTCCAAAACTCTGAATCTCTCCAAATCGATTCAAAGGCTTCTAATTAAATTTGGACATTTTAATGGGTCTTCCAATTCAATTTGGATTTGGAGATTTGGCGGCTGACCCAGGCTGAATCTCCTTCAAATCGAATAGGCTATTGAAGCTTCGCAGAGCCCTAAGAAATACTGTATATGAAACAGCATGGTTGCAGGAACCAAGTTAGAGGTTTACTTTTGGAAACATGCAAGTCATTTTTGCCTATTGTAAACATGTTCCCTAGTTAAATCAATAGTGCCCTTTAGGGTAAAAACCTTTTTAAATTCCACAAATGCCTCCAATAAACATCATTCTCTTTAGTATAACTCCAGTGAAGTTGCTTAATAAAACAATCTCCCTCAATGGCTTTAAACTAGAAATAACATAAGCCCATATGGGTTTTCTCTTCAATAAGAGAAAGTGTCCCCATAATCCTCAGTTCTGTTCTTAAACTTCTTAATAAAAATCTTCACACAAAACAAGTCCTGCTACATCAATGTTCGGGTCTTTTAAGTGGGACAGAACCCAATGACAATGGCAACGTATTGTAAGTGAGGTATAAATAAACATTTCACGTGACAAACTTACAACTCTCTGGTCCCTCACAGACATTAACATTATCAAGGGATTAGGATCTAAAACATGTTATGCCCAATCCCCAAACATTTGCGCTCTTCCATGCCAGACATGCATAGTATGACAATTCTGAGGACTACGTATAAAGTTCCTCAGATCCCAATTGTGTAAGTGACACAGCAGGGAGCCTCACATGAGGAAACTGGTCACTTATGCCAGGCTCCCTGCACACTAGCAGCATTGGTGCAGCCTGACACTGGGGAACCAGTTCCTGGATGCCAGGCTGCACTGGTGGACCTTTCAATGGGAAGCAGCCAGACTTAGGTCCTGGACGTGGGACCCAGAGTTGTCATCAGTGATTAGGTGGGGGGACAGCTGAGTCCAGGACCTGAATCTCTGCCTGACACAATCCTGATGATCAGCTGATCTTTGGGTTGGGGCACAGGCATCCCTGAGTCTAGGACATATGCTACACATTCAATTTAACATCCAATGTAAACCAGTTATGAAGATGTTTCATTTAATGCAGATCATCTTTGTTGTACTAGTTTTCCATTCTATTGAGCTATAAATCGACTGAATGTGTGACATGTTACAGTTTACGACATGCTTAACAGGTCAATCATGCCATAAAGTTATGTCGGCCAGCACCCTTTATTATACAACCCTGATAAAAAGATAGAGTCATATGAGTAAAAACAGCCAACAGAGTGTCAAATTATCCCCTTGATTCCTACAGCAGTAACATACGGTGCTGGCCAGCAAGTCCATTCTGAACTACTATGCAGAAATCTAATAAATCCATTGTATGAATCTTACATATGCTAATGTGTCTTAAAATAAAATCATTTTATTTTACAGTCGAGTCACAGTAGAGTCCTATGTATTTGAAAACTCTCTCTCAAGAAAGCATAAATTTTACCCTCCTTCCTATGATTTACAAGATCTACTAGAGCAAAAGACAGGTCACTTCAGATGTGAACTTCTACTTAAAACTAAATCAAAAGCTATACAGATGCTCCCATTTACATCCTGAAGTAAAAACCCAAAGCAGCGTAGATGCTTTTGAGTTATTAAGTGCAGTGTGTGGGCTGGAGGAAATACAGCATTTCCTTTTGAACTCTGGCTGTTCATTCATCACTACCACTGAACAGAACTGAACTGGAAATAGTATTGAACTGAACCCTTTGTTCCAGGTTCTATGGTGACATAACTTTAAAAAAAATATTGATTTTAGTATAAAGCAATGCCTAGTACTAAAAAGGTAAATCAGATGCTCCTACTCATTTTCACTCATAAGAGCAAAGTGGTAGCCAATTAAAGTAAATCAATGGTTTTCATGTAGTTAAACTGTACACATGCTTCACAAATTGCTACATGCATTTAAGCTGTTACATGTTGTGGCAGATGTGGGGGCTCCCAAACCAGCAACAGTGCTGGTCTCCCACTGCCTCTGGGCACTCTGCCTTCCAATCTCATCTGCCATGCCTTCCTGTTAAGTAATTACAATCTTAATTAGGTGGGAGCCTGCCCATTCTGGGACCTGGTGTCTAGGGCCTTCAGTTTATGCTCCTACCTCCCCTTATGTGTCCCACACGTATCTCACAACTGTGTAAAGCTCTGGTCTGGCGAGGCCCAACTCTCACAACTGTGTAAAGCTCTGGTCTGGCGAGGCCCAACAGTATTAGGCCTTTCACAACCTGCCCTGTTACAGGCTGCACTCATACCACCTCCCTTTCACTAAGGCCTCTCACTCCAGCATCTTTCATGCAGTCTCTCTCATACTGCCCCTGATGGGCCTCATTCATACCACCCCTCCTTTTCCCTGGGGCCACATTCACCCTGTCCTCACCTGGGGGGACCTCAGGCTTGATTTCCTTCACTCTCTGGCCAGCAAGATGGCTTTGGGGCATCTCCCATTACCCTCATCTGAGTGCCTGCTGAGCAGTTCACAAAATTGGTAGGAGAGGCACTGGGGTCCTGGAAGGTAGGGGAACTGGGTGTCCAAGATGTCTGGTTGTTCATCTGATTTGTTCCTTAAAGAGATGATCCTCCGAGCCCAAGGGGTGAAAGTCCCAACGAGAATCAAAGGGGGAGAGACAGCTCAGAAGCCTCCCTGGCTCACCAAAGGCATGCAAGAATGTCTGAAAGCCAAAAAAGAGGCATAGACCCAGTGGAAGGAAAGGGCTACCACCAAAGAGGAGTATACCTCCATGGCTTGGATATGTAGGGGGCAGTGAGGAAAGCTAAGGCAGGCACAGAACTGGGGCTATCATCAAGGATCAAGGACAACAAAAAGTCCTTCTTTAAATACATAGGGAGTATGAAGAAAGCACCAGGTAACATGGGGCTCCTATGGGATATGCTTGGTAACCTAGTGGTTGCAGACCTTTTTAACAATTTCTTTGCCTGCATTTTTTTGTGCACAGATTGGGACTCCCCTACTGGGATTCAGGATGGATGCAGGAGAGACTCTGCCAGGCCTAGGGTCAGGGAAGTATCATAGTATCATGTATCTAGGGTCAGAAGGGGCCTAGAGCAGGCCATCTAGTCTGACCCCCCGTCAATGGCAGGAAGTCTGAGTTAGGGAACTTCTGGGGGTGCTGGATGTGTTCAAATCAGCAGGTCCAGATGCTCTTCACCCCAGGGTGCTGAGGGAATTGGCAGGGGTTATCGAGGGACCCTGGCACGGCTTTATGAGCACTTGTGGTGCTCTGGCCAGATGCCAGACAACTGGAAGAAGGCCAATGTGGTCCCCATTTTCAAAAAAGGGAGGAGGGAGGACCTGAGCAACTAAAGGCCTGTTAGTCTTACTTCGATCCTGGGGAAGCTCTTTGAGAAGATTATCCAGGAGTACGTCTGAGAAGGACCAGCAGGGGGGATGATGCTCAGGGGCAACCAGCATGGGCTCATTAGGGGCAGGTCCTGCCAGACTAACCTGATTGCCTTCTATGATCAGGTCACAAAATCACTGGATACAGGTGCGTGGTGAATGTAATCTTTCTGGACTTTAGGAAGGCCTTTGACACAGTCTCCTACCCCATTCTCATTAAAAAGCTAGGCAACAGTGGCATTGATGCCTGCACAGTCAGATGGGTCACAAATTGGCTGAGAGGCTGCACCCAGAGAGTGGTGGTAGATGGGTCTTTTTTGACCTGGAGGGATGTGGGCAGTGGGGTCCCCCAGGGCTTAGTCCTCAGGCCCGCACTGTGTAATCTCTTTATTAGCAACTTGGATGAGGGAGTGAAAAGCACCCTGTTCAAATTCGCTGACAACACCAAGATTTGGGGCAAGGTGGGCACACTAGAAAGGAAGAAGCTGGACCTGGACAGGTTACAGGGGTGGGCAAATGAGAATAGGATGGGATTCAATACTGACAAGTGCAGGGTGCTGCACTTGGGCAGTAAGAACCAGCCAGCACAAGCAGGGCCAAGGAGGTGATCCTCCCCCTTTATGTGAAACTGTTTAGGCCACAGTTGGAGTACTGTGTCCAGTTCTGGGTGCCACACTTCAGGAGGGACATGGACAGCACTGAGAGGGTCCAGAGGAGGGCCACTCACATGATATAGGGACAGCAGGGCACACCCTATGAGGAGAGGGTATGAGACCTAAACCTGTTTAGCCTTCACAAGAGAAGGCTGAGAGGGGATCAGGTGGCCATCTAAAAACTTACCAGGGGGGACCAGGGGGGAATGGGAGAGACCCTGTGAACCCAAGCACCTCCCAGAGTAACAAGGAATAACTGCTATAAGTTGTTTGAGAGTAGGTTCAGGATGGACATTAGAAGACACTACTTCACAGTCAGGGTGACTAGGATCTGGAACCAACTTCCAGGGGAAGTGGTGCTGGCTCCTTCCTTGGGGGCCTTTAAGAAGAGGCTTGACAATTACCTAGCTGGGATCATATGAGCCCAGTATTCTCTCCTGCCCAGGTAGGGGGTCAGACTTGATGGTCTTCTTAGGTCCCTTCCGACCCTACATCTATGAATTTATGAACCTATGAACATACTGCACAGACTCTGCCTTTGTCTCATACCTGTGGAACTCCCCTCTGCTGCTCCCCATACAGGATTGCTGATCCGCCCCCTTATTTTCTCCACGGCTTCTCCTCTGCTGCCTCCAATCAGCCTCAGACCCACCTGTGGCCTCAGGTGCCCAAAGGCTTACCTGGACTAAATTTGGTCCCCCAAATTAACGGGACCTCAACTTGTGGTCCCTTACTCACAGGGCCTCAACTCCATACTCTGTCCCCTTCTCTGGGGTCCAGGGACAAACACTCCCATGGGTTAGGTGCCCCTCACCTGGACCACCACTCCCTCTTACTGGGGTCTTGCACTCCAAACAGGCTCAGATGCCCCTCATGGGGCCCCACTCAGGTGCCCCACTACCCCCTTCAGGCCATATGACCCATCAGGCTCAGGTGTCTCATATGGATGTACCTGGCCCTATCTCCCTCCAGTGTTACTAGTAACCCACCAGATGGTGGAGGCAGGGGTTATTAAGGTGGTCCTCGAACCTGGAATGGTCCTTGAACCTGGAATTTGCTGTCCCTGCCCTGCCACTGGCAGGACCACCAGGCCTCCCTATCCCCGAAGGTCATGCCCAGGACCAGGAGCATCCAAGTCAGCCCATAGCTCCTGCCCTTACCTCCACAGAAAAGAAGCTCTGTTGTCCCCAGAGCAGAAGCACTGCTGGGAGATGTTCCTTCCTCAGCACCAGACAGCAACTGCTGCCTCCAGCCTTGCTGGCCACCCATTAGGGCTGAGCTGCACCTGCCTGTTGCCTGACCCAGTCCTTAAAGTGGCAGAGCACCCTGAGTGCTCTTACATGCCTTCCCCTTTAAAATGGTTCCTGGGGAAGGTTTTCACTGTTGCACAGCCAACACGCTCCCCCAGAGCTTGAAGTCCTCCTCCCCACCCCACCCCCCGAGTGGCAAGCACCTCACTGGTGCTCCACCACATGTTCACTGACAAAGCATATATTTTTCACAGTTTACGTCAGGTTCAGTCTGTACTAACCAACTTGAAGTGTACACAGAAGTGCCATTGATTTCAGGGACACACACTGAGTGCTAGCAGGATTACGTCCAGTCCTCCAACTCAGGAAAATATCCTTATTCAAGAATGTGACTAACCATATGACATCCTTGAAACATGTGCTTAAGTCTCAAGCGTGTACCCAGGTATTCTTTTGTAAAGAGAGAGGAACTCCTGTCACTCATTTGTTATCTGTTGTCCCTCCCAATTACAGGAATATGGGGCCAGATCCCTAACTCATGTCAATGAGATTACTTAGATACTTAAAATAAGCCTGTAGGATTAGGGCAATATCTACTTCTAAGAAAGGTTAATGAAAAAACCCAAGAAATACTGCAGTCATGGTGGTGATATTTAAATCTCTTCCTAAAGCTGTGTACTTACACAGGTTGTAATCAAATCTTTAAACATGTATTTTTAAAAATTCCAATCTATTGTTCTGGAAGGGGCACATTAGCAAATAAGACTATCAAAAAAAATTCGATATTGTAATGGGAAACTTCAATATAGCAGGTGTGTGCTTGACATTTCATGACTGGAATCATAAAGGATTTTTTTATGTAAAAATATACACTCAACACATAGTCACTCTGTTTTGGATTTCATTATAAAGGATAAAGATTAAGCACTGAACTGGAAGGTGATGGTAGCCTAGGGAATAATGCATGTTAGTTTAAATCCATATAGAAAAGAAAAGAATCCCCTCCAGTAATGTATTTCTTGGTGCTTCAAAAAGAGTGAGGAGGATAACCTGAACAACTTCAGGACAACTACTCAGACTTCAATCCCAGACCAAACAACAGAAAAAATGGCGTGGGTAATAGTATCTGAAAAATTAGACAAGCTTTCAAATGCAAGACATCAGAAATCCATGACTCACAATTTCTGGACCATCATGGATACAAAATCCCTCTTACTCTTCTGTAAAGGACAGAAATATAGTGAATACCAGTCAATGTGATTTCATGGAGGACAGACAATCCTGATTTCATGCTAAGACTTCAAGCTTGAGGAGTAAAGGTATCTGCATAAATATTAAAAACTTTTGTAAGGCTTTTGACCTAGTTCCACACAGCGTTCTGATTACAAAATGAGTACCATACAGTATCAATAAAGCATGCATTGCACAGCTTAAGTATGGGCATCAGGGAGTAGCTTGTCAGTGGGGAATATCATGAAATAGGTGCGTCTCCAGAGGCATTTCACCAGGACAGCAGCCTCAGAGGGGTGGGGGTCAACATTTTCAGCTACGATCCAGAAGTATACATAAAATTATCAAAGATTAGATATGTGAATGACCAACTGCCATGTTCTAATTAAATGTTGAAGACAGTGAAGTTTCTATGAGCAAGCTGGAGGGCTTGGAAACCAGATCCGCTAAAGCAAAAATGCATTATAATACAGCCAAATGCAAAGTTATACATCTAGGAAGATGGACTGCAAGCCAATCGAGAAGGTGGAGGACTCTATGTTGGAGAGAAGCAATGTGGAAAAGAGTGTAGGAGTCAAAGAGTACATACAAGTAAGCACATGTCCTAATGTAACAGTTGCAAAAAGCACCTTTGAGATCCTTTCATGTATAGTCAGGAGAATAGTGAGTTGGAAAAAGAGCACTGATGAGACTAAAACAGGAATGCTATGTACAGGTCTGATAACCCCGTTTAGAAAAGGAAGTTGAAACATTGGGACTGATGAAAAGAGATCCAAAAATGATTCAACATCTGTAGACAATGCCTTCCAGTGAAAGACTTAAACTCAGTTTCTTTAGTTTAATGGAAGGAAGAATGAAAGTTGGCTTAATTCTAGTACAAAAGAACTCTCAAGGGACGAAAAATATTGACTACTAAAGGGCGCTATCTTAACAAGTACAAATGGCTGAAAGCTGAAGTCAGACAAATTCAAATTTGAAATGAGGCCCACAAATTTTTAACCATAATTTCTGACTCATTTCAAGGGTTAATACCACCATGATTATTATTAACCATTGAAACAAGCCACCACAGGAAATTGTGGATTCTCTATCACCCGATGCCTTCAAAGTAAGAGTGACTGCCTTCCCAAAAGATACGATTTAGCCAACTTCAGCTATGTTTTAGTGCAGTGTGGGCCACCTTCTGGCATGCCGCAAATTAGCCTCACACTCTCTCTGAGTGCCATTTTGATTCCCTTCTTCTGCCCTATCTGCTGCTCTGCTTTCCGCTCCCTGCACAATCTGCCACTGTGGTGTGCCCTGTCTGCTCCCTCTGCTGCATGCCATGCAGAGATTTCTCACCACTTCTGGCATGCCAGACACAGGTTGGCCACCCCTGTTTTAGTATAAACAAATTATTAGGCTTAATACAAAAGCTGTATGAATTCACACGTAGGAGGGCAGACTACATGATCTAATGGCAGCACCTGGCCTAAAACTCTACAAATCTATGAATCAGAGCAAGCATGTAAAGTGAAATGAACTATTTTTAGCATGACTGCTTGCTTTATCATTGTTCAGAAAAAATATCTATATTCTGTGTTAGGATAATTATTCTCATTATCTCTAAATGTAACAGTAACTAGGTAACAAATGAGATGTGAAACCAGAACTTAGGGATAATTTGGCTTTAAAAAAAATGAAAATACCTTTAGAGATCCACAATGCTGAATCTAAGAATAGGTTCATAAATCAGCCTGATGATCTCATTTATTTTCCATGCTGATATTGCTTCATATTTGAGGTCTACTTTGTTCACAAAACCAAGGTAGCAATATTACATCACTCTATTAGTTTATTATGATGATACAAATGTTTACTATGCAACTCATAGCCACAGAAACAGAATGACTAAAGGTGATTACAATATATAACTCTCATCCGGAAAAAGTTTAACTTCACTACCATGACAAGTCACATTTGACTCAATGGAAGTCAAGCAAGTATGTTTGCAGTATTGGGGCCAAAGGTAGGAAACTGTAACACAATGATGAATGATAAGGCAGAAGGAAGGGAGCAAACAGTGCTGCGCTGGGTGCAGATTAGTGATCAAAGGCTAACTCAGTTCAGTAAACTACTTTTTCCTTCCCACACAGCAATAGTAATAACAAAAATAACAACAACAGTTGTAATACAAGGTCTTCTGGTTTACACAATCCATCTGTGGAAGCCATTTCATCGCCCCTCCACCCTCTACCCTATTTATGACATTATTGTAGGTTTTGAATTTTGCATTTAGTTTTGCTAGCTATTAAAAAAGAAACCAGTTAAAACATGCAAGATACTTAAGTTTAGAAATGACAAGACTGCTGCTACTGCTGATGTTACAGTTAGGCCTAAGGGCAAACCAAGAATGGGGTCCTGTTGTGCAAGGGATTGCTGCAATCACAGAGTAGCATGCAGTCCCAGCTCCAAAGAATGTATATTCGAAATGAATGAGCAGACACAGTGGGGATAGGGTGCAACAACAAACAACATGATAACAAGAAACGATATATTAGTTCTATGGATTTCTTCCTAGACAGTCTCCATCAAGAGGATGTAAGTTAAATGGAGAGACAAAGGAAAGGAAGTGAAGCAGAATGAAGGAAGTGAAGCAAAATGAAGGGCACAGAGTAGGGAAGATGACGAGGGACAGAAGTGGAGTAAATCCAAAGAGAAGCAAGTGTCTTTGGATGTGTGTTGGGGATAAAAGCTGAACAGAGCAGGGCAGAGAAAATCTCTAAGGGTCTCTGAACACCTGAAGATCTCTGACTGGTTTTTCTCCAGTTTTTCTTCAAAGCCACATGAGATGAGGAGACCCTTTGTGTCCCAAAGTTTCAGGGGTGTCTACTGCACGTTTCTAAATCAAACTAGATGCAGAGGCCCATTTTATGACCTCCCCAGAGTGCAGCAGTCACTAGTAGGGCTGTGCCAACACCTACATTTCATTTCGGATTCGGCATTTCAGAGGGACAGTGTTTCGCTTTGGTGTTTCGTAGGACTGTCTGAAACGGCCGAGTTTTGTTTAGATTTGGCATTTTGGAGGGACAGTGATTCATTTTGCCATTTTGAATCACTGTCCTATTTCATTTTGGGTGAAACTATTTCGGAGCTGTTTTGGAATTTCAGTAGCGTTTCAGCCATAGGCTATAATGAGGAATCATAAAACTGCCTATAACTTTGTCATTCCTTGCCTGATTCAGATGAAACATGCAGGGATGCTAGCCCCTTCTGGGGCCATGATACCTGCCATGTTTCAAGGAGATAGGTGCTGGGGGGTTTGTGAAACCATTCCTCAAGCTGTTCAAACCAAAACTAGTATCATTTGTCAGCAGCAGCAGCATGCTGTCATCCCGCAGGCAGATCTGGAGGCTGCTCCGCCCAGGAGGAGTCTGGCACAGCCCAGCAGCCCTCCCAGGGGTGGAGGCCCCCAGATGTGCATGCAGGATGACACAAGGCTGTTGCTGCTGGCTGGGGCCAGTGCCAGCACGGGGTTCTTCCCAGCACGCTGCGCTAGGCAGACTCAGGTGTTGGTGCTGGCCCCGGCTAGCAGCAGCAGCCTGCTGTCATCTGCAGCTGGTAAGTGTGGGTTTTTAAAAAGCCCTGTACTCAGCAGCTCTAGCAGTGCCAACTGGGGCCTCCGAAGGGTCATGGCAGAGTCCCTCCATGCTGCACTGGGCAGCAGGGGGCAGCGGAGAATCGCTCCCCCTGCCTGGCACCTGCACCATTTTGTGGGTGCAGTGTGGCTCAGCAGGGCACAATGCACTGCCTGGGAGCTGGGTTGGCTCCAGCGGTCAGCCAGAGCTCCCAGTTCAATCCCCACCTCTCTGATCATTCCCCCAGCTCTTCCTGTGGGACATAGGCCCCAGATCTGCATGGGGTTTCAGCAGACTGCTGCTGCCAGCTGGGGACATAGTCCAGAGTTGCTGCCATTCCCCGCTGACAACGACAGCCTGCTATCATCCTGCATCATCTGGGGGCCCCCACCCCCTGCGAAAAGCTGGGGGAAGTGATCACAGAACTGGGGGAAAGATTGGGGAACCGGGGAATCGAACCAGGAGCTTTCCTTTCCCTGAAAGCTCGCCTCCAAAACTGCTTCAAAACATCTCTGAAACATCCAAATAATTTCAGATGGCCCATTTCATTTTGGAGCCCTGCATTTTGTTTCACATTTGGTGTTTCAACCATTGAAATGTTTGAATCTAAAATGAAATGAAATGGCCATCGAAATTTCACACAGCACTAGTCACTACTTTGGAGTGACTTATGCTCCTAAATAGCTGAAGTCTCTGGTTGCTTTGGCTCTGCAGTTTCCTTTTAGGGCCAGGTAATATTGGCGTCTCTCAAATATGAAGGGTAATTCTATAATGCACCAGCGAGGAACATTTTATAATACTGTAAAGCCAGCACAATAAAGACAAAACGGAACATTTCACCTTAGAGGGATAAAATACTTTTCTACACTTGCTGTTAAGATCACTAAAATCAGTGGGATTCTTTCCAGGCGCAGATATCTGTCTTTATTTGCCCCTGCAAAACAGGAACCTTAAACTGAGTTAAATTTACTTCCGTTTAAAAATTACTTGACACAGTGCAATTTTCCTTTTGGTCTTATGTATGAGGACATTGATTATTTGGTTAGGAGTAGATTATTTGAATCATTGGAGAAATTAAATTGTAGGTATCACTTCTACTAGCCTATGTGACTTGATCTTTTGTTTATTTTTTTTATTTGTCCTTGACTTACACTTTTTCTATTGTCTCAGGAGAAATAGTATGAGAAAGGTTTGCAGCTGCTTAAAAAGTCCACAAAATACTAGATAACAGAGACAAAACACATTTCTTACATTGATGGCTAATACAACTTTTAGAAGAGTTGCAGTCGTATTATACTGACTCATCTTTTGCACAGGTCAAGAGAGGAAATAATACAATTTTTATGTTTCGTATTTACTCTGGTTGATGTATAACTGTAATTTAAGGCCTTCTGGGTTATGCAATCCATCTGTGGAGCTATTTAACTCCCTCCCCCCCCTTTTCTGACTTTATTATAGGTTGTGAATTTTGCATTTACTTTTGCTGTCTAATAAAAAAGAAATCAAGAAAAATATGCAAGGTATTTAATTAAAAAATTATAAGGTTGCCTTTCCATAAAATATATCGAAACACAAAAATGGGCTTATTTTTTCATCTTTCTGTGACCCCCATTTCATTTAAATTTACTATCAGAACCAACCAACACATCAAATCTCCATTTAGGACAGATTCTTTTTTACTGCAGAAACTGAAAATACACAAGGATGTGTAAGACGCACACATTCTAAGAACACAAGAAATAAAAAGTATATGGTAAGTCAATTGGCACAAGAGGTAGAAAATAATAAAAGAAATTGCAGACTTCTTATTAAGTCCAGGTAGAAAATCCCTTTGCTTAAGGGAGTCTCTTCTGGTTGGGCATTAATTTTACCATTAACATCACTGAGAACAGGCAAATGTTAGCCTAAAACTGCTAGTCTAAAAACACCAGAGGGCTAATTTGGATTCCATTGAAGTTGGTAAAAGACGCTCAACAGTTCTTATGCAAGTGGGATTGGACATGGCATCATTAACTCCAGCACAGCTAATTAAATAACTTGAGCGAAAGGAAGCTTCAGATGAGAAGAGCACAGCATGTCAAAGGTGTGTGAGGATGTGAGAGATGCAAAGGGGGCTTGACTGTGTGTGCTGTCCTCATCTCCTGACACATTATAGAACATATCTTTGATGGCTTAAAGGACCTTCACAATAGAGGGGCACAATGTAGCAAGGTACAGCAAAGTTTTAGTTATGCTACCTTTTCCGAGGCTACAGAAGATAGGAGGAGAGCGCATAAACCATTCTGTGGACTCTGCAACCATTCTGCAACCTGCAGACGATCCTTTTTTTTCAGAGTAAGTCTCCCTGCATCAGTCTTTACCGGTTCTAAGTTACCAGTCAGGGTTCTTAAATCAGGGACTGTGGGAATATTTACAACAGATCCCCAAACCACAAGAAACACCATAAATGCAGACGATGTTCTGGATAAAACTTATTTGTTGGGGTTTTCACGGTAGTGTTACTCAGGATTGGCAAGTGAGGTCCTTTACCAGAATTGGGGCCTCAGGGACCACAAAGCATACTGTGGAAGCAGCAGCCTTTGGTCTGAGGACCCAGGGCCATGTCAGCATCAGCGGTGGACTGACAAGGCAGGGGGGTGGGAAGGGGCCATGGCTCCCAGGCGATGGCCTGCGGGGAGAGGGGTGACAGCTGGGCCCTTCAGATTTCTTATCAAGCAACATGACTTTATGTATTGCTATGAGAAGGACAGGGAGGGGGTAAGGGACACAAATGCAAGCATTGGCCCCCGGGTGCCAGAGACCCATGGTACATCACTGGTCAGCATCCCTCTGCTCCTGGTCTTAGTACCGTACCCAGCCCTCCATTGCCTGGAAAGCCAAAACTCCTAGGCGTGCCTCTGGGGTTTATCATCTCTTAAATAAACCCAGGTTACTTTATAGCTTTGAAGTAAAAGCATCCATTTTAATAAACTTACACAGCTTGATTACCTATTGCATGAGGGCCCCATTACATCACTGTGGCAGTCTAAAGGGATATTAAAGTGAGTATAAAAGAGAAAAGACTACCAAAGAAGTGCAAGTGGCCTTAGCATAAATGAGAACGAAGACCACAATGGTTCTCTCATTTTGAATTGAACCTGTGTGCCCATGGCATTTTTTCTGACATTGACTAAACTGACTGACTCCTCCAATGTTTTGAGGTGATCTTGTCTCAAGATAAACTGATGCGTCTGCAGTCAGCTCAATCTCTATATGCTTCTAATATCCACCAGAAAAGCGTGTGCTTATCCTAGAGCACGTATATAATAAAAACATGGGCTTTTTATGATGCTTCCAGGGGAAGGAAAAAAAAACAACTTTGTCTATAACCATGGCCTGTGGTTTGACACTGGTGGAGATGACAGAAATAGCAACCACAATTTAAGGAAGGTCCCAGGAGACTTCCCAACTCCTTGGTAAAACTGCAATTTTGAAAAGGCAGGTTTATATTTCAATATGAATACGAAATATGGGCTCTGATATACATTTCTAATAACATTAGGCTATGGTCTCAGGAAGAGGCAGGAAATGCTTCAAGTTTCCCCTGTATGAAGCCTTTCAGATGACTGGATTTTGAAAAACAGTAGGATTTACCTATAGTACTGTGACAGATAGCAGATGGACCAAAGCTTTTAATTGGAAAGAGACAGCAGTAATCCTAACTCTTTAATTTTTATGCAGAAAGACACATACATGACATGGTATAAATAAGAAAAGACTCAGGCCTAAAGTATTTAGATTATGGTCAGTGGTTTCTAGCACACATAACACCAGCGGTCTCCCTATGCTTGATGCAGGCAAACTTGCAAAGAACTTTTTTCCCAACTTATTTAGTTGGTCTACTAAAAGACAGCACATCTACCCAAAGAACCTTGTCAGCCTGTGTCCTTAGACCAACACAGCTACAGCCAACAACCTAGTACTTATCTTCATTTTAGTGACAGAATACAGGATGAGAAAGAAATTCCCAATGGAGCACATCTGCATTGATTGAGGACTCAAATGGGTCTAATAGATGCCTTTGAACTTGATGGGCACTTAATTGCAGATAATTGAGCCCTTGCATTTAAAAAGAAAGGTCACTGAATTCCAGCAGTCTTCCTTTCATTGTTGCTATTGATCACTGACTGAGCACCCAAAAATAGGCTGAAGGCCTCATAAAAACAAGTAAGGTTGTAATTCCTGTTTGTAATCTAAATTTGACAGGGCACTATAATCAAGGAAACAGAACAGTTAAAAAGGACCAGAGAAGGACATAGGCAACTGTCGAACCTCTGGACCATGGTGTACATGTAAGATGCCTGATGCATCTGTTTGAGGTTGACAAGCCCAATTCAAGAGCGACACAGCTTGTTACAAGTTCACAGATCCATATGTTGTCTAAGTTGGAATCAAAGTTTCCAGCATGCTTTTTTCTTCTTTCTCGCTTTGCTTCTGTCCTCCAGAAGAAAGCTGCTTCCTGTTGAGCTGTACCCAGTCCCAGATGTTCCCTCCAGATTGCACAGGATTGTGTGCACTCCTTCCAGCATTCATTAATGTTGAATGTCTTCATATAATATTTGCACACACTGTGGTACCACCATAGCAGATGACCCACTTTCTAGAGCTGTCTTGAAACTCAGTATACAAAATATTCTTGGGGTTATGGTCTTCTTCTGTTCTTCTGACTTGGCTAATCCATTGCAACCTTTTTTTCTTGATAGTGGTTTCTAAATGTGTCAGCCCAGCACACTCCAGTATCTGCGTTTGGTATTCTATCATTCTACCTTATTTTCAGCATCTTATGCAGATATCTCATGTAGAAGCTGTTCAGTCTCTTGATACACCTAACATCTGTAGTAGTCCACGTTTCTGAACAATAAAGCAAGGATGACAGGGAAGTATGAGGACAACAATAAACACAGTAGCTCCCATGCCTCTCTTTCAGACCAGAGAGACTGCATGAAGAGGTGCACATCCTTTTTATGATGCAGGCTCTCTATGTTCCACCAAATATATTCAGACTGTCTTCATGGGCAGAAAGTTGCATAGGATCTGAGTGTGCAGGTTGATATGCAGCATAAAAAATAACCTACTTCTCTCATTACAGAGAGAACACACACAACTGGTGCACGCAGCTTCAATTTTGAGGCAGACATCTTTGTGAAGTGGTTGTGTAGCTGTCTCCTGCCTGTTCAGGAGATTGGGGAGGACAATACTTGGCCTGAAATGAAATAAATTTATTCTGCACTACTAAATAACATTGTCCTTCAATTCCATTGTCTACACCAACATGAGTGAGGCTCAAAAATTTTGCCTGGCAGGCCAAATGGCTAGTGCCTGGTCCATCCACAGGCTGTATTCAGCTGGTGGTCCTGATTTAGGGCTGGCATATCAGCCCCCCATCCAGCCACATGGAGGGGGCAGGAGACAGCCTGGTTCTAAGCTGACCCTGTCAGGCCAAGAGGACTTGACCTAGCCCTGTGGGAATTTTTACCTGGCCCCAGCCAAGCCCTATGGGATAGACAGGGGGGCCCAGCCTCAACCCAGTCCCACAGGGGGAAAGGAGTGTGGCTTGACGCCAAACTAGCCACATAGAGGGAAAGTGGTCTGATCTGCCTGGTTCTGATTTGTCATGGGGCTGGAGTTTGGGAACTTGGCAGCAGGGGAGGGTGCCTGTATTAATTACTTCTTCTCCTATCACCAAATTTCCTGACCCCTGGGAAGTCCCACAGGCCAGGTGCCATGGTTCTGTGGCCTGCAATTGGCCCACCGGCTGGCTGTCAAGCGCCCCGTCTAACACTGCTAGGTTTCAGTGCAATTATCTCAGACT
>JAGPOW010003685.1:15427580-15442261 GCA_030014935.1 Caiman crocodilus
GACCCTACAATGAGAGGCTACGGGACCTGAACCTGTTCAGCCTTCACAAGAGAAGGCTGAGGGGGGACCTGGTGACCATCTATAAACTCACTAGGGGGACCAGAAGGGTTTGGGGGAAACCTTGTTTCTCCTAGTGCCCCCCGGGATAACAAGGAATAACGGCCACAAGTTGTTGGAGAGTAGGTTTAGATTAGACATCCGTAAAAACTGCTTCACACTTAGGGCGGCTAGGATCTAGAACCAACTTCCAAGGGAAGTGGTGCTGGCTCCTACCCTGGGGGTCTTTAAGAAGCGGCTTGATAGCTACCTGGCTGGTGTCATTTGAGCCCAGTTTTCCTTCTGCCCAGGCAGGGGGTTGGACCTGAAGATCTACAAGGTCTCATCTGACCCTACTTCTATGATTCTATGATTTTATAAAACCTTAAATATTACCCTTTATAAATGTTTCATGGAATATTCATTTTTTATCTATAAACTACTTATTTGCTTTTTATATCTGTAAATTTATACTAGTTGCAATAGTTTATTCATGCATTAATTTCTTTGTTGATTTTAGTTTGTCTTCTGAGAAAGTCCTGATACTTTGAATTTTAATAAGAAATGGTAAAGACAACTGAAAAAATGTTTTCAAATATTGATATGTGCACGGAAATTCAATTTAGGAGTCCATGCCACCTGAAAATCATGGTGAGATCTCTTAGGGAGTATTTTGTTAAGACTAATTTGGTTGGGGTTTTTTTGTGAGCAACAATTGGTGAGGATATTTTGATTCTCATACAAGGTATTTTGTGACCAGAATACGTAGTTTTTAACTCCAAGCCTCTGAAAAAAACAGATCAGTAATCAAATCCTGCTTCTGGGACTCTGTTAACCAAAAAAGGGCTCTTGATGATGGTGGCAAGTTTATAGGTAATAAACACTGAAATAAATAAATAAAAATAATCACTTTCTTAAGACCTTTCTTATGCTCATTGGGCTACATTTTCTTCACTTACTTTCATGCAATGTATTGATGTTCCTGACTTCCATTACCCTAAGACAAAAAATTTACTATTTGAGATCACCAGCAATAAAAACCTGCTTTTTGTTAGGGTGACTGTATTTGGATCTTGGGGAGCATTGGATTTGCAGATGAATACAAGGCTGTAACCTGTGACCTAGTAGAGCAGCTAACCACAAGGCAGAATGATATATTAAAAATATAGCGGCTATCATTAGGAGATAAGCAGAAGCAAGACCTTGGAGACTAACGAGGAGTCAGCAAGAAGCCACAAGTGACAGAAAGAGGCCAGGTTCATGGTCTTATGCGTGTGTTCATAGCAAAAAGACATGTAAATGAGTAAAATGCATAGGTAATTCCACACTAATGAAACAAACAGCAAACAGAGGTGGAGCTTGAGATAGGAGGGAATGAGGGTGGAACAAAGGAGGGACAAATGTGGAGTAAATGTTAATGAGCATGAACCAAGATGTATAAATGTGGAAAGAGCTAATATTCGGAGCAGCTCCCTGGTTTTTTTGGGAGCTAGTCCGAAGCTGTCTCCATTCTGAATAAAGCTGTTGGGCTGCATCCTGTTCTCTTTACACAATGGAGCACATGTCCTACACACGACCACATTGTTAGAACACTGCTTGTTATTTTTAATATATCAATCTGCCTTGTGGTCAGCACCTCTGCTAGGCCACAGGTTACAGCCTTGTATTCATCTGCAAATCCAACGCTCCCCAAGATCCAACTACAGTCACCCTAACACTGTTGACAAACTTTTACTCCACTTTTTGCAAGGAAAGGAAGATATGAGACCAATTTTAGGGCTCTGGTTCCTGCATTCAGTCCTCCCTAGCAGCACACTCTAGGTGCTCTTACATATTACGATGAGTCAGTCTGCTACACTTGCAACATGGTTAAAAAATGTCTGAATCTTGACACTTGAGTTCATCCGCTATTATTCCTATTAATGAAATTTCCCTGCCAAAGTTACAAGGAAGGTTAGTGTGCAAGGGTATGAAATGATTTTTATGGATAACTCCCAAAAACTGTGAAGGAAAGAATGCTGCTTGTCACACTGTAAATTTGGCAGGTGTTGAACCACTTGAAGGGATGGAAGGAAATCAGCCTCAAAATACATAACCTGAAGTAATGCAGGTTCCAAATCATGGATATTTTAAATAACCCATGCTATAAATATCCACTTGTTTTCATGCAGTGGAGTCAGAGATCACTGAACAAGAAAGAAGGTCAATAGAATTGCTCAGCTCCAGTGATGAAACCATTCTAAACTCTACTTGACAAGCAGAGCTGAAATGTCCATCACCTCTTCTTCTACTACAAGCCTGAAAGCCCACATTCAAACAGAACACACTTAAACATTACTAAACCAGAGCCCGGTAATCAAATACATTTAATTGCAGCAATGATACCAGATTATTACCGCTAGGTTCACAAGATCTCTGCCAAACAGCAACTGTTTGTCATTATTATTATATGTACCTGTCAGAGATATTGACCTCTAATGTCACATAAATGCATAATCCTCCAGCACTAAATACTGTAATATTTAGGTTAATCTGTAAAATTCATATAACTCGAAAAAGCAGATATCTTTCAAATACTTCAAGCAACATTTTAAGGAGAGATGTGTTGTGAGGTTTCTCATCAAAGCACTTAAACTTGGTGAGTTTATTCTTTTATACTGGATTGGAAGAGTATCTACATTTAAGTAAGTTAATGAGCACGACATGATATATGATCTAAAACAAAAGTGAATTAAAAGCAGTCATTTTCATATAAATGCTACAATTAATCATTATGCTGAAAAAATACAAAGCAATGCATCTCATCAGACTGTAGAGCTGATGTAGCTTTTCTATTCACCAACCACAGAAGTTAATTATGAACAGATGTGTTTAGATTACATGGAAATTTATATTCCATGAAACTAAGTACTGAATAAAGACATATATTTTAATGCACAAATACATTTCCTGTTTATTTAGGGGTTGTTGATGGGTAAGCTCATCAGCAACTAGACTGTACAAAGCAAAATCTTTCATTTACTGTCCTGTCACTTTTATCTTCCTCATAGATAGTAATTTTTATCTCACTCCATTAGCTCAGTGTTTCAAAGATCTATTGAAAAATCACCTGTTGATGAGGGCTGCTTCCCACATGGTTGCATTACCTATTTCCAAGGCAAAGAGATACCCTTACTTTATTCTTACACCTCCGAGTTCTCCCCTACTTAGTACTGAGCAATATCAGACTTACAGAAGGCAGAAAGTAAAAATATTCTTCACATGTCCAGTATATGTCCCTACAGGGCTGATCCCAAAATAACTTATTAGCATGTTTCTATATTCTTTTTCAATTAAAAATATAAGAAAGATGTGGCTTGGGCATTCCATGGACTATCTGTTCAGTTCCACAGTCTAATTCACCCTTATTTTGTCAAACACTGTTGATAGGTGACTAGCTATTGCTGGGGAGTACCTATCAATAAGACCTCTTTGCTCAGAGCCTGATGGACAGAATACATCAACTCTAAAAGTTTATCCACATTATGATCAGCTAGGGTAGTAACTAAACAAATCCCATATTCTTACCACAAAACAGTGGCTGTAAAACCACCCTCTCATGCAACACATCCCTTGAGGATATGTCAATCTGCTTCACTCTGAATTAAACAAGAGCTGAAATAGATAGCCTTTGACAAGCCAATTACATCTTGAAAGGCTGGATGGATTCTTTCATATTATATGCCTTTAATTGAGAAGTTTGCTTTGACAAACAAAGGCTAAGATATCAAGAAGAAAAAGCAAGCAAAGTATCCAAGAGCAAAACTAGAAGAAATATCTACCTCCTAAACAGCTAAAGTACTATCAAAGAAAATAAGCACTTGATTGCAGAATTAAGACCCTTGGGTACTGGTGTGGAGGAAAAACACATACAGATGGTGGCATATTTTCCAGTAGTTTGAGTGTCCAAGACTAGTTCAAGATTGTAGAATCTCCTTTTTATTTTCAGAAAAGCTTATCATTTTACAGAAATAGCTCATCCAAACTGTTAACATACATGGATCCAACAGTAGGAAAATAAATCAGCCTGATACATGAGTAAAACATAACTTTGATTAAAGATAGATTTTTGTTATATGATGATAAATGAAGATTTTTCTAATACCACATTTAGTCATCAAAGAATATAGATGGATTCTCCTTTCATGTCAGTTTTACTCTAATGTACCTCCTTTTTTAATGGTGTATCTCCTGATTCACAATTGAGTAGAAAAGACAGAATCAGACCTTCTCTCTTTAAGTAACAGAAACAGCTTAATACTGTGAACCAGGGGAATAAAAAGGAGGTACAACAGAGCTCAAAAGTAATGTAATAATGCAAATGTAATAGTCCAAATGTCTCAGTCTTAGGAAGTGTCTCACAGGGTTCAAAAACCTTTGAGTTGACCCTTCCCTGTGGTCGCCTACTACCCCACACTGGGACTGCTCAGAAAAATCATCAAACTGCAGCCTATACTAGACAAAGATCAGACCTTGAGATAAATATTCCCAGACCCTTTGCCCCTGGCTTTCGAAAAGCTCACTAACCTTGCCCAACTCATCATCAGAAACAAACTCTCCACTGATCAACAGACATTAAGTGGGACATAACCTTGCCTTGGCAAGAGATGCTCACTGTCAGCACATCTCCATGGTCTCTATTATCAGCACACCCCGTAACAAAGCCATCAAAATTTACACATCTACACATCTACCTATACATGCCTTTGCCAAAATGTGATATACCTACTCTGATGCACCAAATACCCTCATGGTAACTATGTGGGTGAAACTGAATAGCAACTATGCACCAGAATGAACTCTCTCAGACAAAAATATAAAGGACAGAGACAAACGTACTATTAGGAGACCACTTCTCACAGAACCACCACTCTTCCTCTGACCTGACTATCTTTGTGCTCAAGGGAAATCCACACAACACCTTTAAAAGGCAAACCTGGGAATAAACATGTATAAGCTGGCAAGATGTTAAGAACCAAGAACTAGACATTGATATTGGTGTTATAGCGCATTATATTTTAACTGACTCCTGAATTCTTTCCACACATGAAAGATAAGACTGACTTTTGACAGGCCTTGATCTTCTAGTCTTGATGGACCTTACAACTGGCAATGGTAATATATGGCATCAAGGCCTCAAATATAACCTATATGATACCTGCCCACAAGCTATGATCTTTCATCATGAACATGATCCCCAGCAGAACGTTCAAGCCTGCTACTAACCAAGAAGAAAGAAACGGAGTGCATCTAAAGGTGCAATTAACGTGACTGAATACAATTTGGCTGAATTTGAGCGAGAGTTAACTAATCCCAATATCATTGTCTACGTATGCACTTATGTGCAGTGATTTACTGGGCTGCCAGATACCACTTGTATCTGATAGGACTATCTGACAGCACAGTAAATTAGGCTACTGTGCCCTAACTGCCATGCATGCATAGATATTGTTGTCTTACTGAACAGCAAATTAGCGTGCTGAGCAGTAAAGTGTCTCATATAGACATGCCCACAGAGTACAAACGCTAAAGAATGGAGTCCCTCAAGGGTCAGTGCTAGCGCCAATACTTTACAATGTACATAACTTCACGCATACAACATTTAAGTGATACATCTCTGCTGACAATGTCACCATAGTAGCCCAAGAAATTGACCTGACAAAACTGGAAAAATTACTAAGTACTCATAAGGAGAGCAGTGCTATCTCTCTAAGTGGCACTCAAAGCTAAGAATCAGTAAAACAATATCATCACTGTTCTACGTTGACAATCATCAAGCCAAGACCACAGTGAATATCAGAGTAGGCAACCACATCCTTCCCCATGAGCATGTCCCAACCTACCTAGGAGTCACATTAGATCATTCTCTGACCTATAAACATCACAGTCAGAAGATTACCAGTAGCATGTCTACATGGGTAGCTGCCTTAAGATGTTTAGCCAGTACAACATGAGACGCCAACTTCAAAGTGCTCAGAACCACTGCACTTGCAATGGTAGATGCCCCAGCAAAATATTGTGCTCCTGTATGGACCAGAAACCATCACACCTAAAAGCTCAACACTGTACTTAACAGTGTGCTGAGAGACACAGCAGGTTGCACGACTTCTACACACAGAGATGTACTCTTGGGCAACAGACCAAGTCATACAAGAAGACAGACCCTAACATCATTACTGGCAATAGAGGCAAGAGAGGATGAAAATCACCTACTCTATCAACTGTTAACTGAAGACCCAAATAGATGGAAGCTTAAGAGGCTTAAAAGTCATTAACTATTAATACATGAAGCTCACAGACTCCTGGAAGAGACTGGGGAAGCTGAACCAAACCTATGGGCAGCAACAGAGTGTGCCATCTGCTGGGAAAGGTCAGACCTATTCCTACAGCATTTTATACCAACACCAAACAAGTACCCCATTGGGCAAACCTTGACAGAGAAGCGTGGGTCAAGCTGAACACACTGAGATCTGGATCTGGATGCTTCAAAACAAGACTTCACAACATGAACATCTTATCAGACAGCCCCGTATGAATGCAGCATCCAACAAACAGCACAGCATTAATCAAAAGCTGCAGTCTTTACAAATGCCCAGACAGGGCAGATAGAATCCACATGGCGGGTTAATATCTGATGCCATACAAAAGAGCTTACTTTCTTTTGCTAATTGTGTGCCCGTCACCCCTGGGGATTTCTCTCACATTCTCCCAGTGCTGTTCTTTACTACGCTGTGCCTGGCTCACTGTGATCAGATCTGAGGAAGAATGTCAACTTTGTCTAACTCTAACCCAATTACATGGTGCAATAAAAGATATCACCCTAAGAAATCCATACTTCTCACATAATATCTGGACCGTCATGGCTAACACATCACCATTACACAACCAAGACAAATCCGACATTGCTCTTAGAAGCAGTGCCTCCAAAATGACATATCAAAAAATAGCCCCAAGCTATTTTTGCCCTTGGTCATATAAAACAACTGTAAATATCACTGGACACCGTTGGTGGTACCACTAGATATCTTTCATATTTAGGTGACATACAACCTTCAAAGGCATCACCAATTACTATACAGTTGATCTAAAATGTCTATTCTATCTATTCTAAAGATTCTAGTATTTCTGAATGGCAATTGATCCTCTGTTGTTCAATTATTCTGAAATTCAACAGACTATTCTAAAATAAAATAAAATTTTAAATGCCGAGCTGTTGGGCAGTGTTATCTCAATAACAGCTGTTCTCCTTTCCATCATCACAAAAATCTGAGGAGATCATTTAGTCTCCTAATACATGGTCCCTCATTAGTGTCAAGGAAGAATGGGGAAAAGAAAACCACACCGAGCCGTTGCCAAGCTTCTTTGTAGGCATCTTCTCTTTAGGCAATATTTGGCAGCATGCTAATAAACTAAATCATGGTGTGAAGACCCTAATCCTACATTTCCATTTTTTTAAAAAAATTTGTGTTTAATAAACCAATTTTTAAAGATAATTCTAGGGGTAAAACCCTCCTAGAATACCATATTAACTTAAAGAGCATCTATGTGTTTTCTTGCTGCTGTTTATTTAAAATGGATCCTTACCTCCATTGTTATGCCATTTACAGCAAGAATGAGTTAGCCACTGCCTTTTGTTCAAAAGGCACAAAAATTGTAACTCTTCAATCTAAAATGTGTGGCTAAAATTTCCCATGTCTATAATTACTCTCTCCTGAATTTGCCAGAGTTCATCTATCCCATTTAAGGGATGTCACCATGAACAGAGAATGAAAATCATTTTTGCAACTTGTTGGAGAAAAAATCTCTACTATTCTACTACAAAGCATCAAATCAAGCAAATGACAAGTATAGAAACCCTTTTTCAATATATTTCTCATCTTTGGCTGGGCTAAAATTTCCTGGTTTGTGGTGATCATTTTGATGTACAGTCTTGATTAAAGTAATTTTTTCTAGAAATGTATGTTACTATTGATAAATTATGACAAGCTCAGAATAAGGAAAAATTACTTTGACATTCATTACCTATGGAAAAAAACAGAAACACAACAAGTAATTGTATTGCATTTTTAAGAAAGCAAAGTAATTGAATGAGTCTAACATTGAAGAGAAGGTGACTGTTTAGAATAGAGGAAATTAATAAAAAGGGAACATGAGAGAAGTACAGAAAATAATGAAAACTAGATAGTAAATTGCTTTCATCATGCCTCATAATTCAAGAACAAAGGAACATTCAATTAATCTGTAAGGCAGCAAAAATTTAAAACTGATAAAAAATGCTGGTTTACACAATACACAATCTGTAGAATTCACTGCTACTGCATATAGTTGTGGCTGAGAAGTTAAAATATAAAAAGATCACTCTTATAAATTATAAAAATATTGGTAGTTAAGCAAATTAGTGTATAATACTAATGGTTATATACTGTCCGCATGTTTCAGGACATAAAACAACCAAACACCAGAGAGAATGAAAAAGAAACAGGGGATATTGTGCAAAATATTCACTGATTGTTCATAATGAAATGTTTTGTTCTGTGCTCATTTGCTGAGATGGGATACCGAGTTAACAAGATTTCTGGTTTAACCCAGCACAGACATCCTTCTGTCTGTATATTAATGTCATCCCCAGAGGTTCTATGTGAAACGTGAAATGCTCAAAAAGTTGACATTTTTCCCAGTCTAGGTAAAAAAAAAATGTCAACAGGTCCAAACCATACGTGATTGTAACTCACACAAACAGCAGTACAGTTACAGACTGTTTAAGAAATAGGCACAAGTCAGCAACTATTTTGTGCGAATATGAATCAAATTCTGAACTCTATTTTGTGTTGTGTGTTGAACAAATGCCTCAGCTTGGCTCTTGGCTGATGTCTGTACTGCATTATAAACAGTAGGTGTGAGATCAGATTAGAGAAAGGTGCACCCCAAGACTTCTGTTATTTTGAAATAATGTTTCTAAGCGTAAAGCCATTATGGTTCAGAAACTCCTTTGCACAACCAACACTCCTTGATTTCTTGCAATACTAACCCAAAGGAGTCAGACGAGTAGCCCAGAATGCCTCCCAGAGTAGTTGGAGCTTTCGGAGAGCAAAGCCAGTAACTGGAGAGAATTGCAGTAGGTCTCAGGTACTGATAATGGGGATCTAGAGCCCCTGGGCAGCAACCTTTCATGTCACGAGGAGGGCTCAGACAAGGCATATGAGCCTGGACACGTGCCTGGGCTACAGACAGTGGGCATACTCCACTCAAATCAAGGGAGCATGAGGGCTTCATGACTGGGTCTATACAGAAACAATTGGTGATGATACCACTGATCATGGCAATTATTGTTTATTGGGCTAATATATAGCACTGTCCACACAGACCATCACCTAGCACAGAAGATACCCATGGACAGTGGATTGCAGAACTGGGCTCAGTTTTTCTTTGTGTAAGATTTTAACTGCCTCTGAGAAAGTCAGGACCAAATGCTTGTAACTATGATTTTTAAAATGTTGGGAAAACAATATCTCTGAACATCCCTGAACGACTGAAAAAAAAAACCAGTACCTGGTAAGGCCCATCTTCAACTCAGAGAAGAGATTGGCCCTCATTATGCCTCTCATTATGTCTTTCATCCTCCTAAGTAAGACCTGGCACAGTTTGGTTCTCCTCTAACTGCTTTCATCTACTATGTTCTGTTTAATGATGATCCATCATTTAAAAAAGGACCAAAATAGATTCACCATGAATAGTTGCTTAGATCCCATACCCTACATGTGAGATGAAAGACATCTACGGAGGACCAAAGAGAGGTGAACGTAATCAGGAGGATGAAAGACAAAATAAAAATCTATTTCCTGTTAAATTTAAAGAGGAGTTTTCTTCAGAAAGATGATCTCTACTCTTTCTGCATGCCTGTTAAATACAGTCCGAGTATGTCAAAGCATCTGGAACTCAATGATTGAGATGTTCTAGTGGTTCCTGTACATCATAAACATCAGGATGGAAAGGCTCTGTTGCTTTTAATTTCGAGGTGACTGGGCCATTTCTCATTGATCTAGGCATCCTCCCCCTTCTTCTTCATCAAGGTAAAAAGATTTAGCCTGAAAAGCTTTGATGTTCCTTTGTTTTACTCCTCATTATTTTGATCTTTTAACAATCCCTATATTGGTACACATCTTGTAATATGTTTTCTCTGTCTATGCCTTCTGGCTTCAAAGAGCTCTTATACTCAATCTGGGCATTTTATATAGAAAATAAATGCTGCATATGGTAGTAAGATGTTGGTGCTTTTAGTCTCTTTATCAGATACAAGTAGTATGTAGATAAACATCACACAGTATTAGAAAATGGCTTAATTCCTTGTCTGAGTGGAATGTGTTGCCTGGTTTTGCAGGAAATCAAATATTTATAATTTTATCTAACACAGCCTTTATCGTCTTTATAGAAACTCTGCAGATTACTAGACGACCTTTGGATAAAAAGTTGCACTGTACAAATTATTGTCAGGAAATATTCATAAGAGCCATCTCAGTGATTATGGTGCTGAGAAAAATGGTAGAGAAAAGCAAAGCATCATGGATTCTATCTTGCTATTGGTTAGCAGCTGCACAAGAAAAGGCCGTGGAAGATTTGTATTGCTTACAAAATGGTGACGCTGTCATGCTCATTTGAAGCAAACGCTGAACAACACAGAGCAAGCAAAAGGACTTTAAGGATATTGTAAATACCTTACTCTTGATACCTTCTAAAGATTCCTACCTATGAATGAGCAGGCTGAGCAACTATCACTCTTTTGTGAGCAACCTGCCATAATCAATCTTTCCTCATTTTATCCTATTAACTAAGACTGAAGTAAAGAAAAATTGTTCTGAAAGAACACATCACCATGAGATCAATGGAGTGCAAATAATGATAAGGATTAATTTCCATTCACAACTCCATTACTTAACTTGAAACCATAAATTATATGAGTATGTGCGCACACATACCACCATGCTCTCTTGCATTAAGAAACTGTACTTGTATCCTGCTGTATCTGAAACTGATTTTTGCATCTCTCCTTTGTACAGCTAAGTAAGTGTTTTTGCTGCCATGAGGCCAATTTTATGAGTCTTAAAGGCAGTCGTAAAATCTCATAACTACCCATCTATCACTTTTCATACTACCTCATCCACTCTCCACCCTCTAATACATCACCTCAGGCCTGGTCCTAACACTCCAAAACTTAGAGCTGTTTGGAATAAATGTCATTAAAAAAAATCTATTTGCCACAGAATTTTTCCTGTTCCTTCTCCATTCATAGCATCTTAGTACTTAGGGTTGAAAGGGACCTAAACAGATCATCAAGTCTCACCCCCTGCCCTGGCCTGGAATGGGTGCTGGGGTCATATCACCCCAGTCAAATATCTGCCCAGCCTCCTCTTGAAGACCCCCAAGGTAGGAGAGAGCATCACCTCCCTTGGGAGCCCATTCCAGAGGCTGGCAGCCCTAACTGTAAAGTAACATCTCCTGATGTCCAGCCCAAACCTTCTCTCTAACAAGTTGTGGCTGTTATTCCTAGTAACCGTGGGTGGTGCCCAGGGGGAACAGAGTCTCTCCCAATTTCCACTGGTCCCCCTGATTAGTTTGTAAATGACCACCAGGTCCCCTCTCAGCTTTCTGTTGTGAAGGCGAAATAGGTTCAGGCCCTTTAACCTCGCTTCGTAGGGCCTGGCCTGCTGCCCCTTGACCATGCGAGTGACCCTCCTATGGACCCTCTCAATGCTAGCCACAACCCTCTTGAAGTGCGGCGCCCAGAACTGGATGCAGTACTCCAACTGCGACCTGACCAATGCCACATAGAGGGGGAGGACCACCTCCCTGGACCTGCTTGTGATGCACCTGTAGATGCACAACAAGGTGAAGTTAGACTTACTGACCATTTCCTCTCATTGGCAGCTCATGTTCATCCTGGAGTCAACAATGATCTTCTGTCACCGTGTTGACAAGAAGGGTGTTCCCCAGCCTATAAGTGTGTTGCTGGTTCCTTCCCCCTAGCTGCAGCACCTTGCACTTGTCTGCATTGAATTCCATCCTATTCTCATCTGCCCACCTCTGTAATTTGTCTATATTGATTCTTATATCTAAGGATTAAGTACTCATAAGCATGACAGCCATTCTAGCAAGGCTTTTTCCTTCTCCACTTTCCTTCTCTTTCTGGCTCAAGAGGGCCAGAAACTCATGAGAGCTGAACAGGTAGATTTAGGCAGGAGGCTGGGACCTACCCCCACCCTGCAGCTCTTTCCAAGCCTCATGCCTCAATCACCCAATCAGGGCAGAGGGCTGGGACCTGCCCCTGACCAGGACAGTCTCCAGCTCCCACCCTGTATGTAGGGTGCAGGCTGAGGATCTCCCAGCCCCCTGCTCTCCAAATGCAATCTCACGGGCCTTGGAGCTCCCTGCTGCTGGGGAAGAAAGACATAGTCCATGGTGGGCTCCTCGAGTGGTGGAGCCCACCCTGGCAGAGAGCAGCTCCCAGGGGCAGGCAGCAATTTTTCACTCCCTGGGGGACAGGTGACCGGGAGCTAATTTACTCCTGGTCAAGTGTCTATACAAGTGCTACTGTGCCATTACTAATCAAAAGTAAATTTGCTACTTGCATTTGCAGACAGCAAATGTACTCACAATTAGCAAGGTTTACTGTGTAGTAAGCCTGTACATATATAGACGAACATGCTTACTGCGCAGTAAACTATGCTATGTGCAGCGAAGCATCTCATGTAGACGTGCCCAGTGGGACAAATTTGCAAGAGTCTTCGGGCCACGTTGCATGTTACACTTAGAACACTCTAACCGTACTTAAAACACAAGTGTCCGAGCATTCAAGCAGTAAAACACAGACTAAACACAATTGTATTGTAGTAAAGTTACTTTCTGAGAGAGGAGTGTCACACAAAATAACAGATATTCAGCTCTCATTGGACTATTACAGGGAGATAAGGAAAGTTCAGATTGCACGAGAGCTGGGTCAGGACTCCCATGCTGTACCAGGGCTGAGAGCTCACTAAAGCCACTTTGAAGACTCCTGTATGGTGTGGGGGTTGGGACTGACAATCAGCCAACTGTTGGTCCTAACGCCCACATTACACCAGACCCAGTTCAAGACTTCTGTGAGGTGGTGAGGCTGGACTTTACTTTAAAGTAAAAGATTAAAAACCTGAAGGATATCTAGAATCACTGCAGCACCATATAGGAGTCCTGAACTGACCCTGGTGCAATGCCAGGACTGTGACTAATGATCAGCTGATTTTTTGGTGCCAGCCCCAGCACTGCACCAGTCTTGAAGCAGTCCAGTGTAAAGGCCAGGACCAACAATCAGCAGACTGTCAGTCCAGTCCCCAAAGCACACTGGAGACTTGAACCAGCTCTGGTGTGCTACCAGGGCTGGGAGCCAACAATTAGCTGGTTGCTGGTCTAGCCCTCGCACTGTATCAGTCTTGAACCAGCTCTGCATTGGTATCGGGGCTAGGACTGATAATCAGCTGCTTGTCAGTCCCAGCCCCCTTAGATCACCAGAGTCTTGAACCAGAGCTGGCTTAAGACTGTCAGAGGCAGAGACCCAGGTTACCCCCCACCCCCGATGCAATGGAAGGTGTTGATTCAGTGGCAGAAGCAACACCTTCTCCTGGGCTGCCTGCCTGCTGGACAATGCTGGGTACATGGCAGAAAGGGTGCAGGTGCAAGCTCCAGGCATGGAGGCTGGAGTTGCATTTCACCATGGGTGGACATGGAAGCTGTGGTAACTGGGGTTGGAGTTAGTGTTGTCAGGGTGGACTGGAAAGGTGGGGAGACATAGCCAACCCTGCCCAGAACAGACTGAGATCATAGTAAGTATTATCATGCAACTACTCAGAACAGAGTCTAATTTTAATCCATCACAGTAATGCTTATAATGATCTAGATACAATGAATGTCTAGATACAATGAATGATCAAGATACAATGAATGTCCTGTGAGACCTCTCGTGGCCCCATATGTATTTTAGAAATGAGATGCGTTATGGGGTACAAGGAGAGAAAGGTATGCCTTTAGGACTGCTTTGCCATTTTCCCCATTTTGTTTCTGTTCAGTTTACTCCTCCTTCCTAAATGTTACACTGCAAATTTGCTGATCTGGAAATTTTATAAGTGTGCTTTTTATGTAATCTTCCAAGTGGTTAATGAGCAGAACTGGGCTTAGGGCAGATCTTGCAGAGCCCTTTACCTACAAGTAACTTCCTCAAAGGAGAAATTGGATTGGTTTAACAAATTTGACAACTTTTGACATTAACCCATCTTTGCTAATTCTTTTCACTAAATTATTCTTTAGGTGCTTATTAATTAAATATGGTAGTATCATTAACGAGCAAACAAAAATGCACACGATGCAATTCTTATGAATTAACAACATAATCTAACACTGGTAAAAGATCATTCAGCTTTAACATGATTTACATACTCATGAATAATATGACTGTAATAAAAATAATCCTACATTTCATCCACAAGAGTGAATATCAAAGCAGCACCAAAATTTTGATACAGATTTTATCTCTTAGTCTTTTCCCCTAACTCTCCAAAACATCACAACTCAGATTCTTATCT
>JAGPOW010003685.1:15451831-15486537 GCA_030014935.1 Caiman crocodilus
CCACCAGGAACCTCCGGGACCTCTCGGACTTGGCCGACTGCTCCTCCCAGCAGATGTCCGGGTAATTGAAGTCACCCATGACAATGACATCCCTCGTCCGAGCCGCCTCCTTAAGCTGGCCAGCGAATTGGAGGTCCAGCTCCTCCTTCTGGTTGGGTGTCTGTAGCAGACATCCACCATTAAGTCCCTTTCCCCTCGTCCTCTGATCAATTTGGATTCAGAGATTCAGTCACTGATTCAGGCCAAATCTCCACCAAATCGAATCAGGGACTGAAGCTTCACACAGCCCTAGTAAAAAGAGGGGAAACTCATCAACTCAAAAGGCAAACACCTGGAGCTAGGAATCACCAAACGCAAGTGATAAGGGAGCAGATAAGGGCATGCACAGAGGTGGGAGAGCAGAGGAAGAGATGGGGCCAGCGAGCCCACACAGCCGAAAGAGGTGAAACAAGCGTTGGAGCCCCAGAAGCCAGTCCAGCACGGCGGACCTGAGCTAGAAGGCCCAGCTAGGGAAGAGGGTACAGGCCAGGGAGGCTAAGGTCTTGACAAGAGCATAAAGGCCCAGGGAAATCTGACATTGGACTAAGGCTCTTTCCAATGAAAACTGATAACGCCTGCAAGGCATGGGCATAGCTGTATGGGAGGTCAGAGGTCATAAATAGTCATTAAGGCTACAGGTGCCTTAACAGTTCATGCACACTGCCCACAGAGCACCCAAGACTGGGCTAGCCAAGAGACCGAGATATAGAAGCAGGATAAGCATGCCTTGGAAAATGCCAGCTCTTAGTTTTCATTTGTTTTAGACTACAGAAAATAAGAAAGTAATTCTTCAATTTCAACAAATTCAGAAAGACCACAACAGGTCAGGATTCTTATTTAAAATTTTTTAGTTTATCCTGTAAACTGTTATCTTGAATTATATTTATATACCTAACAGTGCTCACATTGTGTGGCACCCCATAGCACTCTTGAAAGGATCTCAAGCCATCCTAAGACGTTGGGGCACGCATCCTGGGATGACGCGTCTGCAATTCAGAATCACTAGCCTAGGTGAATTTTGGATTTATTTGTGGCTGACTCATGGAAGCTACAGATGGAGACTTAGAAGCACCTACACTCAGATAGATCAACATAAACTTCAGGAGTATCCCACAGTGCGCTGAAAGAAACACAACAGCAAGGAACCATGGGATACCAAACCCCCTACTGTTGGTCAAATGCAAAACAAGTCTTACCCCATGGGCACACTCAAATTCACAATAATTGAGCACAGCCTGCTCATTTGTGTGTTGCTGTCATAATGATATTTAACTCTGGTTTATCTCTTTGTGAAGATAGCTGTTAGAGGTCTGCAAACTGTTAATTTTGCCCTGTTCTGGAAAAGTAACAGCTCTCGCAGCATGCGTGCTAGCTGGGGAAATCAGCAGCAGCTCTTCCTAGCAGGTTTTCTCGTACTATAATTTTCAATAAACTGCATTATAGTTTCTGGCCCTGGCTCTCTGACTTGCTGATCAAGCTACCAAGTAATACAGTCTTGAGACTAAGTCAAGACTCATGTGTTTGTTTCTCTAAGAGTAGCAAAGAAGCTAGCCCAGAAGCAAAAATGAATTTGAAAGCCATTAAGGATTTTTCCCTAATATAATCTTGCCTCTTTTAAATATAGATATTTATTGCATAATAATTATGTATGAATTTAATGCTCACATTTGTCAGGCATGATAGCCCTGAGTAAAATCCTGTTATCTACAGGATAGGCTTAGGTTTGGCATGGGCAGAAAAAGGGAAATTTTCTACAATGTGATGCTGTAATGTGCAGCGAGCCTACTTATCACTAGCGGCAAAAAGATAGTTCTTGCTATGTAGACAGCAAAGAAAATGAAGCAAATTCATATAAGCACCCTTTGAAAAGTAAGTGCTTCCTGACTGTTTGCCACAATGTCTTACAAAACATTTTATTCAGTTCCAAAAATGTACCTTCTCTTCTGCATCTGCTATAAAAAAGCCAATTATTTTCAAGAGTGGTAGTGATATAGGGGATATGGATTGACACATAGGAAATCTGACTATCACAGGTAAAGACATACAACCCCCACACTGAAAAAGTAAAGTTAAACATTCACTGAAAGATTCCTCTATATACTGGGCAGCTGGGGTCAGATATATAAATATTTACAGATATGCTCTTAAATGTAAGTTCAGAAGCCTGCAAAACTAGCAGCTAACTGCCCATTAAAAGAAGCGGTGGAAAAAGAAGCACCCTCTTCCCCAAGCAAGAAAGCAACTTTACATGTCCCAGAAGCTGTGGAAGTACACAGATGGTAACAAAAAAGGCAGGAAATCAGCAGCAGCATTTTTTTTAAAGTCTCTCCCATTACAGAAAACTACCAAAAAAAAAGGCGCTCTCCTTTTATTTTAGCCACGTACGTTTTAAAAACTGAGTAACATTTGCCTCTTTTCAGCAGTGGTAGGAGCAAAAGTGTCAGCATGGTGCTTCCTTGGGCTCCAGTGACAGAACATGGCACCCTCAGCTACAGAAATCATCCCAAGTCTCCTTACATTGCACCCACCTCAAAATTATTTCCCCTGAATCGCCAGTGGCTCTCCTATGTAATAACGCATGGTACCCTGCTTCTAACATATGCTATATCAAGCTGTTTAAAAAACCTAAGTTAAACATAAACAAATAATACAGATATTGAAAAGAAGGAAAAAAATCAGGTTGGCTCCGATCCATTTTATCAGAGATGAGCTTTATTTAAACTCTCCGTGCTATCAGGTTCCTTCCCCATGATTCAGACTTTTCCCTCCTGAAACCAGTAAAGAGCCCTCGGTTTTAATGTGGGAGGGCTCTTCATAGTGCAAAGCAAGTACAGTGCTCTTCTATTATACTTTGAATTTTGGCAGCGTAAGGTTAATAGAAAGTTCGTACACCTATTGGAACAAAAAGACTATCTTCACTTCACACAGAAAATAAGGAATACATTTGGGCATGACATTTCAATTTATGAAGCCCTTTTTGGAAACCTCCTGTGGAAGGTCATGTGGTCAAAACCTCCTGGTTAACTTTATTTTCAGTTTTCAGCATCAATTTAAAACAACATTTTTTTCTTCCATTTGCAGCCCACACACGGCCTGGCTTCTCTCTCCTTTCCTTTGCTGCATAATTATGCAACAAATGCAGTTAATCTTTAAAAAATTAGAATTCTAACCTTGTGAAGGAGTAAATTGTTATGTCGAGTTTCTTCTAATTTAATATACCCCCATAGTTGTTTTTTTTCCCAATAAAAATAACCTGTGTTAAAGAGGTTACTGAATTTTCCCCGCAGATTGGTATCAGCCACTTTCTCAGCCACTATGCTAGAATTGCTGCAGACTGCTTACACTCAATAAATCAAGTCTGTCTCTTTTTTTGTTTTGTTTTGTTTTGTTTTGTTCATATAATTGACTCTATTTTGCAAAACCATTTAATCATCAAGGGTCAGAGTATGATACCCTTCTACATATTGACTAATAAAACCTTACTTGTCAAACATTCACATTGATAAACTATCCCTTAGTAAATTAAAGACAAAGGTTAAGCATTTAGGAAGATTTTTTTCCTTGGATTTTTTGGCAAAGCCAAAATACTACTTCATGGCAGACAGCATGTAGCCTTTTCATCAGACTAACCGCCTTGCCACAAAGTGTCAAGTTTCCAAAAAGATTTCACAATCACCATCTTGTAAAATTGAGCATACTGCCTTTCTTGTGAGCCAAGCACAATAGCACACCATTTGAAATTCGATTTCCCATTTGCCAGCCTGACAACACTGCTTGGGAAGCCTAAATGCTGGAACAGATCTGGGAGCGGGAGGTGCATTCATACCGTCCTTTGATTCCTACTTCCACTCAAAGTTTAAAACAAAATGCCCAGGATGGCTGGAATGACAGTATCTCTATTCATGTGGAGCTGAGGAAGGCAATTGACTTCATGGCCCATTATTATCATCTGCTTGCTTCCTGCCAATCTCTTTATTTGGTATGTGTTAAACCCCTTGGTCTTCCCCTAATCAAGTTAGCCTTTTTTCTACAACTGTCCTGGCTGTTATCTAGTCCTCTAAATGTTTCTTTGCTGACCCCCACAGCATGTCCAGTTAAGGTGTGCCCCTACCTAGAAATCTGCACTGGGTAGTTTTGTCCCTAGAATATTCATGTCAGAGACAAGGAGGGGAGAGGTAGGGATAACAAGAGGATGAACTATGCAGTGTCAAGGCAGTCAGAGACAGAAGGGTGTTACAAAGGTGAGTTGAAGTGGTAAGTTACCAAAGTGATCCTTTCCTGAGCCAAGTATTGCAGCAGATGATGGAGGCAGTGGGAGGCTGAATAATGATACAACCGAAGCAGAATAAGCCAGTCATGGGTGGATCCAGAGATACTGGCACTGCCAGCAGCTGAAGCAAATCCTTCATCAGCCCCAACTGCTTGTTTCTGTACACTGAAGGTGGAAGGCAGTGGAAGCCAGTCACAGGCGTACGGTGAGAAAGAGGGCACAGTTACATCCCTGCTCCTGACCTGCCCCATGCTTGGGGGCTGTGAAGGGTAGGGGGAATGGGAAGGTGTGAGGGACAACTGGGGTTTGGAGCTGAAGGGGATGGTGGGGTCTAGGGGGGGATGAAATAGGGTGGAGGGGTTGAAGCAAAGGGAATTGTGAGTGATAGATATGGGATGCCTGAGAGGTGGCAGTGACATATGGGTACTCAGAGAGATGGGAGAGGAGGAGGATGAGGGGGCAAGGAAGGTGAGGCATGATGAAGATGAGTCTATACAAGAAGCAGTGGATTTATGGAGGCAGTGAGAGGGCATGAGGGGGAAGGGAAGGTCTGATGGGTGTGGGGCACAATGTGGTGGGACTCAGAATGGGGATACGTGGGATAACAAGGAACAGAGTGGATCCAGAGAGCATCTGAGGTGGCAGGGGCTGTGCATAAAAGACAACGATAAGACCATGGTAGAATGCCAGGAGAACTCTTGTGGAGCTGTACAGGAGGCCATTTTATCCATGGCCTGATTGAGGGCTAACAGTTGTACGTCCCAGCAACAGATGTCTGTCCATCCAGGAGCTGGCATTCAGCCCCCCCACAGCCTTGCTAGTTTTTGCTTGCATCATAAACTGAATAATACAGCCATAGACTTCTAGCAAATTAATAAAGTGTGCTTTCTTTTTAACCGGAGAAAAATATATACTGTATTATGTGATGATGCACCATACCACCTGTATCCCTCTTCTCAAAATCCTAGATGTCTACAAGTCTTAATAGCTGTACCCCATTTGTTTCCAGGTTGTAATGTGTGAAAGAGTAAAAATTCAGTTCAACTTCACTGCAGATAGCTCAACAAATTAGTGAAACCAACTATCTCTAGATTTAGTGTAACAGTGTCTTACCGATAAAATTTTGACTACTTTAGCCACAAATCACTACCATGAAAGTAATTCTGCACCTACACAGAAGGCTGCATGCAGATGTAGGGAGCTGAGGGTCAGTGAAGGGAGTTCCTGTGAACTTGAAATTCATGCCTATCAAAAAGTCAACTTCTATAGCTGCTATTCCTGTAATAGCCTTGTGTGGAAGACAAATGAGGTTAAGAATCAAATTGTATTACTGACACAAAATGGTATACAGGGAGGGAACAATGGACAACTTCTTCTGCTCCCCCGTATACCGTGCAGCACTGGCTAGTTGTACAACTACTCAGCCAACCAAAACAGAAAGGATGGCTATAAGGCTAGTATATGACCTTTCCAATTTTTTAAATTCAAACATATTCAGAAAGCTCTATCATTCTAAATGAGGCATTCCTTGTACAACCTGTTTCCGAGGAAGTTCTCCAGGACTGGAAATGCTTTATTTAACAGTTGCAGTTAAAATAACATCTGCCTAGCTGTGCTGAATGGCGCTTCATGATCATTTCCTTTGTTGTACATTAAGAGGTGCCATTTTCTAAAGTCCTTTTGTAAGCAGCCAGTAGAACTTCCTATTTCTTAAATTCATGGGCTCATCCAGAATTTTTAAACACTGCTGAGAAAGTGTCTATTACTCAATTTCAGCATAGCAAATATTTGTCAACTGATAATAATAATAAGTTTCTATTTCACTTATGTAAGTGTTAAATTAATGTATTTATTAAACTATGGAAAACAAAAAATGTGCTACAGTATCAGTTGATTTACAACTTAAACTAATGTTTCTGAAAAGAAAAAGGCTTACCCCTTGATTGCAGGCCATGGCCACATGCTTCATTATGTCCCAGTATGTCCTGTCTCACAGAGTCTGGCACTAGTACACAATGGTTCCATTTATGGGCCTTCCACCTGTGACAAAAAGCAACAGAGTTCACAAACTGTGATAATTATTTAAATTAAATATCTTTGATGAAAAAACTAACATGCCTTGACAAAATTCTTCATTACAAAATTCTTCACTCACAAGCTATATCACCATTTAATAATAAATACTACAAGACTGTGTGAATTATTAGGGCTTTGCGAACCTTCGGTTGCTGATTTGATTTGGCGGTGATTTCACCCAATCTGGCGGCCGAATCTCCAAATCCAAATCAAATCAGGAGACCCTTTAATCTCTCCAAATTGAATCGGAACCCCCTGAATCAATTAGGTGAGATTCAATGATTCAGACATAGACACAGCTTTAAATGTTTCTTCTATATGCCTCAAGGTACCAGGTGGTTCATGAACGTTGAGATGGTGGGGCAGATAGAGCGTCCCATGGGACGGTCCCCAGTGCACTCAGCAGCAGACCCGAAAGAGGACCAGAAGCACTTCCAGTCCACTTCCGCATCCACTGCAGAGAGTGCAGGGGCCTCCCCCATTCCCCATCCCCCAGCTTGGTGACTGGTGCCTCCTGGGTCCAGGGGGGCACCCGGGGTCCTCCCCCCTGTGCTCAGGGGTGGACCCAGAAGTGGACCAGAAGTACTTCCGGTCCACTTCCGGGCCTGCCGCCAAGCGAGCGCTCCCCCCACCCACGCTCCTGTGGGATGCTCCATTGACCCCACCATCTCATCAATCACAAGCCATGCCTGGTACCTCAAGGTATATAGAAAAAGCATTTAAAACTGAATCAGCATCGAATCTTCAGATTTGGATTTGGCAAAATAGAATTGGGACAGTTATTTGAATCAAATCACTGTCCCCCCAGTTGGGCCAAATCCATGTTGAATACAGTCTGCTTTGCACACCCTTAATTATCCCTAAAACAGGCAAAACCTACTAAAATATATTAAAACTGTAAGAAATCCACATTTGCTTCCAATCCTCCTTTTGGGGTTTCTTTTGGTTGTCTTTTCTCTTTTTCAAAGCCTGTAAGAATTAAACAGCAGTTTTCTATTTTTCTACAAACCCTTATTAATGCACTGACATTTTGCAGATTTACCTTCTGTGCTATATTCTTGCATGCATTATGAAAGAATACAAGGGACCACCTATTCATATATATTGAATTAGTAGAAATCAGTGTCTGTGACATCAGCAGTAAGTATATAGCTTTGTAACCATATTTATTTTTCACTCTTTTCAGGGAACTCTCCTGTATGATCTAGACCTTGGAGATATGTACACAAAAATAATAAATATCTACCTCCTATATCTGTGAAATAGATGGATCATAGAATTGTAATGAAGAATAAGGAATAACAGTCTTCATTGTGCTATTTATCTAATCAGAAACATGAAAAATACATATTATACCTTGACCTGCATGTAGCTGGAGAGAAGGCTGCAATAATTATACCATTATAAGTAAGTTGGTACCAAATCAGTTTAATATTTTAAGACTAGCAAATTGCCCATCAAGAATGATGGGGGGTGGGCAGGAAGCTTGCTAACCCTAAACCCTCCCACACTTTGCACTGCTGCCACCTTCAAGAAACTGGTGGGGCAGGAGAAGTTTGCCCCGCTGTCTCCTTTGTCCCTCTCCGCCAGCACCCTGCTCCATCCACTCCATCACAAGGGTGCTCCACTGCCTCCAGGGACCAGGACCAGAATGGGGTGGGGGCCAGGTCAGCACTGCTGGCTTCACGCCCCATCTCTATCCCCACCATCGTGGCGGTGCTCCACAGCACCACCACCGCCTCCTGTCAGTAATGCTCTTGGAGCACTCTGATTGCTTGTTTTAGTAACATTCAGAGTGCTCCAAGAGCACTATGGACAGGCAGACAGACAGACTAAGCCCTTTATGATATCAGAATATATTCAGGATTTTCCCCAAATAATATTTCTTATATTTTATGCCTTACTCATTATAAAATACCATGTCTTATGCTTTTTCTGGTGCAACCATGCATTACCTCTACTGAAATGTAATATTTCAATTGCATTTTTCTTTTATAATATGTCCATAGCTTTTACATGGTATTTTTCCCCAGACATGATTTTCAATCTATAGGGCACGTGTACACATGCAGTGAGGCTGCTCCGACATGCTACAATTACAATTCACCAGAGGAGACTCGTTTAACCAAGTCCGCTGGAATCTTCAACGAGCTTCAGTTAAAGCACCCTGCCACCATTCTTCAGCATGGGAATGCTGGTACACAAGATGCTCTGGGCGCTTTAATTACAGCGGCTCTCAGAGCCACTCTAATTAAAGTGCTTCCCCCCCACACACACACAATTCTGGACCATGTGTATAAACACCTATGGTGTCCTAAGTTAAAAATTATTAAAAACAGTTACATGCATAACCTGATAAACAGCAATCCAATGTCAGAAATTCTTAGTGAATATATCACAGCACCTGTATACTGGGCAGACAGGAATATCTTCACATTCTCTTTCTTCATACAAGGTGTCTGGGCACTCCTGTCCCCCATTGACAGCATTCTGAATGATAATCCTATAGCGGGACTGTTTAATTCCTGTAGCATTGCCTGTAAGAGAAAAACATTTTTCTACCCAGAAAACCTGGCAACATGACTTAGTGCACTAGTACACCTCAGCTACATTTCTGCCTTAGGTTACAACTAAATGCATTTAGGGATGGATTCTGCAAAGTGCTGAACAGTCTGGCACCAATCCAGGAAAGAAAGGAGGATTAGCTCTATATAGTAAAGATACCATTACTTGCTGTACAGTTATCAACAATTCAAAAGAACGCCACTTGGCCTGCTCCTGGATCAATGTTCTAAGTGATAAATCACAGCATAATGTCTATTAAAGCATATCACATCAGACAAGGAAATAAGATGAGCATCTATTAAAAAGCATATTTGTGAGTTTTATATAGAAAAACATTATCTTGCCAGTTTTTAAGCATGGGGTCAATGCTGGAGGCCACATAATGCCACTAGAAACATCCTTGTAGTTTCTAAACATTAGAGAAAATTCCTTTCTAACACACACTGTAACCAAAGATGGGGAAATGCTATATTATACCTCCTTCTAATGCAAGGTTGTACAATCTAGAAACAAAGAATTTATCAGCAGAGAGATGTTGTTAGCCATTTTACTTGCAGTTAAGTGGAAGGCAGGGTAGCTTTGCACCTTATAGACTAACCAAATTAGATATGCATATAAACTGCACAAACTTTCATGGTTTAGTGAGTTTCAGCCCACAAAAGCTTGTGTTATATATATATATCACAGAAATCACAGAGAAGTATGGCTGCAAGGAACCTCCATAGGTCATCCAGTGCCATTCCCTCCCTGAGGTAGCTACAATCATCTCTATCCAAACCATCCCATTCAAATCCTACTGTCACCCTGACACAACAAAAGACCTAACACCCTACCCTAAAACAAAGGGACCACAACAGCCAACATCCTGCTTTTGTAAAAGGTTGTTAATATATGCTCAAGAGATCTCAGGTAGAGGGTCACATCCCCTGCTACAAAGGATAGGCTCCCCCCTCCACATGCACACAGTCCACACCAATCTGACCATAGCGTAAAATTCTTGCATGAAACCAAATATGGTGATCAGCCTGACCTTGAATGGAGTGGCAAGACCCTCTAGCTAGCAACCTCTGGGTTTAATTAAATACCAGCAGGAGCACTGCTACATCCCAGTCAAAATCCCCAGCCTTGGCTGCAGCAAACATCCAATGCCTCTGAGGAACGATAACCCAAAAACCTGATACATGTAGCAGAAAAGGTGGTGGAAAGGGAGGGTATTTTCTGACCAGTCCCATACAGCAATCAGCAAAGCCCAGAAGCATGGGAAATACCCATAGTAGAACAAAGGCAAAGCTATACCTAGATCATCCCTGACCAGTGGTTGTCCAGCCTCTTTTCGAACACCTCCAGTGATGGAGTTTACAACTTCCCTAGGTAGTCTATTCTACTGCCTCACTGTTCTAAGAGTGAACAAGTTTTCCCTGATATCCAGTCTAAATGTCCTTAGCTGTAACTTCAAGTCATTGTTCTGCATCCTCCTCTCTGCAGCAAGAGAGAAAAGGTGCATTCCCTCTTCTTTATGACAGTCTTTCAAGTATTTGAAAATTATTTCCATGCCCCCTCTTAAGAGCCTTTTCCTTAAACTGAATATGCCTACTTCCTTCAGCATCTCCCGATATAATTTGCTTTCCAAGCCCTTTATCATCTTTGTCGTCTACCTCTGGAAGATCTCTAACTTCTCCATTGCCTTTTTTGAAATGTGGAACCCAAAACTCCACATAATACTCTAGATGAGACCTAACCAGCACCAAGAAGGGAGGCACCACTACATTTCATTTCCTGCAGGTAAATGCTTCTACTGATGTAGCACAAAACTGCATTTGAATTTCATGCGGCCGCAAAACACTGTAGACTCATACTGAGCCTGTGACTTACCAGGATTCAGAGATCCTTCTCGCCAGCCATCTGTCACCTATTTTGTATTTGTCTTTAATTATTCTTCCAAAGGCATAGCACCTCCCATGTCATCACTGAACTTCATCCTGTTAGCTCCAGCCCAGCTTTCCAGTCTGTCAAGATCCTTCTGAATTGTGCTCCTATCCTCCAAAACGTTCACAATCCTCCTCAGTTTCATGGCATATGCAAAGTAGCTTAAGAAGCTTTCTATGTCAGTATCCAAATGCACTGAACTGCAATTGGCCGAGGACAGACCCCCATGGGACTTCACTCAAACCCCCTGCCATTCTGACATGGATCCGTTAATAATTACCCTTTGCTTGCAGCCATTCAGCCACTTATCTACCTACTTTGTAGTAGTTTTGTCCAGCCCACATTTCCCTCAATTATTTTTAAGAAGGTCATGCAGGACCTGGTCAAAAGCCTTGCTGTAGTCCAGATGCATTATATCCACAGCATTCCCTTCATCCAACCAAGTAGTTATTCCACCAAGGAAGGATATAGTTTGTTTGACATTATTTGTTCTTAGTAAATCTATGCTGTCTGTTCGTGATCAGCCTTTCCCCTCCTCAAGACATGAATAAAGGTCAGGATTGAAGGATGGCTTATTGGTAGGAATGTTTAGGAAAGTTCATAAAAAGCCCACTTTTAGGAGGTGGGAGTACCCACATGTCCTTTTAAAAATGTTCAGCTCCTACAGGATCAGACACACAACAGTGTCAAACTAATGCCAACTGAACAGAACCATCGAAGTCAAGAAATCCTAATAATGTTTGGATTAAATGAATATTTAGAGGTCATCTAGTCCAACTGGAAAAGTATACCTAGATTGAAGGTAATTAAGTATAGCTAGTTGCATTAAGAATGCCAGATGTTTGTCTAACTTCTTAGAGCCTGTCAATGAAGGCAATTCCAAAGGTAAAACTCTCATCCTTTTTTGTTCTGGACTTTCTTCAAACCGTCTACATCTTTCTGTGGTACCCAAAACTGATCACACAATACTCCAGAAGGCTCCTACAGTACTGAGCGAAGCTGAATAAGTATCTTCTATGTCTTACCTCTGACACAATGGTTAATATAGCCCTTATTAAGGATCTTCCTTTTTTGCAAAAGCATCACTGTTGACTCCATCAGTTTGTGACGCACAATAACCCCAAATCTTTTCCTGTGTGTTTACATAGGCAACTGTTCCACATTTCGAAGCCAGAAGCCCTGAACCGATCGCCTTGATAGCTGGCAGACTTTGTGGCCTCAGCAGCAGCTAGCAAGCCTGCAGCTTTCACCCCCCTGTGGCTTAACACACACAGTGTCACCCACATCATGAGCTTTGCTTGTCCACAGCTTGGGGTGCAGTTTCTCCTAAACCCCTGCACCTATCTCCTTGAAATATGGCAGACTTTGTGGCCTCACCAGGGGCTACCATCCCTGCAGCTTTGACCCCCACTGTGGCTTAACACATGAGTGACATGAGTTTTGCTTTTGAGAATTTGGGGTGCAGTTTCCCCCAAACCCCTACTCTTATCTCCTTGAAACGTGGCAGGCTATGTGGCCTCAGTAAGAGCTACCATCCCTGCAGTTTTTACCCCACTGGGGCTTAGCACACATACATGACATAAGTTTTGCTTTCAGAACTTTGGGGTGTGGTTTCCTAGAAACCCCTCCACCTATCACCTTGAACCTTGGCATGTGTCATGCTCTCAGCAGAGGCTATCATCCCTGCAAGATTCCTCTGAATCAGCCAAAAGACAACAAAGTTGCAGATATTTCATTGATTCCCCATTATACGCTATGGCCGAATTCCAAATCTTTTCTGAATTGATTTGGAAGCCCCAAATTGATATGGAAAGCCTAAAACTTCTCACAATACAATTTGGATTCATAGATTCAGCATTTGTATCATCTCTGAATCTGAATCATGATCTGAAGCTTTGCACAGCCCTAATAAACAGATGTCCTTAGAGCAGGATCAACTGTGCTGAAATGTGTCATCATTGGATGGCACGGATGTCTCCTGTTGTTTCAAGTCAAAGCACAGCAGTGTGGTATGTATACCCAGGTGATTTCTAGGACTTCTGCCACGTGATGTCTGGGGCTCACCTCTGCAAGTGAGGAAACCTGAGTAGGCGACTTGAGGCCTTTAGGGACCCAATTCTCTGGGCTGCCTCTGCTCTCCTACCATAAAGCAAACAGATGTATGCCTTAAAAAAGCAGCACAATTCTTTCCCACTTATTGTTGTAGCTACTATTTAGGGTATCTGTGGTACAAGGGGTATGGATGTCTGCTTGCTTGGATTGTGTGCCCCTGTAACAGGGAGTAAGAGGTTTCTGTTACTTTAAGGGAGAAAATGCAGCAGAAAGAGCCCCAGGCAGCTAAACAGGGGTTAGTTGCAGGAGGGAAGGCAACAAAGAGAGAGACTGCAGCCAAGACAGTTAGTTGCTCATTAAGATAAAGGGGCCCACCTACCAGTCAATGGAACAACTAACCAGCAGAGGCAGGGCATGGGGGGTATATAAGCTCACAGCCTGAACCAGGGCAGTCAGCCTGGTCCTTCAAGCTGCAGGGAGCAGAGCTCTGCCATGAGAAGGCAGTTGCTGGGTGTCTGTCTGAGATCTTGCTATGCCTGGGAACAGGAAGTAAGGAGCTAGGGCTTGCAGGGAACTAGGACCCAAGATGAGTAAAGGCTTTAGTGTACAGCCAGTGAGCCAGGCATTTTAGTAATAGCCAGAGTGATTAAGTTTTGTTGGACTGACCGGTGGTTTGGATTGGGCTAAAGCGGGGGGGGGGGGGGGCGGGGGGTCCCACCCCTGCCCTAGCAGAGCGAGGTCTGGGCTAGGGGTCCAGTGCACAAATAGGGAAGAGACAGGTCCAAGAGGCCCAGTGCCCTATCAAGGCAGAGAGAGGGCCAAGGGGCCTAATGCCCTACCAGGGTGGAGTCAGGGCCAAGGGGCCCAGGGCCTGAGCAAGGTGGAACCAGGGCCAGGGGCCCAGCACCCAAGCGGGTGAGCTAGAAAAGGACTGTAGCTGGACGAGCTATGGCCAGAGCCCAAAAGGGATGAAACCAGGGGCAGGGGCTCAAAGCCCAAGTGGAGTGAAATCCAAGAGGACAAAACCAGGACCCAAAAGGGTGAGACTAGGGCTTGGCCTAGAAGGCGAGTCAGGCATAGTGGACCTTAGGTTAAGAGGACCAACAAGAGGAAGGGGGAAGAGGCCTGGGGTGGGGGGGGAGCAAAGTATCCCATTCGAAGGATTGACCAAAAACATTCATGGCATAGGTGGGGCTTCAGGGGAGGTTAGAGGCTACAAATACCCCAAAAGACAATAGGTGCCCTGGGGGCATGGACAGGCCAAGGGGGCCCACCAAGCATGAGGACAGGAGTGGGACTGGTGGGGTACAAGAAGGATCTGTTGACAGAAAGGAGGACTAGGGCTCACTCTAAGACCTTTGAACAGGCTCTCTTCAAGGTGTGGCAGGTGGATGGAAAGGGTGGGTATTAGAGGTGCCCAAGCAAGGCAGGAATTATAGCCATCAGTGGGCACCATGACTGCCCCTAGGGCCTAGTCCTGTTATAGCCGCTAACACGATTTTGTGGTAGCATAAAGATGGTGCCTGTTTCCAGCCTCAAAGAAGCAAAATGCTTCATTCCATTATAATCTAGACTGAACGTAAAATACTTTTATGTCTTCCTTTATATCAAAGTTAGGCTGATCATCTTATAATTCCTCACATCTTCCTTTTCCTTTTCTTGAAAAAAGGTATAAGTTTGCCTTTCTCCAGTCCTCTGGGGCTTCTCTGTCCTCCATGAGTTCCCAAAGATCATTATTAATGTTCAATGATTGCTTTAGTTCCTTAAGTACTCCAGGTTGAATTTCATCAGACCCTGTCAATTTGAATATATCTAACTTATCTAAATGTAATCTATCCTATTATTTCCCTATTTTGCTCTGCAGTGCTATCCCTTTATAAAACTAATTGAATTAAGTATCTGGTCACAGTTAATCTTTTTGGTGAAGACTGAAGCAAGGAAAACACCGGACATGTCAGCTTACTCTGTGTCGTCCATTATTTGCTCTCCTTCCCTATCAAGTAACAGGCATGACTTTTCATTTGTCTTCCTTTTACTTCTAATGCATGCAGAACTTCACTCTCACTTTTTGCATGATTTCTTTTGATTGTCAGCTTATTGAAGAGGTCATGATGCAGCTCTTCCCTCCGCCCGCATTAGTCAGAGTCACATCTAAAATTATCGCCTGCTAGTAGCTTTCTGCACCTTCTGACACAAAGATTTGTCCCAAAACAGTCCAAAGACTTGAAACACTAGTCCTAGAAAATTACTTTCCCAAAAGCTATCTACAAAGATATCACTTTAAAAATGTATTGGAGACATTTTAAAAAGTTCTATGTAAATCTAAGTAAAAAGTAATTTATACTTTCTGCTTTGATAGCACCACACTCTCTGTGAAACCATTTTCTTTCTTTAGGATCCTTTAAAGATTTATGCACTATTTATACAAAGTTTCTACTATTTAGAAAAAATATATAGTACATTATATTGTGGAAAAGAGTAAAATTTACCAAATCAATGAGCCTTATCCCTAGTACAATGAATGCCTCCCTTGACAGACTGTGCAGTTAGTTGAACTGTATTATGCAAGCTCCATAATGCAGCATTTTTGCATAGAGCCAAATCCTGAAGTCTTTACGTAAACTCCCACTGAAGCAGATGAGAGTTATTCTTTGCATGGTTTGAAGACAGATGTGGGCAAACAATCATTAAAATTAAGAACTAAAGGAAAAAAATGCATAATTCAAATGGGATTTAGCTACAGAAATTACTTTCTTATTCAAATCTGTTTTTCATCACACAGCAGCAACCCCACTAGCAAATAGTATAAAAATTACACACAAATGAACATTAAAGGAGCATCAATAAGGTTGAAAAGTCAAATACTAAAGGGCTAGGAAGTGCCAGAATTAAAGTTACTTGTTGTGTATGCATTATGATACAGTCTTTAATTACATGACCACATGTTACTTTTTTCTCATAGAACTCCTGCCTTCTTCAATGCACGGGCTGGACCATGTTCACTTCACAGCAGCTATCCTATATTTTTACCATAATTATTTAATGCATGTCTTCCTTATTACTTCATAATTTTCACAATGTAATCTGGAAAGCAAATCTCCTCATGGGCTTTTCTCTGGTGCTATTTTGTCTAGATACCCTATAAATTGGGATCAATTTATCTCTAAAACATTCTGTGAGGGGTGAGGGCAGTATCATCCCAGTTTTAAGTCTGGGGAATTCTGGGTCTTAGATAGTGAAGGAAAAAAATACATTAATTTTGGTACCCAATTTGAGGACACCTTATGGAACATTATGTTCAAAGTTCAGCACCTACTGACATCAATTCAGTTGTGACTACTCAGCATTTTTCATATCAAAAGAATCAGAAGTCAGGCATCCAGAAAGTGAAGAATAAACAAGTGAGCACCTGTTAAAAGTTTAGTATAAACAGCCTTTAGAAAAATCGAACTACCCGTAGCAATTTAATTGCCTTAATCATGAGCTCACTCTTTCCCTTCCTCCAATCCTCCATCTCATTTACTAGCTTCAGACTCCTAGAACAAATGAGGCAGGGGCCCCACCAAAATCTCCTATACTACTAAACCCTAACCATTGCCAAATTTGTCTCTGTTAAAAAAATGTGGTATTCAAACAGTTCAAAATGTCATCAGAATGTTTTAACATGGCAAAACAATGTTTTTTTCCTCTGGGCACCTTTGTCTCATGTGGTTTCAAATCTGATCTAAGCCACTGGTGAAATAAATTAGATACCCATTTCTCACAAACACATAGGGGTGAAATGACACAATGCAATTAGATCATGTGAAGAACACTTAAAATTTGAATGATCACACATTAAGGTCCATTAACAAGTGCTAAGTGGCCTTTAGGTTTCTTAAAGTTATGCCAATTTGGGCAAGGATTATCTTTGAGCTAAACTATCTAGCTCAAGTTAACTTAACTTCTGGGTGTTGACCTCAGATACAACCACCAATCTGCAGTCTTCCAGTATCCCAAGAGGCACTGGTCCCAGGTGGAATAGCTATCATCCAGGACTCTACAGCCCACTACAGCTGGTGGATGGGATGGGGTGAGTGAAGAGGGAGGGAAAAGAGGCAAAGAGGGCTAGGGGAGGCAGAGGGAGAGCAGCAAACCAGATAGGTGAAGGGGGTACGACTGGAAGCAGGAAGAAGAAGGAAGTAGGGGGAAGAGGCGAGTGGGTGCAGGGCAAACTGCTAGACTGCTGCAGCTGAAGCTTAGATTGCTAGGCTTCCTTCAGGTAGGTTGCTGCCCCCTCCTGCCCCCTTCCCCTCAAAACTGCCCCCTCAATTCCCAGATCACTTCCCTGGCACCCAAATTGCCCCCTTGGACATGCATTGGCCTCTCCAACCCCAGTTCACTGCACTGCCATCCCAATCAGTCCAACAGTGGTGGAGATTCTGGTGGCTGCTCCTGGGGTCCCTGAAGACCGTGCTGCCCCTGCATGCCCAGACCCAGCCTCTGCCAGGCTCTTCAGCTGAAAGGGAAGAAAGGAGGAGGGAACAGGGGAGAGAGCAAGGAGTTGCTAGGCAGCTGTAGGGCCTGGTGGGGGCTGGATCTGGATCTGGATGTGCAGGAGCTGCAGGAAGCCTGGGAGCAGGCAGGAAGGGGCAACCGCCCCCCTCAACCTGTGCTTCCATCAACACTGCTTTCAGGCTGATTGGGGTATCAGGGCAATGATTCAGGGTTGTGGGGAGGGGGGAATCTGGGGTCAGATGGGGGGCAGCAGGGCAATTTGGGAGGCAGAAGGACAGATTAAAATTGCATGGAGTATCCATTCCCCCCATCTTCCCTAGCCTATGCTGTGACTAGAGAGCCACACATCAGGGCAGGTATGGAGCAGACTTGCAGCCCTTAGCCAAACACCTGCTCACCAGCCCTCTGTCTGCAGGTCTGAGCTGGGCACATTAGAAAGGATATTAACCTCAAATGTTTGACTGATCACTAGCACCACTTAACCTTCACACAGATAAACATTAGGTAGAATTAGCACTTGCTTACTCTAACATGTACTCTCACCCTAAGAGTGACTCGCAACAAAATTGTTCATTTTTACTCAGGACAGCAAAGGCCTGGAGCAACAGGAGTATAACACACTTATATACACTGAAAGAGCACAGAAAGTGGGAGTTTGCTAATAACCTACATGTAAAACAAAGTTCGGCTCTATGTTTCTGTTTTCACAAGCACAAAAATTTACCAAGTTTACTCAGAGTTATGATAAATAAACTTAAATGTATTTTCTCATCTGTATGAAATTAATTTAGCATGTATAAATACCAACTGCCATTATTAGAAATCAACTGAAAAAACAACCCTAGGGCACATCTACATGAGATGCTCTGTTGTCAGGATGACGAGCTATGGTGATCCAGCTTGTCATTATGGCAACACAGCACTGGCAGGCACTAACTGTGGCCATACATAGATGAAATGAGGGGCATATGTGTATGACACTTTAAAGTGGGTTAAATGCTGTTGCACTGGTTTAATTGTGTTGGTGTTTGCATGCGTCAGTGGTGTATTGTACAGTAATTCCACAATTAGCCGCTGTAGCAAATTTGGCAGTGTAATGCACCTTAAATGACTTGTGGCACAGCAAACTAAAACTCCTCCAAGGGAAGCACTGGGCTCCATGCAGCTCAGGGGCTCTGCAGGAAGCCCATGCAGGCAGCCTGGCAGCAGCCTGGGAAGGCAGGCTCCACCCAAGATATTTTTTTTTCTCCCTGGAGCCTGTCTGCCTGAAGTGCATGGGGACCCAGTGTTTTTCTCCATGGCTATGGTGCCCCCCAGGACTGCCCGAGCCAGGTGCCTGTGGGTGGGTGCCGCCAGGGAGAGGGGGGACTGCCACTGCCACAGAGGGAAGCACCAGCCCGCACCCCTCCCCCAGCCCAGGGACCACTTTGCCCACCAGCAGCTAGGCCACCCCTCCCTGCTGCCACAGAGGCAGGTAAGTTTGAGTGTGCACACGACATGGGGGTTTAAAGGGTCCTAGATTGAAGTAGTATTTTTAAAAACCCACTGCTTCAATTTAGGGCCCCCGTTTTGTCTACACTCACCCTGTTGTGATGCTGCTGCTACCATGCAGTAGCTTGCTGCTCATCAAAAATGACCCATGCATTGTTTAGTATTTCAGCAAGTACTAAATGACTGCGCAGTACCAACTCCATAGTCAGGGACATATGTAGACATGTTCCTAGTTATTTAAAGTTTTACATTATGATGACCCTGTAAGATATTGTCAGCGTGCCAAACACTCTCAATAACAATTTCTTCTCAAAAAAGACACAAAAAATTAAGGCCACTGTCATATTTACATTACTCAAAAATGGTATTTTAGGGATGTAACTATCCCTTCTCACTTCCCCAGGTTAGTCCAGACAGATGATTCATATGGCAAATTTGAGCTAAAAGAATGGATGCATCTGGCAGGTGATAAACTAACTCTAGCACATTCCAGAAGTTTCATATTCTACAACCTACATGTAATCTTTTTTTGGTTCGAATTTTCATCTTTATCCTCAAAAGCCAATCACACAAATTTCATTTTAGAAGACTAAAGTGAATAGAAGTCACTGTGCAATGTCTGAAATGGCAGAAGCAATTACTTTACTTGCCCCAAAGTTTGTATTCCTGAGTCATCACAGGTGTGTGATTCAATTGCCATTCTTTTGTGAATGATGTTGTCCATGCATCTGTTGTTACCCCAAGAGCAAGGCTCTCGACACTTTTCAAGTATGTGATAACCTGCTGCAAAGAGAGTGCCTGATGTCTGATGACATTTAAATGCAAGGAAAATGCCAATTTTTAATGTTAGACAGCAAAGTTGGATGCAGTTTTCTCAGCTGAACCATAAACAGCTGAACTGGTAAAACGCTGTGTAAACCTGATTTTGCAATTGCATGTTTGCCTAAGCTCTGATCTTATGCTGGTACACATTTAATTTTAAATCTATCATGCATTGCCTGCTCTTGCTTGATCTGTAGCTTAGTTATTTACCATCTGTATATTGTTTTCATTAAATACAACTGCTGTACAAAAAAACAGAAACCCTGACAACCCACATACACAGAATGGTTTCTAACTTTCAGAGCATGCCGCAGTTTTAAACGGGCAATGAAAATTTTAAAAAAGCATCTTATAATGCAGCTATATCAGTAACAAATCTAGCAAGCAACTCACTCCCACACCAAGAAGTTTTAATTTAGAATTATATTAAAATGATAACACCGACAAGGAGGTTAAATAATTAATTTCTTCTCATTTTAATTGTAGATGATTATTTAATAAACAAAGTAATCTACCAGGTAATTTATTCCATTTCTTTATAGACAGCTCATTTAATGTCCAAAAATAAACAGCTAATTAAAATAGGATTCACTGATTTTAAAAGCTACTCATTTACCTAAGAAATCTAACTAAGATCGGGTTATGTGTCCACTGAGATATTTGGAAGGTGACAAGGACGGTGGTAAAAATGGAAGTATTTTGATACCAAAAGACAGTTTCACCCAACAACAAATTTAATACAGAGTTTTGTACTGCCATGGGGTATGTACAAGTGTTACATTTAAATCAATCTAACAATGGTTAGGTCAGTCTAAATGTTCGCTCATGCAGATGCTTGCAGGGCTAAATCTGCCAAAAAATGGTGTGCCTGATTTAGGCTCGAGAAAGGATTGACTCAATCTTTGATGAGGTGAACCCAAACTAGCAAATGCCTATACGCACCAGCAGCATAGCCCCAGGGCTGGGGAAGCTCAGCCACTCACCCCAGCCCTGGGGCTATGCTGTTCCTAAACACATCGCCTTTCCTCCTCCCCCAACTCAGACCTATTTTTAGCTCCCCCCAAGTGCCATCCCATCCCATCCTGCCCCCACAGCATCAGGCCACACCACCTCCCCAAGTTACTTACCTCAAGCTTTCCACACTACTCCCAACAGTAGCAAATGCCTGTAGGGACCATTCCCACTCTAGGTGCCTTGTTACGTGGTAATTCTGGGCAGACCCTAGAGCTCTTAACCCTTGGATAGTCTGCACATTAACACTTGCAACTAACTTTAAGCACTTGCTAAGCAGTGTTGCCACTTCAGGATTAGCTCTGATCTGCGCTACCCAGTTCTTTCTGCAGCCATGCTAGGGGACACATGCTTGTATAGACCCTACCTGTCCCCCTCCCCTGCTGGCCCAGATCAGGCCCACAGCCCTCTACCCATCACCCTCTCCAGCACCCCAAATTCCTGCTCACTTCTTCCATGCCCAATATCCTGTTTACCTGTGCTGGCCACCATCCTGCTGTGCCAGCTGTGCAAGCTGTTTAACCCTTCCCTTCCTGCTCCCCTGAGACAAACAACAGGTGATGCTCCATGGGTGGAGGCAAGGGGTCAGGAGGCAGAGGGGAACCCCAAGGGGCAGGAAGGGAGCCCTGAGGCTAGGGGAAAGCCTGGAATTTGGGGGGAGGTTACATTTCAGTTCTTCAAGCCCCTGCTGGCATGCAGTGTGACTGCTTCAAGCTTGTGCTTGTACAAACTCATCAACTTTTGCGCATCTCACAGCATAAAGTGTAACAAGGCTCGAGGTTTATAGCAGGTGTCCCAAACACTTGCACATACCTATAAATGCCACAAACAGACAACAAATCATTATAGAGTATGCTAAAGACTTAATGTAGCAACACTTATCTGCTAAATGAAAAAGATAAATGGTGTTTTACGTAGAAGTTGAAAGCCTTGATTCAGATCAAATGAGCGCTGCCTCATGTAGGCAATTTAGATAGACAGACACATAGACATACATCAGGAGAAGGGTGACAGGGTAGGTTTCTGATACTGAAGACAGAGTACCGAGATTTGCAGATAAAGAGAATTTTTATTTGCGGATCTGTTTACAAGGGTCCAATCACCAACTGCAAGTCTCCCTTTCCCACAAGTGCCCTAATCGTTCTTTGAACTACAACCTAGAAGTACAAAAATTACCAAAAATGTTAAAATTGCATTTCTGGACCCAATTCTTGATCCCTACAAGGAGGGTCATGTGCACAGATCTTTACAGATGTATGTATCACTACAAGCAAAAACAACGCAAAAACAACAGCAACAAAAATCACCACCCATGTACTCTCCATGTCTGATCTTCTCCTTTCATTGAGAAGTGATGGGCAGACCCATAAACCACCTCTTCCTTGGACCCTGAATAGGCTCCTCTCTACTCTTTTCTACTCCCACCCCAAGAACCTTCAAGAGCTTTTTACCATGAGCAGTGTTTCTGTCCAAGTCTTTCCCTAGCAGGGCATTAGCCTTGCCCATCTCCCTCCTCTGAGCCTCCCTGCTTCCATATCAATTCCTTATCCCGTGCCCCTTCCCCAAATGCCGGTAGCAGCCTTTGCTGTCATCAGCCAGGACTTAATTCAGTGCCAGCAACTCAGCTGCAGAATCAGTTGTAGCACAGCCAGAAACTGCTCTTGAGAACACAAGAACCTCTGTCCTCAAATGTCAACTGGATTCTTCCAGTGACCGTCCCTCATCACTCCCTGACGAAAGCAGACCCTTTTAGGACCAAAAATTCACGAGCTTCATTGCAAACAGGGAAGACTCTCCCATTTAATCCTGAGGTTTTATGACAGGTTCCTCTGTCCTCCCATTACTCCCTGAAGTATTGAGAAAAATAAGTAACTGTACTCCGCATCCAGCATCATACTTTAGTCAGGATCCTTGCTCCTGCCCAGCTTTCCTTCATAAACCCCAACCAGCCTCGAGACTCTGCAATGGCATTGCAAAACCCAGAAGCAACTGTTAGTGGGAGTTATACTGTTAAAAATCCTTGCTTTCAGAGAATAAAGTAATGTTTAGTGAGCCGAATTTTACCTTGAATCATTTAGTCCACACCTCTATTAGCAGGGATTCTACTGCTTTTTCCTGTTTCAGATTTACTAGGGCTCCGCCATTTCACTTGGAAAAAAATTATCATTCTAAGCAGAGCGAAGTGTTAGTATTTCTTTCTAATTTTACTCTGAATTGTCTGTTTCTTAATTTCTGGAAGCACTGCACATTGGAGTTGGGATCCCTCCCTTCATACCCTCCCAAAAACCGTAGTAGAAAACACCAAGACCATAATTGAGAATGGCAATTCCTTGCCTATTAGTGTTATGCCAAGCACTTCTACTGAAGCAACAACCAGACCCTGGTATAATCACTGCCCATGTAAACACAGGGGGAGATTTCCAGGTGTCCTTATTTGGTCTTGGGTGCCTGAATCTCTGGGTCACTACTGAGAATCTTCTTCTTCCACAGGTACAATATATATGGTTGCAGGTAAAGAGGTGAGTCTAACAAAAAAGTTGGAAGACTGCATTTTAGGGAGCAAGTACTAGGTATGAAAAAAATGGGGACTGTAACTGCTTAGGTTAATTAGGGCTTTGGTTAAATCAGATTTACCTGAATTTAACACAAATCAGAAACTCTACTATTTGATTTTCTGAGAGTAAAATCATTTGTAGCAAACGATGAGTTATTTTAACAATTCGTAAGAAACACTTGGACCCCTCTCACTAATCTGCAGGTTAATACAAATTAGAACTTTTCCTACAGTGACAATTCCCTATCTAACCCTGCATAAAATCTGGAGACAACACACCTTTTTGCTTTCTTACTGGTATATCTATTTAAGGTAACACAGCCTTTGAGTTACACAGAAACATGTGAAGTATGATTTATATTGGAATCCATTGTGGATGAGATTCAGTTTGATGCATTCATTTTACATCGCATTTATCCTCTTTTTAAGCAGCTTACCATGTTGGCATGTTGTAGGGCACTGTGTCCACTCACTGAAAGGAGTAACAACACAATCTTTCTTGCATAGGAGCAAACATGGACGCACTGTTTCAGGTCTGATGGACTCTGGACACCTATTAATGCAATTATAAATACAACACATAAGTGTCCTTGAAAGAAAATATTCAGGAAAGAAATCAGCTAAGCAAAACAATAAAGAGTCACATAGCTGGAATTGAACTCCATACTACAAGTCAAAGAGAATAGCAAGATAGCTTTGAGTTTGGTTCTAATTTCATTTTTGTTCAGCGTGGGCCAGTTTTTCTTCCTATTTGCTTCAAACTCAATTCATTTTACTGATGTTGCAAAGGTGAAAAAAGCACTAAAATCTGGCCCAATGACTATGAACACGGTAAATAAACAAACTCTCTCTCTCTCCAAACTACATGCAATTTTCAATATAATGCAGGAAAGAAAAAGCACCATAGTTCACAACTGCTACATTTATTATTAAGGAATTTAAAGGGATGTCTATGTGGTTAGGAGTAGGACTTCTTTCTATATTAGTAACTGCTGACTGCAACAGCCCTCACACTACCCTAATTCATGCCTCTGGGATGACACAGCTTGACCCCACTTCAGCAATTAAGAAGGTATAAAAGTGCCTTAAAACTGCTTTTGCAATTGCCATTCCTAAGCTGCCCTGTGGGTTCTTCAGGCACAGCCCAAGATCTGGACCTTTATCTTTATTTGAACAGGGGTCTAATATTTTCTCCAGTATCCTATACTAAAAAGTTCTTTGTGATTTGAATTCAAATTCAAAATCCTACCTAAAAAAATGAAACATGCATTTAATAAAAGATCACATGTAGAAAGAGCCACATTTAATCATGGGAAAGAGGGGAAAGGGGCATTCTCTGTCCAAGGAACCTCAGCTCTCTCAGAGGTCAGCCCTTCCTAATCTCATTTAATTTTCAGATAGACAGGCTGCTTAAGAATTAACCATTCTCTTCATATTTAAAACAATTACTGATGCATCACCCCCCAGCTCTAGTTACACTGCCATGGTCAGTCAGTCAGAGAAAGAACTGCGATTCTAGAGCTCTAGTGTCATTTCTTTTAAACATTGTTTATTCTTTTTAGGAAATCCAGAAATTACTATATTATTGAAATACTGAAAGCTTATCATTAAATTCAGAAACTGCTTTTCAGTAACTTCACAGAGCTCCTGAGTTTTGTTTTGTTGGTTTTTTATTTTTCTTTGACATTTGCCACTAAAAAATACTTAAAAGCACAATAAAAAAACTGAACATCATTCTTGTAGGATTCCCTTTTAATGGTTCAATAGCCTTTATGTTACTAATATAATCCATCCCATTACACTACACAAATATAACACTGACTCACCTATGTAATCATTCTACAAAGAAACATTTGCACTGAGTTCTGAAGATGCAGCCAATAATTTCCCACAAGATAATCCATGTTTTTTTTCTCCAAGATGTATCTCTAGTCCAAGACCTATTCCCCTGCACGTACTACCTGCATATTTGCTTTCTTATTTCAGTTCCATTTCCCCCAAGACTACTTTAGATCACAAATGGGCATACAACTACTTTACACTCTATATCATATTACAAATGATGTAACTCAATGATAAATTTCCAGCATAACAACGGACACTAAGCATTTGTTCCTTTGCTCAATTAATCTCATTAACCTTAAGAATCTTAATTAACTTTATAGAAGTCAACACAGTCTGCTCATATTTAGCAGAACTGTTCTGAGAGATACAATAAGAAATGAAACTAGGTTGTAAGTCTCTAAACTCATTAACAGTGCAAAAAGTAATTAGCAAGGTCTTTATTTTTTGATATTAGGGAAAACATCTGTGCAACTCATTTTCCTTAGTTAGCCAGCAAACTAAGCGCTCAGGATCAGGATAGGCACAGTACCAAATAATTGGTTTTATCGTGTTCACTGAAATAGCAATATAAATCAACAGAATTATGTATTTTGTATGTCAAGTGGTCCTACCTCTTTAAAGTGCAAACATAATACCAGCAATATTTATTAATTCACTTTTAAGGGAGCCTTGTTAAAAATATGTTGATACACTGTTTTGTTCAGTTCCAAGTTATATTTTCATCGCAACTGCCTTGTAGCAAAAATGGTTGCAAAAAGCACGAAAAGGAGCATTCAGAGGAAAATGTCTCAGCCATCAAAGAGATCCACTTTCAGACATACAAATAAAATGGGTCTGGCTAATTGATTTTGTTATATAGTAGGATCTTTCTTTTAAGGTAGGAATAAAAACATTTTCATACTGCAGTTTTCCTAACACATTTCTTTCTACATTTTAATGTGTTTTAACTAGAAATAATCTCTCAAGGCAAACCTGCATTTGCAAGAATCTGTCTTAATACCTTTTATTCATAACCTGGCCAGAACTATTCTTCATGCAAAGGACCTTCCTTGTCTGTATACCCACTCCACAAGTAGCTTCTCCATTCCAGCTAATGGTGGCATTGAGGGCAGTTACCAAAGTGTCTTCAGAACAAGGACCCCACGGAGAAGCTTCCCAATAGAATTGAGTGCAAGGGTGATCATTACAGAAGCGATATTCCTGCAGGGCTCGACTAGGAGGACACAGTTTTCCTCCTGAAAGAGAATAATATATTTTAAATTGTACAAAGTCAGAAAGAGATGTGAAAATGATAGTTTTGTTTTCCATGGTTTGAACTCTTTTTTCTTTTGTAAACAGACTTGTTGATCTTTATGGCTGTAGCATTAGCTTTGCAAATATTGCTCTTCAGCTAAAACAGCCTGCACAAAATTGTAATGAAATAACACCAAAAAAGTGTGATGTGTATTTCTAATTCACCATACTGATGCTGCTATTCATAGGTTAATTGATTCCATTTAAATCTCAACATCACCCTGAAAACACACAGCTGGTTTTAAATAACTTACTTAAACACTATCTTTATGTTCATTCTACTTGCTAATTTGTCCAGGATGAATAATAATTCCTTTGAATACTTGGTCTTCATTCATGCAATGACCAAAAGAAATTAGGGTCCTTCCTCCACATTTGCAATGCAGCATCTTACTTTCAAACCTTGCAGGAAGGCCAGTGACAGAAGTTACCGAAAATTCCTCCTTCAGTGGTAAAAACTATTCAGGGTCTTACATCAGTTCCTGGAGGCTTGATATATATTTTCTCATAGCCGTGATCATACAAGCCAAGAATAATGAACTTGAAGCCTTTGAGTTTCCAGCTTTTATTTTTCAGAGTTATTTGCAAAATGATCTGGGTTTGCAGAATTGTTTGAATGAACATATAAATATTTTGCTATGCTACAGTACGCAGTCACCTTTGAAAAAGTTTAAAACCAAAACAAAGTGCAGGAGTTTAACTACCTCCCTCCAGAAATGGTAACATTCCAATCTACATCTTGATTTTTTGCATTAAAGGAACAAATATTAACAACTATAAAACCTATAAAATAATAGGGTAAACAATAAATAACAACACACATCAATTTAAGAATTCAGGGAGTTAATGATATTAAAGATGAAAAATCAAGTAACCTGCAACATGGCAAAAGCATAAAGAGATAGATTTTCTTGTAACTAAAGGGATACGCTTGTAGGCTATCAGTGCAAACTGCACAGCAACAGTAAATGGCTTATATTTATTGACAGTAAGTGTTTCCATTCCCATTTAAAATAAGAACACTGCTTTAGCTGTGGCTGTCAACTGGGGATACGCATACCTCTAGGGGTACTTAAAAAGGTTGTAGGGGGTATGCAGACCTGATGTGGCCAATAAATGCCACCTGCATATGCACAGCTGCAGTGCAGCACAGAGGCAGCCAGGTGACCAGCTGGGTTCAGCTGGTGTGTTGTGAGGGAAGGGGCCTGGGGGGTTAGGGGGCAGATTGAGGCCGCAGCAGTGGAGGAGGGAGTGGGGCTGGGGTTGGGGCTGGGGCTGTCCAGCCAGGGTGAGACAGCAGACTGAACCATGTGGGGGGTGGCTCCCACTGCACGCAGCCCAGGAGGGCATGGAGGGCATGTGCCCCCAGATCTGCATGCAGGCCAGGCTGTGCTTCTTCTGCGGGCTCGGGCCAGGGCTGCACCAGGGTCTTACTGGCAGGGGCTTGGCTAGGCTGCACTTTTGGCATGCAGCAGTGGCACAGGGAGGGGGCTACAGGCAGGGCTGCAGCCACTCCAGAATTTGTCATAGCACCCCCTAACACTCCCTTCCAGCACCACTGCCGCCTGCCTCGAGCATAGCCTGGCCCAACCCTGGCCGGTAACAGCCTGGCACCAGGCCCATCCTGCAGCAGCAGCCCACCCTGCCCCACGTGCAGGTTCAGGGGCACGTGCCCTCCCAGGCTGCATACAGCTGCAGGAGCCACTCCCCTCATGGCTCAGTTCCATGCCCTGCCCCCGTGAATTCAGGAGTGGCTGCAGCCCTGCCTGTAGCCCACTCCCAGTGCCATTGCCATGTGCCCTGAGCACAGCCCAGCCCCGCTACCACCAGGAAGAGCCCAGTGCAGCCCCAGCCCCAACCTGTAGTGGCCTGCCCTGCCCTGCCCTGCATGCAGATCCAGGGGCACATGCCCTCTATGCCTTCCTGGGCTGTGTGCGGTGGTGGGATCTACTCCCTGTGTGGCTCAGTCAGCCACCCCACCCTAGCTGGGCAGCCCCTGTCCTACTCCCTCCTCCTCTGCTGGGGCCTTGATGTGCCCCACTCCCTCTCCCAGCCCCTTCCCTCACAACATACTTACCAGCCAAACCTGGCTGCTCTCCTGGCTGCCTCTGCGCTGTGCTGCAGATGCACACATGCAGGCAGTATTTATCAGCCACATAAGGTTTGCATACCCCTTACAACCTTTTTAAGTATGCCTAGGAGTACGCATACCCCCAGTTGACAACCACTGGTTTAGAGATTTAGGAAACATTTACTGAAAAGTTTAAGCAGCTGTATGATCCAGCTGGATATTGAGAAGAGAGCTGCAAGTACACTCTAGTGGAGAACAGAAGTGATCTGAACACAGGTTTTTAAAGGATGAGTGGCATAGCATACAAAAGCATTACATTCTTTTCTGTTCAAATCATGGTGATAAGCATTCTTCAAAAATAAACATTTAGAAAATAAACATTTAGAAAATAGTTCAACATTTTGTTGTTAATCAACAGTTAGCCAAGGTGGCTTGTGTAGGCTGTAAGTGAACGTATATTAGTAGAAGTCCTGTGGCAATGAATGCATGGAAGATGACAGATTCTCATTGTTTATTGGAGGTTCTACCCAAGAATTGGGAGAGAGTGGCAGTTCTACATAAAAGCAATATTGGCCATAGCTTTTTTGGTATTGTCAGGATTAGTAAAGCAGACAGTTAGGACTGACTCAGGTGTCCATTAGAATTAATGGAGGTACACCGTATATACAAAAGTGTCATTTTGCTTGTGGTATTCAGACACAGATAAAACTATAAGAAGGGCAATAGAACTGTCAAATCCAGTTTTAGCCAATGAAAATGTACTAGATACCAGATCAGATAACAATCAATTGCAAAAGAAGTTATTAATCTTTGTAGGTTTTAGTCTTTCAAATTTCAGCATACATTCCTTCAGGATCAATACAGAAACATCAGAAGTATCAAGGGGTCCAGAATGTAGGGTACAGGAAATTAAAATGATATGATATATTTAAATCTGTCCCTGCAGCAGGAAGTGGACAAAGTGTGGGATAGACTGTTTCTGTGATTTCAGGAGGCAACCCAAACAAGGCCCATGTAATCTGTGGGTTCTCTGCTGTGCACTGTGCCTAAAGACAACAGCCAGACTGAGTTTAAGATCCTAAGGGGAGGAATGGGGGAGGTCACCAGACCTCAATGTCTAGTTGGAAAAAGGTATCAAATGGGATTCCCCAGGGATCTGTCCTGATTCTAGTACTGTTGAATGTCTTCATTAATTATTTGGATGATGGAATTGAGTGCACACTTCGAGCAAATTTCTAGATGGCCCCAAATTGGGTGGAATTGCAGACACTGGAGGATAGGGCTAGGATCTAGAATGACTTAGATAAAGTGGAAAAATGGTCTGCAATCAACTGGATGAGATTAAACAAGATAAATTGCAAAATGCTGCACTTGGGATGCAATAACTACATGCACAAATACAGACTGGGGAACGACTGCTTGGCTGCAGTAATGTACAGAAGGATCTGTGGGTTAGAGTAGATCATAAACTGAATATGAGCCAACAGTGTGGTTTTGTTGCAAAGAAAGCCAACAGCATCCTGTGTTGTATTAAAAGGAGTGTCACTTGCAAATCAAGGATAGTGATTCTTTCTCTCTCTTCAGCACTGGTGAGGCCTCACCTGGAGCACTGTGTCCAGGTCTGGGCCCCACACTTCAAAAAGGACATGGACAGTGTGGAAAAAGAGTCAAGCACAGGGCAACAAAAATTATTTGGAGATTTTGAGGTGAGACTTATGAAAAAAGGTTGAAAGAAGTAGGATAATTTAGCCTAGAGAAGAGAAGACAGAGGGAGGATTTAATAACAACTTAAAATACAAAAAGGGTGATGATAGAAAAGATGGAAATGGCTTTTTCTCCATGACTTCAGGGGAGAGAACTAGGAGCAATGGCCTTATGCTGCATCAGGGAAAATTTAGACTGGAAATTAGGAGGAACTTTCTGACCATGGGAATGGTCAGACATCAGAACAGACTACCTGAAGCAGCTATGGAAACTCCATGCCTGCAAACTTTCAAAAGTAGGTTAGAAAGACACTTGGCTGGGATGGTTTAGTCAGGGATGATCCTGTCTTGAGCAGGGCGCTGGATTAAAGGACCTTGTGAGGTCCCTTACAGCCCTATTTTCCTTTGATCCTATGCAGATATATTTGGAGGTTGCTGTTTCTGTGATCACACAGAAAGTACTGGCACAGGGAGTACGAGCTTTTCAGAGACAATGGAATGCATTGTTGGATGCAAGGGCCATTATTTGGGACATTAAGGATTAGCTCTGGCAGGATCTAAGTATGTGGCAGTATGTGGACAGGAACGCACCAAAGGGAACTACTAGTAGATATAGTGCCTAGTAGGGGTGTGCAAAGAGGGATGTATTTGATTTGAATTTGGCCCAATTTGGGGAACAGTGATTCAATTTGCTGATTCAGATCACCATCCCAATTTGATTTGGCTGAATCCAAATCCGAAGATTCAATTCTGATTCGGCGAATCAGCAATTTGGATCTAGACACAGCTTTATATGTTTTTTCTACATGCTTTGAGGTACCAGATGTGGCTTGTGAACGCTGCAATGGTGGGACAGATGGTGTGTCCCATAGGAGTGTGGGGGGCCCCCCTGCATGCTTGGGGGCAGACCCAAGTGCACCAGAAGTACCTCTGGTCCACTTCTGGGTCCAGCACCAAGCATGCAGGGGATCCCCTGCATTCTCCTGACTCAGCAATCAACCTCAGGGGGACCCCGGGTGCCCCCCAGACCGAGGAGGCACCACTCACTGAGTTGGGGGGGAGGGGCTGTATGGTCCGCAGTGGACCCAGAAGTGGACTGGAAGTGCTTCTGGTCCACTTCTCGGTCCACCGACGAGCACGCTGGGGACCGCCCCCATGCTCCTGTGGAATGCACCATCTCAGCATTCACGAGCCACCTGGTACCTCGAGGTATTTAGAAAAAACATATAAAGCTCTGTCTATGGGCAAATCATCAAATCTCTCCGAATTGAATCACAGGCTTCTGATTTGATTTGAAGAGATGAAAGGGTCTCCTGATTTGATTCAGATTCGGAATTTCAGCTGCTCAATCGGGACAAATCTCCGAATCAAATCAGCAACTGAAACTTCACACAGCCCTAGTGCCTAGTGAGCATTGTGGCTGAAGACCTAGAACCAACTCCAAGAAGCCAAGCCCAAGACCTGCAATACTGCTAGACAATTTTGTATCTATGGGAAAAAGAGAGACACAAACTCTTGATAGGCAAAGGTTCCTCTGGGACCCTTGTACACCTCTCTTGCAGAAAAGGGGAAGAACTCAGAAGAGTGAGCTGAAACCTAATGGTACGCTGAGACGAGTCCATATAGAGCTGCAGGGAGCCTTATAATCTCTTCACTGGGTTCATTAACTTCTTGCTACGTTAGTGTTGAGGAAGGCAGAATAAATAACACTGGAACATGGTACTAAATTAATAACCTGCTGTTTAAATCCATCTTCATTCACCTGCATGTTTTACTCAAGCAGCACTTTCCTAATGTACTTTATCACACTAATGCTATACAGAAGGTTGTTTTATTTGCTGCTCAGGAACCTCAGAAAGATGTGGGGCTCCTTATCATTATTTATTTTTGAGAACTGTATTAAGTTCAAAGCATTTCACTTTCATGTTAAGTTTCACACTACATATTCTTGAGATCACAGGGCCTTCAGACTTGCCCATTATTTTCTTTTCCTTTAACAATTCTCCTGTTTTACTTTGCTTTATTAATTCTACATATATCTTGTTTGTATTCCAAATCATATTGTTCCTGTTGTAGAAAATGCACATGTTTATTTTCCACTTTAATTATTTACTAATTTATACTAGTTTTAATAATAATGATCAGGATCATGTCAGTGCTTGCATAGCAGTTTTCATCACAAGGGACCTCAAAGTCCTTTACAAAATCTTACGGAGTACTCACATGAATAATGATCACTGATACAAGGAAAGTTTTGCAACATCAAATTTGGCACACAAATTCAAGCTTAATGAGGGTTTTTGAAATGCTGTTTAACAAAATTTCTGTTGGACTATATTTGCATGTCAAGTGTTTTAATGCTGGCTTAGCTGCAACCACTGCTGAGAATAATGGGCATTTTTTACCCAGCAAAAAAGGCCACAGGGGTCTCACATCCAAGGATGGAGTCAAGTCCACTTAGTCAGAGACTGGAAAGGAATTATGTTAACTATTTTTAAACTCCTATGGCATAGTATGCAGTGGGAGCCTGAGCTTGATCACAAAGCTGCAGGTGCCAGAGAGCAAGACGCTGAATGAACTGGAAGCTTGAGAAGCAGCCTTTCCCAGGCAGCTGCAACACCCTTATATCTACAAAGAAAGTGATACAGCTTTCTCAAAAGCTATTTACATGATCTTCTCTGAAATTCAAGAGTCTGGAGTATAATCCTATCAAATTTCATGGCCTTGCTTTTACAATATGTGATTTTTTACAATCCATTTTAATATGCTAATTTGCTGCTCTACAGTTACATTGCTGCCCTGGATATGTGCCATCGCCTGAAATGTGCGTTTGTCTCTTGGTAGTGGCAAACCCTCAGCTGCTTCAAATAGTTATGGCTCCACTGAAGCAAACAGGACTACGGTGACTTACAATAGTGGAGGATCAGCTCCTTGAAATTTCATACTCCAAAACCTACAATTAAAGTATATAACTCTGGTAGAAACGTAGCAATGCTGGCCTTGGGTATGATCCAGAACCACATCTATTAATGCCTGTACAGCTCTTTGTAAAGGTTAGGTGCAGATAAGTACTCAATTTTATTTCTTTAATTTTGGGATGCAAGTCTGATCCAAACATATCTACCTGGAGCATCCACACATCATTAGCTGAACATTTAATGACCAAGTTGACATGTTTATTACTCACCCTCCCCTGGGAGTGCCAGGATAGATCTAGTCCTGCTTTGTTTGCCTTCAGAATTTTTACTGGAACATGTGTGGGAACAAGGTGACCATTCTGACCACTCACTAACAACACAATCCAGTGCACACGGGACCTCACACGCCATTGTTTCAGGACGGGGAAGCTCTGAGCAAAGGTTATGTGATACCTCTTGACCTAAAACAATCAAGACAAAATTTAACATAAATTCGCATAAACTTAGTATGATTTTCAACAAATATTGATTGCCCTGTATGTACAATAAGATTGTGTTAAAATGCATATACATTTAAGGGAAATATGCTAGATAGAACACTTGGAAAGGATTTGAGTCTTAAAAAGAAAGTGTTAAAACCACCTGGCTTTAAAATGGTGTTAGAAGCGCTTACCTCACAAATATTTCTCTATAAAAACTGCTTGAAGCCTGATATTTGATCCACAACCTTGGTCCACATTCAGTGGAACGAGGAATGCTGCTAATTTCAATTTGACCATATGAAGATATAAGCAACCAAACAGACAACCAAAAACCCAATCATGGGGAAATGAGATGAACAATCTTCAGAAAGAACAATAAAAATCACTTAATGTCAAAGTTGCGAATTTTCCAGGTTTCTGTAGCTGCAGAATTGTCTTCAACAATGCAAATCACATAGACCCCAAGGAAGTCTGACTTCTCTCTTTTTCAAGACACGAAGTTGTCCGATTAACATTTTGCTTCTTCCATGGAGCCTAGGGAGAACAACTGGAGAGACAATTCCAGGAATATTTTTATTTCAGTTCCTAGGGGTGCGTTTACACGTGTCATTAAGGAGATGTGATAAACTCCAGTGAAGTGTATGCCAGAGTCAGCTGCTCCCAAGCAAAGCATCTACACATGTGCCCAGAACTGCAGCAGTTTAAGCTGGGGCAGAGCAGCTTTGGGCTGGTAGGAGGCTTTGGGGCGTCAGCCCCAGGCTCCAGGTGGCAGTGGTGGAAAACGAAGGAGCTGGCTGGGGCACAAGGCTGCTGAAGTACGGGGCTAGGCAGCAGGCAGCCTCTGCATTTTAGCACCCTCATCCCTCAGCCAGCACCTGGTATCATATACATGTGCATTTCCGTAGACTTAAATAAGGTAGATTTAATTAATTTACTGCACCCTAAGACTGGTGCGCATGTAGATGGTGATGCTTTTCTGTGCAGCTAATTAGTCATAGTTTCATAGTTACTAGGGTCAGAAGGGGCCTAGAGCAGGCCATCTAGTCTGACCCCCCGCCAATGGCAGGAACGAGTGCTGGGGTCACAGGACC
>JAGPOW010003685.1:15502237-15531096 GCA_030014935.1 Caiman crocodilus
GCTGAAGTCCAGAAAGACTACATCCATGGTGACACCTGCATCCAATGCTTTTGTGACCTGATCATAAAAGGCAATCAGGTTGGTCTGACATGACCTGCCCCTAATGAAACCATGCTGGTTGTCCCTGAGCATCATCCCTGATAGAGATTAACATGTCATTTGAAATATAGAATATGTTTATACAGCAACATAAAGTTGCAATTATAGTTACATCTGCCTCCCTACCAAGATCACAAGCCACGGAAGGTAGTTGCTTCCATAGTTCCATAGTAGCTAGGGTCAGGAGGGACCTTAAAAGATCATCTAGCCTGACCCCTGGCCACACACAGGAATGAATGCTGGGTTCACAAGACCCCAGACAGGTGATCATCCAACCTCCGTTTGAATTTGCCCAAGGTAGGAGCAAGGACCACTTCCCTGGAAAGTTGGTTGCAGATTTTGGCAACCCTAACTGTAAAATATTGCCTTCTGAACTCTAACCTAAACCTATTCTCCATCAGCTTATGACCATTGTTCCTTGCCACCCCAGGTGGTCCTGGGGAGAAAAGGGCTCTACCTATTTGCTGTTAATCTCCCCTGATGAGTTTGTAGACAGCCACTAGGTCCCCCCTCAGCCGCCCCTTGTTGAGGCTGAACAGGTTCAAGTCTCTCAGTCTCTCCTCATAGGGCCTGTCCTGCTGCCCTCTCATCAAGCATGCATCTTGCCAGATGGGCAGCAAGGACATGCCAAGGCTGAGATACCAACTTTTACGACCAAACCGACCTTGGACTGAGATAAGCAGAAGATGGATGAGAAACAACTGCAAAAACAGAAATTGGGTATGGAAAAACTCCAAAGTGCAAAAGAAAGGATGCCAATCCCCATAAAAGGACTCTGGCATATACCAGGTTGCGTGAGTCTCTCTCAACTGCTGCTTTCTTCAGAGCATGCACACGTCTGTTCACCACGCTCTAGCCTGCTACCAGCAACTTCTCTCAATAGGTCTGGGCCAGCCACCAGTACTCCTATTGAACAACTGCTGCCAGTAACTATAATATCCGAATGGAATGGTTGTTTTGTGATTGTGTACGTCTGAGTGTAATAATGTGTAGGAGGATTTGTGTGTATCTGTATAAATGGTATGTCCAGACCTCTATTTCTAATTCATGTAATCAATAAACGCAGCATTTTGCCTTATCGCCCTTTATAAGGTCTTGCTGTTGATATGATAAATTGCTCATTCAAACTAACACTGGCTCCATAGGAACATTCAAGGGAAGGTCAGCCAATGTCCCATTCCTCCCCATATCATGCAGTCTGTCTGTGGCACCTTTACAGCCTCTTAGATACAAGCTGACATTAGCTTTATATACTGGGGTAGCATTTCACACAAAGTTCAAATGATATGCACCTGAAGAAAACTTGCCTATCCAGGCCTACCTGTTACCATGGCTTATTATTTCATTTGTGTAGGTACCAAATAAAATCTAAAAATGTGTGAACTGTAAGTGGTCTAGGTGCCAGCTAACCAGTGTCTGAAGAAGGCTTTTCTACCACTGTGGAACTACCATTCTAAGCCTACTACAAGATTAAAGAAAACACAGAAGCAGTAAATGAAATCAGATGAAAACCCCTGTCTCTGTAAACACTCTAAAGTGTCAAGACTGTCAGGAGACATTTGGATACATTTTTTGAAAATGAGACGTGAAACAGGAAAACTGGAGGATGTCTGATAAAATTTGGTTTCCTACTACTAAAAATTCCACACATGAAAAAAGCAATAATCTATCTGCAATGGAGAGAAGAATTTCCATTCTGATTATTCAGTTATTAAAATAGGAAAGTGTCATTTTATGACAACTGCTTTTGGCAGGAGATATTTTACACTTGTGCTCAAGGAATGAGGATGTAAGTAGGAAGCAATATTAAAACCTTCAGTGTTAATCTATATTTTCAGAGTTAAGCATATTTTGACAAACTTTCTAATAGACTGTATTCAAAACTCATATAACATATATGAGCATGATTACATTACTAGTTCTCATTTATTTTTTATCCTCATGCACAGCAATAATATTTTACTTTGAACTTTTATTTATTACAACTTTTACTCAATTGAGTGCATGCAGGCACAATAAATATAATAAAGCTTTACCAATTCCATAAATTATTAAAATCCTGACACTGCAACTAGAATCTAGCCACCTTCATGAATACTTAAAATTTCAGTTGGAAAAAACAAAACTATTTCATTGAAAGAACTGGTTAGGCAACAAGATTTGTTTGGAGTGGACTTCTTACATTAGCATCATGGAATTACATTTCATATGCTTAAAGGAGCCCAGATAACATTTGTTTAGATTGGTTTATATTAAATGCTATTGTTGGTTTGGGAACTGTCATGACTCAGAATTTGACACAACCAAATAATCAAGGGGCTCAATCCAGCAGCCGACTGAGCACCATTAAAATAGCGCGGGGACAAAGTACTATCATTCAGTGCTGGCTGGCATATATGCAAAGATGATTCAGTTGCTGGTGAAGTCAGTGATAAAATGCCCATTGACCAGGTGAAAGCAGGGAATGAGACACGGTGCTGAGCAACATGATAACAGAATTGGTATTGACTGCTGATGAGTAGGAGGAAAAACCAGAGTAGTGGGTGAGGGAACAGAATGAATTTAGCCAGCTCGATGATTTAAATGTAGTACAGTTAACACAGGGAGGATTTTCAGTTACTCTCCATGTAGGAGTGGTGGCTCTTTGGATAGAAGAACTGCTCCAGGATAGAAAAAAAATGATATAGAGTCATGAAGATCAGGCACTGACATTGCTAAGATCAAGCCCCAAAATGATTAAGAGTCATTTTATAACACTGATAATACTGCACCAAAGTATCAATAATAAATTTGATCACGTATCATAATTCACAAAAATTATTAACTCAGCTGGGAGAATACCAAATGATAAAGGAATACAAAAAAATAGCATTTTCTGCAACCAAACACATGATTTACCGTAAATGTTACATTGAACTGCAGGCATAATATTGGCACAACTTTCTTTTTGTTCAGAAAGGTCACTTAGCACATTAGCTTCAGTTTCATTGATTAGAAGCTGAGATAACTGCCATTTTGACAGACCTAAGAATCATTTAGGAAAACAGACAATGCCATGACTTTCTGCATCCAATGTTCTCATCACACTTCTCTTCATAATTGTTCAAGTAGAGATAAGGTGGAAATAGGAGGAAAACCTTAGAGAGACTTGCTGAAGCTGTAATAGAAACCACTTAACACTATATATACAAGTTTGGCATAGAGGAACAAAGAAAGGATAGTTGTCTGATAACAGCTTTATCACAGAACTGGGACTTAGAAGCTAACTGAGTTCCTTTCTTCTCAAGGCAGGGAGACTCCATACCACATCAACTTAGCTTAAAAACCTAAACCGGCAGCTAATTACACCGAACCTGGCCAGTTTGCTCATTGACATGCATAGCTAGCATGACGATTACACACAGCTGCACGCAGTGTGTGGTCATTAGGTTCACTTGTGCATCCAGAGCTCAGACTGAGAAGACTCCTAAACTTTTATTTTCTGGGACCCCAAATTCTGAAGGCCCCTTCCTAGGGGCATGCTGATATTTCAATTTAATAAAATGCTTGTGCACACATGGGATACCATTGCCAGCTTTAGACCTGGTGGAACCTTAAAACTCTTCTACCTGAGCTGAAGAAGGTCTCCTTTGCTATGACCCAGCAAGAAACTATGGGCACGTGTAGATGAAATGGGGAGCCAAATTGAAGTGGTGGGTTTTTTAAAACACCGCTTCAATTTAGGGCGAAGTAAATCCCCGTGCCCGGTACACCCATGTCTTCCCTGCCTCTCTGGGGGAGGGGACGGCAAGCTGCCAATGGGCGGAGTGGTCCCTGGGCCAAATTTTCTAAATTTTTAGGGGCCCCATGGCCCAGACAGAATGGCCTGGCGGGCCACATCTGGCCCACGGGTTGCATTTTGCCCATCTCTGCCCTATAGCTCCAGAATCCACACTAGTGTTGCACAAAACAAGCAAAGTCTGGGCCTGTCTACTATTATTACTGTTAAATGGCTATAATATAATCACCATAATTTATCTACATAAAATAAGCAACGTCATTTTATGTCTCATTAAGCCAACAAAGATTACATCTGCAAATGTAATGGCTCTTTCTTCAGACAGGAAGGAATTTGGAGTGCACTCTCAGGACACAGAGGATTTCTGAATAATGTAACTTATTTGGTTAGAAATGAAGAGTTGACGAGGGTTTTCTGCTGAATGGAGAGGAAACCCAAACTGAAGATTTGCACCTGATACTATTTATAGTAGAGAGCAGAATATTTACTTGCTAAACTTAAACTGTAATACAAAATCTTTCTTTGAAGCAAAGGTAAATCTTTGCTTAACACAGACTTAAAACTGTGTGTGACTACTTAGTTAAAAAGTACAGCAGAAGCAAACCATTTGTAAGCCACCTCAGCGGTAACATAACCTTATTTGAAGCTGACAGGTGTTAAATTAATCAAAATTAACAAGCACTCGTAGAGCCATGGGTGTTCCATTTTATTTCACACACACTAAGACTGTACTGATGGCATGGCATGTTACAGAAACCTTGAGACATGCAAAGAACTGAAGTAAAACTACTTGGGAGCAGGCAATCTTTCAGAGAAAACTGGAGTGTACAACTACTTACCAGAACGTAGTCACAGCCAGAGCAAGAATGATTATCTTAACAGCTCTGTTTTATGGCCAGGAAAAGTGGAGGAGTGATGGTTAACATGAATTAGGAAGACCTGTCTGTACAGTCAGTGATCATAGGATTACAATTAGATGATGCATAGCATATATGTAGATCCCTGTGATACTTCACATTCTGGCTTGTATTATTGCTTGCTGATGGTATATGTTAAAAAGGTGCAAACAAAATGAGTTTTCAGAAAGCATATGATCCCTGACTGACTCCACAAGATAAATTATTAAATATCAACAGACTGCTTGAAAGGAACTTTTATACACCTTTAGGGGTCTTACCCATATATCTTAATGTTCCAGACTATGACAAATGATTGGATAACAACTTTCACTCCCCCTGTCATCATCTATCTTCCTGCTAGGCTTATTTCCTCAAGTCCTGATGATGAACCTCTGTAGTCACTTATCTGAGCAGGCAAAAATTTATTGCCTCTGTCAAGAAATGAAATTCTCCTCCAAGAAAAGTAGAATGGACACAAAAGGGCAAATATCAGCTTTGGATTACATGGGTACACTTTTCACTTCCTTTCCTGAGTGTTTCACACGTTTATGCCATGTCTGTTTTTGGACCATGAGGCACTAATAATAGCCTAAAATAATCACTGCTTTCTACTAGGTTGCATTGTAGAGATGCCCCAAGAAGAATAAATGCGTGTTCACCCAAGCAATCTTGCTTTATCTCAATGGTTCTCAATTGGAGGGCTACAAGAAGGTGCCCAGAGTACCACGATGCTGGCACTGCTGCCATGGAGTGAAACCGCCCCCTGTACCTCTGTTTTCAGGAGGTACATAGGAACCAATCTGAGAAGTAGCTACAGCAGAAACACACACTTGCCTGCATCACATTATGCAATGCTCTTCCTGGTTCAGCTCTGACGTGCCTCCTGAAAATGGGTGGGGCAGTCCTACCTGGTGCTAGCAGCATCTATCTCCAGGCTCTGGCTGCCCCAGGGAGACCTGCTCCATATGTCTCTGTTCTCAAGAGGCACACAGGAGCCAAACCAGCAAGAGAGGCAAGAGAAATGCCATCCCTGCTTGCATAATGTGATGTTGCCATATGTGCACCTTTCTGCAGCAGCTGCTTCTCGGATCAGCTGGGAGACACAGGTCCCAGGAAAACGAGAAACTTCCATCGGTCTTGTGCACCTCTGTTCCTGGGAGGCACCGTACAGGGTCCAACTCAAAAAGGTTGTGGGAAGAGTGCACACTCCTGCCATAGCCACTTTCAAACCTGGCTCTGCAGGGGGTGTGCAATGCAGTCCCACCTGGCCATAGTGGTAGTAGCCATGGAGTGAAGATAATATAATGTCTAATTAATTACTGACAGTAATTATTAATTATATTTTATATTGTTATATGCATAATATATTTAATATAGTTTTTGTTTTTTACATGGTGCCATTAAATTCTGAGAGGTTTTGTAGGAGTGTCTTGAGTTTAAACAAGGTTGAAAAATGCTGCTTTACCTAGACAACCCCACTAAGGTTGCCTTAATAGAGTCTGTGAAGTACTCACTAATGATGTTAGACCAGCTCCAGCCTTCAAGTCTTTGCCTGCATTTGCAAGGAAGCCAGCCTACCAAATCAACAAAGTGACTATTCAGGTTTAGGGAAAGTAGCAGCAGAGGCAGCATGGGGCAGCGGACAGGGCAGTGGACTAGGACTCAGGAAAGCAAAGGTCTAGTTTTGTTAGTTGAGGGCAGCTAGTTTTGGCTGTACTGTTGACTTGTGTGTGTCCTCCAGTCTTTTCACCTTCTTGCACCTGTGGTTCTCCTTCATTTTTTTTTTTATTCAAAGTGTAAAGTCTCCAGGGAAGAGACATTCTCTCAATAGCTACTTTTACAATGGAGACCCAATCTTGGTTGGGGACTCTAGGCATTCATGTAACACAATTTATATGTAACACTGCAAAGTCTTATCTGTTTCTCTACACACATCCTGATTCTCCCTGGGTTTTGCTTAGCCCTACCTGGACTTTCTGGGTCACAGCTGAACCGTCTCTTTCTGATGAGCAAAGGCTGTTTCTGATTAGCCTCAGTCTGTTCTAAGTTTTGACACATGCAAATACTTCCACAGTGACAAAGGACCAAGACTTATAGCAGTAACCTTTTGCCATACGTTCATACAGACCAATGCTACAAATGCTGCTCAACAACCAGCGCATCTAAAGGGAGCAGCTCTGATTTGTCACACCTAAGCAAGGCTCTAAGTCTGCAAACCCGCTTCTCCTCTATGCTTGGTTTCACACATTGTCCCATTATAATCATGATGCCTACTGCACTTTAATAGGATGAGAATACATTTAGTGACTTCCTTACCACCTAAACATGCAAAATCTGTTCCTGGCTTAGTCTGATTATTTTTCTGTTTAATATCACTAAAATGAATGCTGTATGTGCAATTTTTTTTGTCTCACATAAGGTAACCAATTAAATTAAAACAGATTTCAATGTGTGCCTTCCCTCAGAGTTTTGACTTACCCACCCGGCTGCTTTCCCTAATTTCTCCCTAGCAATTTCTTCTACCCTATGTAATGCTTTTCAAACAGCACACAAGAGAAAAATACAGGGATTGCAGCGGTTGCCACCTCCACCACAGAGAGCATGGGATGAACGCTCGTGCCCTCAGGCCTATGTATCTTGTCTAGAGTCTTATACTGTGCAATTTGCTGCAGAATGAATGATGCTTTCCCCTCCATCTTTCCTATGTACACCACAAATAAATGCAGTCTGGAAGGAGCATATTCAAAGGAACTGGAACCATATACACAGTAACAATTTGGAAGGAAAGAGAATAAAGTCACCGCTGTGGGACTGGCTGTGATGCTAAGGTGCAGTTCCAGTTTCCCTGGACTTGCCATATAACAATTACCCGAGCAGTTCAGAACCTCATGAGACACAGAAGTGTGCAGAACCACAAAACACTGTGTTGTTTGCCACTTAATCTGTCTTTACTTCTTCATTTGTGCTATCAAAGAGACACCAAGAATATCTAGATTCTGAAGTTGGATCAGTTTTATGAATAAAGACAATGGATATATGTAAAAGATAATTGAAATGATTCACTTATGCTTTCATTCTATGTATTTACAATAAGAACTGATGGAGAAGGACTGACGATCACCAATAAAGACAGAGGCAGAATTAAAACTAAGGGGTAGTATTGGTAGACTCAAAGCCAGTGTCTAAGAAAGTGAAATGTCTACTTTTCCCTGATTAACTGATATATTGATCGCAAACTTTAAATTGCTTTAGTGATAAGCGAGTCTCAGGAGTGAAAGCATGAAGGTTCCACTAAGACTTTATATTCCATTTTTATATTAAGCTGTATGGCTAGGCATCAAGTTGCTTGGAGTTAAAACTTCCACTACAAGTCAGCTGAGACAAATGCATGCATCTAGAATGGTATCAAAAATATTGATCATAGAGCAGGCTCTAATTCATCGGTAATGAAGTGAGCAATACTCCTCTAGGGAGAGAAAAATAGCTGATCCAACTGCTGCACTGAAATATAAACTGAGTGGAAATATATATTTTTTAAATTTGCTCCTCATTATTGTTATCTTTCAGCCCATAAAAAACAAATGGGTATTTCTGAAAAGAACGTTAGAAAGTTAATCTACCTATATATGCCTTAACTTGCAGAACACATAACTGGAGATACTATACACCAGGTCATAATTGAAAGGGTAACGTAATGTTTTTCAGTCAACACAACTGAAAGTTATATTATGACTCTCAAATGAAACTATGCATAAGGGTGATTATTTTTCAAATGTGTTACTCTAATGACTCCCCTGAATAACATAAATGAAAGCTGTATAACTAGTTTAAAATAGACAGGGTAGGCTGGTGTGTTTAAATAGCTAAATTTTATCTGCTGAAATAAAACATTTTACTATTTTTTTTTTACTTTAAGCAGAACATAACCTCATTAAATGACATTCTGTGAAAAGAACATAAAAAGTGGTAAGAGAAAAAATATAAACACTTTCAGAAGAAATTAATGTTTATTGCTTCTAGACGTTGATACCATGCTCTTCTCTACTTAAATGCAATTTAAATGTATTACTTGACATGGCCTTTACATTAAATCCAATAAGTCTAGTAATTTCTGATAAAATTCTTTATCTCTTTCCTTCTGAATATACACAGAGATCCAAGTTTAATTTGCAGATAAAATTCTCTTATAAAATAATTATCTTAGTCTATGGCATTTCAAATAGTTACATTTGAAAATGGCATATAAAAAAAAGTCATGTCTTGTTGGTGGCTTCATTGACGGCACCCCCTAAGGTATAAATAAGGTCTTGTATCTTTCCCCATTCTGAGATGAAATTACATTTTCTCCCAGTCATTGTCTAAGTCCTGGACTAGAGCATCCTGTTTATCAACTACGCTTTTCCATTGAATCCAACTGAGCAGACAGCCTTCTTAAAAAACAAGGTTTTTTTGGTTTGTTTGGTGGCCTTTTTGGGTGGGGGAAGATAGTGATGTTATGGATTTTAACAGTAGGAGCAAAGCATCTAAAGAAAGAGGATTTGAAAACAGCCCCAAATGTACATGCATCTCTATCTGACCTGGGGACCAACTGACATTAGTTCGGTGAACCACAATTTTCCAGGCTGTCATGTGTCTCAGCCTGGACTGCCTGTCTTAGGAGTGCTGCTTTTTATCCTGAACAGAGAGAGGCAGCTATCTGTGTTAGTCTGAAGTCAGGCAGAAGGCAGCATAGACTTGCACATTATAGACTAAGTCAGTAAGAGATGCATAAGCTTTCATGAAGCAAGCCGCTGCTCATGTTATCAGATGAAGGTGAAGTAAACCCCTGTTTATGAAAGCTTATGCATCTCTGACTCAATTAGTCTGTCAGGTGCATATCTACTCTGCCTTCTGTCTTTCCAAACCTGTCAGAGTTGGTTTGTTGCCAGACTTTTTCCTGTTTGACATTTGTCTCTTAACTCTCAATGCTTCCTGAGAAATGGCTTATCTTTAAACAATTCCCGCCTGCCTCCAACTTTGGTTTTCTCAACAGCCCTCTATTATGTTTAACCAGTATAGTCATTCAGTAAATATCCTATTAGCCACATCAACATACTGTGTTCATAACTTATTACAGAGCAGCTCCAATCTATATAGCAGACAACTGACTTTAATCTCAATATGGAGCTCAAAACGTGCGTGCCAATATTCATTCATAGGATGCATTCATTCTCAGGCTTTATGTACTATTTGTTTGTCCCATATTTGCACTGTACTCTCATGTATTTTGATTTGTAAGCTTTGTAAACTCTCAGAAAAGATGAGTTCGGTATTTCATCCCCAATATATAATTCTTCACTGATCCTAAGGGACATTACAAAATGGTCCTTTTAGTTCTCCTCACCCAGAGAAAGCTCCCTGGGTGAAATGTTCAGGATCAGGCCCAATTTTTTTTTCTTATGAAAGCAAGATTAATAGGTGAAGTTCCTTTCAAAATTATTAAAAATATAAACAAACAAATAAACAAAAAATAGAAAGCTATCATGAAGAGAAACAAAAGATAACAGATTATGGGATTTTGCAGCTTTTCGTAACAAAAATAAGCCTTTTTTTAATCACAGTTTTATTTCAAGCACGTTTATATCTTGGGAAAACAGGTTTCCATTTACTATTAATATACAAAATTATGCTCGGTCAACCACATGAAGTACCACAGACACATTTCTTAAAGCCACAATAAATAATGTATTAGAAACCCTAGCACAGTCTGAATTAATGTAGGCTACTATGAAATAAATGAATAACAGTTGTAGAATTATTTTCCTGGGATTTAAGTTGTTATAATATTAGAAGTGAAAACCTTTGGATATTCATTTATTGATATCCAAGAAACTATCACTTTTAGAGCTATGTATGCCTAGGGATCTCTCTACTAATGCTGCAACTCAGTGAGTTTCCAAGATAGCTATCAAATCTATCACCTTTATTTATTTAGCTTTGTAAAGAATAAGGAAAAGAACAGACTATCTCTTCTAAATTCTGATTTCCTTCAACATACTATTAAAGAACAAAGCTAGTGTGGCAAAACTTTAAGGGTGAAATCCCGGCTTCATTAAATGCAATGGAAGACTTGCTTTTGACTTAACGTGAAGTCAGGACTGGGGATCAGATTCATTTGTTCCAAGTACTATAGGGAGCAAATTATCCTCTCCCTCATCTAGGTCATCATGCCATTAGTGTCTGCATAAAGAGTATTAAGAGAGTAACAAAAAACAGTTTCCCCCATTGCAGAAATACTTATATATTTTGTTAATTAATCTTGTTTGAAAATTAAGTCTTTCATAGTAAACTGTGGAAATTTTATGGCCCATACAAATGGGAACGTTTAGGCCCACTGGGTAAGACTCCCTGCTTAGGCTCCCACCTGTCAAAGGACAAGGCACAGCTGCATTGCCAGAACAGGAGATTGGGAAAGGACCATGACTCAGATAGGTACTCCTTTCCTAGTGCAGAAGTAACTACTTCAACCCTTGAGGGAGGCTAAAGACAGGGAGAGGGCTCCACTCCCTCTCTCCATAACTGCTTGTTGGGAGTGGACATTGCTCTCGTCAACATTTTTCATTTCAGTTCTGCTCCAACTGAACCACGTGGCTGAACTCCTCCATCAGCTGGAGCAGGATCAAGCCCTGTCACTGCTTGTGTGGGATTTTTTCCATCATGATGATATGAGAGAGGATAAGGGCCTGATGGGCCGTTGTGTTGTTGCTAGCCAAGTATGAAAGGTTTTCGACTTATCTTTCACATTTCTCATTTATCCTGGCTATGGGCATGAAAGCCACAAAGTTGAAATGATATCCATTTGAGAGTGCACACAGCAACAGCACCATCAGACAAGATGGTAACATACAGAGCACAGTTTGCAGCAAAGAACCAGAAAAAAAAATCAATGCTTACAGTCCAATTCCCACACCTCAGAAAGAATTTGTTAAGAAAGGTACTAGTACTAAGGAGAATTAAAGAGGTGCATTAAAATTGTATAATATGGGAGGAAGTGGTTAAAAAATTGGGGAAAAAACTATTCGGCAACACATGGATGATTCAGTCTCTAAGGAAACTTCTCCCAATATATATGTTCTTTTACAAAAGTTTTGTACAGCTGTTTGTCAAATGCCTAAAGATATCAATAGAAGCACTGTTTCTTTTTAAAGGGGCTGTGGAAAAAAAAATTGTATCTTGTTGCTTAACTCCTTTAAACAAAAGAAGTACCTAGTTTTAGACAATTACAGATGGGTTTATACAGAAAGACTGAAAGAAAAACACAGAACAATAGAATTCATAATTCTCCATAATCTTTTCAAAAGGCTAACTTTTCTCAATTCACTTTCTCCAGCACTTTTATATAAAGCTTTTTAAAATTTAGGACTAAAACTACAGATATATAAAAATGTTAATATAACCTACACTTAAACTGACAGATGAGCTTCAAAATGATGGGAAATGAAAGGTTTTTCTTTTATTCCTGCTCTTTCCCTACTATTTTGCATCTTGATTGAAATGAGGGCTCAGTGCTGTAATTAGATCCATTGGATTCTTGTGTATATGCAGAACCTTTGATTTACACAGGGGTTTAAACCCCTTTCCACAGATATTGCCTGCAAAAGCCCCACTCATTTTAGCATGGACAGCGGACAGATGAGGGCTATAGCCATTCATTTGTTTACTGGTATGCTCTTTTGCTTCAGTGGTGTAGGTTGTAGCTGTGTTCTAGCTCTTAGGACCTGGGCAGACAAGGCTCTCTGGGTTCTTTGGAAGAGCACAGACCATCAGCAGACGCTTCCTCAGCCTGACAAAGGGTGTTTGTGCCCAAATGCTTGCTAAGAAGAGTTTTTCCAGCTATTTATGTTGATCTAATAAAAGATATCTGATTTACCCAAAGAACCTTGTCTGCCTTTTGCCTCAAAGGCATTCCTTAGACAATGTTTCACAGATTTCATAGACATTAGGGCTGGAAGGGACCTTGGAAGATCGTCGAGTCCAGTCCCCTGCCCCAGGGGCAGGAAGTCAGCTGAGGACATAGGATCCCAGCAAGATAAGCATCCAGTTTTTTTCTTGAAGGTATTCAATGTAGGTGCTTGAAACACCTCCGGTGGCAGGCTATTCCAGACCTTGGGGGCTCGAACAGTAAAGAAATTCTTCCTTGTGTCCAGCCTGAAACGGTCTTGCAGTAGTTTAAAACTGTTCGAGCTCGTCATCCCTTGGGGCGCTCTGGTGAACAAATGTTCCTCCAGATACTGGTGGTCACCCCTGATAAACCTATAGGTGGCCATCAGATCACCCCTGAGCCTGTGCTTTTCCAGACTTAAGAGCCCCAGGGCTCTCAGCCTATCGTCGTAAGGTCCGTTTTCCTGACCTCTGATAATGCATGTGGCTCTTCTCTGGACTCTCTCAAGTTTCTCCACATGCTTTTTGAATTGTGGAGCCCAAAACTGGATGCAGTACACCAGCTGTGGCCTCACCAAGGCCAAGTTCAATGGGAAAATGACATCCCGGGATCTGCTTGAGAACGATCTATGGATGCAAGCCAGCATTTTGGTCGCTTTACTACCGCAGCATCGCATTGCAGGCTCATGTTCATTGGTATAAAAGGGCCATTTGCTTTATGAAAACTCTAGAAAGCTTAAAAATAACTTGACAATTTTCTGTCTGGAAGATGCAATTAAAAAGCCCCACATGTTAGAAATTGACTTTCTATTCGTTACTTTTAAAAACAAATACATATTTGTGGAACAGCTTTGCACTACACCAGTCCCATCAAATCTGAACAAATGAGAATGCCTTCTTCAATGAAAGATTCACCACAGAACTGCCGCAGTGCTCTGTACAGGGTCCTCCATAAAAGCAAATGCATGGAGTTACATACCATATGTGTGCATATGTAATATCTGATCTCAGCGATGCAAGTTAAATATGAAATTAAGACTTTGGGTAAATGTGATATCTTTAATTTGACCATTACTCCTTGTTCTGTCATCTGCTGCCACAGAGAACAGTCCAGCTCTATCCTTTTTGGAACCACCCTTCAGATAACTGGAGGATGTTATTAAATCCCTCCTCAGTCTTCTTTTCTCCAGACTAAATAAGCCCAGCTCTTTCAATCTCTCCCCATAAATAATGTTCCCCAGCCCTCTAATGATTTTTGCTGCCTTCCATTGGACTCTCTCCAATTTGTCTACATCCTTTCTGTAGTGGAGGTCCCAAAACTGGACACAGTCCTCCAATGGTGTCCCCAGTGCCAAAAAAGAAGGGAAGAATCATTTCCCTTGATCTGTTGGCAACATTCCTACAAGCACAGCCCAGTCTGCTGTTAACCTTCTTCACAACGAAGGCACAGGATTGGTTTATATTCATCTTATTGTCCCCTGGAAGCTCCAAGTCCCTTTCTGTGGAGCTGCTCAGCCAGTCAGTTCCCAGTCTATACCGGTGCATGGAATTATTCTGTCCAAAGTGTAAGATTTTGCACTTGTCTTTATTGAACTTAATGAGATTTCTTTGGGTCCAATCCTCCAATTTCTTGAGGTCTCTGAATCCTAGCCCTACCCTCCAACATATTTATTACTCCACCCATCTTGGAGTCATCTGCCAACTTGCAGAGAGTGCACTCCATCCCATCTTCCACACTTTGATGAAGATATTGAACAAAATTGGCCCTAGGACTGGTCCCTAGGCCACTCTAGTTGAGTCCAGCTGTGAACTAGGCAGTGAGTCATTGATTACTACCCTTTGAACCTGAAGATCCAGCCAGGTTTTGATGCATTTTACAATCTGGTCATCCAACCCATACTTCCTTAGCTTGCTTGCAAGAATGTTGAGGGAGTCCAAATCAAAAGCATCGCCAATATCATGACATTACCCTTGTTGCTTTCCCCTCCGACCCTACTCAGAGACTTTAAACTGGCCTGTCTCCAGTTTCATGCTGGAACTCTGAGCAATCACACAGATCTTTTATATGACGAGCAACTCCTCCTACTTTTCTCCCTGCCTGTCCTTCTTGAATAGTTTGTGCCCATCCACAACAGTACTCCAGTCATGCAAGCTACCTCACCAAGTCTCTGTTATTCCAATCGCATCACAGTTCTGTGATTTTGCAAGGACTTTCAATTCTTTCTGCCTGTTTCCCAGGCTCCATGCATTCATGTACAGACACCCGAGGTAACTAGCCAATTGCCCCACTGTCTCAGGAAGAACGAGGAGGCCTCCCCTATTGCCCCCTCCTGCTTGTGCTTCCTCTAGGCCATCTGCTTCCCCACTTATCTCAGGTCTTTGGACTCCATCCCCTGGGGAACCTAATTTAAAGCTCTCCTCACTAGGTTACCAAGCCTGTTTGTGAACATAGTTCTTTCCTCCCTTTGGCAGATGGAGCCTGTCTCTTCCTAGCAATCCTTCTTCTTGGAACAACCTTCCATGGTCAAAGATGTCAAAGCCCTGCTGGTGATACCATTTTTGCAGCCATGTATTGATCGCCAGGATGTGTCTGCTCCTGCCTGTGCCCTTTCCCTTGACAAGAAGGATCAAGGAGAATACCACCTAAACCCCTGTCCCCTTCACCCTTGCACCCAGAGCTCTGTAGTAACTTCTGATCTACTCATGGTTGCCCCAAGCAGTTTCATTGGTACCTACATGGATAAGCAATATGGGGTAATAGTCAGAGGGCTGTATGAGTCTTAGTAATCTGTCTGTGACATCTCAGATCCAGGCACTAGACAAGCAGCAGACCTGCTGAGACAACAGGTCAGGCTGACAGATGGATGCCTCCATCCCTGCAAAAGGGAGACATATCTATTTTCCAGGGAAACGACTGTCGGTGGAGATGAAGACTTCTTCTTGCTGTCAGAGGTCTCAAACTTCCAGCTTCTACCTTCTTGTGAGTGCATGTCCTCTTCCTTCTTCAGAGCCACCTCTGGAAGTCCTTCCTCCACAGTCCTAGAGGTTTCCTTTAGCATCAAACTGATTGACTTCTCATGGCCAAGGATGCTTTGGACCCTTGCCATCTCCTTCTGTTGCTCTCTTGCCTGCTCTCTGAAGGACACCACCAGGAGGCACCACTCATATGGCAGGCACTTCCCCATCTGGCTGTCACTGTAAGGAACCTGCAAGCCATAGTCCCCGCAGCACCAAACCAGGTCCTAGGTGAAAGCCTCAACAGTGAGTGGTCCTGCCTGGACAGACAACTCACAAGTGCAAGCAGAAAAAGAGCTGGCAATGGTTTTGGCATTGCAACACCTTCCAGCCAGCCATGTCTCTGGGTCTCTTAAATCTGCCACCTACCTATTTCTGCCCCACTCTCCAACCAGACCTTCACTAGCAAACTGTCCTGCAAGCTGGCCTGTTTGCTGCTCCACGGTCCTGAAAGGTTCCCTTTTTCCTGTTAACCTGCTTCCTCTCACCAAACGTACAGCGTAGGAACATGAGAGAGTTTCCAGGCAAACTCCCAACTCACGCTGATCCCTAGCTAAACAAGGGACTTAAGCATTGATCTAACTACTGAGCTTTAGCTACTTATGCTAAATATCTAGGTTAATTACACTTAACAAAGAAATGGCTTACCTTCGAGGCTCCTCTTTGAAAGAGGAGCATCGCAAACTGACTCATGAACTGCTTGCAAACTGCTCCATTTTCTGTCCCTGTCCACAAACTGCCCTGTTTGCTGTCCCTGCTGAACGTGTGGCCAGAGGACCCTGTGGCTGGAAGCTCCCAGCTGGGAGGACCCAAGTGCACTTCTAAGCCTGGACGTTCCCAGCTGACAAGGTTCCCAGCCACGGGGGAAATCCATGCACTCCCCAGCTGAGAGACCACAATTGCTGAGATTTCTCAGCTGGAGCCCCTTCCCCCACAGCTGGGAGATTACAGCAACTGTGGTCTCCATCCCTAGGGACCCCTGGGGCTGCCCTGCTGCTGGGAGCCCAGGTCAGCCTGGAATCAGGCTTACCCTGCACCAGCAATAAGTTGCAATGGGATCTAATGAATGATCCACACAATCACACCTCCTGTCATGCACGTATAGCACAACACAAGGCATGATTGTATGGATCATGCATTAGATCCCTTCATGCCTTTACCTGCATGTGTAAAGGCCCTGACAGTGAAACGTTCTATAATTTGCTTAATCACACTAAATGGTGTTGCGGTGGTGTGTGAGGTTCATCCTCACATTAAATTCTTTTGGTAAACGCAATTAGAATTGAATCATTGGACCTAGACAAGGCTATTGCCAGAACCTATTTCTAAATGCACCCATCTAGATTCCTCTTCCATTTGAAAAAAAGTTCCAGAAAACTAATACAATAAAAGTCTTCCCACTTCCATCTGTCTGTCCGTAATGCTCCAGGCCAATTGCGCATGTGTGGAGGTGGGGGTTGAAATGGGCGGGGCCAGGCTGTGCTCCCCACTGCAGGGACCAGCCATGCAGGGATGTGGCTTATTATTGGGGGGACGTGACCGTGCCGCAAGGGCAGCGGGCGGGGGGGTGAGGGCAGCACGTGCCAAAAGCAGCACGTGGCCACAGGGTGGGGCATGGCCCCCTGCCTGCTCCCTACGTGGTACCCTGCGCCCACAGGCCACACCTCCCCCCATGCTGGCAGCATCAAACCAGGGTGCTGCATGGGAAGCCGGCATGGGGAGTGCACCCTGCAGGGGAGGGGGGGTGTGGTGCAGAGCCATGGAGTGCCACAAGGGCGGTAGGTAGGAGGGCATGGGTAGCACCCACTGAATGCAGCACGTGGCCACAGGATGGGGCACACCCCCCCATGCCGCACCCTGCAGACACGCATCATGCCCCTCCCCGTGCCATAAGCACCCACTGGCTGCAGGTGGCGGGGCATGTGGCTGGGTGGGTGTGTGGGTGTGTGTGGGACGGGTGGCTGGGTGTATGTGTGTGTGCTGTCTGGCTGGGTGGGTGGGTGGTTGTGTGTGTGTATGTGGCATGCAGCTGTATGTATGTGGTATGTATTACCTTTCCGCTATGTGTTCTTGGAGAATCCTGGCACAGTTCGTAGCCTGTCTGACTCACAAAGGACTCACCCCCTCCCCACCTCTGCCTGAACAAGAACTGGTTAGAGGAAGGACTTACGAAAGACAATAAAGATGTCATGGGAGATGCATCTAAAGCTCTCCAGACAAGGGTGACAATAGTAGAGCAACTCTCCTGGTCTCATTTGCATCCGAGATGGAACCGGGTGACAATTCAGTTAAATGGGAGATGTGACAGGCATGCACCTTCATTAGCATTCAGGGTAGAGAACAGAGATTCCAAGGCAAGGACCGCACTGAATTCTGGGATGAGAGAAGCAGGGGAGCATGGCATGATGTGGGATCCATGCTCTAAATGCTAATCAACCAACATCTACACACACCCAGCTCAGCATTTATCACACCAGTTCTAGTAATGACTCCTTTATTGGTACCCAAAGCACTGAACCTGTCTGTATTGTGAGCTCCCTCACAGTAATGCCACCCAGAGCCAGGAGTGATCAGTTCCTATTGTCCAGCACATGAGCCATTGTTTACCCCCAAACAAACCTAGTGTTCACCCTTGAGCCATTGTTAGTTCTTTACAAAACCCCTACCCAAGCTCAAGTTTTTGTCCTGGTGCTTGGATCCAAAATCTGCACCAGCTCCACTCCTTTTCTGCCTGGAATCTCTTCATTAATCGTGCTGAGGGCTCACCTGTCTGCAAGCTCCAACGAACACCTGGGAACCTCGACTGGTTCAAGCTTCACTGAGTGGTGAGACCCCAACTCTTTCTCTCTGACTCCAGGAACCTGACTTCTGCTTTCTTACTCCAGGCACAGCTTTCTAACCCGGACTTTTTCTCTTATCCCAGGCACAGCCCTCTAAATTGAGCTTTTGCTGATCACTCTCTCTCTGACTCCAGAAACTGGAGTTTTACTCTCTTGCTCCAGGCACAGCTTTCTAAACTTGACTTTTGTTAATCAAATTTGAGCTAGGCTTCCCCCAAATACCTAATTGAAACTATGTAATATTGTCACTGTTTTATTTTGTCCCTCTTCTATGTCTATTACTGCTGGTATCATCATAAGTTCATATACCTGGCAATAAATAACTTTTATGTTCAAGCTGGTTGCTATACTCTCTCTAAACCTCACTTACTTTTCCTTCCTTTTGACCTCCCCATTTGTTCTGCAGCAACACTTCTTTTACCTAAGTCAAAGATTCCTGTCATGCCCAAAACTATGGTGGGGTCTGCTCATCGAGGGGGTTACTATTAGGACCACCGTGACAAGAGACTGGGGATGTGCTGAGTTTTGAGGTGCATGAGGGTATCAGCTGAAAGTGCTGATCGGACCCAGCCTGCTCAGATGTACTCTGTTAGCGTGTGTGTGTGTGTGGGTCTAACTGCATTTATAATTGTCCTGCTGAAATAAGGGATGAACTGAGTTCAAAGCACATGAAGGTGTCAGCCTCTCAATGCGGAATAGTCCGGCCTAGCTCAGGCGTATCCTGTTAATCTGTGTGTCTATGTGTACATATGTGTTTGACGGATTCGGTGGTTGGAGGAACCCAGCCTCACTGAGCCTGAGTCCTGCAGGATAGCTCCATTGTGGGTGAGGACTTGCAGAAGGGAGAGATATGTCTCCATATAGAAACACAAGTAACACAAGCAGCACATTGATAGAATTTGCCCAAAGTGATGGGCAAATCTGGTAACACATGTGGCTGGGTGTCTGTGTGGCATGTGGCTGCATGTGTGTGGTGTGTGAGGCTGGGTGGGTGGGTTGGTGCGGCTGGCTGGGTGTGGCTATGTGTGTGTTTGAGGTGTGGGGGGTGCATGGGGCCAGAGAGAGTGGGGAGGAAGACAGGGTGCAGAGCGATGGGTGCTGGCACTCCGTTCCCACAGCCCACCCATCATTCTTGCTGGGCATTTTGCTAGTCTTTTTCATACTTGTTATCTACCCAACACTTAAGCATTTAAGTGGAGTTCAAAAAGTATGCATTTATACATCCTTCTTGTAAAATAAGTATTCACTAACTTGCTTCAAAAAATGAGAACTCTATGGATGTGCAAAGTTATATTTAGTTTAAACACAGCTGAAAGGGTATTTTATGCTGCATGCTCTGTTTCAGTGAGTAAAATGAGCATTGCTATCGGCATTTACAGATATGTTTCTTTGTTTCATATGAAAGCAATGGAGGATAGCATCTAAAATCCATTCTGAAGGACAAAAGATCTATTTTAAGTTTTCTTTTTTAAATTAAAAGAACTACTCAAGGTTTCCAGCTCTGCTATAAAAAACACAGTAAATGAAGGATTTTTTTTAGTCTGATAATTAAGAGGATAAAAAAGAAGGCTAACAAAATTTCTCTGACCAGCCAAAATGGGCTTTAGGCACTTCTTGAATGAGTAGTTAATAATGATGTGGTAGTATAAGAGTGATGTTGTAGTCATGGTGGTCCTGAAATTAAGAGGCAAGGATTTCTCAGGGAGATACCTTTCATCAGACCAACTTATTGTTGGGATAGAGTTTGACAAGCTTTCAAAAGCAATACTTGATGAAGAATATCTTACATTCAAAAGCTTGTCTAATTATCCCAACAGCAGAGTTGGTCCAATAAAAGATATCACCCTAAGAAATCCTTGCCTCCCACATAATTAGCATCAATACATTCTGAACTAGACAAAGGCACTAATATGAATGTTTCCACCCTGTGATTTAAAATCTACAGCTCCAGTGTAACAAAGCTGCAGGTCACTCAAACACATCATGCTCTTTAGATAACCTTTATCATAAATACAGATCAACTTATGTCAAACTTATTTCATAACATTTAAAATAAGAAAGGGCAGTACCAGAACTTGTTGTAATGTGTGATATTTGGTACTCAAAAATGCATCTCAAGCTGTTCTTTTAAATCTACATACTCTACAAACTGGTTTCAGCAGTCACTGCTCCCACTGATTTCAGTGGGAGTTGCACCCAACATTGCTGCAGATGAAATTGCTTTTCCCCTTATATACCATTACATCAGCTGAGACTCTCTCATAGATTCATAAAGGTATAGTCAAGGGGACCTGAGCAGATCATCTAATCCGACCCCCTGCCCTGGGCAAGAATGAATACAGGGCTCCTATGACCCCTACTAAGGTTAAGCTCAAATGACCCCAGCTAGGTAGTTATCAAGCCTCCATTTAAAGACCCCTAATGTAGGAGCCAGCACCACTTCCCTTGGAAGCTGGTTCCAATATCTAAGTATTTAAAAAGTAACTCTGTTTAGTTGGGAGCCTTCAGCTACATTAGAGATTTACTAAGGTGACTTACAACCTTGTTTTTCTCTGAAGAGCTGTGGTGATGTGCCTCAGCTCTCATATGATAGACTTCTGAGGTATTGCAGCACAAGAAGTGCAGTCTCCATAAGGCACTTCTACACAAGCTCAGGGGTGGGCGGTAAAAAGAATCAAACCAAAATGTTGAGTTTGGGCTGTCAGTTCAAGGCTGCAAGCAAACCCTTTTCCATTTTCCACTGTTAAGTAGCTCGTCTCCATATTTTGATGTGACATGCCCAACTTCAAGACACACACCTACTACCTAATATTATGCAAGTGTAGTAGCTGCATGAATTATTTATAGCCCTTCTGAATTTCCTTTCTGGGCAAGTAAACCATATGTTTGCCTGGGCTCTTATGTGAGTAAAGACTATTAAAATCTTCAAAAGCTAAAAATGTTTATATTAGAATACCATACCAATGCTCTCATTTTACAGCACCTTACCTGTCAGAAGGCTGATTTTTATGTCCTTTTCTAGACATCAATTTCAGTCCAGAACTAGGAGGGCTGAATTTATATATTCACTTCAGTTCATGATGGTATCTATTCTACCATCATCTGTGCAATCAGTCATCCATGACTCCACCAAACCCAAGCAATACAGAATCCGTATCTTGACTTTTTGATAGTTCCAGGAATAGCTACAATATATTTACAATATGATTAATTTTACTAAGCCAAGGCTTGATGAAACTAATCAAAGTCATTTACTCCACTTCTACAATATTTGAAAAGAGCAGTCTCAAAAGCTAGAAACATTCACCTGTCCAGCACTATAAGTCCTGCTTTGTCATTTGACTTTGGGTCTTTGTCATTCATAGTCTTCGGGGTTTACTCCAGGTACTCTCTCAGAAGTCAGAGGAAAAAAGAACACAATCCTCCACTGTCTCTTCCTCTTCAGAATTATGGGATAAGTGTTAGAAAGGAGGGGAAAAGCAGTGGTATTGATGTGAGTTAGCTATGTCTGCTATTCACTGGTTTAATACACTTTTAAAAATGCAATTTAAAATTATCAACAAATTAGCAAGTAGCTGTTTAAACAGAGATGCTGTTCAATATTTACAGTCCAAGTTATGATTCAGGGTTAGCGAAAATCACTCCAAATCATTCAGAAACAATATTTCTGCATTAACTGGACTAAAGGCATCAACAATTTATGCTTGACTATTTTACTGCTTCAGTAATTTGAAGCATCCAAATTTACATCCTTCTGGCAGGTAAAAAATGTGATGAACAACAAAGAATTCCATCTGTTTACTGACAGACAGTACTCCCTTTCAGGATCTTTTTGCCAGCAATCAATAGTTCTGTATTTACCCAAATCTAGGACAATTTTGAATATAAGATTCTCCCCAGTAATTACATTATATATGTGCTGCCACAACCCAAATCATGTGAGTGTCCCTGACACAATAGACCGCCCCTCTAAGCGACTGGCATCATCCTAAATTTGGTCACATTCCGCCTTATTTGATATTCCTACTTGGCAGTTTGTCATTGGCTACTCTAAACATATAAAAGTCTGTGCAGTTTCCGCCCAAGTCGGAGAGCTCTGAGTACGTGGTAAAGAACGGAGAACTTTGCCACGCGGCAGAGAAGGCTTGGCGGACTGATCACCCACCAACATCTCCCCATCTCTTCCCGACGTACCCCTTGTCCTGCATGCTCGTTGCGTCCACGGGTTCATCTGGTTGGCTCATTGCATTACCTTCGTTCTGTAACTACGCAAGCAACCTTACCACCTGCCTCGCGGCCACCAGTGACATAAGTAAAATTAAAGTAAAAGTTATTTTTTTACATCCAACACATTGTCTGGCCTCTCCATCCACCAGCCCACCTGACATCTGCTTAATTAACCAGTGTCTCCCTCAGTCGGCTCCGGCTGGCCGAGACATGACATGTGCAAAATTATGAATGTTATAATTTTCCATGTAAACAATGTAATTATTGGAGGATCATCTTAAATTTGCCATCTCTACTGCTGCAGGGAGGAAAGCAGTGGGGGCTGAAGAGTGGAAAGCAGCAGTGGGTGGTAAGCAGGCTGCCCCTTGCCCCCCTGTTTCATTTGCCTCCTCCCAATACCTGTGCCCCCCAGCACCTGCACCCTTACCAACTGCCCCCTTCCACCTGTCCCTCTCTGCCACCTACTTGCCCCTAGTGCCTGGCCTTCAGCCACTTGTCCTTTGACTCCTCCATCTGCCATCGTTTACCTTATGTGGTGGCTCTGACTCCAGCTCTGGCTCACGGCTCAGAGCACATGGAGACTCTAGTCCCAGCCAGGTAGCAGCACCATCACCAGTCCCAGCCCTCACCTTGGGCCTCAGTTAGGGCTCACACTTGGAGCCAGAGTGAGAGCAAGAGCTGGAGCTGCAGTAGCTCCCCTGCCACTGCGCCATCTCCCGTGTGCTCCCCTTGGGCTGCGTGCCATGCAGTCTCACCTATTCCCTTGCCACATGGTCTTCCCTGCCCCCCCTCAATCCACCATGTGGACCACAACACATGTTTTTCTGTGCCCCATCCCATATGGTTTCTCCCCCTTGCATTCCTCCCTCCTGCACTGCACGGCTCCCTCCATGTACTGCGCAGTCTCCCCCTGCTCTTTGCCCAAGCCACCCAGTCTCCTTCACCCCACATCCCATAATCTGTCTCATGCTGTACCTCACCTCCAATACTGTGTGGTCTCCCCTGGGTCAGAGCCAAAGCCAGAGCTACAGCAGCCCCTGGAGCCAAACCAGCTGCCTGCCCTAGGCAGTACTCAAAACCAAGACAAGACTTTGTGCCCTCCCCTCCCCCCACCATTTAATGGGAAAAAAGATTATCTTGAATTTGAGTAATATAGTGTATGTTGGGAATAGTGAATAGACAGCAAATTCAATGAAAGCTGTCCTGTTCAGGGTATAGGAAGTAAGCATAAGCACCAGGATATTTGGGGTAGGGGGTTTACCACTTTGGAGAAGGGGGCGGTTGAATTAGGAACATTTGACAACTCAAAAGTATTCATTTCTGGTTTCTTGCCTGGGTGACATCAGAAGGGGGCAGTGGCATGAATTAATTCAACCTTCTTCCAGTTGAAAAAGTCCAAAAAACTTCTCTAGTTTAAACTGACGCAGGCTCAACAGCCCTGTGCATGAATAATCCACATAGTGGAGAACATGATTTTAATCAGGAAAGACTCCCAACTGATACTTCTGCTGTGTTAATGTTGATACAATGCAAACAAGATCAATAAAGCATAGATCACTATACCCTACTTGAGTCTCAGTGGTTTAAAGCAGTTCCTCCTTTAAGCATACAACAGGTCTTGGTCCCATGTCTTACAGCTATAACAATTCTCTCCATTTTACTCTCATTTATCCCTTATTATTTAAAGTTGCAGTTCTTCATCTGCCCTCCCCAGTGTGCTCAATGCATAAGAAGATCTGGAAATAAGCACCTCTAAAGAGAAAATTATATGCTCTGCTCCCTACTTTAAGGTTAGAGCACAGATTGCTCCATTTGCATGTTACACAGATATTTAACTTTACTACCAAAATAATTTATTTCATTATTCAGTTTCTAAGAGGAAAAATGATTGAAATGTAAGATGATGTGGTTCTTATTTATAGGATAAACAGGAATCTAGACATATCGCTCATTCATAAGATTTAAGAGTTTAGCTTGCCATATGCCAGAAAAGAATACATTTAAAACTGACTTTCAATAAATTTAACAGAATAAATTAAGTTTTCTAAGAAATTAAACAGAACTTCCAACTCTGTACCCTATCAATAGCCCATTATACATAGGCGAACTCAAAAAGAACTCTCTACTATTTTAATAAGGGCTAGATCTTTGCAGAGATTCATATTAGATCAGAACCTTTAGTAAAGCTGTTAGTTACATGGATCAAAGCACGGATAAAACATTGCACTTCCAGTATCTGTTATTTGAGAATCCCAATACACTTTTAAAGGCTTGCAAAAATTATTTTCAATTTCTTCCAATTACAACAGCTAAGCACATACTTTTAGTCTAAATTAATTATGCTGGATTAATTATAGATAACAAGAATAAAAGCAAAATCTCCACAAGGGTGCAAGTCTCTGGGAAGTCTCTCCTAAGCTTAACATGCATCACAGGCTGCCTCTGTAAATAACCATCTTCAGAGATACAAAGATGCAATACACGCAAAATAAAGGTATTTAGTTACGAGAAAGAATTTGTTTCAGATCTGAAAGGATTTTTATTCAAAATAAGATATTTATTATGAGGCTAACCTAAAATATTTTGTTTAGGCTGAGACAAAGAGGATAGTTAACCTTCTTTTTTTCTCCTTAATTTTTTAATCTCTTTTTAAAACTAGGTTGTTTGACTCTAAAGTGCTAAAGAAAATACACAGGGTTCATTTAGAAAAAGTTGAACTACAATATTTCATTTAGAAAAAAAGTTGAAACAAAGTATACTTGTTTTTCCAAAACATTTCTTAAACTCAACCCTGATTCGTGAATAGCTGTTGGTCGCCCCTCCAAAATAGCATTTTTAGAGGGACTCTCCAAGATACTTTTGCCTAGCTGTAGACAAGAACCTCAAGAGTGCAGTAGCAATGTGGAGTGCCAGATAGCCACGAAGCGTGGTCAGTTATGAGATCACTGGCTTGTGATGTGTCTGCAGAGTTGGAGGACAGGTGCTGGAGTCACGTTTGCATCCAAGAGAAAGGGAACAAAAAGGGGCAATTCAGAGCTGGCTTAGGTAGGGGCCCAGCTCCTGAGTCAGAGTCTCTGATTTCATTCACATGATTTAAAATGCTTTTGTTGTTGTTAGTAAAATATTTTTGCCCTCCCTGTGGTTGAGAAAAAAAAGCTGTCCCTAACCTAACCCAAACAACTGATGCAATGCCACTTATTGGTCTCTATAGGTAGCCAGGATTAAGAAGGGCAAACTGCTATAGACATTTCAATATGGTGTTAACTCCAGGATCCAATGCTGGAGGGGGAGGAGGGTCAGTAAGCAGGGGATCACCAACACCATCCTCAGAGACAACTCTTTGTAAGGCATGGGATAGGAAGGAGCCTGTATGACACTAACATAGCCTGCAACTCTAAATGAGGAAAAAGATTGCTGTTCATGGCAGCAGTGGTTGAGCTAAACAGGCCAGGCTCTACATGCCTGGATTACCTTAATCTAGCCATAACCAAAACAAAATGGGGGGAAGGGGACAATAATATCAAGATGTAACCAGCATGTTATAAATTTAAGTCTGCTCATCCTTAAACTATCAAAGCAAACGAGAGCGATTCAAATGCCTTCCTGACAAGTTCCAGCTTCCAAGTATACTAAGACTGAACTAGTTATTATAAAAAAAATCCATTAGTCAATGTTTAAGAAATAAACACTTAATAATTTTCTTGGTTTGCATGCATCTAGCATTCATCACCCCCTGTACCTACTCCTAAGTCTGTCTTTAAAATGGTAGGGTTAAAAGACGAGAAAATAAGTTTAATGAACCCAAAGTAACACTCTGTTGAAACAGCAATAATGATTCATTTTTCACACAGCAAGAATTGATTTTCATAAATGTTCTTTCCTTTTGTTTGTACAGACCCATATCTATCACAGCTAAGGTTCACTGTGTTGACATCTGCTGTAATTACAGCTGGATCTATGTATGCTAACTTCCTTTGCTTAAACTATTATGGCAACTTGAAGCCAGCAGGTTTTTGTTTCCATTAAAGCCACATGTAATGGTGTTCTGTCACTGTGACAGGAAGGGCAGCAACATGCTCTATTTCTAGCTCATTTTCTTTTCAAAGTTAGGGAGACTAAATAGCCCTTTTTGACTTATCAGGATCCAGGTAGGAAGGGATCAGATGGAGCCTATAAATGGCTGATAGAGCTCAGTTGAAGAGGTGGACTCTCAAGAAAGGCCCTGGAACTGAAAGGAGTTGACATTAGAAAAAGAGGTGCCTCTGGGGACCTGTAGTCTTCTTGGGATCATTTGTGTAACTTTGTGTTTTTATTGGATAATAAACTCTGCCCTACAGGAAAAGGTGTGGGGAGTGCCAACCTAAATAATCAGGCTTCAAAGTTTCAAATATCCTTAATTTTAAATGAAGTTGACTTAATTGCATGTAGTAGCTGGAAACTGGGTAAAACAACATTCAAGCAGAAAAATCAGTGAGATATGCTTGCTTTCTAAAGTACAATAGCTAGACTTACTGATTTCTTTTAATTTATGTCAAAAGGCTCCTTTTTCTTTTTGATCACTTAGACATTTACTTTGGTCCACTATCACTAAGTAATTTTCTTTTGTTATTAATTTTGTCTTTTGTTCAGGATTAGACCATTAAAAATCAAATTAAATGACTGACCCCGAATTACAGCACAGTATATTGCTGACTCACAGGACACCAGTATGCTTCAGAAAAAAAAATCATGAACAATTTAGAGACATTGTTGATAACAAGCATTCAGTCCACAGGATTGTAAAAAAAAAAAAAAATGTATATTCTAATTCTCATTAATACTTGAAAAATTGAAAGCTAGTTACTTGTATGACCCATATTAGTTATACTCTAAACACTCTGTATAGCCTTTTAAATATGTAAGTGACCAAAAATTTGAGCGGTTCCTGTTTGTTCACAGGCTACATTCAATATAATATGTATTTCTTAAAATAATATGGCTCCAAGCACTGGATCTGGGCCATAGGCCAGTGTTTGAGCAGCCTGAGTCTAGAATGATTTGAATACTTACAAACAAAAATTGTACTAATATTTATGTGTGTTTTTAAACAAGAACAAGAGTATTCATGGTTTATCAGTAATCCAGTAATAGGATCGGTAATATTTTATAGGTATAAATAAAGACTAGGATCCATAATATTTTATAGGTCTAAATAAAAAGCTTCAGGAATTTATCAGAAACTGAGGATTATTCCTCAGAAATTACAAACATCAAATTTGAGAAAATCGTAATTAGCTCAAGGAAAAGTTGTGAACCAAAAAAAAAAAAGAGAAAGATGTCAAATAAATTGTCTGTTAGGAACTATATGCCCAGCTGTGCCAACTAAGGATACAATTAGATAATTTAATCCTCTGCATCTTAACATATCTTTTCTTTGTTACCTGTACTTCACTGACTTCCCCAGAGTATCTTTTTGCACTCTATAGCTGGATCCAGGTGTGCAGGCATGTGTGGTTTGTGGTGCCACAAACCTCTTTGTGATGCCACAAATTGCACAGCTGGCATGCTAAAACATACTGCTCTGCAAATTTGCAATACAGGGGCAAAATGTGCCACCAAGAAATCCTGGTACCAAGAAAAAAAATGCCATGCAAGAAGCAGCATGGCACATAGCACAGGACCATGTGCCAGCAGATGCAGAGGCTCAGTCCTCCTAGGAGACGTTCTGGCTGCCGGCCACAGCTTCTCCCCTCCTCTAGTTCTGCTCAGCTCCTCCAGGACTCCAGGAACTAGGAGGAGTGGGGAAACGGTAGTTTGCCCCACACCAAAGCACTTGGCCAGGGGCATGCACAGTGTCAAAAAGTAGCAGCCCAAACTTTTTTTGCCACTGCAAGCGCATGCCCCTGCATGTGGGGACATGCCCTATAATCTTATACTAAAGTGTCCTGCTAGAAGTGATTAAATATAAGTCTACTTATTGGAATATTTTATTATTTTATTTATCGACACCAAACTGTGGGCTGAGGTGGGGACACCAGAAGAGAGGGAGAGGCTGCAGCAGGATCTGGGCAGACTGCAGGAGTGGGCGGACAGAAACAGGAT
>JAGPOW010003685.1:15531196-15548278 GCA_030014935.1 Caiman crocodilus
GTCCTGTGACCCTGGCACTCGTTTCCTGCCAATTGGCGGGGGGTCAGACTAGATGGCCTGCTCTAGGCCCCTTCTGACCCTAGGTACTATGATACTATAGTACTATGATACTATTTGACTAAATTCCCTTGTATTAATCCCTGTGCGTTCCATAGAAATTTATTTTCTCCTTTTTTTTTAATATTTTAATCTATAGTCCCATAGAATGGAAGACCCCTTTATGGCCCCATTATACTAAACACACTTCAAGTGCACAGTGCCTGTCCTGAACAGATCCAAGGAGGTGATACTTCCTCTCTATCGGGCACTGGTCAGACTGCAGTTGAAGTACTGTGTGCAATTTTGGACACCGCACTTCAAGAGGGATGTGGATAACTTGAAGATGGTCCATAGAAGGGCCACTCGTATGGTTAAGGGCCAAGCCCTATGAGGAGAGACTATGGCACCTGGACCTCTTCAACCTCCACAAGAGAAGGTTGAGAGGCGACCTTGTGGCTGCCTAGAAGTTCATCGCGGGGGCACAGAAGGGAAGTAACCAAGGCGTCCCCGGGGGTTACAAGAAATAATGGCCACAAGCTAACAGAGAGCAGATTTAGATTGGACATTAGGAAGAACTTCTTCACAGTTCAAGTTGCCAAGGTCTGGAACAGGCTCCCAAGGGAGGTGGTGCTCTCCCCTACCCTGGGGGTCTTCAAGTGAAGGTTGGATATGCATCTATCTGGGGTCATCTAAACCCAGCACTCTTTCCTGCCTATGCAGGGGGTTGGACTCGATGATCTATTGTGGTCCTTTCCAACCCTAACATCTATGAATCTATGTAGAGCCCTAAATCTAAAATGTGGGATACCAGGTATATGCAGACAGACAAGGGGAAAACAACATAATGACAAGAATATGAACTTTGTAATTTTTCTGCAATTTTTATATAACCGAGTTACTGGACAAATTGTAAATTATGGACTCTGGCTGTTAGATGAAAAATCTCCATGGAAATCCTTAGTTATGGAAGTACTAAACTTGGGTTACATGCCTAGCTTCTATCAGGAGTAATGGATAAAAAAACCCACTCCTAGTTGTCTAGTCTAATTACACAAGAAGAACAGTGGAATGAGCACAATTGAAATTGATATGTATACTTTAAGAAAAGATGCTGCTTGGGGAAAGAAGTCTTAAAAGAAATGTTGGACTCTTAACAAACACCAGCAAAACAGCCATTTGTTCTGGTTCTATCCATGACTACTTATCATAACTGGCAGAATTCATGGCTATGTTCAGAAAGGAAAGAAAGTTATAAAGTTATAAACACTGAAATTTAATATATATAGTTCCCAGCTACAGCTGTAATGAAAGTGAAATATTGACTATTTTTTCTTTAATAGAATTCTAAAGATGCAAACACTTGAGAATAGATATTTGGACACATTTGCCACTCCAGCAAACATAAATGAACATTATTGTGATTTTTTTGCTAACCAGGCAAAGACTGATAGAATAGCTTTTCTGAACCTTTAAGGAAACCTAAACAGACAACAGACGTATTATAATAATGAAAAGAGAATTTCACGGGATCTGAGTACTCTCTACATTCTCTTTTCCTTTCACAATGTGAACTTGGTTTTTAAGAACATATGACATTCATTAAGGAAATAGGGTTTGGTTTTGTAACATTACGTGGTCCAAATAACTTATTTGTCTCTTCTGTAAATTAGCCATCCTGGAGGATTAGTCAGTGCTGAATATTGATCTACTTTGGGGCTTTTGATGGGAATATTAGATAGTACATTGCCATCAGTAGACTACAGAAGCGACTGGATTTCAAGATACTGTGGTGGATTATACAGTAGCTGCTGAAACTAATGAAAGCATCAGCGTGTAAAACAGCTACCCCAAATGTTTGTATCAAGGCAATTACATATGCAGTTCTTTGAACATATACAGAAGTCTGTAAGCACTAAGTACTAACACTGTTCTTATTCTGTTGAATCCAGGCCTAGTGTATCCTATGATTTTTCACAACTTCCTATCAGAGGTTAATTATTAGGAATGTGCAAAGCAGGCCCTATTAATCTGGTTTTGGATTTGGTCCAAACCGAGACAGTAATTTGATAGGTTGATTTGGATCACTGTCCCCAATTCAATTTGGCTGAATCTGAATCTGAAGATTTGATGCTGATTCAGACATAGACACAGCTTTAAATGTTTTCTCTACATACCTCAGGTTACTAGCGCGGCTTATGAATGCTGCGATGCTGGGGCGCATAGAGCATCCAACAGGCATGCAGGGGTGGTCCTCCACATGCTCAGTGGCAAACCAGAAGTGGACCGGAAGTACTTCCAGTCCACTTCTAGGTCCACCGGAGAGTGTGCAGCCTCCCCTCCCCCCACATATTCCCCCAGCTCAGCAAGGGGACCCCTGATGCCCACCCCTGCCTCCCCCCTCCCCGGCCCAGGAGGTACCAGTCACCAAACCAGGGTAGGGCACGGGGTGTGGCGCACTCCCCACTGGACCTGGAAGGGGACTGGAAGTACCTCTGGTCCAATTCTGGGTCTGCTGCTGAGTGTGCTGGGGAGCCCCCCATAACTCTGTGGGACGCTCTCTGAGCTCCAGCATCACAGCATTCACAAGCCATCTGGTACCTAAAGGTATGTAGAAAAAAACATTTAAAGCTATTTCTATATCTGAATTGCTGAATCTTTCTAAATCTCTCTGAATTGACTAAAGAGATTAAAGGGCCCTCTGATTCGATTCAGAAATTCATCCACCGAATTGGGCTGTCTCTGCCGTATCAAATCAGGAACCAAAGCTTTGCACATCCCTATCAATTATAGCTTCACATAGATCAGTGGTTCTCAACCTTTTTAAGCTCTAGGTAGCCCCCGATAGATTCAAGGCACCCCTTAATAAGACTTGAGACACCTCTCATAAAACACCAGCTATTCCTATTTGAAGTCTCTGGTTTATCTTTTGAATCCTGTCTGCACGCCTAACCGTGCTAACCACGACACCCTTGGATGGCTATCAAGGCATCTTAGGGTGCCACAGCACATAGCTTAATAATCACTGATATGGACGCTTACAAACTAGTGGCATTGTTTATGAAATTAATATACCAAATCTCTCAGTTTTTACTCAGAAAAATATCTTATTTATTTTTGTCTTACAAAGCACTGTGAAAGGGCTGAATTTGATGGCCAAAGCAATTAATTCTATTAACTTGACTGTACAAGTACAAACAAACTGATATTTTCAGCTTTGCTTCTACGACTAAAGTGTATATTTCTGAAGTAAACATTTAGAGGCATTTTAAAATAGCATTCACAAATGTTGCCAACCTGTCAAGTGAACAAGATATGCTTTGTGAAATGTCCCAAATTAGGATTGGACAAATGAAACAAATGTTCCCTTACAATAATGATAAAGAAATCCCCAGCTGAAATTCATAGGGACTTTTATGCTACACTTCCAATGCTGGAAGAAAAACTTCAATCACTAGACATTCATATTTTTTTTCATTGTGAAGCAAACTATAACTGGAAAAGCACTCTGCCCATTTGAAAGAAAAACTGTCAGAAACAAACAAAAAAAAGAATAAAAAAAAACAGGTTGGCCTACATGCCGCAATATCATCACATCTCAGTAAGCACTGCAGAAGAACATATGGAAATGACCAGCCATTAACCAGGTGTAAAGATAGTGTATGTTTCTCTGAGTTAACTGGATACATGGCTACAACTCGGATCCTGCTCAAAAGATGCACGGAGATGGAGCTCTATGCTATTGTTGCTTTATCTAAACAATCAAGGTTCTCTACCAGTTCTAGGATCTACCTGTACCTATGTAATTGCAGAATTATGCCCAAATTATGGTCATATCAACAAGAACACCATATAAAAGAATTCCGAGATATGCCGTGACTCCACCAGAGCTGTCAATTTACAGCAGCAGCAGATTTTGCCTTCTGTTTCAAACCACATCTACCTTCCTACATCTTTTAAAGGGCACTCACTCTTCAGGGCTAGGGCAGAAGTTATATATAAACTGGTTTAAGTGATCAGACACTGGTTTGAACCTGTAACAGAACAGAAGTTTAGTGCACATAAACCAGTTTCAAAATGGCTGAAACTAGTTTAAGATAAGCCTGGTTGAATGTAGTATCAGACTTAACTGATTTAGTTCAAATCAGTTCATGGAACTTCTGTCCCAGACTCTTTCCTGGTTTAAGTTTTATCAGAGTGCCCCAGCACCCCAGCATGCTTTTCAGCCCTGGGTGCGCTATCTGCTCCAGAAAGCAAGGCTGGCCCTGTCCCTCTCCTTCTTAGCCAGAGCTCTGTGTGGATGAGAAAGAGATGGAAACTGCAGCCAGAAGACAGTAGCATCTGCCTGGCTTCCCCCTGCCTCCCACCCCCCAACCTCTCACTGTTCAAGCAGGGATCCCCCACCTCCCCCAAAGCATGAACCCCAGCGGCACAGACCACAGCCAGCATCTAATCATGGTCACACCACTCCCATACTAGCTAAAGCAGAGAGGTATTGTGTATGGGGGCATCTCCAATTTCACTGGAACAAAGGCAGACAGAACAGTGTCTGCTTAGGGCTTTTTGGACCTAATCCACAGGTCACCTAGTAATGTCCCACTGCTGTTCCTTAAAAATGCTTTGCAAAAAGCTGTTTCATAAGAGCCTGAACTAATGAGAGAGGCTTTGTTTCTTGATGGGCTGATAAACTTTGTGTTCTGATGAGCTCTCTGCTGGCTTGCTTCAAAGCCTGTAATCTGTCAGTGTTCAACAGTGGCCGGGAGAGGTGTGAGAAGTGACCTGGTCTGCAATGAATGCAGTGCCTGTCAGTTTGAAGCAGACAGTATAAAGAAACAGGGAGAGGGAGACTGAAAAGCTCAGTATCATCAACAGATGCATGCAGTCCACACAAGCAGTCCCGCCTCCCCTCCCCTTTTGCCTCAGAGTGCTAGCTGAGGGCCAAGGTCTGGCAACACTCCTGTCCCTTGAGCAGCCAGCAGGGGAAAAAGCTTGGTGAGGGCTGCTCCCCCTCCAGGCAGACCCTGGTTGAGGTTTGTGCAGCAGGGTGGGGATCTAAACCCCTTCCTAATCATAGTGTCCTGGCATGGCCTGGCCATGCCCCACACCCCTCAGCTCAGCACTGAAAAAGGGAAGAGAGATCTCGCTCTAGTGCTCCCCAGCTTCTAGCTTGAGCCACAGCAGGCATGTGCCTGCATTTCCTAAATCAAAAGTGAGTATCTATCCACTTGCAAATAGGGTGGCCATCACAGAGGACATTGTGGTTGTCCTCTGGCCTCTACTGATACAAAACCTGACACCTTTATGTCTAACTTGTCTAGAAGAGAAAAATAGAGGACATAAAGGCATCGGGTTTCGTATCAACAATAGCAGAAAACCAGTATGTCCTCTATGATGGCCAGCCTACTTGCAAATAGATTCAATCTCCTTAAGTTAGACTAACGTGCAAAGATTGAATCACTTCAGGCTTTTTGAAAGTCTGTCCCTAGCCCAGAACAATCACTGAAATTTAATTGTCTATCAGATGCTAATACACCCTAACTCACAAACTATTTTTAAGCACTTGCCAATTATCCCAACTTGTTTTTACTTCATTACTGTTTCCTGGAATGATTTTAAGCACCATATAATAGAGGAAATCTCTCCATGTCAGCTATAACATTAAACTGGCAACTCCTACCCTTTTGCTGTTTTTGAGATGATAGCCAACTCAGTATGTCACTGTGATTATGGGCTAAATTTTACATAATAGAATCTAGAGATCTGACAACGCTGAACTTATCTACAATGATAAAATTTAGAGCTATGTTTCAAACCATGTATGAGAAATTAAATCCTATTTCCTGTTTGTAAAGTTCATATAAAAACATGCTTATTCATTATTAACAGTCAATACACTCAATATGCTGTAGGTCTCAAATCACTGCCAACTAAGTACAATATTACTCAGCACAGCCTTTTCATTTATATAACACCAGATTCTTATAGTCTAATTAATTTTGGTGGCACCACTAGGCTTTCCTCAGTATGCAGTTGTTATAAGGAGAAAAGTAGTCATAATGTCTTGTAAAAGAACTTAGCATTAGTTTAGTGGAAATGCAGACACTCTGAGTCTCCTACCCTTGCATAATTTATGGAAAAAGTCCTATTAAAGTTATTTAGTACTTCACAGATACTAAAAGAAAAAAGTAACGGAAACATTCTGGCAGAATCAGGCCATAAATATAAAGTTATTAACAAGATATGAGCCCTGGGTGCAGTACAATGATAGTCATAACAGCAATGAATCTTTTTTTTTTTAATCAGATTGTAACAACTGGGGCGCTCATTTTCAGGGGTGTCTTCCAAACCTAATCCTTTTCGCTGTCTGCTGCTTGTAAATAAGCCGAGATTTGTCACTGGGACAGCTTCCTAATACAGTGACTGGGGCCTGGTCTAAATTGCAAGACAAGCCTGTATTGTGGTGGCAAATTTAACCTTGAAGTTCCCCCGCGTGCCTCTTTCCCCCTCCACCACTGATTGCCACTTGCTGTTTAATCCTGATGGTCAGGAGGTGAAAACTGCAGTTTTAAATATGCATAAAGCAGTGGGAGGCAAAAACCCGAGGCATATTTAAAACTGATGGAAAGAGAAATCAGAAATGCAGTACTTGTATATTAGAACAGACAGAGATAAGAGCACAAAAAATGTAAGACCATGGTATGAGCTTACCCTTCACTTTCCCTTTAAATGCAGCTTCTGCTTCTGAGCCCCGTCAGCTTGTACTACCCAGTTCAGCCACCTGGGGGACTAAGTACTCAAACCCCATGAATCCTTAGACAACCACTTCTCTCTCAAGGCATGCCTTAAATACTTTCACCTTATCCATTCATCTATATTCTTCTACTCAGTTCCCAGGAAGCATGTGCGTATTACATAGATAACTGCCCCAGATACGCACGTTTGACAGGTCAGGTGTCATTCCCAATCCAGTTATAGCTGGGAAATTTTTACATCCTGTCAGACATGTAGACCGTTAATCCAATAGCCTTAGCTATCAATTATTCCAGAGAGATACAGTCTCTCTTGCATTCTGCTCAAAGGTGACAGATATCAGTCTCTGAAGATATTTTTTTTCTGACTAAAGGCGTTTCCCTTTAAATTGTAAGCCAAGTTTGGTTGGACATCTGAAGAGATGCGGTGTCTCCACGTGTGATCTGACGTGCCTGGTGCTGCATCACATGCATTTGTATAAATGGTGAAATGCACATCAGCGCTGAGAAAATGGTGGCAGTGCACTTTTGAACAAAAACACCTTAGATGTGTTTTAGTTCAAAAGCATGTCGCCGGCATTTTCTCAGTGCTGATGCGCATTTCACCATTTATACAAATGCATGTACTGCAGGGCCGGGCACTTTTTGAAAAATGACAAAATTATAATTATAGTCTAACCCAGGGTGGCCAATCCACAGAACATGTAGACATGTATAGCCTCTGGGTGTCACACGTGCCAAAAATGGTAGCCCTTACTGCCCTAAATCATGATTCATTTAGACTAAGAATGACAATACTGAAGATGGGTTACATTGGTTATAATCAGACTAAACACTACATTAGAAAATCTAATCTAAATATAGACTTAATTCCAATATTTAGGTTTCGTACACATTTCAATAAAGAGCCACCAGTCTCAGCAACTCTCCTGTAGTGGAAATAAATTTGAAAAGAAGGCACAAAACAAGTATTTTAGATAATAAAGTTACCGCCACCTACCTTCACTGTTCTTACATACAGCCTTCACTATGCGATTCCCATGCCCACATCTTCCATGATCAGGTACACACATGCCCTCTGAAATGGCCCACTGATAACACATTGGGTCTTCACAAGGAATAGATTCTATCAAATGTGGACAGCCCCCAGAAGTACCAACGGGTTCTGCAACAACATGCCTTTTTCTCATTCTAAAGCCTAGAGAAAACAGAAACTGGATTAACTAGGCAGGTTTATAACAATTTTAAGTAACATGTTACATTAGCAAAGGAAAATGTGTGGAATTGAGCAGCACTTCAAAACAGTATCCTGCACAAAAACTGTGAAAAAATAATAATATCTGAGAGCCAGACTTGGCAAACCCCACAGGCTTCACACAGGCAGTTCAGTAGTCTTTAAAAATGACAGAATTTAGCTCTTTGTGCTTTCTGCCTGCTGGGTAAAGAATACCAGGAGCACTGATTCTTATCCAAATACAGAGACATAGAAAATAGAAAACACATTTCATGGTGATAATATTGTTTAAGAAAAAAAGATAAAAAAAATTAAGAAATTCAAAATCTAAATTGCAGCTAACCTATTTCTGGAAATCAGAAATTGAAAACACTGATTTTGTGGTACAAAAGGTAATTTTCCTGAGGAATAATCATTCTGCTTGAGATTCTTTGAAATGTCATCCTAATAAACCAAGAGATTCACATCTAAATTGTTAATAAGTAAAGTACTGATTACATAATTTGCTTCCTTTTGCATACAATCAAAAATCATGTATATAAAATAGCAGGCAAATTATTCAATAATTGTCTTTCATCATCGAATCGGTTTGAATATGACAAGCACAGAGTCTACCGCCAGTGTATTTACTGTATTATGGCTACAGACTATAGTAAGTAGTGATCTTATCAGGTCTCAGAACTGGATAGAGTAGATCAAAGCTTGAATGAAGAACCTTTCAGGAAAACTGTAGCAAATTCGGGCAGGTGGGCAATTCAGAAAGTAGAATTTCCTCTCCATCATTATATTAAAACAATGTCAGTGTTAAGGTGGGGGGGTTCGGGTTTTTTCTTTCCTCTTTTTTTTTTTGTTTCTGACAGTTTTCCTTTTTTTTTTATTTTTAAAGACATTGGTTCAGTCCTACTGGTGGCCACTGAGTCTTTAAAAAAATCAGTGGCTGTAAAAACAGAAAGAATATAACTGCACACTGGGTCAGACCACAGATCCATCTAACTCAGTATCCTATACCTCACAGTGGCCAAGTATGGATGGAAGGGGAAAAAATACTTACGCAGGGCGTATCCTGACTGATCTGTCCTCTTCTCCCCTTCCCTTCTCCCCTTCCCTTACAGCTTCCAACATTTAGAGGCCTAGGAAGTCCTTATGTAGTGATTAGTCCTATTAATATGTTCAATATCCACTGATGCACCTCTAAGAGTTGCAGCACAGAATCCAAAATCTAGTGGCAAGTGGAGCTGAGATACATTTCAACTATCTTTGCATCCTCCTACTCCTAGGCAGTTCTAGGGGGTGAAGCAGTCTCCAGCATAAATGTAGACTCATTTGCTCTGTGAACTGCACCAGGCTGCCACGTGAGTGGTGGCACCATCCACAGTGGTACATGCTGCAGCTTTGGCCCTGAACCTCAAGCTTTCAAGCTTCTCCAACCCCACTTCCCCCATCCCACACTTCGTTTTGATGGGGTTGCCAGAAAGCAACTTGACAACGGAACACAGCTCTTTTCCCAGAGGCATCTTCCTCAACGTATTACTTGAGTCATATTCATCAGGTTTAAAACCTTTTTATGACAACTATAGCGCAACAAAGTGGTTATAGTGGGGGGTAAGAATCTCACCCAGATTATTCAAGAATAGCTGCATAAAACATCAAAAGCCATGTTCCCCTCTAGGACGCAGCTTACTCAAAATGACTTCAACAGGAACTCCTTTTGCCTTCAGATGTGACATTTCACCCAACTGCTTTTATATTCATATCATAGCATGCTTTCATTTATTTTAATTCAGACAACTGCAGTCTCTAGCATATGAAGGAAATAATTAAAATGTACCTTTTTTTCCTAGGTGATCCTGGCAGTTTTCATGAACACACGGTCCCCACACAGACCAAGCAGAAACCAGGCACTCAGAAGGACATGGGACAGTACACAGCTGGGAGACAGAGGGAGCAAGGCCAGGGCACAACTTCTTGTCATCAGGTCTGGTGACTACAAAGAAAAAAAAATTCAAACTGTAGCATCAGTCTTACAAAAAGCTTCTCAACTAGCTATTGACTATTTTTCTAGCACCACACCACTATCCGGTGCCTATCAGGAGCCTAACCAAAAACAAATGTCGTCCAAATCTAAAGTTTATATTCAAAGGCTCTGCTTCAGCAAAGTATTTAAACATACCCAACTCAGGGAGGTACTTCAGCACGTGCTTAACTGCTTTGCTGAAAAGGACAGTCCTGTTGAACCAAGGTGAATTCTTCCTTTCACTAACAATGAAAAAGCCTTAATTCAGCAGATCAGCAACCTGCAGACACTCAAGTCAAATCTGCCCACTTTAGACAGGAAATGCATTTGTATCATCTCCAACTCCTATTAGCACTAAAAAGCTCAGCGATGATTAATTAAATTAACCTTAGGCTAACAGATCACCACATTGATTTAACTGAATTTCTATTTATAGACCAAGTGTTGCCCTCATTCACAACATCACTAGTAACATAGGTCTCAGTCTCCAAGACTACGTCATGGATTAACAGCACAACTGAAAACTAGGAAGCACTTCCATAGAGCTGAATATAATTAAGATTTGGCATAATATTAGATCTATTTACATACAATTTCAATTAAAGTGGTAGCAACAAATTTTGTAATTTTTGTTCTTGCACATTTGTAGGGTGAGCAAATAAGTAGTCTGCTATACATAGAAGACATTCACATCCATGTTTACTCCTGTATATTCAATTTATCAATAAAATTGTCTTGAAAAATTCAAAACTGCATGGATGAGTGACACAAAAAATCATTTTCTAGTATCCAAAAACAATTAAAATTAGGAGCAATCTTTGTGCTGATACCTAACATCACCTTGAAAAGATATTTGCCCTTTTATTATGGAGATTTCTATTATAAGCTAATTTGTCTTGCATTATGCTGGGGCTTTTTTAAGGGAGAAAGCAGTACAATCTTTATCTTCAATATCTATGTATTATTGCATTTCAATTGCATTAGGGGTTAAATGTGGCTCTCCGTCTAGAGAAATCAATATCAAAGCAGTCTTTCAAAAGACAAAGATTTGTTTGATTTTATTCTGTTCTGGCATTACAAAAGTTCATAATTTTTATGGCTGATGAATTTGCTACCTCATTTTCTTACTTTTAATGTTTGTTTTAAGTGTGCTTCCATGCATGAAACCGACTTGAAAAGGATTTTCACAAAGTACGCTATTCTACTCCATATGCAATAGCAACGATTTCTTTATTATTGCCTGATTGTCCACGATTTCTGGCTTACAGGAACTCACAATTTTGAGCATATTTTGCAGTCTTCAGTACCAAGAGTCCCAGCAAACATTATGCACTAGGCTCTCTCATGCTAGTACTGCAAATTCAGATATAGAAACAATAACCTTGCCTGGGATTCTATCTCTGGGGCTCATGAGTTATACACTGCTTGCTCTTCAGGCACTCTACAATAAAACTACTATTAAATGGTAATAGCTGAAATTTAATTCAAAACTAATGAAAGATACTACTTATGTAAAAAGACTGGTCTCTGAATGACTTTTGAGAAACAATATTGCCTTTGACATATTCATTTAGAGACTACACCAAGTTGGCAGGAAACCAATTCACCTTCCTGCTAAAGTAAATAGACCTTTTCTAGAGATTTTAGAAGTCAAATGACACAAAGAGTAAGATAAATATTAGAGTTTTAAGCATAAGGCTATTTTCTATCAAGAGGCCTCATGCATTGCTTAATACACCCTTCAGCGTTATGCATTGCCAAGTCATTTATCATTTTTTGTAACTCACTGGCAGAAATGAAAGTAAATCAGTCTTATGGCATATACTCAATTTAAAGAATTAAGTCACATACTATTACATTCTAACTATGAGTTTCATTTACAGTATGTTGTGAGTTTTTAGTTTTATTTTTAAAGACAATAATGTAACAATCTGTTAAATTTAGAGTGAGCAAATATAACTGGTAAAAATACCTGCACGAATTAGAAAATGATCAGATTAAGCATGGTCAAATGTCAAAGTCTTCTAAATTTGTGCCAATATACACCTATCACAGAGACCAGAAACCTCATTGATTTCAGAAACACGATCTAACTAAGAAAAGAGAGACGAAGAACAGGCTGCATCAATGCATGCATCTTAATGGATACGAGTCATTCTGGCAAACCAATGGGACTTGGCAAAGCACTGATTCCATTGCCTCTGTGAAGACCAGAGGAACACTAATAAAAAACTGATGTCTCAGAAGAGCTCCATCAGTTGACAAGCCAACTGATAGGTAACCTGAAACCATAAAGCTCTACCACTTGCTCTAGGAAGGAATTTATCTGTTGGCCTGGTCTGAGCTCCTGACCCCATTTTCACCTCCCAGCTTTACCCTTACGCTTGTGACTGTGTACATATACACATTATTACTCTAAAACTACAGGTAGGAAAGTGTTCTGCAGTTGGGCAGAAGGAGAGTGAGTAACTATAACCCCTGAAAAGAGATGCATTCCAGACCCATTGTAGTCACCCATTCGGGGACCCCACCTCCTCCAGGTGGAAGTATGTGGTTCAAGCACTCAGAACAGATTTCTTGGTTTCATCCTATCTATTTACCAACTATATTAATGAACAGGCCTAAATATGCATTACTTCTGGAAGCTCTTAACTTCTAGGGAATTGTGCCTGGTGAGCTGCTTAAAGTGATTCTAAGACAGCGCATCTGTATGACATGTTTACTGTCCAGTAGATTAATTTGCTATGCAGTAGAAGTTTCTGCATCTATACATGCACCGCTGCTAGGCTGGTGTAAACTAATTTACTCTGAAGCAGGACAGTACTGATAAATACAAGTACTATCCTGCTGTGGAGTAAAAAACTTCACAGCAGCACATGTGTAGATGCTGCAGCTGGGGCACAAGGGCGCTTCAGTGCAAGGGCTGCCTGCTGCTTACCCCCACACTGAAGCACCCTCGTGCCTCAGCCAGACGCTCCACAACACATTTAGCTGGGAGGGGGAAGGGGGGAGAGTAGCCCCTGGCTGGCAGGCTGACTCCTTCCCAGACTCCCTGCCAGCCGGGGCTGCTGTGACCCAACTCGATGTGATGCTCTACTGGGTGTACGTTCAAATGGCATGCCCGGGAGCAATAAACTCCAGAGTAAAAAGCCCCAGTTTACTGCTTCATATTAATTGTATGTGTAGATGCACTGAGACAGCCTCTAAGAACAAAGTATTATTTATTCATTCAAAGATATGTATTCTGAATATTAAGGGTTAAAATAATGGCTATTACCCCACCCCACAACCGTTCCTTGCTCGCTTTTATAAGCTACTTTCCGCTCATTCTTCTAGCATGGGAGAAGCAGGCCACCTAGTTGCTTCCATGGCCCCTATCTTTTTTTCGAAGTCTGGGAAGCTTTACTTGCTTCTCTTGTTCACCATCTTTAAGAGATTTCACTTCTAGTCTCAGCTCCAAGAAGGGTAAACTTTCCCATATTAGTTGGACCTAAACTTGGAGCTATTCCCCAATCAATAGCCAACCCACTGTTTCCTCAAGGATCTTAGCAATTTTATTTAATGCCATTTTACTTCAGTTTTCACAAAAAGAGCCAGCTACCAGATAATGTGTGCTATACAATGCAGAGATAGGGAAGGAGACAAACATCCTAGCGTAATGACAGCACAGGTTATTAATTACTCAGAGAAGCTAGATGCTTTCAAGTCAGCAGGGCCAGATGGGATGCACTGAAGGGTACCGAAAGAATTGGATGAGGTAATTTCAGAGACGTTGGATATACTTTTTAAGAACTTGTAGAGGTTGCATGAGGTCCCATATGACTGAAAGAGGACAAATATAATGCCCATCTTTAAGAACAGAGACTGAGGAATGACTGGCTAAGCTGCAAAACTGCAGAGAAGGACCCAGGAAGTACCGTGGACCATAAGCGGAAAAAAGCCAACAGTGTGCTCCTGTTGCACGAAAAAAGCCAGTGGTATCCTGGGTTGTATTAACAGAACTATCACTTGCAAATAAAGGGAAGTGACTCTTCCACTCTATTCAGTGCTGATGAGTAGCACGCTTGTGTGTCCAGTTCTGGGCGCAGAAGGACATGGACAGTTTGGAAAGAGTCCAGCACAGGGTAACAAAAATGATCAGGGGCCTGGGAGACTTGACTTATGAGGAAAGGCTGAAACAACTAGAGTTGTTTAAGTGGAAAAGAAAAGCCAGAGCGGAGCTAGATAATTGTCTTCAAATTCCCAAAGACAGGAATGAAATGAGCTTTTGTCAGTAACTGTAGGGGTCAGGACTGGGAGCAACGGCCTCAAGCTACAGCAGGAGAAATTTAGGCTGGAGACTGGGAGGGAGTTTGACTATTGGGTGGGCAGGAACTGGAACTGGCTGCATGGGGAAGTTGAGGAATCTCCATCCCTAGAAATTTTCAAAAGCAGGTGAGGCAAGCACTTGGTTGGGATGGATTAGTCAGGGAGCTATGATCCTACCATAAACAGGGGGCTAAACCAGATGACCTTGAGAGGTCCTTTTCAGTCTTACTTTCCTATGATCCTATACTGTACTTTATCTCTGCCATTGTTTAGTACTGGATTTCCCCTCCTTCTACATTCATTTTAATATTAGATTGATTTCCTCTTAGGTAAACTTAAGTTCTACAACATTTATGAAAAATAGACCAAGCTCAGCCATTCTCTGTAGTAAAATTACGTAAAATTTTGCTTCCTTGTTCTAATAAATGTCTTTTAATGTCACAATAGAGCAATTCTTTCTGTAACCTTTTTCTCTGTAAGATGGCAGTTCTTACCTGTCCAGTCTTCAAAGAGACAGAAACAGAATTTCCCAAAGATGCTATTTTATGACTATAATAAATGAACAGAGGTACCAAACCTGACTCAGTGTACCAGACAGGCCTTCTTACTTAATGATCACTGTCCTTATACTGTAAATAAATCATTTGCTTTGTTTGGGGGGGGAAAAAAAAGTAAAAGTTTTTTTCAACTTAATAACACTTCTGCTTCCTCCCAGATCTTTTCTGGGATAGAAATCAAGTGCTAGCTCATATTTTTTTTAATCCTATATTCTCCTGAATCTGTGGAATAAGCCTTGAAAAGCAAGTGAGGGCTAACGTGGGATCCCTTTGGAACGTTGCACATTTCTAGAGTTGTTATATTGAATCTCTCCTAGTTGTCAGTACCAGTGCTCTGCCTGGAGTTCGAATTCTACGATTTGCTGTTATTTTCCAGTTATTGATACCCGTGGGAGATGATAAATTAGGTTCCAAAATACATTTTCCTATAGATTTTCATTGGGTGCTAGTTGAAAGTAAGGGAGGGAAAAATCAACAATATTACTTCTGATATTGTTATTTGCATAAAGTAATCTCAAGCTAATAAATAAATAATCTGTAAATATAGTCATACTGAGACAAGTGAGTTTCACCTACTTGGAACCACAGGGCTATAATGAGATAAAGTACAACCTTAGCCAATCAGAGAGTTAAGTACAAGATTGCATCCTGGATGTAGCAATACCTACCAAAATTATTTTTTCGCTCCCCCCGGAAGTAAAGAATTGTCTCCTGGATCCTGAGGGAAAGGATCTCATCTTAACTCCCTTTTTTTCCTTTTTTGCTTTAAACTAAAAAATTACACTTCTGAAATTTCTTATCAAAGTGGGGAGGTTTATAAATATGTCCCCAAATCATATTTTTTTAATGCATGTAAGAATATGAGAATGTCAAGATTTATTGTTCCTCGAGGTCTTTATCGACTTTGTTTTTTCCAGTCAATATTCACCTCCCAGGGCACTAAATCTTGATATTCACCACAACAGAAGTCAATATTTGTTTAACTTTTGGCAGAACCATACAGAGTTAATTATTTCCTAAGCTGATGAAAAGGATAGCTATCAGTTTCAAAGTGGTGATGGCAGGGTACTCACTACTGTTTCCGAAGTAAATTAGTTGAGAAAAATCACTGATGATTTAATTACAATATAAAATATCAACTTTCATAAGAGTAAGTCATGCTTTTCTAAGCTGACTGTAATGAAAATAAAAGTAAACATGGAAAATTTGGCACACCCCATTTATTGAACTTGGAAATGGTTCTATTGCTAGCTATTTGCATTAGTCTATTAAAGAATCTTAATGCACCCTGCACCTGGCAGAATATGTTTTTTTTACCCAGCTAAAAATAAATTAATTTGGAAACTACAAGGCAAGAGGTAAAGTCCCATTATCAATTAAAAACAATTTAATAGACAGGAAACAGGGTGTGAATAAAAGGCTAATCACAGCATGAGAAGAGGTTAATCGTAGGTTGCCAGAAGCAATGTGATTCAATATATCTAAGAACAATCAAGAAGCCCTGCAATTTTATCAAAGTGACACATATTATTAGCACTTTGGAGTGGGCAAGGTTTTTTTCCTATGTGTTTGTATACCTTCTAGTACAAAAGGGCTGCAAGCCTGCCTAGGACATTGAGGTGCTACCACAATAGAAACATTCAAAATAATAATAATAATAGCAGCAGCAGCAGCAATGATCTACCATAAGAACCAACTGGCAAACACAGTAGGGGTACCATGACTGATCACGTCAAAAGCAGGAAGGATTCATTTGAGAAAAGTTATTATGGGTGTATGGAAAATGTTGAGTACCAATAAAGGTAACTGTGGGAGGAAAAGGAGCATCTGAAAGGTGTATGAAGATTGTTGGTTAAAAAAAGGGGGTGTCATCAGATACTGTAACTTATTAGTAAAGGCCATGACATAGGGTGAAGTCATGCAGCCATAATGGGTCATGAGGCATAAGAAAAGAAAATCCAAAGTTATGGTATACACCTTATAAAAGCCTCTTCAGCATTCAAAATTTGATATTTAATGATACTTTAAGTAAAAGTACCTTTTTGTAAATGATCTCTTTATTGTGGGTTCTCTGATCTATTTAAAAAGATAAATTAGAGCTTTATCATTAAAAATAATGTTACCTTTTGAAGGGAGATTCTCTTTATGCACTTAGGGTGCTAAGAGATGTTGGGGGTAAGGGGG
>JAGPOW010003685.1:15572855-15617957 GCA_030014935.1 Caiman crocodilus
CTGATACACGAGACACGGGAGGCTGCTGGAGCACAGTAACCATGTTCCAGCAGACTCAATTAGTCAAGTCTTCTCTGATGCACTGTAATTACAGTGCATCAGAGCAGCCTCCCAGCACACTACAGGCACCACATGCTCTTTAGTTAATTCACATAAAGATAGTCAAATGCACATTTTCCTGGTACCTCACAATGGAGGATGCCTATATACGAGCATGGAGGTTCCTCCGACGCATTGCCATTCCAATGCATTGAAGCAGACTCTGTCAATCAAGTCTGCTGAAGCATGGCAATTACCCCATGCTTCCCCATGATTAAAAATGGTGGGAACAGTGCTTGAACTAAAACTCATCTAACGAGCTTTAATCCAAGTGCCCCCAGCACCATTTTTTAGTGCGGGGATACTGATATACGAGACGCAGCAGTGCTTTAATGAGAGCAAGCTGCTCTAATTAAAGTGCTGCTTCCCCCTGCCTCCCCCAGAGCACATGTAAAAGAGCACATGTAAAAGAGGAAAGCCACTCGCATGATTAGTGGCCTTCATGATAGACCCTACTGGGGGGAGGGTGAGAGAGCTGAATTTCTTCAGCCTTCACAAGAGACAGCTGAGGGGAGATCTTGTGGCCGCCTGTAGATTTATTAGGGGAGGTCAACAGGGAATAGGGGAAGAGCTGTTTACTAAGGTGCCCCAGGGAGTGACCAGGAATAACGGGTATAAACTAGTTGAGAGTGGATTTAGGTTAGATATTAAGAAGAAATTTTTCACAGTAAGGGTGGCCAGGATCTGGAATGGGCTTCCAAGAGGGGTGGTGCTTTGCTTAGCTTGGAGGTCTTCAAGAGGAGGCTAGATAGGCACCTGGCTGGGGTCATCTGACCTCGGTCCTCTTTCCTGCCAGGGGCAGGGGGTTGGACATGATGATCCATTGAGGTCCCGTCCGACTCTACAATCTACAGTCTATGAATCTATGTAGATGCACTCTGCATGATTAAAAATTAAGGATTCACCCAGCTCCTGTTAAAGTAAAAAGAAATGTTCTGATTTTTTGAAGTTGGGTCAATTTGTTTCCTAAATACAGCTTTATGTGCCATATGTCCAAATTAGAAAAGCTTATCTAAACTCTTCCCTTTCTCAGTTTCTTCATCTATAAAATCAGGGAAAAGCCTGAAGGAGAAAAAAAAGATAAATCAAGTGGGATAAGTTTCAAGGCACATCAGAAAAGTAACAAAACATAACAAAACTCTTACCTAATATTTTTACATCAAAAATATTAGAATTCAGATTCATTGAAGTAAAATACCTGTCCATAACCCCCCTATGATGACATTAAACCCTACCCCATTGGTATAAATTATCCCAGAATTTAATTATGTACAGTGGAAAATAATCATACTGTTGGCAGCAGCAGACCCTCAATACGAGGACAGTATTCTAGTAAATAGGGCAGTCATTGGTAAGTCCAGAAATGAAGGAGACGGCTAATGCAAGATACATATGTTGAACTACAGATATGGCAGATAGTTCCAGAAGGAAGGAATGAGTCCAGGTAATGTCAGGGACACAGTTGTTTCCCTTTCTCTCATCTATCCACTTCCATAGTGAGAAGAAGTTGCTCAAAGTAACTGATACCATGTCATACACATCATGGAACCAGCGGGGATAATTCAGTGCTTGAAACTTCCAAGTACTGATGTTAAAATCTTCTTTCTTCAGATTTGCCTTCAACATGTCCCTGAATCTTTTCTGTTGCCCACCTCTAGAGTGATGACCATCAGTGAGTTGGAAGTACAGGATCTGTTTCAGGAGCCAGTTGTCAGGCATCCTTGTGACATGTCCAGTCCAACAAACCTAGTGAAATACAAATATGGCTTCAATACTGGTGGTATTTGTTTAAGCCAAAGTGGTGGCATTTGTTTCTCTCTCTTTCCAGTTGATATGGAAGATTTTCTGAGGACATCATTGATGATAGCATTCCAAGGCTTTGACATTTCTCCAATATGTCATCCGAATTTCACAACCACACAACAGGATAAATGTCACAACAGCGAGGTATATAAGAAGCTTAGTTTGGACCCTAATGTCATGATCATCAAAGACACAATTTTGGAGACACACTACAATGTTAAATTTAACAATTGTTAAATATTATTGTCTATGTTAAGTTTATTGGGAATAGTAGATACCACAGTAAAGAAAACATTCAACATTCTCCAATGATTGTCCTCTAATTGTAATATATGGAAGCTGTTTTGGAGTAAGTTGGTAAAGTACTTCAGTTTTTGTGACGTTAACACCAAGTCCAAGCATTTAATAAATTTCACAGAGCAAATAAGAGCAACATGCAGCTTCATCAGCTGAACAGGCACACACAATACAATCATGAACATACTGAAGAACAACTATGGAGGCACTGGTTGTCTTAGAATATAGCCAGTTGATGTTAAAGAGATGTCTATCCATGCAATACTGAGTGCTGATTCCAGAAGGAAATCTACTGGCAATGTGATGCAGTATAGCTGCAATATAGATGGAAAAGAGTGTTGGTGAAATCAGGCATCCTTGCTTGACTCTAGATCTAATAGTGAAGGCATTCATTTTTGAGCCATTGCTAAAGCTGGCTGCTGTCATATCATTATGAAGAAATCTGATGATGGTAGCAAATTTTGGCAGGCATCCACATGTCATCAGTATCTTCCACAAGGCCTCTCTGGTGATTGAATCAAAGGTCTTAGGCAGGTGAATTAAAGCTATATAAAGTTCTCAGTGTTGCTCATAACACATCTCCTGCAGCTGTCTAAAAACAAAAATTATATCTATGGTACCTCTGAGTGGTTTGAAACCATACTGGGACTTGGACAGAATCTTTCCAGTGAGGAAAGTGAGTCCATTGAGAAGAATGTGAGTGAGGAGCTTCCAAGCTATGGACAGGAGTGTAATACCGTGAATATTACTGCAATTAGATCCATCTCCTCTCTTGAATAAGGTAACAATCTTGACATTTCTCAGGCCTCTGTGAGTCTGTTTATATTTCTAGTTTTTCAAAATAACAGCGTGTAGTTAGTAAGAAAGCATCCTTCCACCTTGCTTATGAATTTCAGTTTGTAAAACCACATGCTTGCTATTTTTCACCTGCTTAATGGCTTTCAAGGCCTCTTGATAAGTTGTTGGCTCTACAATGTAGTCCTTAATAGGCTGTTGTGGGATGCCTTTGATGGAGTTGTCTTCAGCATTGTAATCTCAGCTCAGGAGCCCTTGGTAATGCTCCTTCCACTGTACAGTGATGGTGGAACTGTCTTTAAAGAGCGTTATTCCATCCCTGGACCTCAGGGGAATGGCTATTTTTGTGCTTGGACCATAGACAGCTTTCCATTTATTAGGCTATGGCCTTGACCATGGGCCCTCAGCTTGGCCAACACAGCTATTCATCTAGATCTGTCATCCCATGGCTGATCACCCAGACAGGGCAAAGCTGGTCTGAAGCCTCCAGCACGACCTAATCCTCCATCCACTCCCTGTCACCAGAATGGCCAGATAGAGTCAACACCCTCCACTTCTCCCATATAAACCCCTATGCAGGAAAAGGAAGTATGGAGGCAACAGGGCTCAACCGGATTCCAAACCACTTGTGCTTTGACTTTGCTGATTGCTTAATCTCCCAGCTTCATGATTTGGCTTGTTCCTAGACCCTGCTCCTGGACTAACCTCTGGCTTCCTGATTATGCTTGCTCCTCCTGACTGTGATAAGCACTTCAAACCCCAAGTGGCTTCAGAACTGGCTACCACAACCTAATGTGACTGCACTGGAAAAAAAAATAACTACACATGTAGCTGCTCACAAACTTTCGAATCTCTTTTGCTTTGTCCTCCTACCACTTCTTTTTCACTCATATCCTCCACAGGATTTCAGCTTTAATGAGGAGATAAACACATTGTTTCTGTTCTGGAGTTTATATTATTCTGCCAAGCTTTGAAAGTTCCTTTTTCTCTCTTTGAGAGCTTAAATTTGGCTACTGTTCTCACTGAACCAGTCCTGATGTTTCTTTGTGGAGAAGTCTAGCGATTTTGTATCTACCTCATGAATTCCTTTCTTGAAGTTCTCCCAGTGACCAATGGTATCAAGATCATCATGAAAGTCAGACTATTTCTCACTGAGGCACTGCTGGAAATGATTGCTTTTAGCAGGGACTTTCAAGCATTCACTACTTAATCTTTTTGGGGGGTTGGTTCTTTTTTTTTGCCATTTTGGAATGATGCAAATGGATATGATAGCAGTTGTCTGCTCTGGTCACAGCTGTAGTAATATGGATGTCATGTCAGTCCTGGATCTCATCACACACTGATGAGGTCAGTCGGGTGCCAATATTTTGAGAGGGGATGCATCCATTATGTCTTCCACTGTTGCTTTGCCAGAATAAGGAGTTCATGCTGATGAGATCATATTCTGAACACTTGCTCAGGAGAATTTTGAGTTAACTTTCTTTCCAAGTCTTCTATTTCATTGTGCAAAGTCTCTACCCACTCTGTCTAGGGACAGACATTACCCATAAACTGGCTTAAGTGATCAGAAACTGGTTTAAACCTGTAACAGAACAGCTGTTCAGTGCACATAAACCAATCTGAAAATGGCTGATACTGGTTTGAGATAAACCTGGCTGAATGTAGTATCAGACTTAACTGATTTGTCTCAAGACAGTTTATGCAATGTCTGTTCCAGGCCCCTTGCTGGCTTAAGATAAACCAGACACTCCCAGCATCCCAGCATGCTCTCTGGACTAGGCAGGGCTGTCTGCTCCACAGCAGAGCTAGCTGCTCCTCTCTGCTTCCTGGCTGCAGTTCCCCCCTTCCCCCTCACCACTCCCTGCTAAGCAGGAATTACCCCGTCCCCTCTGCCTTGCTGCGAGGTGCCTGTGTATTAGCTAGCAGACCACATGCTGGCTATGGTCCCTGATGAATCAACAGGCAGAATCAACAAGTCGCTTGTAATGTCCCCCTGTCATTTTCTTAATTGGGTGACAAACACGGTCATCAATTCCCTGCTGGGCTAATCAGAGTGTCAATTGTTAGGACTATCCATCAGGGTACAGATGTTTCAAGTTGCAAATGTCATTACAGTACAGTCACATCATATGCACATTTAACTTGCATGAATTTAACCATATGTGTCTTCTTTTAATGTGGGAATGCCATCAGCACCCACACAAAACTTCACAGGAAGGAAACCATAATCCAATGGCAAGGAAGAACCTAGACAACCAAGATTTCTATTCCGCCACTGCCTTCATCTGCCTCTGCAGCTGTTGTGAGGTAGTCTTTCTTCATCTTCCTGCTGTGTTATTAAGGACTTTTTATTTTTAGATTACTATTAGTCTAGAAACCTTGCCCATGACCTTGTAATCATGAATGACTGTATCAGGACTATACAATTCCACACAGCATTACTCTCAGAAACATTGGCAGCACATAGGCCTCTCTACTACATCAAGCTTGCAATCCATGGGAGAGGATCCATGTAATTCCTGGGACTGCACTGTGCACAACATTAATTACAGAGTAACTAGTTAAATTTGTTTTATAAAGTAGAAAACAAGCACTGCCTAATCTCAACTATTTGAAATGTAATTTTATATATATAATAATTAGAGAAATTGGACAAATGAATCTACCAAATAAACCCTACATGATTTTTTTTAAAACTGTAATAATTCAACACTAAAATTTTCATGTTATATTTTCTGTATTTTTCTCCTTATAATGTTTCTTTATTAGTCAAGAGGCCTATAAAATGCCAATAAATAAAGACTTGCTGCACAGAGCATATAAAAGAACAACTTTGTTCTCAGAGGACTTATAGTACTTCATATATATAAATAGTTTTATCCTTCCAAAGGAAAGAAACTATGGAATATCTCTAAAAAGAAATTATTATGTTTTAAACTCATAAAAACCTGTGTGTTCTTCTCTTACAGGAATAACTTCCCGTTTGTATGAAGTTCCTTATACAGGTACAAAATGCTGTATACTCAAAGTTCACAAATTTATAGCCATCCTAAAATCTTTAATCTTCCTGACTGTAATTTGAAGATAAATTAAGTCAGATGAAGCACAACATTAATTTCCTTTTACAGCTTCATCTATACCATTATAGGGACAATTGTACTATAGTGTATCTGTGCCAAATTGTTAAAGAAAAAAAGTTATCCTAAGGTAAGAAGTTAATGAAAATAAGTTACTGGCCAGGCTGATTATGCTAAGAAATTGAAGCTGATATGTCAACATGACTAAGAGGACTTCTGATCCCAGTGTTTTAAAGAGTCAGCTGAAATTTGCTTTTAGATACAGCTACGTGTTCCCATTCCATTTTTTTTAATATTTCATTGCTGTCACCAAGATTAAAACCAGTCCAGTCACTAATGAATTAAGTAAATCAACCATGCCTGACTGCCATGGAGAACCCTTGAAAGGAGTTATCTTTTATATCTTAATATTGCTAGCCTAAATTCTCACTCAGTGAACAAATAGCCTATAAATGGATGTATACATAGGCCCTTACCTAGTGTGGTATACAACACCTCCCAGCAGATTATTGTAGCTAAAACCACAAGTGATTTCTAGTATGTACAGGACCCTATATGCACATTTCTTTCCTTAGTACATCTGTCCACTGTTTCTTTCATAGAAGGCCCACGGGAAGGCCAATCTGCTCATTTCAGAGGGAATGAAAAGTAGAGCTGACAATTTCCACTTAATTTTTTAGCTGGTTAGATGAACGTTTTCTAGAAGATAACTATATGAAATAACCTGTTAGAATTTGAATCTAAATGGCTGGTATATACAAGTTCATAGGCCTGAAGTCAAAACAGTTGTAATACAGAACCCCAAAATATAAACACACCCTTCCCTCTTGGGTAGAGTCCAGACATGGTTTTGTGCATTACAGATATATCTAAGGCAAGCTAATATGAATAAACCTAAATATGCAAAGCATTACCATTAAAGTACATTGATTTGAGTCCATAAACTAAACACGTAATGGCACTGCTCAAAGATAAATATTGTTTTAAATTCCAATCTTATCTCACTCAGGCATTCGACTGAACACAAGGCTAAATTAGCTTTGTTGTCTAACCTGAAGCAATCTCCAAAAATGTTCACTGTCACTACAGTACAAGCTATGAGTCTGTTAACTGGATTAAAAATGGAAACTGTTCTATTTATTCTACCTAGTTATGCATTTATACCTAGGGTTGAGTGAGTACTTGCTTTTCCAGGTCAGCCCTGAAACATCAGAAAAAACCAAGAAAAAAATTGGTTCAGACCAAATTTAAAAAAAAAAATTAAAAAATTCTTGCTGAAGTGCAATTCCAAAAAGGTGCATTGTGTTTCAACTCATTTGTGAAGGGACTTGTGGAGACTGACGTTCACATCCCATCTCTTCCAGAGGGACAAACCAACATCAATCGCATCGCATTCTGTGTGGGCATTCTTGCAACGCCTCCCAGTGCAGCTGGGGTTTTTTAAATGTCTAAATAGATAGGTAGTCAGGACACACAGCATATATATTCCTGCTGAATTATTCAGATTTGTGTTTAAACACAGACATATAGGCACACATTTTGAAGACGAAACAGCATGGAAATAATCTGAAAATACCCTGAAATAGAAGAATACAGCACATAGTTTTCATAATTAGAGCTGGAAAACTGTTTTCCGAGTCCGAAGGAATGACCCCCCACACCCACAAATTTGCCTATGTTTCTACACTAAAACTGTTTTCAACCAAAACCAATGAACTTTTCTTTAAAAAAACCCAAACAACACAGTGTTTTTTATTTCAAAATAGAAAATGCAGCAAACCGACCTTTTCCCTTGAACCTTCTCTGATTTTGACAAACTAGTACTTCCCTGACTAAAACTTGTGTCAGTGAAAAATTCCCACCCGGCTCTATTCTTACCACTCTTATTTCAGTCTGAAAATGGGCAGATTAAACAATCGCATTTAGTTAGAAGAGGGGAAAAAGGAAGTCAAGGAAGAACATGTCAGGCATCATCCAATCCCCAGTAACCATTTCCAGGTCTTCTCTATCTCACAACCAGTGGAAGCAAAACAAGAGCCGAATGAAATAATTGGAAGATTAGCATGCTTTAGTTTCTGCTCACTTTGTGATGTACAAGATACATAAAACAGAGTGGATCAGCCTGAAGTGTGGTATTTTCCCTCAGTTTAACTCAGCATATTTGTTTTGTCTGCTCACAACTCCTAAGAAAATCATGTGCTGCAATAAGTCAAGGTGTATATATCCTTTCATCCACCTAAACACCTTTGGAAATAATTCTAACTTAGGGCTTTTCTTTTTTTGCAATGCATATTAATGTTGCTCTTGCACTTGTGGATATAAGTTTCACAAATCCCTACAGGGCCAATTATTTAAATGAAAACAATGTTCTCTTAATGATGCTTTATAAGAGAGATTTCTTTTGACTGGCTTTAGTCATGTTAATTATCAGTAATCAATGAGAAAATGAATCTGAGTTCAGGCAAGTAAGTTTCATACCACTTAGCCATTTCAAAAAGACTATTAATAAGCAAGAACTATAAACTTATTAATTAAAAAGCAAAAATTCCCACCACTATCCTGCATCTGCAAGAATTGACCCTCTTCACCTTCAAAGCGCTCAAAACCATTTTCATGACCTTATTCTCAAAATACATTTTTAGGCAAAAAGAGATTCTTTTCTATCTCAGAATACTTTTTTTTTCAATTCATTGTAATTGTTCAAGATATTATTTTATTTATACCCAAGACATCTTTGAATAAAACATGGTTTGATGGTGCAAGCATTACTCATATAAGTCTTCTCAATAAGAACTGTGGATCAACCTGAGCAATAGCAGATACAGGAGGGACAGGCAATTATTTTGGGCGGAGGGCCACTTACTGAGTTTTGGCAAGCCATCGAGGGCTGCATGACAGGCAGCCAGGGGCAGATAAATATTTATTTTCTAATTTTTTTAGGATCCCCGTGGGCTGAATGGAATGGCTTGCCGGGCTGCGTGTTGTCCGCGGCCGCATTTTGCCTGCTCCTGAGATACAGCACTTTGATAATGGGAAAGACGCCCCAAGTTAACAGTGCAGCGTGATATGGCCTAAAACTTTCTAAAGTTTGTGATTAGACCAACAGGTATTTACTTTCCTCAAATATTCTTTGAGAGTTGGCTGAGTACTTGCATTACCTCGCATTTTTCTTTAATAATTAGACAGCAGTGGGACTAACAAGTGTGGTGAGAGTCTTAGGATATTTATCATAATAATTAAGCAATGCTGAGAGATTTCAGTTCAGACATCTTGTGATACTTTCTTCACTTGCCTCAGTTTTCCCCATAGATAAGATGCATCTCATCCGCGCTTATTCAACACAGTACCTAAACAAGAAAACTTGGCCACAAAAAAGAATAAGCACACTTTTTCATTCCAGTTTTACAGCAGACTTTTGGCTGCCTGCCAAAGTCTGCTTCAGGGTTATGCAAATGTGTTTTCTCTTCTTCATCAGCATCCAAAATATCATCACTATTGTAAAGTGACATCTGCAAGATCTGGCCCATTCTTCAAAAGAAAGACAGCAAAATATGTTGCACAATAAAATGAGTTAGACATTAATGAACCACGTTTTATTAAGGGAGAGTTTGTCAGGGGCTTTTAGTAGTGATGACATTTTACCCTAGTATCAGATATGCCGTGTACTTGGGATTTAATTTTCTAGCTTCAATTATAGAATTACCAGTGGTAACAGGGTAAAAAACATAGCTTGCAATAAAGTGTGTGACAAACTGAGCACTATAAAACAACAGGACCCTTAGCCCCTTTCCAAATCAATAAAGCAGCTCATTTTATGAAGACGGTAAGAGTAAATTATGGACTAGGTTCAGCATCTGCTAGCACAAAGCATAGCACAGCCCTAGTGGGAAAATGCACTAGGAGGTTGAAGTAGTTAAGCTTCACCTCCAAATGGGTTATCACGGTCAAAAAAGAGAGAATGGACAAGAAGGTGACACGACCAGAACTAGGAGCCCCTTGCTGTTTCAAGAGTATCTTTTGAACAGCCTTTTCCAATGGGGACTCTAAGAAGCATCAGCCATATATTGAATCTGCACCTCTCCTCCACAATGGAATCAGCATGAGGGGATGCAATAGTGAGAACAGCCTTACCTTTCCTAATGGGGGTCTGCCAAGGGGATCTCAGTGACACACACACTGGTGTATTTAAAGTCAGAATTCTGGGTGTGTAGTTTGTGATAGAGAGTGTGATATAAATGTCAGGAAGTCAGTTTACAACTGTATGTGAGTGTCCATGCCCCAATTCCAATCTTGCTTACAATGAAATAAATAAGAATGAATTCTGTTAAAGTCAAGGAAGTTGAATGGAAATAAAATCAGAGTCAGAATTGGGTTCTATAGAATCATGCAACACAGTAGAAATGTCAGGAACTGCAGAATAATTTGGAGACTCTACATCTTTTTCAAATCAATAAAAATATCTGTACTTTGCTGCAGATATAATAGAAGACAGTAAAAAAAAGTCTAGAGGACATATTTTCACCTCAGTACCTGTGCAAACCTGCCAGTGACATTCATAGTAGCAAAGCACTGGACATAAAATAAACCCTTATCTTTCCAATTTGAATTTGAGTATGTGCCAGGAGCTATAGATTACTGTGAAATGCATTGAGTTCTGAGAAATTCAGGAACCAGATTTTTAAGAACTTCTAATGTTATTGAAAAATATTTTTTCAATCTGAAGTCAAATGGCTGTGCTAAGGCATTTTATATTTAAACATGAGAAACATGGAAAATAAATCTTTCCATTACTTGCTGTACAGTATTATAACCTTGACTGTGAAATTATAGGAATCCATACTGCATGAACTAAAAGAAATGATTAGGCAGCATAAATGAAAAGATAAGTCAATAGAAAACGAAAGAAAGGAAAAATAAGCTTATTCTCTGCCATACACCTACATAACTACCATTGGCATCACCAAGGGTGTCACATGCATGAGAAAACCACAAAGTTTTCTTAAATAAAGATAAAATCATAGTATCATTAATTTCTCATTAGCTCAAGCAACTCTGCTAAAAAAATTGTTTTCTTAATAAATTTAATGAACCAAATTCTAAAAAGGACTCTGTTATCAGTGAGAATACAAGAGGTTCAGTCCGAGGTAGAGTTTGGTCTGTCCAATCTAACAGAAACAATACAATATTGAAAAAGATTTGTTCATATCAAAAAATAAACATTGTTAACAAACAAACAAAATGATATATGCTTCCATTTTCTGTAATGCCAAAACAATTCTGTAATGCCAGAACAAAAATTGGTTGAGAACTTATAAAGGAGGCACATTAAACACATAAAATGCAGATAAGTAGTCACACATTGTAAAAGCATGCAAAATATTCAGCTAATTCCCTTTTCCCTTTACAAGAAAGGGAAATAAAGCAAAACATGACTATAATAAGAAAAGCACATTAAAATTTGGAATTATAACTCAAACATGTAAGTGCTGTTCTGTTACCACGAACTTGATATGGTACCAGATATCTACATACAAATCTGCTTTTGATCAAAAAAAAAAAAAAAAAAAGATAAGTGTAAAGATACCCTTACCTCAACATTGCATTTTTCCCATCACTTCTTATACACCTAACCTGCCTAGTCTGATAACCTAGCTCTACATCCCATGGCTTGGAATGATGGTGGGGTTTGTAAACTTGCAGTCTGAACGTGCTTCGCTCTGTAGAATCCGAACTGAAGTCCAGCATGGTTCTTCCAATCAAACTAACTTCTTTAGGGTGAGGCAGTCTACACTTACTCCAAGGTCCAACCATAAGACTATAGGTATATTCTTCTTCCCCAAGAGAGCAAGAGACAGAAACGTTGCACATTCTTGACTCCGTAAGATTTGGACATTGGGAACCACCATAGAGAGGTGGGGAGAGAACAGAACGAGTTCTGTGTTGTAAACTCTTTACACAATCCTTGCTGCACCCAGACCATTCTGAGAACTCTGATACAACACAGTCCCGGGGACAGGGTATTAGACAGGCTTGTTCTAGAGGGGGTTGTGGGGTAAAATATTCACATATTTCGTTGACAACTACAGTTCTGTTCAGTTTCTGAATACAATGTACACTTCTGTGCTGTAGCCCATGCTGTGCAGTCACACAATCTGAAGTCCTTGGTTTGACTTCGCCATGAGCGAAAGGAACAAGCACACAAATATTCCATTCTGAAACTTCCCACTCAAAGAGCTCAAGGTGCCATTCACAGACTTTAAAGCAACTTCTCTGGTTTTCAGGTTTGTCCCTTTGTTCGCAGTTTGAATGATGGGTTGTCCAACCTTCTACATGGACACACCACACTGCACGACTCCGAATACCACCAGACCCACAGTCACCTATACATCGTCCCCAGTGACCTATAAAAGAAAGAAAATATTAAACACGTGATTGAAATGCCCAGGTAAAGGAAAACTAAGCTAGTCCATTTCAGAGACTAATTACAATCCAGTTCAGTTAATTACAATCCAGCCAAACTCCTACTGAAGTCACTGAAACCAATAGCAAGATCAAGCCCTAGGACAATATCACAGTCTTGGTCTACAAGTATGTAATTATCACCATGTCCTGCAATATCCTGAACCCATCATAAAAACTACAGGCTTTCCTACTGTCCTGATTTTCTTTCCCACCACAGGCTTTCCTACTGTTCCTCGGACAGCTGGTTTTAAACCTTAGGAGAAACAGGAATCAAAGCAGAGTATGACTGCACCACTGACGCCCTGCTGGATCTGCTCCGCTGGACTCTCTCCCCCGCAACCCCACTGGACTCTGCCCCTCTCCCAGGCAGCAGATATCGTGAAAAGAAGCAACAGCCATATTGCAACAGCCCCGTTCTTCTATTCTGGGTAGAAAAACTGTTTCCTGTTTAAGACAAGCATAACGGGGAAACAATAAAATATCCATAACTGTTGTTTTTTGTCCAGTTTGGATGAAATTCAGGAGTAGTAGACTCTGTAGAGAGAATAAAGCCTGCCAAGTTTCAAGAAGATAAGTGCAGGGGTTTGGAGGGCATAGCGCCCCAAATTCTTGAAAGCAAAACTCATGTCACATCTAGGTGTCACAACACAGTGGGGTGAAAACTACAGGGCTGGTAGCTCTTGCTGAGGCCACAAGCCTGCCAAGTTTCAAGAAGATCGGTGGAGAGGGTTGGGGGAACTGCCCCTCAAGCTGCAAAAAAGCAAAACTCGTGCCATGGGGGCTTGTGGGGCTGACTGTGTCTGTCCTGGGGCAGAGAGGGAGGCACTGCTGCAGGCCTGTCTCCTAAGCTGCCCTGTTACCAGTTACCAATCAATTAATCATGATTCACTCAGGGACCAGCTCAATACACAGGACCTGGCTACTACATAATGACTTAACAAGCGTCAGTTAGCACCTACAAAACCAGGCTAAGGAGAGGACAGGCTAAGACTCATGCCATGGGTGACACTGCGTGTGTTAAGGCGCAGCGGGGTGACAGCTGCTGTGACATGAGTTTGGCTTTCAAGAATTTGGGTACAGTTCCTCCCAAACCCCTCCACTGATCTTATTGAACCTTGGCAGATTCCATCGCTGCCGACTCGCACAGGCCTACCGAGAACCAAAAATGCTTAGTACGTCACAAAGACCACATTTAATATGTACTTCAGCTGGCGGCTGCCTAGTAGCATATCTGACCAACAAAGCCAAGGGAGAGACCCAAGCCATATCCCTAGGAACTCTAGCTGCGATTTTAAACAATGTCAGCAAAATCACACTGGGAACTTTCAGTGTAGTTATACTAATTTCATTTAATGACGTAACAAGCAGCAGCTCAAAAGGCAGAATCTTATTTCAGTAAGATGATTTTTGTTAAGTCAGTGTAGCAGGACACGAAGGTGCCTGCTACTGAGAGAGCCGGGAAGGCTCCTCAGGTGCGGGTTGCTAGGGCAATGGGAGGCAGCAAACGACCCACACCTGCCAGCGGTCAGCTGCCTATAAGGGGCAAGGCCCGGCTCTTGGGGGGTTGGGAGTGGAGACTAGAGGCAGTTTCTGACTGGTAGTGAAGGTGCTCCCTGCCAGCAGCTGGAGAGAGAAGATCCTGGAGCGATGATGCGTGGAGAAGCCTGACTGCAGGTACTGCTTGCAGAGAAAAGGGTAGCAGCTCCGAGAGGGCTGAGCAATGTCGTTACTGCCAGGTGGCTTAGGTTTAAGTTGTAGCCAAGAGGCTTGAGTTTGTTGCAGTTTGTTTAACACTGGTGGTTTGGGTGAGGCTATAAGGGGATGGAGGAGGCCTCATAGGGGACTCATGGGAAAGTAAGGGCACAGAGTTCAGGGGTACAGACCCCAGCTCCAGAGCCCAGCCTGGTGAGAGGGCAACCTTGCAGAGGAGGCCCCAGCGTGGGCCTGGAGAGCCCCAGTGAGAAGGGCAGCAGTACAGAGAAGGCCCTAGTGAGAAGGGTGGCGTACAAAGAAGGCCTGCAAGGCTTGGATACACAGGACACCCGGAGCAGGAGAACTGTGGCCAAATGGAGGAGAGAGCCTCCCTACAAAAACACATATCCTCAAAGTTGTGGCGGGTAAGAATAGGAGGGTGCAAGTCTGAAGCTTGGCACAGTAGAGGAGGCAGCAAGGGCTAGCACGGTGACCCTGCCGTCCCTCCTGTTACAGTCAGAATAGGATCCCAAGTATAAGAACAATACAATTGCCTGTAAACTGAAAAGGGGGTTGAATTTAGTAAATTAAAACATTTTAATGACCATGTCTTGAAAGGAGCGATAATAAAAAGTAAGCTCTCCTTAGAAACTTTTCTAAAACCAATTAACAGAATTATTTCGTTGAATAAAACTATTGCAAATATAATACTTGCTTGAAAATACACAATTGTATTATTCTTTAACAGTTTTTAGAACCAGAAAAAAACAGACTAAGAAGTGGGTTGACTTATAACAATGAATGCAACTTCAGAATATATCAAATTATACACAAAAATAAAAAATATAAAGCTAAAAATAACCATAATTAGTTATGTTTACATATATAAGTATGTGGGCACACAACAGGTTTACTATATAGAGTGGACAGGTGACATGCATCCCAACTAAAGAATAAAATAATTTTGCAGTTGTATAAGTGGTGAAATGTGCATCAGCACTGAGAAAATGGTGGTGGTGCACTTTTGAACAAAAACACAAAGAAGGTACTTTAATTCAAAAGCACATCATCACCACCACTTTCTGTGCACTGAGGTGTATTTTGCCGCTTATACAACCACACGCAATGCAATTTGCATCAGTTTGTGTGCAGAGCAGACTCGACCTCTGGTTTGTCATGGGACCAAAAAGTATACATATAAATGCCCAGTAAGAGCACGCACAAAACTTAGACTAACTTAACTGCAATGTAATACAGGCAGTCCTCAACTTACAACATTTTGAGTTACATTTTGCACTTAAAACATTTATAAATTGACATCCTGTTTCAACTTTAGTTTTGATTTTACAACACTTGATCCGAGGTGATGCCACACCAGTGAACAAGTTTGCTGCATCACTTACCTCCCTAGGGAACATCGGTCCAACCTTCCTAGAACACTTTCTTTAAGAAAGCACACAAGACTCCAGGAAAAAACCTGCAGCCAAGACTCCTGAGAAGACTTCAGTCAAGAACCCTTCAAAAAGTGCAACCAAGAGCCCTTCAAAAAGTCAAGCAAAGCCACCTCAAAGATGCCCTTCCAAATCAATATGGCTGCTATTTACAATAAAAATACATCAATATAGTTCTTTTTCTCATCTATAATTGATCAAGTACAAAATTCTGGAGTATTTTTAGTGAAAAATAGGGTATTGGTTCAGGAACCAATCCCCCATTTATAACACTGTTTCTTATGACAAAATTGGTTCCAAGTTGCAATGTTTCAACTTAAGACATGGTTTTCAGAAACCAATTGTGTCGTAAGTCCAAGGGCTGCCTGTAAACCAAAAAGACAAGTCCTTGCTTGGGCATTCCAGTCCCCCACTTCTTACAGTTTCTGCTTTATAATGTAAATGTAGTTCACCTGCACTCTTTTGTCATGCTAGCTCAAGGTGTCTGTGACCCTCTCCTGTTCTCTTAGCTCCTTCTCTAGCACATACATGTGATGATTGTGCCAGGTCTTTGCCAACACCTCCCACCTCTGTCTGGTCCTGCAGGGCTTGGCCCTATGCTCATGGGTGGCAAAGGACCTGCCAGGTTCCCCAGCCTCTTCCCCTTCCCCCATGGCCCAGGGGAGCTAAGGGGAATCCCACCTCCTCCTCTTCCTTCTCCTTCCCCCTCCCACTATCAACTACTTAGTCTCTGCTAGAGATGGGAGGGGATGAAGTCTTCTCCTTAAGAAGGGTCCTATCTTGTGCCTTCCTCCAATAAGTCTCTGGGTAGGAAAACACATCTGCTAGGGAGGTGGGTCAATAACTGAGAAACAATCAAAGCTGTTAGCCCTGCAGTCTTAATGGCAATTGGATTAACATTTTAACAAGGTGTTAGTTAACTTTGCTGTGTAGGCCATGATTTGACATGCAGTTGTTAAGGAACTGGAAATAAACCCCCTCCCTGCCTCCTTCTCCATGCCAGCCAGCATCTCACTGCACCCTGCCCCTGGAGCAGTGGAGGGGGAGGGACAGAGGGCTGCTGTGCCCTGGCTAGGCAGACCCTGGCTGGGGTCCTGGGGGACAGGAGGCGGGGGAATAAGCCCCCTCTCTGCCCCCTTTATCTCAGGGGGCCACACCCCTGGTCCTGCTCCAGCTAGAGGGGAGAGGGGCGACAGCCCAGCCCAGGGCTAAAAAGCATGCTGGGATGCTGGGGGACTCTGATTTAAACTTAAACCAGGAAGGGGTCTGGGACAAAAGTCCCATGAGCCAGTTTAACCCAGATGAGTTAAGTCTGATACTATATTCAACCAGGTTGATCTTAAACTAGTTTTGGCCATTTTGAAACTGGTTTATATGCACTGAGCTTCTGTCCTGTTACAGGTTCAAACCAGTTTCTGATTACTTGAACTGGTTGATGTGTAACTTCTGGCCTTGTCCTAGGGGCCACACCCTGTAATATCACCCAACTCTTTAATACAGAGTACATTTGCTAAATTTACTAAAATCTGGGGTAATTTACTCAGTAATAATCTTGCTATATATCCACACCCTAAGCATGTTTTACTAATGGCAATTATAGTATAAAGTACTTCAATCAAAATGCAAATGCCTACTTATCATAGCCCAGCAAGGTAGGGTAATTTTCAATATATGCATTAGCATAACTAGGGGAGGATGACTGGGGCATTAGCCCCAAGACACTCACTTAGAGGGAGTGCAGAAACAGCTGCCACCACTGTTGCTACTGCCTAGAGTGCAGAACCTGGTCATTACGCCTCTGTAACAGAGTATTACAAGAAGTGTAACAAAGACAACACGAACTGACACTGTTCTCAAGTTTAATCTGAGGGCAAAGGTCTGTCCTGTGATGCACAGTATTTTTATTGGCTTACTGGGTATGCTCAAGTTTGGATACATAATGCTCAGATATGCTGTGCTACCTAATGGTCCATACCTGCTTTCCATCTGGACTGCAAAACTCCTCTTGAACTAATTGCACACCTGAACTAAATACAGAAGGAATAAAAGAGAATCCAATGGAGTCTATAATCTATCCCTAAAAAGTCTCCTCTCTGGCAAAACCTGATCTAAACTATTCTAATGGGTTAGAAGTTGGGAGACTTGAAGTAACAGAATGCTAATCTGCATACTTATAAATGGCATACTTACAATTTGAATATTTCAATTTCATAGTCCTAATCTGTTAGCCACATGTAACTTTAGTCACTTTTAAATGTAGCATATTTCACAAATACAATATTTAACTGTGTGTTTTCCTGCCTTTGTAAACTAAAATTATTATAATCATGCACAACCTTGGGAAACCTACCAAAAATATTTGCATAGGATTTGAAATGAAAGAACTAAGTATTTTGTACTTGAAAGTTTACAGATTATCTGTCTGCAACAGGAGTAGGCAGGAAATATAGTCACACAGCATACAAAGGAGAAGAAAACGCAGAAATCCTGGAAATGGAGAGGTCGTTCCAGCTTCGCTTTATCTTTCAAGCGCGGATTATGTTCAGCGAGCTGTCGTCTCACTTGATGTAATTCTATTGTCTCGCGAGATAGATAGAGGCCTACTACTACAGGTTATCCTCTGGTCTTCCACTGTTTTTTAATTTAAAGTGTGCGCTTTATACTATACTGATGGCAGGTCAGGTTTACTCAACTTTATTCCCCCTACAGTGAAGACCCCTCAACAACAATATGAGCCCCATTTCTTAGTTTGCGCATTCCCAATAAATAGGAATTCATACCAGGTTTCCCTGGTAAGCAAACAAAGGCGTTGTTCTTTTAAGAAGCATTATGAAGCACTTTCTTCAAAATTACTTACAGCAGGCTTGCCTTAAATTTTCTTTAGCTAAAGAGACTTTTTAACAAGGAGTGAGATGCACATGTGGAGAGGGTGCCTCTTGCAAATGGACCCCAAGTGCATTACTACACCACTACATATGGCTATAAAAAAGATCATAACAGACAAGCTTATTGACAGTCACATTTTCAGGTGAACACAATCAACCAACCCAGTGGTTTTCAACCTGGGATAAATGTACCAGAGGTACATGACATTTTCCTTAGGGGTACACACCTTAATTTGAATAATGGAGTTTCTGATTGGTCATGTGTCGACACTCTTCCAAAGGAATGAACATACAGAGACACATCATGTGTAGGGGACATGATCATCCATATATTGCAGGTAATGGAGGTATGCTGCCAAAAAAGTTTGAAAACCACTGATCTAACTATTATTATTATTATTATATGCTCATACTAAGGGTAAAATTATGTTTAAAATCATAAATTGAAACACTTCAGTAGCATGTTCAAAATAGTTCAACATTTTCTCAGGGTAGACAAGGCTTCACTGATAATTTGCAACAAAGATTCAGCTGAAAAATGAGACGTAGGGATTCATCTAGGCATGCACCCCACAGGCAGTGCATCTGAGCTCTAGCTCAGATAGGCTGCCAAAGCAATGTGGGAAGCATATTTTCCCTGCAGCAGCCATTTTCCCTGCTGTTCCAGAGCTGTGAATGTAACACCAGTCATAATCAGCTAATACTAAAATGTAATTAAAAATTGGTAAAATTTTCAAAATTGCTTAAGATTCAGATCTAACAAAGGACTTGGGCACCTAAGGCAGACCTTGGTGGAATTTAGGCCAAAATAATAACCCTAAAAAACCCCAAGAAAAAAACAACAAAAAACTGAAAGATGTAGTGGTAACTTGCTTTGTATGAAAGCATGGCTGCAAAGGCAGGAGCTGCCCTCTTCTACAACAGCCTTAGGGCCAGGGCACTCACCCACAGAGCTGTCCTCTCTTTTCCCCCAAGCGGAATTGAACGTAAATCCAGGAAAATGCCCTAAAAAACAGACTGCTGGTTATCTGGGAGGCCACTTCCACCTTCCTTCCTGAAGTTCAAAAAACACTGGAACAAGTTGCAGTGTGAAGGATCACAACTTTGAGCTCATGTATTGAGTCAGTCTTTTTCTGTCCCTAAGGTATTTTTGAAAATACTGATTTTAGCCTGCATTTCATACAAAAAAGACAGGTAAATACCAAACAGTGGCGCACAGAAAATCTGAATAGGAAATGGTAACTAAATAATACAAATTTACAATATGGCATATATTTTCAAGAGAAATAAATGTACTAACAGATAAAAAATGGAGACTCTAAAATTAATATTCAGTTAAATAACATGTAATGATCCACTATCTGTCACTGTCTGCCGTTATCAAAATGACAGGCAAAAAGCCACATTATTCAAGTATTGCTGCATTAAATGGCTTATTTATTTAATGTTGATCATTGAAGTGTAATTATTATAAAGAATAATTACAATGCATATGTACCATCATTTTATTACATTAAAGCATATTCATCTAAAACAATTTTAACACACATTCTCTATGATGAACTTTCTTGGTTACAGAAAAAATGCTGTTTAACATGTTTCTTAAAATATTCCTTTATTAGATCACCCTTTAGATCAGTGCTTTTCAACGGGTATGCCATAATTTCTGGAAAAATGAGGAGTTCTCCAGCCACCTAACGCTAACGAATCAGCCACGTCAATGAGATATGCACAGAAACCTTGCCATGTGTTGGCTGTAACGGAGAGAGAGAACCGGCTGAGCAGAAGGAAATTCATCTACTGCACACATGTTAGCTGTGGGGAATGCACAGTTCATGAGCCACTGAACAGCTGTGCCACAGATTTTTCCCATGGCATGAGCTACAATAATCTTATAAGGATGGGGAATGCCTTAACAGGTGTGCCGTGGAAAAAATGTATTTGTGTAAGTTTGCCTTGGGCTGGAAAAGGTCAGGAAACACTGCTTTAGATGACGTCCTACATGGAAATATTTCTTTAATTAGATTATTCCCTTCACTGCATACTTTAAATTTTTCTCTGCAACATAGTATACCATCTCAAAAAAGACTTTTCCTAAGGATCAAAGAATTTCAGTTTAATTAATATGATGCACAGCTATGTTTTTACATATCTACATCAAAGTAGCCTTAAAAAAAACAAAAGGAAATACACTCAAGTTACATAGGAGTGCTACACAAATCCACTCACCAGAAATCCTTATAATGCTCTCTCATACTGCAGAATCGTGCAACAGAATTGTTCTTAGGTATAGGGTTTTATTTCTTACAGTGGATATAAGGAAATAGACAGAACAAAGCATAGAAACAGTATCATTTTATGTCAATGTGATTTTAGGATAAAGAATTACAAAAAACAGTCTTGCAATGACTTGGATATAATGAGACCATCATTGATCACCGCCACAAATTGCAAGTCTCATTAAAATAGATTTTCTGCACTTCTTAATAATCTCTTTTGGACAGCGCAGTAAAATAATCCACAATGCTTCACTGCTCAGGCAAATTTCCTCTTCAGTATCTTAATTGAGTGGAAGGATGCAGATATTTTTTACTCAATAATGTGCTTTGTAATTAGCAGTTAATTACTTTTTTTGTATAGGAACTTTGTTAAATGTACACTTTTTCTATAAATAAATCTAAGATTAATTATAACTACTAAGTGCAGATTGCGAACCACAGTATAATTATACTTTATTAGAAACCAGTTTAAATGCTGGCATCAAAAGACCAGCATTTTGGAGTTGTGCGTTAGCACTCTTAAATACAAGGCCACTCAGAGGGAGATGAGCCTATGGGAAGGCGGAAATAGTGCTGAGAATGCCATCTATTTCCATCCATTCTTACAAAATGAAAAAACAATTTATAAACTAAATAAGCAAAAAACTTATTTTCTTACAAGGCAATTGTGGTAGATAAAGGTGACCAAATGCCAGCAAGCTATGCTCGCGGCATGGGGGAACAGCGGGTGCAGCCTAATAGCCGCGTGGAAAATGCATGCAGCAAAATCCCTGGCTCATGCAGCTCATTAAGCACGCAAAAAAAGGCCTGATCTCATTGGCTATTATGGCAGTATAAAAGCAAAGCCCGCGGAAAAAGAAAGCAGGACCCACACAACATCGGCGAGGTTTGATCACCCTCACCGGAGGTCCTGCGTCCACAGCTCCCTTTTCCCCCAGATGCCCCTATCTCGGATAATTGCATCAGTTGGATGCCTGAAGAACTCTCGAGTTCCCTACGGTTTTTGGTTTTGGAAGTTGTTGTAAGGGGAACTGCCGGCGGGGACGTGCAAATGAAGCATTTATGTGCTTTATGGAGCGGACCTACACTCTACTGAAGTTTGTAAGTAAAACATTTATTTGTTATATTGCCCTCGGACTCTTTTTGAATGGAGAAAACTAGAAGAGGGGAAATAGTGTTCCATAACCCTTTCGTCCCCAGCCTGCTCGGACCTGGGGGTTGACCACCCCTCCCGATTCAGTACCACAGCAATGAGTGGAAGCCAGGAAGTCTTTCACAAGGGCCCTTTATAATTTAGTGCCATGGAGTGTTTTTGCAAAGGTGACTTTACTCATAACTTACTCATCAACTTTTATTTTGACTGGCTTTCACTGTAGGTAATAATAGACTATATTATCATCACAGACATTGGCAATAAATCTCAGCAACATAGTATATGGAGCCCACCAATATGGCATCTTGAGGTTCTCTGTTACTAGGTGCTACACTTATATAACTAGTCTAGAGAAACTATGGCAAATCTATTCAGACAAAAAATCTTTAGATCACCAATGGAAGATAAAAGGAGCAAGAGAAAAGGTGAAGCTGTCAATAACATCATAAGAGAGAAGAAAACCCACCCCAAGTAACACTTGAGAAACAACTACTTCATTATGTGATGAATCCACAGAAATGGAGCACTGATACTAAACTCCAAAAAGCATGGTAACTGTTCAAGTGAAATGCAGTTCACATGGAATACAGTTTAACTTGCTGAAATATCAGCTGGACCAAGGTAGTCTTTCTGTTAGCATAAGCAAAAGATCCTAGCCTACACTGTCCATCAAAATGCCTGCTTGCCCTTCAATGCAGCTAATGTCAAATGTTAATTAACATTACCAGAGCACTCTCTTCTCCCACTCAAAGTCCAATTTACTCAGTTTTTGTAAAACAGACTACCCTTCTCCCCTAAGGAGCTTATACTCTATAACGGAGTCCAGATGCTGGAGGGCAGAAGACAAACAAGGAAAAACGGGGCAAGTTCAGCTCAGGTTGCATCTTGTTCCATAATATATTTACAACATTCGTTTGCGCAGTTCCTAGTCAATAAATTAAAGTAAGTAGCACATCAATGTAGGCGGAGAGGTTAGTGAATAAGGATCTACAGACATGCTGAAGAAGTGCTTTTTATGGAAGAAGTTAGAATGGGTTCACACCTGTGAAATCTGATAAGGGTGAGGGTTCTCTGAACCTACAACAGCATGAAAAGTCCTTAATATTCACATGTATCCACAGGACAAGAGGAAGTCAAGCAGTATTCACTAGTGTGAAGTAAAATGAGAAAGTAAAGGGACACAGTGGAAAATTTAAACATACTGCAAACAAGTACACTTCACAGAGTATTTCTCAAACTGGTCTTTAACACTTAGTGCTGGGGTTTCAAATGCTCACAGATCAGAAGGATGCATTTCCTCCTGCTCAGGCACCCACAGGCTGCATCCTATGTCATGCTGGCAGTCCCGGAGGCACCGTGGGCAGAATCTGCTACTGGTGATGTGTCTTTTCCTATGGTGGTAGCCCGATACAGAGACACAAGTGCGCCCCCGTATGTGTGTGTGTCCCTGAAGGGACACTGGAGGGGGGAGGAGGGAAAGAGGAGAGGCATGTGACAGACAGACGGGCAAACAGGAGATTTTTAAAAACTATTTTGACCTTTATTATAAAAAAAATGTTTAAAAAAAATAACCAGTTAGAAGCAACTAATTAAAAGCACCGAGCCCCCCTTGGGGCTAGGCAGGGAGACAACAACCAAAGAAGAACAATTCGCTGAAATAACAAGGAAAACCCTTTGCACCTCCCCCAGTTTCACACACCCATGGTCACAGCTGAAAGACCAGCCAGCCAGCCCTGTTCCACAGTACATAGGACCTCCTCAGTTGTCTAGCAGGATGCAAATTGGCTCACATTTTGCTTCAGGGCAAAGGACTCAAAAAACAGATGCATCAAATGAAGAGCCAGAAGGGGTAAAGGGCATCTTAGGGCCAGACCCAGTGAGCTGATTCTGGCAGCGTTTCACTGTCACCATTTTAGCCTGGCTCATTAGGAATTTGGCCAGGCGGATTATAATCCCCTTGGCCGCCCATTACAGGAAAGGTCTGACATCTCACTGAAGTCCAAGTGGGCACAAGAGCAAGGTTCTGGGCTCTGGCTTCCTACAGTGGCAGCGTACACCCCAGTGAGAGCTGGAGTCCGGCAGCACCAGCTACAACATGAGCAGAAACCCCTTCAACCTGAGCAGCGCTGCAGGTTCCTACAGTGGCAGCATGTGTCTAAATCCACCATGGACAAACCCTTCTACTGCAGCCAAAGCCAGGGCTCTGGCAAGGTGATGAGACTTCCCGCAGAGGCAAGCAGCACTCTGGTTAGAGCTAGGACCACGGGCAGCTCCAGCAGAACCAGAGTGAGACAATGTGCTCGTCTGCCACTGCAGCCAGAACCCACGAAAGCAGGTCTTTTGCGTGGTTCTGGGCATGGTGACAGTGCTTCTGCCCATGGTGCCGCTCAGCGCTGCTCTTCCAGGTGCTGCCTGTGGCCACTGGAAGCTCCATCATTGTAGCCAGAGCCAGGACAAAAGTGCGCAGGTCAGATGATCCAGTTCAGCAGGCCAGATCCAGCCCATGCGCCATATGTTTGAAACTCCTGCCCTAGTGTGATAACGATGAAAGAGCAATTACTAAATTAAATCAATCCAATAAAAAAAAAAAAAATCTATAGATAATTTTGTCTGGATTCCTTCATTTGACAGAAAAAGACTGTGATATCAGTCCACACTGCTTATCTAATTCAGTTAGCACCAAGTAATAGAACATGGTAATTGTAGCTTATTTTACATAGTGCAATCTGAATTGCTTGTCATGCCTGCAGACAAAAAATTATACAATAATTATGCTTGCAAGGACACAATGACATTTGCTCTTACACTTTGACACGCAGGGCACATGAGCATCCAAAAAAACAAGCTATTTATATCATGATTATATGTTAGAAGTACTTTGAATCATTACTAAATTTCAGCCCTAAAATCTGTTTTAATAAGCATAACTTAATAAGCATGTTATCGCTTAATACAGATTGCTATTATAATTATGATTTGTTTTAGTATGACATTCTGCTGAGTTGACATAAATTAACTCTCAGATGGAGAAATTAACAGTAAATATCTCCCACAATGAGTCTGTTTCTGAAGCCACATGCTAATTTATTAACTCATGGAAGAGATTACCAATTAATTACATATTTGTGTTTGTAATTTATTTTAAACAGATAACAGATACTTTCCAAATCATCTTTGATAAATAAAATAATGAAGGAAAATGAATGAGCAATTACTGTAGCAGTTCTACTAACAGAGTTTCAACAGTTGTTTGTTTCTATTTCTTTATGTCTTTTGGCTTAGATCACAAAAGTAGGGTCATATTTAGAAGAAAAATAGACTGGTGAACAGTTCATAGCTGAACTGATGTATCTTTAAAATGAATGTATTAATTCTCACTGTAGAGAAAGATTATCATATATTTTAAAGCATGATTTTATTACTGCTAGACTAAAGAACTACCTCAGGCAAACTTTATCATAACTTTTGAGGATCATCATAGTATACTTTGACTGAATATTTTTACTTGAAGTCTAACAGCAGTACTGTTGGCATAATTTTAGAATCTTTCCATAGGATCATGGTTGAATCTGATGAAGCAGAAAGAACTGAGTTATTTTTATACATCATCATGGACAGATGCTGCTGACTCAAGTAAGTGTTAGTTTTAACCCCATTAAAAAAAACACTGTAAATTATTGGTTACTAGTGCTAAAGAATAAAAATAGTTAAAACTGGTTTCTTGTTAAATGATATTGGAAACATTCTTATAATAACTTTTTATCTAATATAACCATAATGAGGAAAATAGTTTAAAATGAAACACTTTTTTCATTTCAATAGGAATTTAATATATACTGTAAATGTCTAATTATTTGAAATTGAATAAAAATGATGAAGTATTATTCAGGAAGCATTTTTAAAAGGATATATTGATCCAAGAAACTCTGAGCTTTCCATGACCCATGTACCAAGTATAACTCATTGTGTATAACCAAAACTACATTTGCTGTCCATTAGAGTGATGCACAAAAATAAAAACCCTCTCTTGAAACCTGAATTTTGCTCCTCATTATTTTTAATATGTATTTATTGCCATGAGCCTGTCTGCACTTTCCAGAAATAAAGATACAAAGTCTGCACCAAAATACATGGAGCCAGAGCTCTGTACAGCCCTTGAAATGCAAAGCATGCGGTTTTTTTGCATTCAGATACTCAAGTACAAGCTGCTTGTGTCAGAGGTATGTCTCAAGGACCGGAATATGGGTAAAAAGTTACCAGTGACAATAAATAAAAAGTACGCATGGGAAAAAGAAGGAAACAAAATGTAAACTTAAGTTTGGAGAAGCAGTAATACATCTAATCAAAGACATTAAAAAGATAGTGAGGAGACCCAAATGTATTCAAAAGGGAGAGGCAGATTGGAATTTATAGAGATGGCACAAGAGACCAGTGGAACCAAATCTAGGGGCCAAATGTAGAGTAAAGGAGTGGACCAAAGTTCTGGGCAATAAAAGAGGGAGAGGGGAAAAAAAATTATTCACTGAAGCAGCAGTCAGTTGGTAAAAATGAAGACTAGCCAGTCACAGAACCTGAAGATGAAAGGTGAAATTGCCTTTTTTGTAAAATATCTGAAAAATACTTTTAAATACTAGATAGCAGCCACACCGTGTTCCACACACAACACATGTAACCACGATCTTCTGCAGACCTCATCCGTTACTTTTCTTCTATGTTCTCCCTGTGCTCTTATGCTTGCACATGTGAGGTGCTGTCCAAGCAGGACCACCCACTGTCGAGGCTTCCACCCAGATCCTGGTTTGGTATTGTGATGACTGAGGCTTGCAGGCTCCTTCCAGTGAGAGCCAGGGCATGGAGAGTACCTGCAATGGAAAAAGTACCTTCTGGGGGTGTCCCTCAGGTAGCAGGCAAGAGAGCAACAGGAGATGGCAAGGCTCCAAAGCATCCTCCCATTATAAGGACTTCATCAGTCGATGACTATGGAGAAGGGACTGCCAGAGGCAGTGCTAGAGAAGGAACTCCCATGAAGTGGAAGCTGGAAGCTTGTGACATCTGGCAGTAAGCAGAAGTCTCCATCCCCACCTGCAGCAGTTTGCCTGGAGTACAGATATGGAGTCCTACCAACAGAGGAGGAGACCAGGCCATGACTCCCCAAGGTTGGGAGGTTCAAGACCACTGCCACCAAGAGGAAGTGATGGGTGGTGGTGGTTAGTCCCATCTGCAGGGTATGGAGGCATTCATCTGCCAGGGCTGAACTGTTATCTTGGGTGGCCCAATGCTCACCTGAAGCCCAGATCTGAGAAGTCATAGAAGATTTACCAAGGCTCATTTGGCCCCCTGGCTACTACCCAATGCTGTCCATCCATGTGGGCACCAATGATACTGCCAGAGCAGATCAAAAGTTACTACAGGGCTCTAGATACAAAGGTAAACGGGACAGGGGTTCAGGTGGTGTCCTCCTTGATACTGGTCAAGAGGAAGGTCCAGGCATGAGCAAATGCATCCTGGAGATCAATACATGGCTGCAAAAATGGTATCACCAGCAGGGCTTTAGCATCTTGGACCATGGGATGTTGTTCCAAGAAGAAGGATTGCTAGGAAGAGACAGGATCCACTTGATAAAAAGAGGGAAGAACATCTTCACAGACAGGCTTGCTAACTTAATCAGGAGAGCTTTAAATTAGATTTATTGGGGGATGGAGATCAAAGACCTGAGGTAAGTGGGAAACCAGGCCACCTGCGGGAAGCATAATTAGGAGGGGGCAACAGGAGAGGTCTTCTTGTTCTCCTGAGAAAGTAGGGCAATTGACTAGTTATCTCAGGTGTCTGTGCAGCCTGGGAAACAGGCAGGAAGAACTGAAAGTTCTTGCACAGTCACAGAACAACGATGTGATTGGAATAATGGAGATTTGGTGGTAGGTCGCATGACTGGAGTACTGTCATGTACAGGTATAAACTGTTCAGGGAGGACAAGAAGGGAGAAGAAGAGGAGGAGTTGCTCTTTATGTAAGAGAGCTGTATGATTGTTTAGAGCTCCAGTATGAAAGCAGAGACAGCATGAACTACGTGTGCCTCTGATGACTGGCGGAGCACAGCGACTGGCGGAGCACAGCAGTGGTGGGAGCACCACAGCGGCAAAAGGCAAGCTCTCGCAGATGCCACCACATGGGTGGAGAAGTGATGAGTGCCTATGGGGGGTTGGCAACCACCTGCAGATGCCACCAGCAGCATTGGCAGTGGCCAGCAGCGATTGCTGACTGTTTGCAGATGTTGCTGGCGGTATCAGCTGTTAAGGGGTTGGGAGTGGTGAGTGGCAACCACCCACAGGTACTGCTGACACTCACAGCCTTTTCACAGGGGGTGCACCGCCACACTCAGGGGGTGCTCATGCACCTTCATGCACCCCCTATGCATCCCCAATGGGAGACCGGTCTGTTTAAAATCTCTGGGTAGGGTCAGAAGGGAGAACAACAAGGATGATATTGTGATATCAGCAAGGCTTTTGATATGGTCTCCCTCAAAAGTCTTGCAAGCAAACTAACAAAGTATGGGCTGAATGACTAGACTGTAAGATGAACAGAAAACTGGCTGCATCATTGGGCTCAAAGGGTCGCAATCAATGCCTTGATGTCATTACATGACTTCTGAGAAGAGCCTGTAGGAACTGGGCTTATTTAATCTGCAGAAGAAAAGACTGAAGAGGGATTTAATTGCTGCCTTAGTAGGGGACCTACTAATTTACAATTTTGCAGAAACTGTGCAATTAGGCATCATGGTCCACAAAATCCATGAAATAAAAAAAATTACTAAAAATAAAATGCTGGCTCCCCAGTGGGCCGCCTGAGGGGGTGACGTGGAGGGAAAGCCACCAGTGCAAAGGGGAGCAGCCAAGATGGTAGCTCCCCCTCACCGCTGATTGCCAGAGAGGGCTGCCCATCATGCGGCTCTGCTTTCTTCGCCAATCAGTGGTAAGGGGTGGGGCCACACTATGGACAGCCTTCTCAGCCAATCAATGGCAAAGAGCAGGGCCGCATGATAGGCAGCCCTCTCAGCCAATCAGCAGCAAGGAGAAAAATGCACTCTTTTAGACTTTCAGCAAACCTACTTCAGGGCTTCCAGAAAAGAGGGCACTTAGCTGTCACTACTGCATATGGATCTGATGGAAGTGGGAATGAATTTCCTCAGTGCTGACTCCTCCCAGCACAGCTGTCCACGCATCATTCCTAATCTTGTTTAAGAATTTAACAGTTGTCAGAGCCATCCTTCTAGTCTGATGAGCAAGATCCCTCTATGCAGGATCTCAGGTGTTCAACTGTATTCCAAAGAGTAGCGATGACAAAAAGTAACCAATTTTAAGACGGAATTCAACACACTCAGTATTAAGGGACATGGTTACCTGGAAAAGAAGGAGCTTGGACTCTGAGACATACTGGGTCCTTTCCAATCTGAAGTTATTATATGCACTCCTCACTACAGTATGTGATGCACTATCTGACACACTGTTTGACAGCAGCCACTGACACACAATTTTTTTTCCTGCTCCTTTCAGTCTTACACCAGTTGGCCTTTACACAATCAAGAAAGTCACTCCAGTTTATTCTTCTAGGCAGAAGTCCGGGACCTAATATCCATAGCCACCTTCTCACTAATAAGTCCTGTAAAGGGTAAAATTGCTGCAGAGGCAATACACTTAGCCCTGGAATAGAGTGACCCATACATCTCTCAGCAGTGAACTCTGCCAAATGATTTAAAGAGCAGCACTAATGGATTCCGAAGGGAACCACAGCCAGGCCATCTCTGCTAGAGGTTGATTGCCCTGACACACAGCCCCTTGAGGAAACTTAAAGGGGAAATGTTGGCAGTGGTTCAGCTTCTCCTTGTTTTGGAGCTTGAATTCCCAATAGAATTCTTACACTGATTCAGTAACAGTGAAATAGACTCGGCTAACGTCACACAAAGAATTGCCATATTTTATTTTAGGCTCCTGAAGTCAATGTATGTGTTTATAAAATGTAAATGCTATTGAGATAAATTTCTGCACTCCACATAAAATCCTCATTAGTTTCAATGGGAGTTTTCACATGTGTTAAGAATGCAGGACCAGACTTTCAATCCAAATTTTGATGAGCAAATGCATTTTCTCAGCCAGTTAAAAACCATCGTATCGTGCACATTTTTATCCTTTTCTGAAGATAAACTTATGTTTGCATCTCATAATGTTTTCAGGGGTTTAAGTTTTCTAAAGCAATTTAAACGGCAAGACATTTTACATGTTTGCCTGACACAAACATGGTGACTGTAATACTTTGCCAGATGTGGTATGAACCAAAGCTAGCAAAATCATTCTGACATATGTCCTGACACATTACTGATTCAGTTCTCAAGGTTCAGTTGTCCCTCAGGTCTCCTACACATATACCCTAATCATGGGCGACTGGTGCTGCCTTAGGATGGTATGTGCCCCCCATGCAAACAGTCACACCGACTGGGGGGTCCCCCCTGCATCCAATCCCACCAACTGGGGGGGAGTCTCCCCATGGATGATCCTGCAGACTGCGGGGGGGGGGTCCCCAAAGCAATCCTGCAACAGCGGATGACTATGGCCAACCACTGCGATCATGGAGCCGCTTCCCGGAGTGGCTGTGGCCACTTCTGGGAGCAACCGCCAGCCGATCACTACAACCACTCCCAGAAGCGGCCATAGCCACTCCTGGGAGCAGCTACAGTGATCGCAGCAATTGACCGGCGCTTGCAGTGGGGGGACCGGCACACCCACCTGTTCCCCCCTGCCCATTGCATAAGCAGTGAGTGTGGCCAGTCAGGGGGTGCACTGGCGCTCTCAGGGGACCCCCAACATGTCACCTCTGGCCCTAATATAAAGTACAGCTTCTGGCCATTGAGGTTTATTCTTTCCAATTTTGAGGAAGATTATGGTATTATTACTGCTTTATTTTGCATCACCCACACTTTATTTTGTACTAACAACTGCAGCACAGAATAGTTTTAGATACTATAGAAATGAGGTATGACTCAAGTACTTAGATAAAGCCACGTTAAGGAAAGGCAAATTCAAGTATTTGAAGTATCAGATCAGTTTGTTATGCAGAAGCTGAAGATGTGAAAATTCTGCCTTCACCTATTTTAGAGTCAAGGCACCCATCAAAAAGTACCAGTTCTTAGCTTTTACTTGTTTCTTGATTATAAATAAAAAAAAGAGCCTTTCTTCTATTGCAAAGAACTCAGACGGCACGCCCCCATGAGCAGAAATGGGCATGTCCCCCAAGACAAGTAGCAGCAGCACATATTTGTTGTCCCTTTGTGTGACCCTGCATACATGCTCTGGCACATGGCAGATTGCCTCGGGTGGGCTAGGGGACACTGGGCTGACCATGAGGTCCTGGGGGCCTCTCAGGCATGGAGCAGTGGTGCCTGGCCAACATCCGAAGTATGGCTCTGGTCAGCTAGACTCCTGGTTTGGGAAGTGCACAGTGTAGCCACGTGCGTCACTGTGCTTTCTTCTGCCATTGTTTGTTGTTTTTTTTAACACTGGGATTTCCTGATGTCATAAAAAGCCACTGTGCTGCAAATTAGCAGCACAAAAGATGTGTGCACATGCAATGCATGCAGTTTGTACCACCACAAACCACACATATGCTCATGGGGGTGCACTCAAAGACCAAAAAACGTCAGAATGTTTTTGCCAAGACGGATTGCTACTTGACATTTTTGGGTTTATTTTAGTGAATCATGTAGGTGTCTGCACACCTATCAATGTTAATGTTGCACAGCACCCCTTGACATGTTTAAAATTATCTCAAAGCAAGGTACCCTAGTTGAGAATCACTGGTCTACATACAACACCACAAGCACCCGAGGCCTGTAGCTTAGGCCATCGTATGTCTACAAAACTAAACACTGGTTGCTGAAAATCATTAAAATGTTTCAAAGGCTAGAGTGTGGGTATGATTCATAAAGCCATCTTTGCTTTCTCTCCTCTCTTATATCCTAGCTTCACTAACCATAAATTGGGCACAGTTCAGTCTTTAGCCCTATGTTTTCATAGGAAGTTTATTTTAAGTGCTATGTTCTGGGGATAAGGGAATGTCAATTAAGTTTTAATGAAATTTAATGTCTGACTTTTGTTACATCTTTTTTCACTGCCACTATTTCAACCTCAGCAAAATCAAAATAAACCTTTAAAAAAATGAAATGGCTTTTATCACAAAATATGTCTCAACATATTCACAGACATCAACAACGCTAGAACCAAGAAAGATGAGACTAAGACTTGGATTCTACAGAGCATCTAAGTAGGTGGCGTGATACTCAGCAAAGCACTTGAGCAATGGTTAATATTAACTGTGCAAGTGCTCCGCTGACTCAGGATTGCAATTCTTACTTCAATGTTAGAGTTATATATTAGTGTGCTTACATCATACTTATTAATGAACACATCAATTATACTAATGTTTCATGCAGCATTTTTAATCTTGCTTATACCATTTTACGGTTATGAAAAAATAAAAATATCCCAACAGAAGCCTTGTTAAAAACCATCAAAATGAATAAAATTCTCCTTATTAAAGCCGTATTTCTCATCTTGTGATAAGAAATGCAATTGTGACTCTCCCAGGCCACTGCAAAGGAAAAAAATCAGAATTTCAGAATGAGGATACAAAGACAAGAACTAATCAAACTTAAAATAGCATACATATTAGCAAAACATATCATGGACATGCATGGAAAAGCAGCACTTACTTAAACCCAGTCCTTTATGTATGTGAAAAACTCTCATTAACTTTAATGGGAGCTTCATGAAAACTATGAGGAGACAACATATCCTTTGATGTCCACATTGCTACTAATTAGTATTTAAGACATTGACAAAATGAACCAAAGCCAGCAAACCAAGTCAGTGTGTAAGTATGCGAACTGAATGGGGAGAGCAGCAATCTTAACTATGTGCATAATGAATTAAAAAAAAGGGGCTGCAAAGTTTAAGGTGCAAAGTTTAAAGGTCTTCTTTAGATGTATTGCTATATTGCAGGAGTGGGCAATTATTTCAGATGCAGAGCCACTTAACAAGTTTTGGTAAGCTGTCGAGAGCCACAAAGGTAGCCCCACCCCTTCATAGGTGTCCCAACCCCTGATCACCATTTTAGGACTGAAAGTCCTGCCCCTAACCCCTTACTTTTTCCACCAGAAGTCCCTCCCTTTGCCATGAAAGTACTCCTTTTGGGAAGGGGGTTGCCATCTTGAAACCAGAAAAAAAAACCCAAAGCATATACTAAAACAAAGAAAAAAAATCAAACATTTACTAAAACTTACTTTAATTTTATCTAAAAAAATATTTTTGTCTTGATTTATGTGTGCTTGCGTGGTGTATCTAGAGTCGATTGCATAATAGCTCAAAATACAGTCCTACTCTTGTATGTTGTGTGTGGGGGCAAAGGGGTGTATGTGGGGGGTGTAGTTCGGGAATGGGCATGTGAGTGTGGTGGGGTGTGGGTATGGTGGGTGCAGTGTGTGGGGGTGGCTGGAGGTGGGTGTGGCCAGGTGTGGTTGTGAAGTATGTGGTTGGGGTGGGGGAGTGTGGGAGGATGTGGGTATATGTGTGGGTATGGTGAGGGGCTAGGAGTGTGTGTGAGGGCTGTGGGATGGTGTGGGTATGTTTGGGGGCATGGTGGGAGGTGTGGGAGGTCCTTGGAGCTCCTGGAGTGTAAGAGGCCCCGGAGCTACATGTGGTGCCAGTGAGCAGGGTCAGCCCCACCCAGCCTCATAGCGCGCTGGTCCCACCCAAGTCCCCGGCTGCACATGGCGGCAGCATGCAGGGGCATGCCCACCTGGCCCAATAGCATTCCTGCCTGAGTCCCCAGCTGCACATGGCAGCAGGGTGAGAGGCCAGCCCCACAGCTGCAGCTCCCATGTTCCCACCCCAGTCCTCAGCTGCACATGGTGGCAGCATGCGGGGCCAGCCCAACCTGCCCCATATCACATAGCACCCCACACTCCCACTCGGACACCCTGGCCCTGGCCAGTGGGGCCTTTACCTGAATTTTCACTCTCCCAGGGAGGGGAAGCTGAGAAACCATCTTGGGGCAGCCAGGCAAAAGCCTCGACCTGGCAGAAGCTTCTTGTCTCCAACACCCCCTGGCTTGGGACTGGGTGCAGATGAGGCCAGGCTGGGGTGGGTGTTGGTTGCTTAGCACCAACATGGACTTAACGAATAAAATCTATTTTACTTAGAACATTCCACTTGAATATCCCAAGCTCTGCTTGAGTAACCTAGGGAAGCACACTGATTTACAGGACTTAGAAACAGGCATGCAGAAATAAGCAATATTTCGGCCAAAGTTTTAGTTCTTCTCATACTCTGTTGTCACTGATCTTTTAGCACTTCAGAAACAAAGATGTTGATTCTGAACTTGCATTTCTAGAATTCCTATTTCCTTTATGTCAGAAATGTCTAAACTTGATTGATCACTTTAGGAGAGAGTGACAACATTTTAGAGGCTGCTGCAGAAAAAAAAATATTTCTTTGAAAAAGAAAGACAAATAGAATAATTTTCCTTTTTAAAAAAAAAGGTGAACTTGTTATCGATTCCTAAGCAGAACAGTGATGCACTAAATTTGCTTTCCCTTAACCAGAAGAAATGATCTGAATGGTTAGACTTATGTGTGCACTTTCAGACTGGGTCTTAGAAAGTAGAACCATAAAAACTCCCTTGGAGTCAGAATTTAAGACTGGAAGAGCACACCAGGATCGTCTCATCCTGCCATATTATTAGGAAGTACAAAAAACATACATAAGGATGCCAAGAAGAAAACACACCCCTTATTTGGAGATGTGTCTCAACTCTACTTGAATGGGCGTTCATAGATTTCATAGATTTTAGGGTCAGAAGAGACCTATTAGATTACCGAGTCTGACCCCCCCTGCCCTGGGCAGGAAAGAAGGCTGGGGTCAGATGACCCCAGCCAGGTGTCTGTCCAATCTCCTCTTAAATACCTCCAAGGAAGGGAATAGCACCACCTCCCTTGGAAGCGTATTCCATACTTTGGCAACCGTCCCTGCAAAGAACGTTTTCCTGATGTCCAAGCTACATTTGCTCTCCTTCACTTGTGGCTGTTGTTTCTAGTTACCCCAGTGGGCACCCTGGTAAACATCATATCCCCTATTTCCTGCTTTCCTAGCCTGATGAGTTTGTATATGGCCACAAAACCACCTCTCAGCCTTCTCTTGCGGAGGCTGAAGAGATTCAGGTCCCTCAATTGGTCCTCACAGGGTTTTTTCTGTAGGCCCTTAACCAGGTGCGTGGCCCTCCACTGAACCCTTTACAGGTTATCTACATGCCTCCTGAAGTGCAGTGCCCAAAACTGGACGCAGCCGCAGCCTGACCAATGCTGCACAGAGGGGAAGATCACCTCCCTAGCCCTGTTTGTGATGCACCTACTTATGCAAGAAAGGGTGTGGCGAGCTTTACTTATTACTTCATCACACTGGTGACTGATGTTCATTTTGGTGTCGACTACGACTCTGAGATGCCTTTCCGCAGCTGTGCTACTTAGAGTGGTGCCTCCCAGGCTATATGAGTGTTGATGATTCTTCCTCCCTAGGCACAACACATGGCATTTATCTTTGTTAAACTGCATCCTATTCTGTTCTGCCTATTTTCCCAGCCTGTCCAAATCCGCCTGGATTTGCTCCCTGCCCTCTAGTTTGTTCACCTCTCCCCATAATTTGGTGTTGTCTTCAAACATGGACAGAGTGCTTTCTACTCCCTCATCCAATCCACTAACGAAAATATTGAACAGTACCAGTCCCAGGACAGAGCCTTGGGGCCTTTAGTAAGAGCCTTTTGTAAGAACAGCTGTTCGGTAACAGAGCCTTGAGTAGGAACAACTCTTGGCAGTCAGCTATATTGAGATCTAGAGTCAAAAAGAAGAGGCTGTATTATTCTGCAGTGGGTTTAGATTAGACCCATCTCCCAGACCAGTGCTTCATAAATGTTCATCTCAGTGGAACCTGGACAGATGTCATTGTGGTTGGATACGATGCAGTTCATAAAGGAAAGCCTGCTTATAGAGCTTCTCTGCAAACACACTTCCCAAATTAGAGGCGGGAGGTAGGGGGTTGAGTATTGTGTAAAGAGCATTTTTCCTCCTTTTCCTCTTGAGAGGGGTGTGTGTGCATGCGTGCGTACGTGTGCATTTGGGGAGGGAGGGGTGTCCCCTCCCCACCTTTGCTTTGGGGCAAAGTCTAAAGAAAATTTAGGGAAAAAATGGAGTACAGTGTTCTCAAACTTGGTCAATACAGCAGCAAGAGCACAGGTTCTGTGACTGCTGCAGTGTGCAGAATATTAACTGACAGTCTCACGGCAGGAACAAGCACAATCTTTCTTTTTCTATATTTTTGGCACGAAAGCATTTGAGTGAAGAAAAAGGAAAATATGACTTTACTTTAGTTCCAACAATTTAAAGCTGCTGCTTTCCCTTCAACAATCTCTCATAATTTCTTGATTCCAAGTCGTACCTTAAAATTGATAGAAAGACCATTTTATAGGACTCTTCCATTTACCTTTCATTGGCCTTTTACATGTAACTGTCTTCCCCTGGAAAGACCCCTTTACCATGACCCTCATACTGTAGTACCCGTCTGTTTCTGAACAGGCAGCATTTCTTATTGAACGACTGAATAAAAAGCCTAATTTTACCTGTATTTTGAACAATAAGCTTATAGTACTGTTTAAAAACATAATTTGTAAGGCTCATGAAAAGGCTACTAGAACGTTACACTCTAACATCCCATTGTTTAATACAGCTTCATTTTCCCTCAAAGCCCCACATGCCACATGAATGCACCGAAACTGTGAGCATAAATTCTCACTTGCGAAAGTACTTCTCTGTATAAGGCCAGAAATCAGGTAACTGTGCATAGACTATATATCCCGTCCATAATGTTTTAAACCAAAAGTGTAGGAATAGGCATACATTAAAGTTCTATGTGCACACCTGTTACATGCATATTTTACAGCCTGAGCAGCTGTATATGGGTGTTTAGTCTGCACTTTGCACATGAAAATCTTTAGAGGTAAAATTTTCTTAGATGGAAGTATTCATTTAATGAGGGTCACACCTTACATAAGCCTTTAAAATGGAGACCTATAGTTAATTAACAGGTTAATGGTAGGCAATGTATACATGTTCCCAAATGCAAAGACATTCCCATCAAACTTATTTTTATTCTACAAAAGTAGATTCATATTTAATTTATGTACTCACGGAATTATACATCTGGTGCCTCTTTTACTCCAAATTGCAGATATATTTATGCATAGTGTTACTAATTTACTAAAGATTAGCTAGCTTTTAATTTTTTACATTACAAATACAATTTATTGCATGAAAAAAATAATTAAAAAGAGCTTTTCTTTGTAGCTGTAGTGAAATAACTCAAAATGGACTTATTCCACAGCCATTTCTTAACAAATCTGAGAATTATACCATTGTCAGGACTACCTGTGAAATGCCCATAAACCAAGAATACATTGATTTCTAAAACACATTTTTTTAAAAGAGTAAAGTATAAATCTTTAGACAGCTCTGAATTAAGTGTCAGCGCTAGTAATCTTTCTGTTGCATCTTTGTTCCACTATGTCACCAACACAGCAAATCTAATGTTTTCAAATATCATTTCTGGGAGATGTGCATTTATCATTTTCATTTTAACTGAGAAATGATAGATAACTGGGTCAGAATAACAGAAATCTCTTATTATCTTTACCAGTATTGTCAAGAAAATGGAGTGGTTATTAATTTAAATATGTTTCAAAGAACTATTACCACTTTTCATATATGATTTTAAAAAGATAAAAAGCTGTACCTGTCACAAACTGGTTTCAGCTCAAATAAGGTCATTTGTAGGTCCATCATGATAGGACATGAAGTCACACAACTTACTAAATATTGACAGTAGGACAGTGTTACTATAAGAATTGAATTCATACATTGCTCTGATTAAAGTCTCCAAATGGAGTCACTAGAAGGACATCTCCGTCATAAGGTAACCTTTCATGACTTCCATGATTAAACTTTAGATCTGTAACAAGGCCAATCTAGATTAGTGGTTCTCAGCCTTTTGAAACTCAAGGCACCCCTCATTAGATTGAAGGCACCTCTCAGACAAAACCAGCTCTTAGTTTTCACTCATTTCTTGAGTTTTTACTCATTTCTTGATTACAGAAAATAATACAGCAATTCTTCTGTTCCAAAAAACTCAAAGGGTACATCTACATGAGACAGTACTGCACAGTAGCATTTGAAAAAAAACCATGCGGGGACACTACTGTGCAGTAATGCTGGTTACTGCAATCATTTAGTACCCAGTTATACAAGTATTGAATGACTATACAGTAACAGGCGATGCTATGTGCCTGCCACTGCTGGGCTGTGCCACATCCCCCTGCCCACCCAGCAGCAGCAGGCACATGGTGTCGTGCAGCTCCCAAGGTGGCAGCAGCAGCAGGGCAGAGACCCAACCAGCACCCAGCCTCCACCCTGGGCACAAATCCAGGGGGAACATGCCCTCCATTCCTTCCCTAGGGTGTGCACAGCAGCAGGAACCCCCCTGAGCCCCTGGACAAGCCACCTAAGCTCCAACTGTCCCACGACATGCCCCAGCCTCAGCCCGTGCCCCACTCCCTCCCTAACTGTGGGGCCTCAATATGCCTCCCTCCCCCACTCCTGCTCCTTCTCCTCCACAGACTTAGCTGATAGGTGGTGGAGGGGGTGTGTGTGTGCGTGTGTGTATGTGTGGTTGTGTTCACATGTGTGTATGTGCGTGTAAGTGATCATCCTAGACCATGAGGGCTCCCTGATGACATCTTCCTGTTCCAGTCAAGGCAGTTAAAAGAAGAAATAATCAATTTTGTTTTGCTTACAACAGCATTTTGGTAATACTCTTTATTCAGCGATTGCAAAGCACTGTGATGTCACCTCTCCTACAAGGGGCCAACTGTTTGATACCCTCAGATGGGTCATTAAGCAACAGACGAAGGTTCTATACCACCACAATTAACAATTTCTGACTGTAGAAAAAACTTCTGAATTTGCAAATCAGATGGATTACGCAAGCTGTTTGGGGGGAAAAAAGAGTTAGACCAGCCAAACTTCAACACTCATTCTCCTCAAACAAGCCCAAATAAAAGCACTTTGCAGCAATGACCACTAAACCACTACATTCGTGGTATTAGCATATTTTGCAGAATCACATGTACACGTATAAACGCAGCTTTATAGAAAGCATCAACAGCCAACTGCAAGAATATTCAAGAGAGGAGTCCAGCTGGCTTTCCTGACTTGTCCAAAAAAAAAAATATATTTATTTTCTTCAGCCAAAAGATTAAAAGAATGTGTGTCAACTGCCCTTTCATTCTAGCGGACACTCTCTATGTTGTCATTCGGCCACGGATGATTATTTGAACTCGTATTTTTATTCTGGCCTCAAAATAAAGAAAAGGCACAAAACATTGACCACATAAAGTTAATTGGACTTGAGATAGACTAACAGTCTTATATTCTGAATGCACAATGAGATAATATTGGGGTGCTAGCCACTAACAAATGGTATTAGAGGTGAAATGAGCCATTTTGTTTTAAAATAATGCTAGATGACTAGTTGCATTTATAGGAAATGATGCACACTTTTCTGGGATTTCTGAAGAATAAAAATATGCATCATTTCTTAGTCTTCAAACACCTGTCATAGCATATCTGTCTCCACTGGCTAAGCTCTAATTCATGTGGATTTAGTTACTTTCAGTAAGCAGGAAGTCAAAAGTCAACATTATAGGCTTAATCAAGAAATACCTGCTTAAGCAAAACTTCAATTGCTTAAATGGGAATTTTTTTCTGCATAAAGGATAGGACCTCAACAGTATTAAGAATAAAATTTGGATAGTTTGCGAACAAGTACTCACATATGCATGTTCAACTTCAGATTCTGCTTTTGAGACTGGCTTTGTAAAGGATGAATTTTGTTTAAAATTATTACTTTTTTAAATTAAATCAGCTAAAAAGAGCTAAGATATGAAATCACATATTAGTTATATATTTAAAACACTAAAAGGCTAGATATCAGGAGGGACAACTTCACTGTCAAGGCGGCTAGTATCTGGAACCAACTTCCAAGAGAAGTGGTGCTGGCTCTTACCCTGGGGGTCTTTAAAGGAGGCTGGATGAACATCTTGCCGGGGTCGTTTGACACCAGTAATCTTTCCTGCCATGGCAGGGGGTCAGACTTGTTGATCTGCTCAGGTCCCTTCTGACCCTACCAACTATAAAACTATGAAAAGTCTACTTTTTAAAGTATCTGAGGACACCTATATCCAACTAAAATCCATAGGAAATGCATAGCTCACCATCTCTGAACAACAGCCTTTACATTTTTCAGATTTTCAACAACGGTTTTAAATTATACTAGATCTGAACATCCCAAGGTATAAAAAAAAAACAGTTACAAAAATCTCATAATATTCATGTGTCTGGATATTATGCACTGCTCCTCAGTGTAAACAGTTATCTAAAATAATTATTGTGTTGAATGGTCTTCTTGAAAGAGCTATTTACTTTTAATTAATATTGCTTATTGCTACAGCGGGTACAATGCAATTTTTCCAAACAATAAACACAAGATTCCTTTATGTTGTTTTCAGACATATTTATGGATAGAAAATGTTAACACTCTATAAATAAGGTCTTTCTGTATGACTTCTCAAAGGTCTCACAAAGACATTCAGTTTCACCTGGAAGCATTGCTCAGATGTTCAGGCTTTTTCTCCCAGGGTAACCACGCCAAGAGAAAAATAATCTGGCCACAACCCGGGTTAAATCACTCCCAGGAGAGTTTCTCTGAGGACTACAAATGTCTGTACATGCCATGGCTTCTCTCAGAAGAGAACATAGTCCCCCACCTTATCTCCTTCTCCCCCAGGAAGACAGTGTGTCCCTTGCTGAACTCTGCTGCTCCAGACCACTCCCCTTCACAATCCCCACGTTGTGCTGAAGGGAAACACAGGCTGACTACAGACAGCCAATCAGAATTGCTCTGTGCACTGTGGTGATCTGTCACCAGGCAGACTAAGGAAGCCTGCAGAGCACACTGAGATGTATGCTCAGCGCCCCCGCTCCCACTCCAGCTTTATTGGGTCAACACTGCAAGCACTCCACTCTTCAGGGCCTCAGCATTTGGATATCTGTACACATAGTTCTGGGTAAGTCTCTCTACCCAGAAACCAAACCTGGGAAAATACTTACAAATTATTTGACTGTGTATATGCAGCCAAACTTAACTTCACCTCTTCTATTTAAATTGCTCTTACAGAAAGAGACCTTGACGGTCACTGAATTCAGTTTCCAGCAATCACTAGCAACACTTCATATAATTTCCTTTAATTTCCTTTAAAGTATCAAGTTAAATTTCTTGCCTCATTACTCTTATTGGAAGACTTTTCTACTCAACCACATCAGAATACTGTCATTTTGTTGTTCTAAATATTCTCCTTCAAACACAAAGTCATGTTGGCAGAGAAAATCAGCAACTCAATGGTTTCCTACTTTAATTTTTACACATACAAATACACAGTATTACAATTACTCAGCTAACACTGCCATTCATCTAAATTTCTCCAGCTATAATTTGTGCTGCTCACAGAATTTTCCATGGATGACAAATGTGTAATTATGTTGCTATTCATTTTCCACCTTTTCCACACATCACAACTTTTAACCAGAACAAAAAGATCACTCTGTCCCAGATAAAGTTTATGCCTAATGTCAAACTTACCAAACAGAAGCCAAAACCCCTAAAAACTGTAATAGATCATGAACTCCTTGTCTGAGTGTTCTCTTATAGCCTGGTTTTCCTCAGCATTAGATTCAGAACCTCCCTTTTCTACTCCTAGACTAGTCTGAGCAGCATTACACCCACTTATTTCATTGTACTGGCGTTAACCAGCCACGGATACCACAAACAAAAACAAATCCTGTTCCCCTATGCTTATTTCAATAATGCAGATCCTGACATGTTGCTTCAACATGCTTTAAAATGAAAATCAAGGACACATTACTATACTTCTGACTATCTAGTTTCATGTGAACGTCCATCAGGCATGCTGTATTTTAAAAATTCAAAAATATGAATTTTGGACTGCTGAAATACCACAGTATGTTATTTACCAGTACTATTGACTTGAATTGTATGCTGCTAAACAGGAAGGAGGCATTTATAGTTTCTCCAAACAAATCAGATCTTAATGCCCACTTGAGAAAAAAAATTACCCTCAAAGACTGTACTTGATTCTAATTTGCCATTTTTACATGCCTTTGGCATTTGCTTTTTCAAATACTCATGCATGTGAGGCTTTTTCATGGAAAAATAAAATTCAGGCTCATGGTCATATCCACTTGATGACTGAACAGAATTCACAAGTGTAACGGGGCCCCAAACCCCATTTCCAGAAGGATGGCTGGGGCAGAGGGGACCAGCCCTCTGTCAGGGCCTTCTTGTCTCTTTCCCCACCCCTCCCTTAGCCCATGACCCCTCTCTGACATCTGTGGTGCCCGCCTACCCCAAAGATGGCTTCTCCTCTCCCCAGCTTACCTGATTGGCAGGGAGCCAGGTTGCCAAGCAACAGCACATGACCCGGTCAGCCAGCCAGGTCAGGTGAACAGAGATGCTGAAGAGAATAAGAGGGGAGGGAAAAAGAGCAGCAAGGTGGCTGGAGGGGAGAGACCCAGAGTTGCTGTGGCTATGCCCAGCAAGGGGGTTTTGAGGAGTCCCCGCATGAACCCCTGAGGAAGAAGGGAGAACTGGAAGAGTTGCTGCCCCATGACAACTAAGCAAATTATGAGTTAGGTATTTCTTTTTGTTTATGTTTCTTTTGGGCTCTAAACAAGCCCTAACAGCAGCCTGGGCAGGGCGTCTGGCACCAGCTGGGGATTTAAGTTCTAACAGAGTGCAGGGTGTCCGGAAGCAGGGCACCTGAGGTCTGAGCAGCTTCACTGCTGTGCTGCAAGGACAGCTTGGGTTCCCATACCATGGACCTGGAGTAGGGCCCTGGGCAGCTAGAGCACAAGTGGCCAGGAGCAGAAGTGGCTGGCCAGGCACATCTGAGAATGGGCCAACCTTGGAGGCAAGCCACCAGGCAGCCTACATCAAGTAAAGAATAAATAGAGTGATGCTGCTGTTTGTTTTTAAAATGTTGTTTAGGAAGTTGCTGAGGATGGAAAGTGTGTAACAATACAGAGATAGAAAGAAGAAGGTTTTAGGTCAGTTGTAGTGTTCCCAACCACTGTAGTTGTTTTGCTTAAGTTAAGTAGTTTGCTTAGGGTGTCAGCTGGCACATGCGCAGTGTGGCCACACTCAGAAGGCTCTGAACTTTCAAACTACCATTAAGTCATGACCTACTTTCTGGTTCGGAGCATGCCCCGTAAGTTATGTGAGTGACAGTGGTTTTGGCACTAAAACAGTGCAGATCATCCCTGGATGTGATTATTCATCTGACTGGTTAATGAGTGAAAAGTATTAAGTTTGTTGCAAATGATATTGCATGACAGACACATCTCCCAGACTGATTGGATTAAGAGGTGATTGATAGAGCTTCTGGATTGATGATTGGTTTACCTGTGATTGACAGAAGTGGTATGATTCGAGTGAATAAAAGGGTCTGTTGTGGGGGGAAAGGGGGACGTCTCTGGGCTTGTGTGGTTGGTGTGTCTGGTAGCTAGTGTATAGTTCAACTCCTGTGACAAAGTGAGACTCTGAGAGCTTGAGTGGTGTGCCTAACTTACCTGAGGTTCACCGAGTTCCCCAACTGAGCAAAGCTCCTCCGGGGGAACCCTGATTGAGGCCTAGTCCTGAGGAAGCAGAGACTCCGAGGATTAATCAATAGGCTACGTAATGCATCACCCCTTCCCATAATCCAAGGAAGTCAAGTCACTGTGAAAGGGAGAGATTCCTGGGGAAGGTGGGCGATTGGTATTGGATGTCTCATGCTGCTGCTGAGTGAGATGCTTCAGCTTGTGCTTGTGGTACTGCTGCAACAGCCAGAGTGTGCGGAGGATTTCTAGTACCCTGTGATGGAGTGAACATTGAGTGTGAGCAGAGTGTTAGGGCAAGTGAGGTGAAACTACTGAGTGAATTATACTTGTGAGTTCCTAACTTGCACACAGACACAGACACAGACACTCCTTATTTTTGGAGTTAAATGTGAGTGCTTACTCTCTTGACTTGGTGGGAACTTGCTGAAATTGTATGTAAATTGGTAGAGTTGAAACATTAGTATTATTGACATTTTATTTATAGAGCCGTGCATAGGGTTCTTTACCAGCCCTTTGTTAGACACTTGCATTTTTTTTATAATATAACTCACTTGTTCATGCTTACCCTGCATGTAGTGTCTTGTTTATGGCCACCTACTTTCTCCCAAAGCTGACTGGTCGACCAGCGTCAGCTGCATACTTTAAGGTACCCTGGGGCCTGAGGTCAGCAAGCTCAAGCCACTGGCGAAAGAAGGAGCAACTCCTTCCACTGCATGGATCCCTGATTATTTAAGGAGTCTGCCAATTTAATACATTTTATCTCTGGCATTTCCATAATTAGAGATCTTGCCCAACAAAAGAGGGAAAAAAAAAAAAAAAAGAAGAGCTGAAAGGTGTTATTCATCATCTCTGTGGATCCACACTGCAGAGGATGGGTCAGCAGCCTGAAACAAAGGCAGGTGCTGAATGAAGTGGCTGATAAGAACAAAGTTCTCTGATAAGAATCAGATAAGACCTGGTGGCTGCCTACAAGCTGCTGAGGGGTGATCAGCAGGGAATAGGGCAGGCTCTTTTTTCCCGGGTTCCACCAGGGGTAACTAGGACCAATGGTCACAAGTTACTGGAGAGCAGATTCAGGTTGGACACTAGGAAACACTACTTCACAGTTAGGGTGGTTAGGATGTGGAACCAGCTTCCTAGGGAAGTTGTTCTTGTTCCTACCTTGGGCACCTTCAAGAGTAGATTAGATAAGTACTTGGCTGGGGTCCTGTGACCCTGGCACGTGTTCCT
>JAGPOW010003685.1:15618057-15656201 GCA_030014935.1 Caiman crocodilus
GGCATCTTTAAGAGTAGATTGGATAGGTACTTGGCTGGGGTCCTGTGACCCTGGCACTCGTTCCTGCCATTGGTGGGGGGTCAGACTAGATGGCCTGCTTTAGGCTCCTTCTGACCCTAGATACTATGATACTATGAAGTTGATGGCCCTGACAGATGAAGCCATGCCTGCTCCTCTAAGCACTTTCATGAACATACGTGTAGTCCACTGGTCAAGGGATAATACTCACTCAGGAAACAGCAGCAATAAGCAACAGAGTAGCCAGCCAGGCTGGAAAGAAGAGCTTAGGCTCTGGAGAAAAGGGAAACACTAGGGGCATCTATACATATACTCAGGAGTGGAGGGGGACACTTTAAATTAGAGTAGCTCTGAGAGCTGCTCTAATTAAAGCGCCTGCAAGTCATGTTTATTTAGCATCCCAGACTTCAAAATGGTGGCAGGGCACTTGAACTGAAGCTCATTCAACAAGCTTCAATTCAAGCACCCCCGCCACCATTCTGAATCATGGGGACACTGAACAGATGTCACATGAAGGCTGCTGGAGAGCATTAACACGGCCCACCAGACTGGATTAATGGAGTCTACTGTAGCAGGCTTACCTTTCAGAGCTTGAGTTGAATGCCATGCTTGAGATCCTGCCTTTGGATTGGTGGAGCCCATCCACCAATCAGGAGGCAGCAAGAGAAATAACATCACACCCCTTTCATGAGGGGAGGGGAAGAAGAGCTCTGCTGGACCTGATTGAAGACTGAAAACTGTCAGGTCCAGAAGGCTTCGGGGGCAGAGCCCTGGAGCATATAAAAGGAGCTGAGTGCCCAGCACAAGGGGCAGATGTGTTGGGAACAGAGAAGAGAGAAGAGCGGGGCTTAGAAGAGCTGAGAAGAGCTGCTCAGCAGGGCGAAGCAGTAGCCCAGGAAGAGGCCCTGAAGACTTCTGTTGGCAGGGAGTGTGGCACAGCTCCAGTGGATAGGATCTCAGTATGCAGCATAGCACACGGCGTCCAGACCCCAGGAGCTTCATGAGGTGGCTCGGGTCTGCAACCTCTGGTGTGCAACCAGAGACATGGTGCACAGGCCAGTGCATGGAGCAGGATCTTTGAAGCCCCTTGGGTGGGTCAGTTCCTCAACTCCCAGAACAAGGCTGGGAGCTCGGTGTAGGGGGCACTGAACAGAGGGTGAGAGACCCTGGGAGCCACTTGAGGTGGCTTGGATCTACAGCTGCTGACATGGGGCAGCAGCTCAGTGCAGATGATGCTGACTACAGGGTCTAGGAACAGTCCCACTGCTGCACAAGGCTGTCCAGGCCTCAAAACCCTAGCACCAGGCAAAGCACCCACTACATGCAGCGGAGCATGTGGCCCTAAGCCAGGACGGCGGCAGCAGAATCAGGCAGCAGGAAAACCCAGCAGGCAACAGAGCTCAACCTGGAGAACAAAAAGCAACCCCCTGGGACTGTGGAGTAGTAAGTTACTCTGGAGAGAGGGTCCCCACAGGGGAGGGACCCCCCCAAGGGTTGTGAAGGGGCACCATGTGGGCTGCTTCTGGGGGATAGCAGGGGAGCTTAGGGGTCTTTGGGGTCTCCTCTCCTTTTTCTTTTCCCCCCACCTCCTTTCCTGTAGTGGTACCTTGGGAGTGGGGCACCGGCCCTGGAGGACACCCAGGTAGTCTAAGGACTGCTGATTATATTTGTGGGCTGTGCCTTGCAATTTGTGTGAATAATTTGAAGTAATAGTCTGTATATGAATAGTTATAAGGTTGCCCAATCAATATCCTTTGGTCTGCTTTGCTCCATTGTTCCTCTGAATTTTAAATGATAACTGTGTGTGTGTGTGCGCATGCGCGCGTGCGTGCACGTAAAATAGGGTTGTTTTGTAAATTTGTAGAGACACACACACACACACACACACACACACACCTGACTCTATAGGGGAGGGAGGTGGCTGCTGGGCTGTTGCGTCCCTCCACAGTCTGCTGCCCTGCCAATAATTCCCTCAATTGGAGATGGAAGTACAAACCCATGTACACCCAGGCTACACTACTCTGACGTGTGCTAATCAGTATGCATTGGAGCAGACATCGGATAGATGTGTAGGTGCCCAAAGATTTGTTTGCTATTACCGCTCATAAGAAACGACGAGAGAAATCTTGTTACAGTGACATTGTAGTACAGTGAAGTAAGCTCAGAATCCCCTTTCAGATTAGTTTATAATGAGATTCCCAGTTAGTGCTAGACTTCAGGCAAATCATTTCATGTCCCCAGAAACTCTCTTTTTCCTCATCCCCTTTTCTGTCATGTCTACTGAGGTATAGGCTCTTCAGGGCAACGACTGTGTTTTGTTGGGTACAGAACTGTGACCAGAGCAGTGGAGCCACATACTTAGTGAGACCGCGAGACCTATATAGTAATAATGATAAATTACCTAGTTTTGCCGCACTTTCTCCACCAAAAGCTCTACAGCCTACCTGAACAAACCAAAAGTTAGTAACCTGATGGCTCCCATGGTTGGATCCAAGAGGGCAGGGCTCAATCATATCCCCTTTTCAGGTGCTGTGAGCTCTCTGAACATTTGAGCTTATCATCACCTGACCCCAGGGACTGAATGGTGATGCCACTAGACCCTCACCCCCTGTCAAATTTGGCAGCAAATGAAAAGAGGGCAACACGGATGGCATGCACCATCTTAGGATCAAGCCATGTCCCTGAACCTCCCTAGGTCTGCCCCTGTTTGCACATATCTAATTGCATCTCTTTCAAGCAGGAAAGAATGATAATTCCATGTCAACCCAGTGTCCAATTGACATTGCTAGTGAACTGCTCTGAATGCAATTTATAGGCAGGTTTATGGGTGTTTTTTTTAAACAATATTGCATGGCAATAATTTCTAAATATTACAATCATAATAATCAAAGCATCTTTACAAACAAAACAAATAGAAACATTTGTCAAGAAACTTATTCAACTCTGGAATGAACACCATTAATGAGTTCTAAGTGTTCAATAAGTAGAAGCAATACTCCGAACATTCATAGATTCATAGATTGTAGAGTCGGATGGGACCACAATGGATCATCCTGTCCGACCCCCTGCCCTTGGCAGGAAAGAGGCCTGAGGTCAGATGACCCCAGCCAGGTGCCTATCTAGCCTCCTCTTGAAGACCTCCAAACTAGGTGATAGTACCACCTCTCCTGGAAGCCCATTCCAGATCCTGGCCACCCTTACTGTGAAAAATGTCTTCCTAATATCTAACCTAACTCCATTCTCAACTAGTTTACACCCGTTATTCCTAGTCACTCCCTGGGGCACCCTAGTAAACAGCTCTTCCCCTCTTCCCTGTTGACCTCCCCTAATAAATTTATAGGCGGCCACAAGATCTCCTCTCAGCCGTCTCTTGTGAAGGCTGAAGAGATTCAGCTCTCTCAAACTCCCCCCAATAGGGTCTATGGCAAAGGCCACTAATCATGCGAATGACCATCCTCTGGTACCTCTCCAGATTCCCCATGTCATTCTTGAAGAGCAGCGCCCAAAACTGGACACTGTACTCCAACTGCGCCCTGACCAGTGCTGCATAGAGGGGGAGCATCATCTCCTTTGATCTATTAGTCATGCACCTGCTAATGCACAACAAGGTGTGATTGGCTTTGCTGATGGCCTCATTACACTGCTGGCTCATGTTCATCTTGGAGTCAATTATGACTCCAAGATCCCTCTCTGCCTCTGAGCTGCTGAGATGGACACTCTACAACCTATAGGAGTGCTGGGGTTCCTCCTTCCCAGGGGGAGTACCTTACATTTATCTTTATTAAATTGCATCCTATTTCTCTCTGCCCATTGATCCAACCTGTCCAGGTCAGCCTGAATCTGCTCCCTGCCCTCCCGTGTACTAACTTTGCCCCATAACTTGGTATCGTCCGCGAACTTGGAGAGGGTGCTCTCCACACCCTTGTCCAAATCGCTGATGAAGATATTGAATAATATTGGTCTGAAGACCAAACCCCGCGGGACCCCACTGCCCACCTCCCTCCAGGCCGAGAAGGAACCACCCACCATCACTCTCTGGGTGCGGTTCCTAAGCGAGTAGGCCACTCAGCTGACCGTGTAGGTGTCCACTCCACAGTCTGCTAGCTTCCCAATGAGAGTAGGGTGCGAAACTGTGTCGAAGTCCTTCCTAAAGTCCAGGAAGATGACATCAGCCTCGGCTTCCGCATCCAGGCAGTGTGTGACCTGGTCACAGAAGGCTACAAGGTTTGTCAGGCAGAATCTACCTGTGACAAACCCGTGCTGGTTTCCCCTCAGCATCATTTCCCCTGCTGGGCCTGTGCAAATGTGTTCTTTATTTTACTGGGTTATTTTATCTGGGAAGTGTGGTAACATTAGGAAGCCAGATTTTCAAAGTTAGACACATATAAATAACTTGTTTTAATGGATAAAACAGGTGTACACAAATGTGTGTGCATGGTTTTATATACTTAAGAAAATCTAGATGCAAAGCTTGGAATATATTTTAATACTCTCAGTAATGGCTCGTTACTAGATGGGATATTTTAGATTCATGCAGACTATGGCTAGCTCTCATTTCAAAACTCAGAAGCTATGTACATCATAAACCATAATTATTGCAACACATGCTGATGTAGAGGACAAATCCTTTCAAATAATTTTATTTCAAATACACAAACTATTTGAGGAAAGTTACTGTGCACCAAAAATCTGCTTACTGTAGCAACTAGTTTTTTTTTTTCCAAAATATGGAAACTGATTATTTTAAACTGCTTGTTAAATTAAATTTACAACAAAGCCCCTGAATTTTACAGGTGCAGAAAACTGTACAAAGGAATAAGACTTACTTATTAAACTCATATTTCATGGACAAACAGTTTTCCTCAATAAATGGGGGTAGATGGAGGGATCCAAACTTTCAGAAGGCTGCGAAGCAAATCTTTAAAATTCCTTCAAAGTCTCCTATATTTAGCATTCGTAATTAAAAAACCTCTATGAGCTACATTAAAATATGTATTCTGTACCCTGTGTTTAAAAGGCTCCCTCCAGTAATACCAACATATGTAATCTGACCCTCAAAGATTACGATACCTAACAGTTGGACTAATACGACAAGTCATCAGGTGTCAGTCAAACAAGATAAACGATGGGTAGCTTCACTGATCATGATGATCTTTGTTTCATTGAAGGAAGGAGGACAAATGCCATGTCCTGTAGAAGCGTCTGTAGTTCCATTCTTTAGGAAATTCACACAAAAGAACTGCTTTAGCATACAGCAGAACAGTTTCATTTCTCTAATCTATTTTTTACATAATGCTGACTCAAGAAGAGAAATGTCTGTACCATAAGGAGGAGCAAATATTTTATACATTAGAACTAATTTCTTAAGTCAAAGGCAATTTCAATGTTAAAACCCTCAATCTGCTCCTACTGGTCACATGAGCCGATGGCAGTATCTGAAGTTCTAAAGACTGAAAGAAAAGAAAGGGCCATATTCTGTTTTAATTTGCACCACTGGAACTGCATCAAAGTGAATGTAGTTACTCCACATTTACATCCATAAATGTTAGGGCACAATTTGGTTCATTATAAATAATACATCTGTGAGCATTTCTCCTCCAACTGTCTCAGGTATTCTGAGATACACTGCTAGATACTTACAGAGACAAAGGTTTTATCTAAACCAATTTTAAAAAAGAAAAAAACCTGGAGTATGTGAATCATAAATATACTATTAAAATTATTAAAAATAAACTATTTATACCCACATTCCTTCCACAAGGATTGCCACACTAGTTTCATAGTAGCTAGGGTCAGGAGGAACCTGAACAGATCACCTAGCCTGACCCCCTGCCACAGGCAGGAATGAATGCTGGGTTCACAAGACCCCAGACAGGTGATCATCCAACCGTCTCTTGAATTTGCCCAAGGTAGGGGCAAGGACCACTTCCCTGGGAATTTGCTTCCAGATTTTGGCCACCCTAACTGTAAAATATTGCCTTCTGATCTCTAACCTAAACCTATTCTCTATCAGCTTATGACCATTGTTCCTCATAACCCCAGGTGGTGCTGGGGAGAAAAGGGCTCTACCTATTTGCTGTTGATCCCCCCTTGATGAGCTTGTAGGCAGCCACCAGGTCCCCCCTCAGCCTTCTCCTGCAGAGACTGAACAGGTTCAGGTTCCTCAGTCTCTCCTCGTAGGGCCTGTCCTGCTGCCCTCTCACTAAGCAGGAGACTATCTTCTGACCTCTCTCCAGGCTGGCCACATCACTTTTGAAGCGCAGCACCCAGTACTGGATGCAGTACTCCAACTGCGGCCTGACCAAAGTCACATAGAGGAGGAGTATCACCTCTCTGGACCGGCTTGAGATGCACCTTTGGATGCATGACAAGGTATGGCTGGCCTTGCTGGGTGCAGTCTGGCATTGGTGGCTCATGTTCATCTTGGAGTCAATAATGACTCCAAGCTCCCTTTCCGCCTCTGTGCTTTCAAGAAGGGAACTCTCCAGCCTGTATGTATGCTGCGGTTTCCTTCTCCCAAGGTGCAGCACCCTGCATTTGTCTACATTGAAACCCATCCTATTCTTGTCTGCCCACTTTTGTAATCTGTCTAAATCTATTTGCAGCCTCTCTCTCCCTTCAAGTGTGTCCACCTTGCCCCACATCTTAGTTGAGAAAGCAAAGAGCAGAAGAGATCAGTACTGGTGCAAACTCCAATTCAAAAGCAGTAATTGGTACCCTGAAAGCCACCCACCTCTACTCCAGGAAGCACCTGCCAATTGACTGGATCCAGTCCATGGCTGCCCCCACGGTGCTCCATGTGGGGCGAGCCCTACCCAGGGCAGCCTGCATGGCACTCCAGCCCACACTCACTAGCCCGGCCCCGGCCAGAGCACAGAGTCTACCGGCAGGGTTGCTTCCAGTGTGGCTACAACCACTTGGAGGCTGCTTGACTCCCCACACCTCCAGTGTCTGCTCCTCCTCATGCCCTGGCTGTGCTGCTGCAGACCGGGAGGTAGCTTCAGAAAGGTATTTCCTGCCCCAGCACATAGACCCTGACTCCAGCTCCCATCCACCTTCCACCCAGCTGAAGCCTCCTCCCAGCCCAGAGCGGCGTAACAGGAGCAGGAGGAGGATCCACCCCTGGAGGCGAGGGGAGCTGAGCAGCACTCAGGTGGCTGCGGCTGCACCAGAAGCAGCCCCTGCCCGCCCCAAAAGCTGTGTACCGGGGACAGGCAGGCATGGGTTGTCCCAGGCGGGGCTTGGCCCCATGTGGAGTGCCACGGGGGCAGCCATATACAACACCATCTAGGCAAACTGTGCTGCATGCATTTCCTGCCCCCTTGTCTTTCCCCTCACCCCTGGCCGGCTCCCCAGACCTAGCTCCCTGGGAGCTCCCCAACACACAGAGACATGTGTAAACACCCCCAAGTGCTGACACAACCCCCACAAGGCAAGGGCTGCCCCATGGCTCTACCCCGTAATCCCGGCCTTGCCCTCCCATCTCACTCCTAACCACCATTCCCCATCCACCTGTGGCCCCATAGGTAGTTTTGGTGTGTTGGTGCAATGGCAATGGGGGCAAGTACTAACTTGGCCCATGACAATTCATCAAAACTCCCCATGTGGCCCCCAGCCCCAAATAATCACCCACCCCTCTTCTAAGTGAAGGAATGAGGCAAAGAACCAGAGATACAATGGAGGAAGAAGACAGTAGGCTTGGGAAAGGTCCACAAAAACTCACATTAAAAACAGAATGAAATAAAAATATAAATAATATATTGATAAATATATTAGAAATATTCCATTTATAATATAGAAAGAGACCAACTAGGCTAAATTCAGACCTGGTTTCAGAGGACAAAGCTTCCTTACCTGAGTAGTACTGTAACTCTCGACTGTAGGCATGTATGGTTTGGCATAAAGGATTAATCAATCTTCACAAATTTTAAGACATCTAAGAGTACATAGGAGCTAGTGAGGGGCACTGGTATGAAGAGTTTTAAGAATAAATCTTCAAAAAGTCCACACTGTTCTGAATATACTGAAGGTTTTGTGTTTGCTTGCAATAACTGCTCCAGACAGATTCCCCTGCACTCTGCCGACATCGTTCCAGCTCCTCTCAGGCTGTTGTCTATACTCTAGACTGGTTAGACGTTTCACGCATTCTTTTAAATCAAACAGCCACAAAATTATTTCCTCCTTTCTTCCAAAATTCAGAATCATTCTCCCTCTCATCCTTTCTGAACGACAGGTAAACCTACATACTGACAGGGCAAATAGTATCAGGGACGAGCAGCATAACTCACACTGTAAGTAGGCGCTTGGATTTACTCAGATTATGACCTTTGGGACATAGAACATCTTCTTGACCTGCATCCACATGCAGCCTAGCATGACAGGAGGTTCCTTCCTACGGGGGGGGGCTCCTATGCCTCACCAAGGAAACTAAAGAAGAAACAACCCTAAAATCATGCTACTAAAATATTTTATGCATTTTACTCATGGCTGACTGCTTCAGCTCCAGGGGTGATTTTACTCCCTGAGAGCTTTTTTTTTTCCTTTCCCACTCCTCTTCCTCTGATATAGCAGGAGTCCCCAGCAGAGAGTCTATGTTCTTGTTTTCAGACACTTTTAGCAGCCTTTATGTACTTCTCTGATATGGAGACGAATCAGCACCTTGAGGCTAACCTGACTTTCACTAACCGCTAAGCATTAGTGAACCAAATCGCCTCCCTTACAGTCAGTATCCTGCATATTGATTGCTACTAGCTGCTCTTCTTCTGGTTGCTGCTGCTTTTTGAGTGGATGCTCTCCCTCAAATGCACATTGATGAAGGTGCTTTGGTTGGAGATATGGCTTCATCTCCAGACTGTCAATTTATCTGTGGTAATACCTGGTTTATCCTCATTAGCAATTTTATTCTGCTTTTCACTCTGCAGCTGCTAAGCACATTTCTCTGCAGGGTGTGTCCACAGAGGAGATTTGGAAACCAATGGGTCCAGGAGTGCTTTGAACTTCCAAGTAGATAAATAGTTCATAAGGCACCATAAAGGGATGTAAATTTCTAGTAGGTCCTTCTTACCAACATATGTTCATTCTGTATTACAGTACTAATGTAAATTCTCTCTCATGGGTGGGGGGAAGTAATTGTGGACAGTTCACATAATAAGGAAAGCAGGATGGTAAAACTGATGGGAAGCAGAACAGTAAATTTACTGATTATGTAAATGTTACTCTGAAGCTGAATGTGTGGGGCTGTATTGCACAGATAAAAATGAATAAAACAGATAGATACACAGTTGAAACAAGAAAGTTTAACTTCTAACCAATAAATATCAAATTGGAATCTAAATCCACTGCACTGCACAAGATTTGGGAATAAAAATGTGGAGCTTAGAGAAAACTGTGATGCCCAGTTAAGTATAGGACCAATATGTAACAAAACGTCTCGTTCTATATTGGCAGTGTTAGAGTGAGGCTGGTGCTGTGATGGTCCAGGAATAATGCAAGGAGGATAGATTTGGGGGGTGATATCATTTATTGGAGCAACCGCATGATTGGGATAAAGTTGACAAGATCTCAAAAGCGAGGCATTTTTCATCAGGTCCCAATGAAAGCTTGTCTAACTTTAACTCAACCATGCAGTTGGTCCAATAAAGGATACTGCCCCCAAACCCTTGCCTCTTGCAACATGCGGTATTTTTCACACACTAAACAAAGAGGGTTTATTATTAGGTCAAAATTTTGCTTAAAGAATTTTGAAGTTGGGAGTTAAACTGTCATGGGTAAAGGTTTAGACTGACCTTGCTGACAGACCTTTGTCTCTCCAGATTATACTATTTTAAGTCCTTATTTTTTTTCAAGATTGGAAATGGAAAGATTATTATACCTTTCTTCATCCACTTCATCTGAATAAACATTGCAGGGGTGGCAGAAGGCATGGACTAGGTTGGGAGGCAGAGTTGTCAACAACTGTACTTGAATGGCAATTTCTCCATGTTGCCCTGGAGGAATGGGTAAATTGACTTGTCAGATGCAGGTTGATCTAATGCTGAGCATGGAAGTTCAACATGTTTTGATCAGTATACAATTCATTCCCTTTTCCTTTCCTCAGAAACAAGCTTTCTTCCAATACCACCCTAATACCTGTCACTCTACCATCAAGCTTCCCCCCTCTTCTTCCGCTTCATAAAACCTTCTGAAAATCAACTTTTTTCCACAAATCTTTCCCCAGTAGTGAATTACCTTTAGTTTCCTCCACACATGTCCATCCCTAAAGAGTTGACTAATGTTTATTTTGAGCTATGTTTTATTTTAAAGCCTTTGACATGGTGAATTGTGCAGGCCTCTGGGAAATAAGGAAGAAGTACATCAAGAAAATAAACCACTTCCACCTGTGCTGCCTGTAAAAGATACTACAGATCAAGTGGCAGGAGGGATCCAGACACCGAGCTGATCAGACCAGTTGATCTTTCCCCAGTATTCACACTCGACTGAAACTGGAGCAGCTAAGATGGGCCGCCCACCTTTCAAGAAAGCCTGACAGTTGGCTGCTGAAGAATATCTGCTACGGCGAACTGTCAAATGGAGTACGCTTTCACGGTGCGCCAAAGCAGCAGCACAAGGACATCCTAAAGGTGTCCCTGAATAGTTTTGACATTGACCTGGAGTCATGGGAGCAAATCACTCGTGACAGTCCATCCTGGAGGCCATCAATCCAGAATGGAGCACTGGCCTTCGAGCAATATGGCAGAAGCAACGAGGAAACACGTGGCCAGAAAAATGAAAATCTCTCATACCCAGTCCTCATCACTTCTCTGCCCTTCCTACAGCAGATTGTTTTGAGGGCAAAGATTGGGCTTATAAGTCACCTGCATATCGACACGACCTAGCCTCCACCCCTTTCCTTGCTCTCTTTTCTCCTTTTTCCTTTTTTTCTCCCTCCCTGTTTCTTTCCCATTTCTTTTCTCTCTTCTTTCCTCCTCCTCCCCACACACTGGATGCAGTCATCTTCACCCTCAAAGGACAACGCTTTGATCTATATTTTATTTTAAAGTCTTGTGGCAAGGACCCTCCCTACCTATACACTTGTTTTGGGAAGTATTGCATACAGTCAAACACCAGTAAAATGATCAGTATGTTTTCACAGGCGACGTTTTCTTGTATGAGAGGAAACAAACTTGGAATTGATCTAGTATATAAGCAGATAAGGTTCTTTGGGTAGAGGTGATATCTTTTATTAGACCAGCTAAATAGTTGGGAAAATTGTTCTTTGCAAGCTTTCGGGCACAAACGCTCTTCTTCAGCATAGAGAAAGTCTGCAGACCTATGTCCCTAGATCAGCATGGCTACAACCAACAATCCTAAAGCATGGAAGTTAGCTAGTATATAAGCAAACTCATATAGCATAAGCATCAAATGACAGTCATTGCCAGGCACAAATTTAAAAATACCATAGCTGTCACGATCAGATTTTATTCTACACAAATGACAAACATCTGCAATGATGCCTTTGATGGTTCACTAATCAATTAACAAAAATGCATTTGCTTCAACACAATTTTATGCTTTTATGTGAATATCATATTTGATTATAATTATCACAGACTGTAAAAGTTAATTAGAGCTAATCATTTCTTAATGTAATTAAAATCTCAAGAGAACAATATAAACTAATTTTTATTGGTAATAGTGATGAGAACTTACAGTAGACAGAAACCAGCAGATTACTGTATAGCAACTGTTCCAAAATTTAAGATAACAATAAATTCTAGATACTTTAAAACAGATTTTCATGAATACTCTGATTACAAAATAGCATTAATGCTAATGTGAAGTGTCATGCTTAGAAGGCAAGCTTCATATTAAGAATCCCTCTTGAAAGCATTGCTCTAGCAGAATTGGTTTTGCAACCTGCTCTCCCTCATTGGATGGATTCAAAGGTGGGTCCAGAGAGGATGCAGTGATGTGGCTGCGACCCCCTTTCAGATCATGCTATAGGAACGGCAGCCATGGATGTCTAAATCCCCAAATCGGGTAAAAATCCCCTACATCCCAACCCCTTCCTTCTCCATGCTCAGCAGCATGCCCTCTCCCCTCTTCCAATTCCCCCCTCCCCTGACCATCACTGGCCTTGTCTTCAGCTGATCAGGATGAGGGAGCTCTAGAGCTGTTCCTGCCCTTCTTCAGCCAAGCTGTGCAAGGAACCAAACACAAACTGGGGCAGCAGTAGCAGCAAGTGTGGGCAGGGTCCTCCTCCCTGCCCAATCCCATCTGGTGTTCTCCACCAGCCCGGGAGCAGATCCAGCAAAGAGGAACCTACCTGCTACCCCTACCTCAGTGGGGCAAGAGTAGCTCTGGAGTTCCTCCCTGGCAGCAGGGGCTGGGAGAGGGATATGCTACTGAGCAGAGAGGGGAGGGAAGCTAAGAGCAGGAGAGTCTTTCGGGATTTTGGAAAGTTGCTGGCCACCGCTCCAGCAGCGTGGTCTGCTCACCCCAGTGGAGGGAGCGGCGGGGAGGGGGAAGCGAAGATGAAACCACCCCTACAGCATATACCAGTGTTTCCGCATTCCCCTTTCCAAAATCGTGGATCCACCCATGGATGAAATCATCGAGTCCCACCACTCTTCAGCGTCATCTCCAGTCCCCGTTTCCCACTCATGCTAACAGAACAGAATGTGGCTCTTTCCTTCATGAGCCTGTGACAAAGGCTGGTTAAAGTAAATCAAAAACCGGTTTATTTAAAACAAAGTATTATGTGTTCCTTCACCATGGAAACATAGCACACAAAGAGAAAAAGGATTAAAATAATAAAAATGGGTTTTGCCTATCTTTCCTTGCATATTTTTGATAATTCCTTTTACCCCAGCTCTGGGGTGAAAGAAACAAACTGCCATACTGTCGCTTCTGCTTCTCTCTCTGTCTTTATTAGTCTTCTGGCAACCTACTCATTTGATCTTCCTACTTATCCCAATAGCTCTAAGATTTTAATATGCAGTGAGCATAGAATCAGCCTAGGAAAGGTAAATTTTGTCAGATTTGTGGCTGCTAGGATGGGTGTTATTTCCCATTTCATAGTGGCCCGCTGTATCCCCAAGAAACTGTGATATTCCTACAATGAAATCTTATCTTTTTTCATTAGTTCATTCTTTGTTTACTTCCCCTTTACAGGTTCTTTTACTTTGATTCTAGAGGTGGAAATTGAACAATAGAAGGAAAATTGACATTATCAGCAATCAGGTGCTTTTGGCTGATGTAGCCAATAATGTTGGTGATAAATGTCGCGTGCATGCATGCAGGTGCAGCATGCATGCAGCCAGCCCAGCAGCTTGGAGAGCAGTGTCCAGCTGGTAAGTCTGTTGGGGAGCAGGGGGCAGGCGGGCACTGCTGCACATACCCCAGGGAAGGCATGGGGGGCACATGCCCCCTTGATCTGTGTGCAGGGCAAGGGCAGGCTGCCTGCTGGGGCTGGGGTGGCGCTGGGCTCTTCCCAGTGAAGGCGCTGGGCTGGGGCTGCACTTAGGGAAGGTGATGGTGATGCTGGAGCTACAGGGGGGCTACAACCACCCCATAATTTGCCATAGCTCCTCCAGACCATCCCCCACAGCAGCACTACCACCCATCCTGAGTGCAGTCGCAGCCCAACACCCTCACCTGGAAGAGCCCAGAGCTACCCACCCCACCCCAGCTGGGCAGCGCCTACCCCTGCCCCTCTCCCTCTCTCACCATGGGGGCCTCGATTTGCTCCCCACACACCCTGTCCTTCGTCCCGCCTCTTCTCCCCAACAGATTTCCCAGCCGGAAGCTGCTATCCAAGCTACCAGGCTATATATCAGCAATCGGATCAGTATCAGCCAATATAACTTGTTAAATATTGGCTCAAAATTTCTTCATCAGTGCGCCCTGGCTTAATTCCATGCATTCAATCAGAATAACATCACTGAGGTAACCTGATACACACATGAAACTTTCCAAATGACTATTTTCAAAAAGATTATAAATTAACTTGTCATGAATTTAAATAATTCTTAGACTTTAGAACAGGCCCAAATACTGCAGAGCTAACTGTAATCTGCCTTGCTTTCTGGGAGGGGAGAATAAGAAATTCTTTGAATTTAGTGAAGTGGCTCCTGATTTCATGTCTTTAACTGAGAGCAGAATCAAGCCCACTATTTAACACACATTACAAACCTTTAATTAGAAATTAAACAGACCCTCACACCAAAGCCAGCCATTTCCTCAAATAAAAGTGGATAAGACAGTCTATAAAGAAAGAAAGTGAGGGTGTTAGCTGGGGGAAGAGGAAAACTAAGCAATCATGACTGAACATATCTAAATGAAAAGGTCTTTACCTAGACATTTACAATGAACTCATAGTACCCAAGTAAACAGAGGATGCTACTTTAGTAACTGAACTAAATGCAGCCTTGCACCAAGCCCTGAAAGCAGCTAGACAGACCCTGGCAGACATCTTCTGTGAAGTAGTTCTACAGACAGGTTTTCAGTGTCAAAATGGCTCTACCCTTGACACAAGAATAGGGTAGTATCTTTTATGTTTTACTGGACCAACTCTAGTTGGGATAGAGTTAGGGAAGCTTTCAAATGCAAGAAATTCTTCAAACACATTCAGCTGGACCCAAAGGACACAGAACAACCTAGGGGATTTGTGTCGGGGGGGGACATAAAGGAAAAGACAAGAAGTACAGAAAGGGTTAACAGAAGAACTAATGTCACTTTTTAAAATTGTTTTTAAGAGCTTAAGCAGGAGATTTTTCTAACAATAACTAGCTATGGTGTGATTGTCAGGAAAACATTTTCTTCGGTATGTTTCAGAAGGCAGGAGATATGCATTTCCTCTTGTGTCGATATGGTGCTATTGAATCTTTCCTCCAGAGACTTGTCAAGTTCTTCCTACTCTAATCCTTTGCCGTAGGGACATTTTAAAAGCTAATGGGGGCAACAAATAGATTTTCTTTTCCAATTCATGAAATGGCAATATACAGAACTTTCTTTTTACTCCTTGTTTTATCTGTCCAGCTACTAAATGGCAATTAGTACAGGACCAGAGACAAAGGCAGCTTTAGTCACATTTGTGGCAGCTTGGTACTGGGCATACAAGGGGCCAAATCACTGATAATGAAAAAGAATTTGATTGCCAGCATCTGTAAGGACAACTGGAGTGCAGTAGTGCTTCAGCCACACTCCCTTTTCCCCAACCACATCCAACCTGCTGGTTTCAAAGGCTAAAGGAGACAGAGCCAACCGTGACACTAGGTCACCCAGGGTTCCAGCCAACATTAGGGGAATCCTCAAGGAGACCCACTCAGCTGGCCTCATGGCCCTTTTATACCATCAAAAATAATTCCCCTATTTTAAAACTTTCTTAGTTCCTTTTCTTGCTGCACTCCTGCTTTTCCCTTCCTAGGGTACATGTTCATTTTGCAAAGTTACCAAAACCCAAACTGACACAAGCCGCTTCATTCTTCCCCTTTCAGGCCCAATTCTGATTTTGTTTTTGTTGGCATAAATCAGGAATAATTCCACTGAAATTAGTGGTGTAATACAAATATAAAGTAGGCTACTACCTATGCTATCAATGTTGTTACTGTGAAACCTAAGGTACATACAGGTGTTACATTTAGGCTGACCTAACCAGGATCGTTCAATCTAATGCTTACTCATCTAGGCATTGGAGCGTTTAATTTGGCCAAAAAATGGCACACCCGGTCTAAGTTCACCCTAGAACAGGGATCAGCAACATCCGCCATGTGTGCCAAGCAGGCATGCGAGGCCATTTTGCTCAGCACACCACTGCCAGCATAGCTTCTAGACAGCTGCTGCCAACCACGAAGCCCGGGCTGCTCCCAATAGGCAGCTGGGCAGTTGCAAGCCCTGCTGCAAGCAGAGCAGGCTCCATGGTTGGCAGCAACTACCCAGAGCCTGGGCCAGTTGCAAACAGAAGGCTGCAAACATCTGCTCCAGGCTCCATCATTAGCTCCACGCTGGAGGGCGTACGCATACCTCAGAGCGGATGGTGGGGGAGCGGCCAGAGGCAGCACAACCCTGGCTTCTCCCCCACTGCCAACACAGAGCTGATTACTGGGCTCTGGAGCCCAGTGCAGCTGTTTGTAACCAGCCTGGGCTCTGTGCAGCTGCAGCAGGCAGGCTCCAAACAACTGTGCTGGGCTCCACAGCCCTGGCATCAGCTCCATGCTGGTGGCAAATGCACATGCACCTCAGAGTGGACAGAGGGAGGGCTGTGCTGCCTCAGGCCCTATCCCCACCACCCACTCTGAGGTGTGTGTGCACCCACCAGTATGAAGCTGATGCTAGAGCCCAGAGCAGCTGTTTGCAGCCTCCTGGTTGCAGCCAGCCCAGGCTCTGGTAGCTGCTGCCAACCAGATCCCAGGCTGCTTGCAGCAGGGCTTGCAGCTGAGCCTGCCTGACTTCCACTCACTCCAAGCCCAGCCTCAGCCCAGCCCCCCACCAGAATGAGGCTGGCGCTGCCCCTTGCCAGGTGCAAGGGGCTGGCGCTGGCCCTTGCCAGATGCAAAAAAACTGCATCTTTTGTGGGCTTAGCTGTGTGGGGTGGGTAGGTGGTCGGGCAGATGGGCAGGCTCCAGCCTCAGGCAGCTACACTGCAGCCTGGGGGCTGGCTCCCCAGGGAAGCACAGAGCTGCGGTGGGACCCGGACATTGTTGGGTCGGACTTTGTCCAGTGGCCCAGGAGCCCGGGTCCATGCACCAGCACATCTGGTTCTGGCGTTTGTCTGCCTCTGTCTGGGTCTGTGCATCTGTGTGTGCACACGTGTCTGGTTCTGGATGTGTGTCGGCATGTGTCTGTTCTGGTTCTGTGTCTGTGCACGTGGTTCTCTGTGTGCATGTATGTGTCTGGTTCCCTCTCTATGCTCTCCTTTCTCTTTCTCTCTCTCTCTCACCTCTTTCTCTTATTTGTCTCTTTTTTCTCTCTCTCCTTGCAACATGCTCAACAAAAAAAGAATACACAACAACAAAGGCAACATTTATGATTACTGAATATACTAATATGCAGTGTGTCTTGCCATGTACCCCCCACCCCATATACACACATACACATGCACACAAATTTTATTTTTCTGGCATGCTGGCACTCCAGCACCTCAAAGGTGTTTTTTTCAGCACTCCAGCCAAAAAACATTGCCTACCTCTGCTCTAGAAGGTGCACTAATTTGGATCAAGAAAGGTCTTTACCTAGAAAGGGGTTAATCCAATCTAGTGAACACCTGCAAGTACCTGCAGCACAGCTATGTAGCTGAGAAAGCCTATCACTAGTCCCAGCCCTGGTGCTGTGTTATTCCTACCCCCCTGACCCTGACCAGGCTATTTTTTAGCTCCCTGACTCCTTCCCCCTGGGTCAAACAAACCTTATCCTCCATGGACCACTAAACCCCACCTTCCCTCAGCCTCATCAGCCCCTTTTGGACCCACCACTGCCCCATCCAGACCCACCAGCCTCTCCCCCTAGTTAACTTACCTTGGGCTTCCAGCAGCAGAAAATGACTTCACATGTTGCTCTCAGCCCAGGTTTATGCAACTTAATTTAAGTCACCTAAACCTAGACGAGGAGCAGTAAACATTTGTTCAGACCCTGACTCTAACTGTGAACAGTTAAGTTACTGTTTTAAGTTACTGTTTTTTCTTCCCCCAAAACTAGATGCCTTTAAGAAAGCAAAACACAAAGGGTACCTCATATGAAACAACTTGGATCGTGTCCAAATAGCTAACACAATATGCTTTTTAAAATTATTCTGTGCAATAATGAGAAATCCATTTGAGTAAACTGGATGGTGTGAATGAATGAAGGAAGTTCAAGGGCATGCGGTTTAGCAAGTAAGTTAGACAACGGAAACCAGACCTCTCTAAAAGCATTAAAAACTGCATGCAGTTTGGAAAATGCAGAATAACTGTATGTTGGAAGGGTCTATGCATGTGTGAGAGGTTACTACTAAGCAAAGTCTGTTCTGGAACAATTTTCTATGGCATCTGTTTGGCAAACTTTTTAGGAAAGATGTGCTTGCCCAGCTAGTAATAATCTCAGCACTTGCATTCACATAAAAGAACCTGACATACACATAAAATAACTTTTGTTTCACTATTAATGCCACTATTTCTAACTATGAACAGCAACAAAAATGTTTTATGTTAATACACAAAGAAATTCAGCAAAAATAAATTAGCAAATGTTTACATATTCAACATTTACATTTACAAACAAAGTATTTAGAAGTGTGTGCCAAATGCAGGTTTGATACAGATGAGATGTGAATTTATACAGCAGATAGACACTTTCTTTTAATAAAAGACTAGGCAGCAATACAAATAGTGGAGCCATTAAAAAAACAATTCATATGGAAGTCAAAAGAAGTCCTGTGAGCAGTTGTCCTATAATTTCTGAGGATTAAAAGAAATGAAAGAAGAGAATTCCACGCCAACAGTGAAATTCAATGCCAATTAAGTACTGCAGCCTTTGGCATTTTTCTGCCTGGCTCTCTTTTCAGTTCCATACACATAAGTCCAAAGGCAACACTTCCCTCACGCCTACAACTTGGCAAATAATATAATCCACATGAAATGGAAATGATCATGATCATCACACAGAATTATCTCATTTACCACCTCACATTAATAGCCAGATTGGGGGTTTCTACACCAGGTATTTGCTGCTCAGTAGACTAATTAGCTGCACAGTAAACACGGTGTAGCTACATATGCACCCTTATTAGGCTGGAGTAAAATAATTTACTTTGCAGTGGATAGTATACTAATACAATAATATCCTGCTGTAGAGTAAAAAATTCTGCATCAGCACACGTGTAGATGTGAAGGAGTTTATTTATGACCACTTCGACATGGCCACTGAGTCTAAGAAAACTTGCGTTTCGAAAATATAAAATATATATATAATTATGCATCCATATTTCTTAACTAGATCCTAAGGAATTTATATCCTATTAAGGAATCTGTATCCAACTACTGTACTGGCCAATAATTCTACAACACTGGCTTTTATGAGGTATGCATGTAGGGCAGGTAAGTAGGGACAAAGAATACACAAGATCCTAAAGGCAATAACTGTCGCTTATCTTGCTCATGTAAAAACATAGAATTCTTAGGTCACATCTTCACAGGTCCATACTACAGACGCTAGCATAGCAAATGTTGGCAGGAATGAAAGCTTTGTGATATTTTTATGCCAGCAAATGTCTTGAGCAAACATGATTATACTTGGATAACTTACTCAAGGTTTTGCTCACCAACAAGTATCAGGAAAAAGCACCATCCCACACAAAAAAAAAAGTAATTGCAAGAGGATTCTTCAATTTTGCTGATTTTCTGTGCCCCAGTAAACTGTACCATCCCTTTGTTCTTCCCTGCAGAGTACGCACCCTGGACTACAGAAAAGCAGACTTAGACTCCCTCTGGGAGGCCAGCCTGAAATTACTGACAGAGGAAGCATGAAAAGGAGTCCAGAAGAGCAGGTTGTATGTAAAGAAACCTTACCGATGGCATAAGAAACATGACAGGAAACTAGCTTGGCTTAGCAGAGAACTCTTTGGTGAGCTTAAACACAAAAAGGAAGTTTACAAGAAGTTGAAGCTTGGACAGACGACTAGGGAGGAGTATAAGAAGACTTCTCGGGCATGCAGGGATGAAGTCAGGAAGGCCAAAGTGCAATTGGAGTTGCAGCTAGCAAGGGATGTGAAGGATAACAAGAAGGGTTTCTACAAGTCGTAGCAAAAGGAGGATAAGGGAAAGTGTGGGTCACTTACTGAATGGAGAAGGCAACCTAGTGATAGATGACATGGAAAAGGCTGAAGAACTCAATGCCTATTTACCTCAGTCTTTGCAGGCAAGGTCAGCTCCAAGAATACCATACCAGGCAGCACAGTTTGGGGGAAAGGTGAGCAGCCCTCAGTGGTAAAAGAACAGGTTAGGGACTATTTAGAAAAGCTGGATGTGTTGAAGTCCATGGGGCCAGATGCAATGCATCTGAGGGTGGTGAGGGAGTTAGCTGATGTGATTGGAAAGCCACTGGCCATTATCTTGGAAAAATCATGCCAATCAGGGAAGGTCCCAAACAACTGGAAAAGGACAAATATAGCGCCCATCTTTAAGAAAGAGAAGAAAGAGGCTCCAGGGAACTACAGACCAGTCAGCCTCACCTCAGTGCCTGGAAAAGTTATGCAGCAGATCCTCAAGGAATCCAGTTCTAAGCACTTGGAGGAAAAGAAAGTGAGCAGGAAGAGTCAGCATGAATTCACTAAGAGCAAGTCATGCCTGACCAACCTGATTGCCTTCTATGATGAGATAACTATTCTGCACTGTTGAGGCAACATCTGGAGTACTGTGTTCAGTTTTGGGACCCCCACTATAGAAAAAATGTGGACAAATTGGAAAGAGTCTAGCGAAGGGCAATGAAAATGGTTAGGGAACTGGGGCACATGACTTCTGAGGAGAAGTTGAGAGAACTGGGTTTATTTAGTCTGCAGAAAATACTATGGGGGATTTAATTGCAACCTTTAAAGCCTTGATTCTGTAACTGGATCCATGTAGAGGAAGCCTATGTGCTTAACCTTTAAGGGTACCTTTAAGAGTAATTACAAAGAAGATGGAACTGGATTGCTCTCAGTGGTGGCAGATGACAGAACAAGGAGCAGTGGTCTCAAGTTGCAGCAAGGGAAGTTTAGGTTTGATATCAGGAAAAACTCTCACTAGGAGCATAGTAAAACCCTGGGACAGGCTACTCAGACAGGCTATGGAATCTCCGTCCTTGGAGGTTGCCAAGACCCAGGTAGACAAAGCCTTTGCTGGAATGATCGAGTTGGGGCTTGTCCTATTTTGAGCAGGGGGTGGGACTAGGTGACCTCCCAAGGTGCCTTCCAATCCAAGTTTTTTACGATTCTATGAAAACAGGAACCTGATTTTTCAGAAGTATGGGGTCTGCCAGATGCCACTGACTTCAAATAGAGTTCCGAGTGCTCTGCTCAGCTTCGAGGTAGGGCCACAACTATGTATATATTTTGCCATCTTTTACAACCAATTTCTTTTGTGTATTTTTTCCCCAATCTCATACTTTCTACCTGCACGTTTGTTTTTCCTCTACCACCTTTAAGAAGCATGCATCCTTTTGCTTTTCTCCAAGTAAATGACAGCAGTACAGAACCGCACTAACAGACTCTAAAGCAGGGGTAGGCAATTATTTTGGGCAGAGGGCCACTTACTGAGTTTTGGCAAGCCATCGAGGGCCAGATGACAGGCAGCCAGGGGCAGATAACTATTAATTTTCTAAAATGTAGGGGTCCCATGACCCAGATAGAACAACCTGATGGGCTGCATCCAGCCCCTGGGGTGGACTTTGCCCACCACTGCTCTAAAGTCATGCCCCATCTCTGCAGAGTACTCCACTGATTTTGGCAGAATTGACAGTAAGTACAAGGCTTCCTCCACTTGGATCCAATTATAGAATCAAGGCATTACAGACATTCCCTTATCAAGGTGCCGATTTCAGCACAAGTGAAATGAACGCTAAAAGGCAACAATCCTAGCTATATGATTGCAACTCTGATAAAAACCAACTCGGGATGAAAATGTCTAAAATGTATGCCGTGTCTCCAGTTTAAATTAAATAGCAATATCTTAAAGAGTTCCCTCTTGTTATCCTTTATTAGGGGCTAAAGTTTGAATCTTTTGATTTACAGAAACAAGACTACAGCCTATTAAAGCAGAGAAATTACTGACAGAGCAAGCATGAAATTTAGATAACTAAAATCGTAGTTACCTAAATGACTACCCTAATAGACTAACAACTCCTTCAGTTGGCTAGACAGTCCATCTTTGGATAAATGGGAATTGCAATTTTTTTCCCAAAGCTGTTGTTTCTTCACAGACATTGAGATGAATCCAACTCCCCCTCCCCAGATTCAGCCTACAGGTGTGTGATTTTAATTTTCTAATATTTTTAAAGAATTTTAGCATATGTATGTTATCTTTTACTATAAGGACCACTATTTCAGTGGTCTCCAACATTTTTTAAGTATAAGATCACCTTTGGCATTTAACAGCAACCCAAGATCTACTGTTCACTCCCCCCTTCCGCCCACCCACCCAGCAGATAAGTCTGTGGGGAGGAAAGGAGGGGCGCAGATTGAGGCAGACAGAAAAAAATTATTTGGGGGGTGTGCCTCCCCAACAGGTAAGTCTCACCCGACTGGGGCCCCGCTCAACTTACCCTTGTTTCTGCCTCTGCGGCACTGCCCCTCACCGCAGGGGCCTTGATCTAGCCCCCACCCCACAGACTGACCTGCTGGACTGGGGACATGCATGTGGGCACTCAGACCCGAACCTCAGTCTTGGATCAACTCCAAGAGGCTCCAAGATCTACTGCACGAGGCTCCAAGAATTACTGGTGGATCGAGATCCACTGGTTGGTGATCACTGCACTATTCTTACGAAACAAAAAAAGGATGGAAGTACAGATATATTCCATTCTAAAAAACAATACTTTTGAAAGCTCAGCTACATTGTTTATTTTACAAAAAAAAGTTTTGAATAAGCTGATGTTCTGGCCAAGACTTGCAGTTGTATGAAGAATCTTCATAATGAAACTATCAAGCAAGTGAATTTACAATTGCAATGAACCAGGAGAATAGACAGTATCTGGTGGCCTCCCTGTTTTCCTGGAAGCCCTCTCATCCTGTCAAAAGCATTTAGTCTGATGGCTAATGCAATCCTTCAAATTAAAATTGCAGAAGAGTAACAAAATTAAAATCACAAGGTAGAAAATGAATGTAAATGGATGTGGATAATACACTTTTATATTCATTTTCTTCCGATTTCACTCGGTTCCAAATTCCCGCACAATGAGCTGTGTCACAATAGAAATAAAATAGAAAGGAAGTTCCTATTTTATTTATATATATATATATATATATATATATATATATATTTATTTATTGTTCTGTTCTCATGCAGGAAACAATTTTCAATCTGCTAAGAGTTTTGTCAGGCAGCATATTTTATGTACTATACTTCTGTCATTTAAGAAGGTCTTGAATGTTGTGAAGAAGCATTATTATGTGACAGACTATTCAGCAAAGCTTTTTATCTTGGTTGCTATTAAACGTCCTTTTATTGCTATATCAATCAACTAAATGATTTTCAAAGGCTGGGATAAAATTGTATATTGGCATAGTGGGCAAGGGAGACAGTGGATAAAGTTTTAATTTGTTTACATCTTTGGGCTTGATTGCTTATGTAGACACTGAGGCAGTTTTCAACACTTGCTTTATTTTAGTGACTGAAACACAGAGTAAAAACAAATGGAAGAGAAAGTCTAATGTCCATACAAGTCCCTGAACATTCTGAAAATCAAATTGCAATGTGTGGGAAAGGGACCCATAAACACTAAATGCTAAAGGACCTTTCATTTATTTTAGACAGTTGGATAGGATAAGATAAAAAAAAGTTAGGAAATGAGATATAACCAAGTGAAAATAAAATGGAGCTCAGGGGAGTAAAAGAAAGAGAGAGAAGAAGAAAGAGGACAGGGAAAGAAGCAAGAAGTATAAGGTTTGATTGGCTGTATGCCACTAAATTATGGGGTTGCAAACACTAACTCATCTCAATCCCACTCTAGTACAACTGAACATATATTACAGTCACTCATATTAAGTGAGGTTCTCCAAATACCTCTCCTAAAATAACTGAGAAAAATAGAGGATTTTAATGTACTCATCCCTGAAATTGCCCAAAATCTCAAACTCTAACAAAAGAGTTATGAATCTTTCAGAATAACAACATGGTCCCATACTGCTCTCTTTGAAGTAATTGGGACTTTTGCCATTGAACTCAAATGGGAATGTGAACCATCTTCATTATTTGACATGGTTACGTTCTTTCCCAAAAGCCATATAATTAGGAAAAGTTAACCAAACAACATTTATTAGCACACTTGACAAAATATTGCAATTCAGAAAAATATTTTAAATACAAAAAAAAATCAGGTGTTTTTATTTAATAAACTTAATTATGCAAAACATTAAATTCATGAATGTGCTAGTAGAGCAGCAATTTCAAACAGATGGGTTATTATTTATAACAGTTTGCTATAGATGGGATACTAGTACAAAGAATTCCCCACATTGTTTTGATAAAAACATTGCATAAAGGAAAAATAAATTTCTACTGCTGTACTGCTCAGCTTCTACAAGGTATTGGGGTGTTAACTGGTGCTGTCTGTGTTTTATGCTTTGTACAGGAAGCCACAGCCTTAGTTAGACACATTATAAAAAGCAAAATAAAATAACATAGCAGAATGATTTAGCAGAAGAAGAAGAATAACCAGGGGTCTATTAAACTTTCCAGGGAAATGAAGGCTGCTAACAGAAAAAAGGAAAATCTCAGCAAAATGGGTCATTGACATTTACTTTCCATATGTTGCTCTGAGATAAACTGCATGATTGGTCTGTCCTCAGTTTTACAACAAATATAGTATTTGAGGACTGCTGTAGCTGCATGGAGTCCTGCTGAATTTAACAGACCTTGGCACGAGTGTAGCAATCCACCTGTGAGCTACAATTTTTTTAAAATAGATTTCATGGATATTAGAGCTGGAAGGGACCTCGGAAGATCATCAAGTCCAGCCCCCTGCCCCAAGGGGCAGAAAGTCAGCTAGGGTCAAAGGATCCCAGCAGAATATGCATCCGAAATTCCTTAAAAGAGTTCAGAGTAGGTGCCTGCACCACTTCTGCCAGCAGTTTATTCCAGGCCGTGGGGGCTCAGACAGTAAAGAAGTTTTTCCTTATGTTCAACCTAAAACAGTCTTGGAGGAGTTTGTGACCAGAGGACCTTGTCATACCTTGAGGCGCTCTGGTGAAGAGGAGTTCCACCAGATCCTGATGCACACCCCGATGTACTTATAGGCTGCAATCAGGTTGCCCCAGAGCCTGCGCTTTTCCAGGCTAAAGAGTCCCATAGCTCATAGCCTTTCTTCATAAAGCCTATTCTCATGCCCTCTGATCATGCATATGACTCTCCTCTGGACACTCAAGCCTCTCCACATCCTTCTTGAGTTGTGGAGCCCAGAATTGGATGCAGTACTCCAGCTGCAGCCTTACCAAGGCTGAGTACAGCCGGCAGATGATATACTGAGATTTATTTGAGAAACATCTATGTATGGAAGCCAGAGTTTTGTTTGCTTTACCAGCTGCAACCTCGCATTGGTATCTCACGTTCATTTTGTGGTCAGTCATGACCCCCAAGGTCCTTTCACTGCCAAGCACTGCCAAGCCTATAAGCCTATTGATTGAATGGTTGAGGCCAATTTTTGGAAATAAAGCAGACTATTTTTAAATTATATTAATCAATTCTAAGATGTCTCAGGGTTTATGGATGTGTGAAATTTAGTTTATAGAACTGAGATTCAAATATTGGCTATATAGGACCAATTCATGGGATCATAATAAATTCTAGTTTATTGGACAGGATGTGACGTTACCAATAAAATCATAAATGCAAACTTTGATTTATGGGTGATCCTGTTCACCTTAGCATACACACACACACACACACCCCCACACACTCATTCAAACCCATGTACCATAGTGTATAGCAGCTGCTGTAGTGATTGTGAGCACTGCTGTTGGTATATCTTCCTATCCGAGGCCCTGGAGTCTGCTGTTGATGGTCAGCTTCCTTCAAGGCGATGTCTTCTCCAGAAAGGGGTCACCTGCTTGTCTTGACAGATCAGGTGCTGGATGAGAGGGCGCCACTGAGGATCACGCTTCACTGCCTTTTATCCCTTTCTGGCAGACTTGTGCGATTCCCTAACATCATCTTGGCTACCCAATCCAGAGGTCACTGTCCCACATGGTTGAGTGGTACCTGACAGCTGTTAGTCACGGGGGTCTTGCCTGCTGCTAGTGCAGTTTTGAGTCAGTTTGTGATTTTGATTAATTAACAATACATTGTTTAGGGTTGCAAGAATAGTCAATAGGGTAGGTACTCAGTTCCAGGAATCAGATCTTTAGCTTGATTAGCTTACAATGGAGTTCCTTTGGCTGGTCTACTGATGATCATCATTCACTCGCATTCACTCAAGGGACCGCCCAATATAACAGATTTAACACTTTACAATTACAATTTCAATGCAGTTTTAACAATGGTCCAGGGTGTAACTTCATTCTACAGGGAGTACATTCCTTACAAGTTTAAAAGTATAATACACAAAATGCCACAGTAAAGATGAGACAGATGAAATATAAAAATGTACTAGGAGAAATATAGAGAAATGCACTGTGAGGTAGTGAGGATCAAAAGCTACCTGGGACAGTAAGTGAGTTAGCACCAGGATATATTTACAGTCTTTGTAGTGGGTATTTTACTTCTTTTGTTTTCTTTAGTGACACTGAGCTAAACAGATATGTAGATGTAGTTTCTAGGTTTCTCCTACAGAAAGCCACTTCAGTTTCTGCCTTGCTCTGAGCCTTCCCACATCCATGCAATGAGTGTGTTAGGTCTCTGCCAATACTTACAAGAAAAAAAATGAACAAAATGGGGGGTAGGGAGGGCAGGTTTGCAAGCAAGAAGGGGCTTATGTTATATCCATGTCCAGAAGGGAAACGTACAAAGGGGGCTTTCTGCTACACAAAAATACCTTTTACTTACTCTAAAGTTCTGAAAAAATTAATGAGGAACCCTGGTATACCAGAAGTAATTGTTTTTCCCATTACAAAAAAGTGATCATCAAATGAATATACACACTCAGAAGCCCATCTTACATACCTAAGTAATGGGACTGTTTTTCTTTTGAATTTGCCAAACTCTTCATTATTAAACCTACCATCACTTTTTTCATGGATCAGCTAAATAAAATATCTGTTATCATTGCACTAGTTAAGGTTTTCCTACTATCCAACATAAACCTCCCTTGCTGCAACTTGAGACCATTGCTCCTTGTTCTTTCATCTGTCACCACAGAACAGTCCAGCTCTGTCCTCTTGGGAACCCCCCTTCTGGTATTTAAAGGCTGCTATTAAATCCCTGGTCAGTCTTATCTTCTGTAGACTAACTAAGCACAGTTCCCTCAATCTCTCCTCATAGGTCATGTGCCCCAGCTGGAGAGTAGCAGCAGCTGAGTTGTGAATTAAAAAAAAAAAAAAAAAAAGCATTGCTTTTATTGGGGCTATACAAGGTGGTAACTATAAGAGAAATTAGCCTAGTGGTACAGTATAGGCCTTTTATTGACATCATATGGCCATATTAAAAAGCTATTGCAAAGAGTGACATAATTGTCCACGTCAGGTTAGGAAATACTTGGATCTTGCATAATAAATATATTGCATATTATAACAGAGACAGCATAGTAGCATAGTAATGGCCCTATAGGTAATATATTGCTGTAGATATTTCTATACTTTCTAACACTCGAGACATAAGTTTAAATAAACAGCTGTACTAAGACAGCACTGATAAAATAATATCTCCAGTAATAGACAGGACAAATCTTTTGTTGCTTTCCAAAAAGCCACATGCCACAGGCCAAACTTTACTGCCAGTTACATATGTACTAGTCCATCGATTACACTGGGGGCAAACTATTTTAAGTGCGAGTAGAATTACCAGGGTGAGATTTATTGGACATTTTTGTTAAAAACAGTTTAAAAACACGGCAATTATATCTGATATAACTTTAAAGGTCTCAGTCAACCCTTACAAATTGTCTCAGTCTGATAATAAGAAAAAATGGTAGCTTGCCCTACAATGAGTGATTTTATTAACCTCCTCAAATTCATACACTTAGATTGCAATGACCCTAAAACTGAAAGATTCACCATCGCATACACATGACTCATTTGAAAGAATCACAAACTTTTGCATGGTCTTCCCTCTGGTGCAGGTCATTACTGCAGCCACAGGTGTTTTTTGCAGCATGGGTAACTTACCCAAGCTAGCTTTAAGCTAGCTATTCTAGGTATTGCTAACTATGTGTCAATATATGCGGTAGCACAGGGATCAGTGCAAAGTGCAATGCACACAGTCCGTACAGATCTCAGAGAAGTACTAGCTAAACTTGAACATACCCACATAATCTTCAGTCACAGGAATGTAGATATGACTTCAGGTGTTGCTTCACTGCTATAGATTTCTCATTGCCCAAAGGGCTTCAACAAATAAATTCCTTAAATCTGAAGGTATGGAAGAGACAAGAGATCAAAACCATGCTTCTGATTCCTGATTCCCTTCAACTAAGGCACGAACTCCCACAAGACTGAATATGATACCATCTGATCCTTTCAGGATGCCCCTTAGATGACCAGGATACAAGATCCCCCATGTATGGCGGCAAAAGGAATAATATAGCCTTAGGCTAGGGAAAAAAAAATTCAAACAATAAATTTGAGAAAGTAATGATTTTCTATAGCTGTTGATCCTGTAAATGAGTAAACACTACTTACATTGAAAAGCTCTTACAGACTTTACTCCCTACAATGATGTTGTTTAAAAGTCATTGGATTGCTACTAAAACTGTATTTTGTGGTGCACTTAAATTAACAAGAACTGAGACATGATGATCTATCTGTGAACTTACATTGTAAAAAGCAAACATTATAAAGAAGCACTATGCATTTGAAAATACACTTTTAAACACAATTTGAATTATGATGCAATTTTTTTTTCACTATATGCTATCAAAGTGTTAGCTTCGAACTAACGTGCAATAGTGACCTTCCTCCATAGCATGCAAAAATCATAGATGTTAGTGTAAAATAGAAAAACTCTTGCCCAGTGCATACCATGCAGGGATGTTTTTTTTATACCCTGATATACAGATATATTTATAATTAATACATTAATGATGGGGAAACTGAAAATAAAAAGTCATTAGCGCAACTTAAAAAAGGAACAAGTCATCTGCTTAGTAATACTAAATACTGTAACTACCCTTTAGCCTCACATCCCATGCACATGTCAATAAAACCTTTCTGTCATAGTCTCAGGCATTCTCCATATAATAGATATATACACAAACAAAATATATTATCTCCTGTATGATTAATGTATAGGTATTACATACATCATCCCAACGTACCATCTAAATATACACATGACAAATATATACTGCATAACATTCATATGCAGACAATGTGGTCTTTATTGCAGATGCTTATTCATCAATATTAAAAAGTGAGTATTTTCCAGCAGTTAATTTACCTAGTAGTTGATTTAATATATTTTGGAGCAAAACCAACTTTTTTGGGATCATAATTTTCTCTCTAGTCTTGTCAGTGCAAAGTCCTATTTTCCATTTGATGCTTAAACCTCCATAAATAATCAGAATGATTATTTGACACAGAAGTTTGACACGAACATACATTATTATTATTTATTCTAGGCAGTAACCACAATGTATGTGGCACTCCAAAGACATAAAGGGTAGTACAATTCCTTCACAAAGAATTTAAATTATAGAAAATCAAAACAGAAAGAAAGAGGAAGAAAGAGAGAAAGGGTTTGAGAAAGTCAACGTGATAGTTAGAAAAAACAGTTCTTGATAATACAAAGTTGAGTTTTGGTGGTGTTTTTTTTTCATTTAAATACACGAGCCATACACAGTGTACATTATCCTTTGGTTTCTCCTTTTTCAATTGGTGAGATTTTGGTGCTGACATTACTGGTGAAGCAAATGGAATGAGGAGGAGGGTTACAAAGAAAAGGATGTGGCCAGGTAATTAAGGTACGATGCACAATCCTGAAAATGAGAACAAGCTGAAGGTAGTGCTTTGGAAGAAGAGGTGGTAGAAGATGCCCACACTGCAATTAGCAGTGTGACTGCAACACATGCACACTCCAACCTAACTTTAAACTAGCTAACTCAGGTGCTCCTTGCAGTATTGTACAGACTTCTAAGTGAGCTGGAAACTCTTCAGGATGCACTGGAATATTTTACTATATAGCCCAGCAGATATTAAGTAGGGCTGTGTGAAGCTTCAGTCGTTGATTCAATTCAGAGGAGATTCAGCGGCCAAATCTCCAAATCCAAATTGAATCAGGAGACCAATAAAAAGATCCAAATCAATTTCAAAGCCTCCAAATCGATTCGGAAAAGATTTAGAGATTCGGGCAGTCCCTGCTCACTGCTGCAGGGAACTGGACCCGGGCTCTGTGCCAGTTAAGTAAGGGACAGAGGGGAGGCTGAAGGAGGGTGGAGGGAACCATGGGGGGACCCCCATCTGGCCACATCCCCTGCCTGCTCCCCCAGCCCTCCTGAGCACCCCCAAACCCCGCCCACTCTCCCAGCTCCGTCAATGTCTACCCCACCCAGCCCCAGCATCCAAGCACTTTAAAAAAAAAAAAAAGCCCTGCACTCACCAGATGCTGCAGCAGCCATCTGGGCCTCTGGGGTCACAGTGCAGTAGGGGGCACAGTGCAGAAGGGGGCAGCAGGGATCAGCCCCTCCCCCCCACCTGGCAAGAGCCATTGAGTGCAGGGCTTTTTCTTTTGATTGTTTGTTTGTTTTCTAAAGAGCCGGGATGCTGGGGCCAGGTGGGACAGCCATTGACAGGGCTGAAATAGCGGGTGAGGGATGGAGCCTGCTCGATTCAGAGATTCAGCCAATTCAGCAGCAGGCAAATCTCTGAATCAGATTCAGCCAGATCAATTTGGGACAGTGATTCAAATCACCGAATCAAATCACTGTCCCCTGAATTGGCCGAATCCAAAGCAAATACTAGCCATTTTGCATGGTCCTAATATAAAGTATACGTGGCTATCGTCTCTAACATTACCTACCAAAACAGATGAAACAGAAAATGAGATATAATTCAGAACAACCCTAATGCTGCTTTAAACTTATGTCTGGGTCTCCTTTAGTCATTAGGCAAATCAGAAATTGTAGAAGGATATTAAATGACTTAATCCCTTGCCACAGCCCCTAAACCCATTAATATAATCGAAAAAATCTAGTCCAATATTTCTCCCTTAAAGATAAGAAAAAGGCACTTTATAATGTTATGTTTCTCATTTCATGAATTTTTATAGCTAATGTGTTTTCAGCCAAGAATAATGTGGTGATTAGAACAGAGCTCAATGAGAATATGTGACAATGTAATGAGTACCAGACTTAATGAATTTCTCTCCAACTAGAAAACAATTATTGATCATCAAATTTTTGAAAGCTTTAGATCAATTGTTACATCGTTTACTACAAAAGTTTCTAAAATGAATTCATGACAAGCTACAGACAACAAACTTTGAAAGTAACAAGTTATTGATTTTTTTTTTACAAAGTTTCTATGCTAATCTAAGGATTTGATAGGACCTAATTTAATTAGACTAAAGCTTTTCTTTTAAATGCACACAAATGGCTGCCAGAAGAAAATTCCCTTTGATGATAATATTTGGGTTTCTAATAGTTCCCAGACAGAAGTTGAGAGAACCTGTATTATGAACCCCCTGATAATATATTTTTTGTGGTTAAATAAGATAATATGTAAGTGTAAATGTAAAAGAGAAAAATGTCTCTCTCTTTTCAAGCATTGCCACAAAATATTCAGCATGTTGCATATAAATTTGGAAACCCTTCAAACAGTAAAGGATTTGGTTTTGTTTCCTCGGGATTTTATTCTATATTATGCTTTCATGGTCCAGTAGTTGACTTAATTATTAAATATCCACACAAAACAAACATGTGAATTCAAGGTTAAAATATTCTAACTAACAGATTTGACAAGGCATGTGTTTTGGCAGTATTGATCTAAGATGCTATAGAGCTGGACTATATGATTGTATAAGGATTTGCAAAAAGAATACTTCCTGATTTAGGATAATAAGCATTTGGCTGCTAAATTAAATAAAACGTATGAACCATCTGTTTTACAAACTTAAATGATTAATTTTTGGGAAGCGTTCTAAAAGTGGGGTGATTTTTGGCATAACGTTTTATTTACAAGACTCTATCACTAGCAATCCAACATTTTTCATAGCAGGGTTATAACTGCATTTTCCAGTTATCCATCTGGGCCCTTTTCAATTCAGTGGTTTAATTAAAACTCAATAGTATTATCAATCTGTTGCATTTTTCATTTTGATGGTTATTACATTTACAGTACAGCAGGAGTACAAATTAAAGAGAGAAGATTATAAATCTCATCTTAAAATTTCGTTTCTGTATCTTTAGGACGTTACATTGTTGTAATATTTTCTAGGTCATTCATGTTTATAAAATAGTTTTCATGATCTATTTCTTTATGATTACAACAAAGGAAAATGGGAAAATGTATTTTTCAAGAGTTTTTACATCTCACACAGCTTCTTACATCTTTTATTCCATCGGTCTGGTCAATGAGCACGTACCAGAAATTTAAGTCGCATACTAGGACTAGATACAGCTGTAGTTGACATTTTCTCACTTCTTATCTGTTAAGGTTTTCAGTAAGAAACAACATGCCCAACTAGGCTCCCTCTACATATTACAGGTATTGCACAATTAACTGGTTAACTGTGCAATTACTTTAACAGCAGCTGCACGTGCAAAGTAGTTATCGCACAATAAAAAGCTCCAACCTGCTATAAGATAAGACCTTGAAAATACGCACTAACTTTATAGCTGGCTGCTATCAAGCTGCAATTTGCACATGAAGCTGGGAACTCTGTCAGGGGTGCACCTTCCCTAGTGTGAAACCCCCGAGCCCTGGAAATCACGAGTGCCAAGCGGCTCCTGGACCTGGCTGTGCCAGCTGTCACTCGTGTGGCTCTTGACCCTGGCTGCGCGTAGCCCTTGCAGCTGGGAGCCCCCTCAGCAAAGGCAGACCCTAGCTGTGAGAGCCTGCTTCTCGCCAGCGCAGGGGGAGACCAGGATCAGGCTTCCCTGCACCAGGAATAAGTCTTGATTGGATCTAATGTGCGATCCCACAATCACTCCACCTGCTGTGTGTGTGGCATGGCGGGAGGTATGACTCTGTGGATCATCCAATAGCGCCTTTAAATGCATGTATAGTGGGGGCCCAAGAGGCTACCATACAGAAAGGAAGTCCTAACTGATTCCTCAGAGAAGAGACCTGTAAACCTGAAAATTCAACAAATATTTAAAGTTATCAGGTTATAAATAATCATAATTGAAATGTTTAAACTACTCAGTCTAATCCAATAGTTCTCAACCTTTTTGGATTCGAGGCACCCCTCCCTGGATTTGGGGCACCCCTCCATCACTTATGTATAACTAAGTTATATATTACAGTATTTAGGTCCTTGCAGAGGGGCACAGTCCTGAGGATGGGGGATAGTCCAGTTAGGGACAAGCCTAAGCCTACAATTATCTGCTTATCTCCTAATACTTTATTTATCTCCTTACACCTAACAATACCCTTCAAAGGATTTGGTGGCACCCTAGGGAGCCTTGGCACCCTGGCTGAAAACCACTGGTCTAATTAGTGTAATTAAGAACTAGTTTGTCATTCTAGTGGCACTGCCATGCCAATGGCCTGAATTGGATTCATCTTAATGTTTTGCTCTCTGATCTTTCAACAGGAAATAGGTTTATTGCGCTACAGCAAGTTCATTCCTAATCCAGAGGAGTATTGGAAAGGAAAAGAAGGAAGGGAAATGAAAGATGTAAGTATCCTAGTATTTGATTACTTCTGTCTTATGGCAGAGGGGAGAAAACTTTTATAACCTTGGCTGCCAAGGATAAGGAAATTAGATTCATTCTCTCAGTAGTGCTCTTAGTACCCGTGTCTCTTCCAAAATAAAGTGGCATTATTAATGTATTGGGGAAATTCATAATTTTGATTTTTCATTTTAATATAGTTATTTGAAAAACAGTTGACCTCTAACATAACTTTAATGTTACGTTAATAAAAATATATGTGATACAGGTGAATATGAGAGTGAAGGCAAGGAAGTAAGTACAGGTTTAAAAGTGCTTCAGCAAAACTATTAGGCAGAAAACAAAAGTTTAAATGCAGTCTCTATACACTTGATTTAAATGTTCTTCTTTTTAATGATAACATGTTTTTAATAGCACAACATTACAAATGTTCAGCGAGGAAGAGGGACTTGTGCTTTACACCTTTGGAAAATGAGCATTTTAGAATGTATTAAGTTTGCTACACCATAATTATAAGAACATCAAAGTATTACTTCTTAAGTATTTAATAGCGTAGTCTACTGTAAAACAGTCTCCCAAAGAGGGGCTCAAACAAAGACAACAGTGATGGCAAAGATGCATTATAATTTCATGTTATAAAGGACAGCATTTGGACTTTATAAATTCTTTGGAAAGAATTGGGGCTGTTCTTCACCGAGATGTAGGGACAAATGGAAAAAAAAAAGGATGGGGAAGAAACAGTGAAACAGGATACACAAAGCATAGCTTTGGCATAATCAATTATGAATCAAAAAAGTGAAAAGGGTAGCATCTCATACACCCCTGAGTAAAAAGGAAAACAAGATCATCCATCATATTCAAATGCTACCCACTTTCTTATTAGATACACCATACAGCATACCTAGGCTCAATGGTTTCTTGGGATCCAGGGACAGGCTGCTCAGCCTGATTTCACAGGAGTACTGCTATTAGCATACTGCGCTGACATATTGCCCTACACTAGGGGCCCATATAGTGAGTTCCAAAATGAACTGCAAAAGATGACATGGTTTACAGTGTTTTTGGAAAAAATAGTGTGGCTCGGATGCTTGTCTATGTATTTGGGCTTTTTCATTTCAACCATTTACAACCTTTATTACAGTCATTTCCTGAAAGTGCAGGATAGGATGCTATTTTAAACCAGGACAGTAAATTCCATGAAATCTCACCAAAAAAATAGTCACTGAACTTAGAAAACAAGCGCTCTTAGGTCATCTAGCCATGCCCCAAACACTGAAGGAGAGATGTCAACAGTTTGGGATTTTTCCTCTTACTTCGTCCAGTTTTAGTCCAACCATAAATATTCCAGCATTACCAATGTTCTAACAGTTTCTTGTAGAAAACTGTTCCAGGGGCTAAGTACAAGTCTTTTAACACTGCCTCCAGCATTTTTGGTGGAGTTTAAAAATGGTAAAACACTGGGGACTGCACAAAACTCCTCAAACTAATTTTAGAGATGTTTTTCCTACTTTGTGTGCAACCCCAATCAAATAAAAAGGCAAAAAACTCCTTTATTCCCACATAAGTAGTCATGTTAAGAGCTTCAGGTTTTCAGGAATAAGCACATTACAAATGATTCCCATAGAAATGACAAAACAGAGTTAGCTCCAGCAGACATTAGCACAAGCACAGAAAGGCTGTGGTTATTTATTTATTAAAAGCTAAATGGGACTGGTGATAACTAACATTTTTTCTTTCATAACAGTTAAAGAGAATTCAATGTACCTGCATATAACAGAACTGAGAGAAGATACACTGCAGGCCCCATGTAAACTGAGCAATTCAAATGCCATACAAAAGAAGGAAGATTTTGATATCAACTGCTGTCCCACAGGAGAAGACGCTCCTGCCTACCTGCTCTTTCATCTTTCTCTCTTTTTATGATCTCTTGTTTTTAATTTTAGGGATTTTTTTGGTCTGTTTTCTTGTTTGGAAATTTCTGATTGATAACGTTTCACAGCGTGGGCCCTAGTCTCTGATCAGTGCTGAAGAAAATTCCATCAGACATAGCTGAAGTCAGCTCTCCCATGTTCACTCTCACTTCATTGCAAAGGGAGCAGAACTGTAATTAATAATTCGGGAAAAAAGCTTTGCAGAATTTCAGTATATTTATTCTTATACATTAATCTGCCATGACATCCAATAAGAAACTGCTAACAAGTACTTGATCAGATTAAAAAGTGTATTTTCAAGTAATCAGCATGCACTGTGGGGTAGTGCCCTTTAAAAGCAAGCTTAGTCCTATATTGATCATAATTTTTTTCTGTAAATCTGAGCAAAGCCAATGAAGTCAGTGGAGACTTCCATTGACTTTAATTAGGTTTGGACCAGGCCCTGATACGTATGGCATAGAGAATTATTGCATTCCTTGGTTGTGGGAGATCCCTCAAGCAGTTAACTGCATGTTACTGATCTGTATTATAAAGAGAAATGAAATCAGGAAAAGGGCACTATGACACAAGTGAAAGAGTAGACATAAAAACCAAGGACTGGTGTCCATTACAGCCCGAGGAGCAAATTCATTGTCAATATCTTTATATTTTTAGCTTGTTGTCTGACTTTTCCTTTTACTGTCAGTAGAGGGTTCCTTTGGCTAAATAATTATTAGAACAGTCCCGTACAATATTTTTGTCCAGGCTAGATAACAGCTGAACAAATTCTGTACTCAAATACCTAAGTTTGCATTAGGCTTATGTAACCTAAGTGTGAACACTATTCAGTTGGGTTAGGTGTATAAACTAGTTTATTAGGACTATGTGAGATAAACTTAAAATTGGAGGGTATCTATTAAGGGTAATCTATTCAGAGAACATTCATTCGAATGCCCTAAATTTAAAAAAATAAGTGAATTCTTCTGCCATTTTTATAGATGTTGTCTACAGACAATAACTGTTCACAGAAACAAGATCCTCCAGAGAAAACTTTTTTATCTCACATTAAAAGAATGACAGGACACATATTTAAACCTTAGTTTTGTTCTTCTAACTCAGTGCTGCTCAACCTTTTCCCCCAGTAAGTCAGATGGGCAGTGCCCAGTCTGTCTGCAAGGTGGATCCGGCTGGTGGTCCTAATCTGGGAGGCGTGGGGAACACCATCCAGCTATGCAGCGGGGGGAAAGAGGGGGCACCACAAACGTGAGCCTGCAGGGGAAAGGAGATCAATCTAGCTACATGGGGGAAAGGGATGTGCCCAGACCCTGCAGGGGAAAGGAGGTATGGCCAGGCCCCTATCTGCCCCACGGGGGAGAGGGACATGGCCCTGCCCCAATCCATGAGCAGGGGTAGGGGGCATGGCCCAGCCCTGGTAGGGGGAAAGGATTAGGAGGCATAGCTCAGGCCCAACCAGCTCTGCAGGGCTTCTGGCTTAGGTATTTAGCAGGGGGGAGAGTGGTTATATTAATGTTCATAGCTCTCCCCGCTGTCAAATTGCTGGACCTGTTAGGAGCCCTGTAGGCAGGATATGATGTGCAGGCATGAGCCAGAGGTTGAGCACCCTTGCTTTAACTCAGTCATGGTGGATTTAAAAGAAAGGTAAATTTAATTAAAAAGTAATAAGCTAGAACTATAACGTAACTAAATCTTGAACTGCCAGGAAGAGTAAGCAAATAGTCTATGGGAGGGAAATTTTCAAAGGCATGAATGGAAGGAAGGTATACAAATCCCTTGATTTAAAACAGGAGTGGAAGTGATAACTGGTATTTGTGCCTGTGAAAACACCCCTCTTCTCTATCTTCTATAAGTCCATAATTCCTGATACCCCAACATAGCATTTGATATCTAGTCAGAACAAAATAAATACCACCAAACAAATGTTTTAATACTAACTAGCACAAGTAACTGACAACAATGTTAGTTTGCCATCTTCTTTGTGAACCAGCCAAACAGATCCAAGATACACGAACTACCATTTAATATTGCTAATAACGTTTTTTCCTTCCAAAGACAAGGCATGTGTTTTATTTGAGGGCATGTTGTATGGTGTTTGCTGACAGGAGAGAAAGATACCGAAACAAAGGAGCATGGCGTAGAACTGCTCTAGCAGTTACTCATGTTTGTGTTCTTGTCCCTCAAAAGCCGTCCTCTCTTCTACCCCAGTCAATCTTTAACTTACTTTTCTTCCTTCCTCACCACTTGACATGGCACTGATGTACACCAAATTTGAAGTGCACATCTGGGCTTCACATGCATGTTGGTGTATGACCTTAGCCAAATTTGAACAGATTTCCCCAAAAGAAGCAAAATGCACAGTCCTGACATCAGAGTAAGTCCTCTACCAAGTTTTTAGAAAATGTTCCAAAGTAAAGAACAAAGTAAGGAACACACATGGCTGAGTGGGTCAGAAACTGGCGCTCCCAGAGAGTGGTGGTGGACGGGTCATACTCGACCTGGAGAGATGTGAGCAGCGGGGTCCCCCAGGGCTCGGTCCTTGGGCCTGCACTGTTCAACATCTTCGTTGCTGACTTG
>JAGPOW010003685.1:15661935-15695640 GCA_030014935.1 Caiman crocodilus
AGGCTGGGAGAGCGCTGCTCCCAGCCTGAGCTTGGGGCTGGGGGGAGCAGGGAAGGGCAATCAGGCAGGGAGTGCCCCGTGCGTGTGCGGGCACAGGCGATGCATCAGGGGTATGGGAGAGCACGTGCCCCCACAGCAGGTCTGGGGCTGTCGCTTGGCCAGACTGGCACAGGCAGAAACCGCCTTCACAGCCCGGCCCGCAGTACCAAGCGCAGGAGGACAAAGTAGGACACTTAGATTCATTGCTGCCACCGCCACTGGGACCCCTGTGACAGCAACACGAGAAGTGACAGATGGGGAGCAGGACCACACTGCCCTCACCTCCTCCCACCACCAACTGCTTGCCCTCTACCCCACTGCCATGGCCCAGCCACCACCCCCGCTGCTCCCCTCAGGCCGAAGCTCTGCCCCAGAGGGGATATGGGCTGGTGGGCAGCAAAGGTGGTCTGAGGGGAGCAGGGGCCAGGCCAGGCCAGGCCATGCAGTAGGGTACAGCCAGAGCCCACGTGGCAAGTAGCTGGCAGCAGGAGGCGGGGGTGCACCGACTCCATCATACTTCTTGTGATGCTGGCAACACAGGTGGTGCAGGGATCCCAGTGGTGGGGACACCAAGGAGTCTTGCCACCCATTGTCCCCTCCCACGTTGGGTCCCATCTGCTGGGCCATAGAGGTGGCTCCTGCCTGTGCTGGTGCAGCCAAGCTGAAGGCCCAGACGCACTGTAAGTGCTCATGTGGGGCATGTGCCCCTCTATGCCTCACACACCCAGCCCTTACAACAAACACCACCCCCTGCCCCACACCCTGGGCGCTGGAGCCTGGGGCAGGAGTGAGGGGCACGGAGGCAGGGGGCTGTTTTCTGCTTACACGAAATTTACTGGATCAGGACTGGCCACGCTGTTTACAAATGGGTCCCTGTACAAAAAAGGTAGAGAACAGCTGGTCAAGAAAGCCAACAAACCCTCCTCAGTATTTATTACTTTTTTCAGTCTCAAAATCAGAACAGACTCAGGGTTTTTGTAAGCCTCGGGTTGGCTGGTTTGACACCAGCCACAGTCGAAATAAACACAGCCTTTGGATAAGAATTTAAAATTTCAGGACCAGTTTCATATTTCTCTTACCCTATTATAATTCATGAATAATTTCCACAGACTTCACGATTTACTGCAATGATGTATGACAGGGGTCGGCACCATTTTTGGGCAGAGTGCCAACAACACCCGCAATCTTGACTCGCAAGATATGGCTGTGGCAGGGGCCAATGACGGGGGCAGTGAGTGACCCTGGTTATGGCCGTGCAGTCCTGGCCCCTTCCCTGCCATCTGCCCTGAGGCATGAGTGCCAAGCAAAATGCCCTTGCACGCCATGCTCTGGCTCTCGTGCCGGGGGTTGCCTACCCCGATGTATTACAAAATTAGGCCATTGGATCTCATATCTGATTGTAAAATGTTTATCAAAATGATAAAACTACACACCCGTACAATATTTTTATTCAAAGTTTCAGTAGAGATTAATCTAAAGAAGTCAAAGTATGAACCACACTTTCTAAAAAAAGGAATATGTTTAAAAACATGAGGATTTTTTGTCCCTTACCTATTATACCAAAAAATAAATCAAAAAACATGTCAGATGTCATAATGCAGGATTTTTCGCAACGGTAGAAACAGCTTAATTTTGGATACACTTCAAGGATACTAAACTTATAATATAATTCACTTCAGGAACGCATTTGTTTTTATCAGAAATGCATCTCTTCCATCACACTTCAGTTAGGCCTTTCCCCTACAATGAGGCAACAATTCAGGGAATATGTAAATTTTCTTAAGTCTAATGATATCAGCCAGCAACACAGACTATTTCCTTTGAAAATTAAGAGTCTTTAGGGGCGACAGAACAGACGGCGCTATAACCTTTACTACAGACTCTGGTTACACAGTTACTGCATTGTAAATAATTTATCTGATGTGGTCATATGGGAACTTCAGCTGCGAGCACAGACCATGCTGAAACAAGATCTGTCCCAATCTGTGCACTAACCACAGTTCAAAACCTGAGAAAGGTGGACAAGCCATTAGGCCGTCTAAAGCCAGCTGGGGCACAAAACCTTAGGCATGAAGCAGATGTTTATTGTTGCTTAAAGCACCTGGTTCAACAAACCTTAAGTTTATGATACCCCATATATTCTTCAGGTAATCAACTTTACTTCAGTTTCACTATAAAACAAGCAGTAAACTTCCCCAAATGGCAAGCTAGATTCTCCATAGATGCAAATATAAGTTGGGTAACTGCTATACATGGTGCAATATAAATATCTGGGGAACAGTTCGCATTGTAAAGATCCACAAAAAGAATTCATGGGCCAACAACAGAATAGGTGCATGTTCAGAAACAGTTAACTGGAGAATGGTTTCAGCTGAGCTGCAGATAAGTATCATATGTAGAGCGGCATATGTACACATCCTCCCCAGAAACCTGTTCAATTCACAAGCCCAGATCCTCACAGGTAATCATCTGCTGGGGTCAAGGCAGCATCATGCAGAACCACCCCCATTAGCACATCTGAATGTGCTAGTCCCAGACGCGGAAGTAGCAGTGCATTAGGGCTGCACTGAATGGCAGTAAGCAGCTCAGCACGGGGCTGGGCCAGGGTAGCTGTACAGCTTCTGCTTCCAGAGGTAATCTGCTGAGCTGGCAGAGGGCACTGTCCTGTCATGTATACACACATCCCAGGTGCCTGAATACTGTTGAGAGTTTAAGGCCTTTAGACACTACTGGTTAAAACATGAAAAAAATCCTCAATAAAAAGCCCGGAATGGTATACTGTACATGATTATTATTCACCATTCTGACACATTACTATTCTCTTCATATCAACCTCTTTCAATCAATCATTTCTACATTTGTGTTTAGACATCTTCACAGTGGATAGCTTGTTTTCATGCTTCCCTATAAAAGTGTTTGGTATCAGTAGATGGTCTAGGAAGAAAGCAATGCCCCTGCATTCAGCCTTCCCCCTCCTCCCCCCAACCCAACGCTCGCTCTGTCACTCACACACAGACACACACACACACACACACACACACACACTTTGAGCATGCTGCATATGCACAGTGACCTTTGAGCTCACTACCTGGTCAGCACAGGCTCCTGCCACAGCTCCACGTGAGTGGAGATCAGGAGGGGTCTGGCAGGAACCCCTGCTTTCTTTCAGCTCTGGGACCCAGGAGATGAATGCTGCTGCTTTTCTCCCTTCCCCTCTTTTCTCCTCCCCACTGAACTCAGCAACAGGAGAAAGGAAGAAAAGGAGTGGAAATGGGAGCAGCTCTGGAGCCACACAAAGGAGGGGCCTGCACTGAGAGCTCATGTGTAACGCACCCGAAGGAGGGGCACCCGTGCTTGATACAAATCAGACCTATGCAGATAACAAAAATCCGTATCACAAAGGCACTGCCCCACGACTGAAAGGAACCTCGCAGCATGGAGGCAATCATGTCACTTCAGCCCCAGGGGCCTTGATTTCACAACACTGGAGCAAAGTGTAACTATTTTTCAACAAATAGTAAATGAACCAAAACACAGAGTTTCAGAAGGGCCAACACTATAGGCAATGGAGGGACTTCACCTATAAGCTTCAGCCAAAGAGAGAAGGGGAAATATAAGAACTTTTCATTTGAACAAAAATCTTTCTTGACTTCTAAAGGCCAAAACTTTCTATTTAAAAATGGCATTTCTGTTTAAAAATTAAAAAAGCACATCAAAAAAAATTATTAAAAAGGCTTAGATAACCCCACCAAAATAAAACAAAATATTGTGTTTGGTTTGAACAAAATAGTTTGGGTTCACCCAAAATAAAAGAATTCCCTTTTCTATTTTATACTTGTTTAAGCTTTGACTCAAATCCACAAGCGTTATGTGGGGTAGATGAGCAGGGCACAAGCCCTTGATGCCAACTTAGAGAAGGCAGCATGCTGGCATCCCCAGGAGAGCCCCCATCACCAACTGCACGGAGTCTGGGGAATCTGCCCCGGGGCAGCAGCCGTGGCCACACAGGCACAGGGCCCTTGCTGAGAGCAGTTAAGTGCCCAGCAGCCTGTTCCTGTCCTCTCCCTCCCTCCCTCCCTCCCTCCCTCCACCACGGCACCAAAATTCTTCAATTCCTAGTTATGTCTCTGTCCAAATCAGGTTTTTTTTTCCCCCGATTGTTTCGACTTGGCCCTGGAAGGAAGGATTAGCCAGCTCCAGAACTGAGATGATCCTCACCCTATCAGGGGACTGTCATCAGTGAGTATTAATTTGTCTTTATCTACTGGAAATTGTACATTTAAAAAGAAGATTTTTTTGTGCTAAACCATATTCAAAACCAAAGAACTCTGAAATAGTGTGTGTGTATGCATATGTGCATATACATACACAGAGAGACATAGAAACACGTACGCAGAATTTTTTTTAAATCAAAAGACAAATTCAAGAATCACTTTTTAAGCCAGCTTTCAGAAATAAATTTGCTCTTGGCTGAGACTCCCTGTGCCAGGTTTCAGCTCTAAGTACATTTTAATGGGTGGTCATTAAAGTTTTCAAAAAAGCGGTTTTTAATGGTAATACAGACAGACACATAACTACCAGATGATGCTATAATATTGTTAACAACCTGTTATCACCAGGTCTTAATAAAAAGCTTAAAAATGCATGAAATGTGACACAGAGATATGTGGTATATAGATCCACAGCTTCCTTTTTTTGCCCCTCATGTGTCCATAAGTTGTAAGCTCCTCTGGCCATTTGCTGTCAAAGATTTGTACACATGTGTACGTCTCAAGTAATCTTTGCCCCAGCCAGAGAAAAAGAAAGCTGTTACAGCCCTAAGCTACAGCACCTGGCTCCTTAGCTAAAGCTCCTGCTTTAAAAACTCCTCGTGTATTGTCCAAGAGTCAGATGTAACAACTCTTCACGCTAAAAATTACTTTGGTATTATATGCAACAAAGGTCTGTACACCAATTTCAAGCAAGCATACAACAGGAGTTTTGAGAAATGGACTCTTTTCTGCCATCATCCCATATTGCAAAAGACACTGAAACTTGGCATTAGAGCACAGCAGGAAAGAGTGTTCCTGTTCTATAAAAATGTCAGATTCAAATTTTCTCCCCATTTCACTTTTATATGAAGCCAAAGTTTTGTTATTTGTTTTTTTAAGAGGAGGGAAGATTAACTCCAGAACAATCTGCAGGCCAGTGATTGAAACACCTGCCTGAGAGGTGGGACACCCCCTTCAAGCTGGGGTGGTTTAGTTGGAGATGATCCTGCATGAGCAGGGGGGCTAGATAAGACCTCATAAGGTCCCTTCCAACCTTACATTACTATGACTGTAAAGTAAGGTTGGAAGTACAGATACTGTGGGGAGGAAGGGAGAGGGTGGGACTACGGGGAGTTTAGATTGCATTCAAAATGACCACCCAGTCTGCATTTAGCTCGCCCAGATGCAGACCTTCCACTTAGACCCAGTCTCAGCGATTGGAAATCCATCTAAACCCATAACAGAACAGAAGTTTCATGTGCAGACTGGTCTAAAATGGCAGGACCCAGTCTAAGGTGGACCTGGAACAATGCACACTCAAACTTAATCGATATAGGTTACACCAGTAAATCAAATGTCTGTGTGTCCACCTGCACAGCCTCAGGGCTGGGAGAGGACAGTCACCTGCCGCAATACTATCGCTGCACTTTTCCTACCCATCTTCCTTGCACCAGGCTATTTTTAGCCCCTCGCCTCCTCTCCCCGCAAAGCCCCATCCTACAAGGCACTCCAGGTGCCAGTTTAATTAGTGTTCACTACTTTGGGGACGCAAAGAAGTAAGTATTGGTGGGAGTGGGGGGAGGAATGAGGGAAGTATGTTTGCCAGGGGATCAGGGAGATAAAATAGCCTGATCTCCCCCCACAAGACTCCCCGCAAACCCTAAGAGGCCCCCAGATGCCACCAAACCCTCCTGGACTCCACCAACCCGCTCCAGATGCCACCTGCCCCCAAGCTCTTCTTTGGATCCCACCTGCTCCCCAATCCCTCCTCTGGATGCTGCCTGCCCCCATGCCCTCAATTCCTCTTGTAGACATTGCCAGCTCCTCCAATCCCTCGACCACTCCTGCGGACACTGCCTTCCCTCCCCGATAATCCCTCCCGTGTATGCCTCCTGCCCTTCTGATCCCCCCAATCCCACTCAGACACTGACTACACCTCTGATCTTCCCATGGACCCCTGATCTCACCTAATTTCCCCCACCCCAACTTAACTTCATTTGGGTGGCCATTTTTAATGTGATGTAATCACCCTCTAACCTCTGCCCCCCTCAGTGTTTGTATTTAGCCTATGATCCTAAATTTCAGATCTAAACCAGGAATTACAAGGTCCTGAATCTTCATCTCTCTCATCCCAACTGAGTGCCCAAATACTGAATTATGAGCTATTCTGGGGTATGGATGTCTCCCTTGTTCTCATCAGAAATTCTATCCTGGGACTGAAAACTCTTTCCAAAGATTCATCAAAACTGGCACATAACCACTATAAGTGTGGGCTTAACAAATAAAAATGTGTGGGAAAAAGGTTGCCAAGTTTGAGTGTCCCTATAGCAAGGTAACGTGGTCTGGGCAACCTGCTGAAGAGGCAAATGGGGTTATTTCTAACATTTTTTTTTACTATTTCAAAGTTCTAGAGCTCAGCAAATATTAACTTCATTGTAATATGCAAGACACAAGAGTTGTCTACTCGGGGGTAGCCAACTTGCGGCATTGCATACCACAAGTAGCTTGTGTGAGGGGCACAGACAAGATTGAGGAAGGGACAGGCAGCACACCAGCAGATAGGAACCAGAAAACAGCGTAGCAGATCAAGGAGAGCGCACAGGACAGAGAACAGGAAGCACAGCAGTAGATCAGGCAGAGGAAGATCACAGCAGTGAACTCTAGGAGGGTACGTGGCTACACCTGCTGAAAAGGTTGGCTCCCACTGATCTACCTTCATCTCGATTACTTTCATTTTCCTCAGGCTTTGATCTTCCTTTTGCAAGCTAGCAAATAGCTCAATGTGTTCAATATACAGGGAATTCAGCAGAATTTAGTACCTTGCTTTCTAGTTGTCATGTGGATGTATGGGTATATAAGCAAATATTAGGTAAATCACAATAAGCCAAGACTTTGCACAAACTGGGGACAATGACTTGAAAGGAAGATCAGTATGAGACACTCGGCACTTCACAATATTGTCTTCTGCGGGTCAGCCTTCGCCCATGTCATCCCAGGTAAGTTAACACTATAATGAAGTCCATAAAAAAACTATTCTAAGAAGCTTCAGACTAATGAAGAAGTTGACCTACAGAGGCTTCACCATTTTGATGAAGGAGAGGGAAAAGCACCAATAAAAATTCTAGCGTCTAGCACACTAGCTATTATGACACAATGTGGACAGTTAATACACACTAACTGCAAAGCTGCTTATCTCACCATGAAAACACAGAAAGCTGCAGCATCCCAAAGGCAGCCAGTGCAGAGTAAATTCACAGCTGAGTTTACCAGTGTTAAATTCTCAGCGTAACAAACGGTGGGCACCGTTCTGTTTAGGCAACTTCCTCCAAAGGTAACTCTACTTCTAGCAACCACTGATGTTTAGAAGACGAAGACTGAAAGAAGTAGAAAAGTATACATATGAAACAAAAATAACTTGGAAAAGGAGTTGGGCAAAGGTCTAGGAAAGAGTTTGCTGGGCAGGAGTAGAAGCCTGCCAGGTTTTTGTTCAGGTCTATACTCATTCCTCAAAACAGCCATATCAGCACTATGTTATGGCTCTTATTTCTAAGAATACAGCAAAATAAAATGATCAATGTTTGTTCCCTTTCCCTTCCATAGCAAAGAGAAGCAAAGAGCCTGTCTAAACTTTCTTTCCTTCCTTAATGAAACTATTATTGATTTTTCATCCCTGTGAATCATTGCCTTGAAGCAATTTCTTTTAGCTGCAAGTTCTCACATTTAATTTGTATGTATGCTTAAGGGAGAGTTTATCAATAGAGTCTCTAGAGATGCATTGAAAGATTTTTATTAGAAAGTTATGAAACAGAACATGTAGCATTTACCATTCTGGTTAAACAAAGAGGCAAAACAAAGAATTATTCATGAAGTAAATTCAGCCCCTTCATTTTCATGTAACACCCTATGTCACAGCAGCACTACTGCTGCTGTGTAATACCAAAGATGCATGCGGAAGAAGTCAGATCAAATGTAATTCTCCGGGTTGGTATAAAGTGAAGAAAACCAACATAATGAAATTGAATCCCTTCTTTCTACCATACAGAGAGTGTTTTCTTGTGGAGGATGTTCGTTACGTGCATCTTTCACAGGTGGACAGGAATAAGAGGCAGCGTGTGGGTGCGTTCAGTTAGGGAACTGAGGCAGGAGCACTCAACATCTCAGCCCACCCCGCAGGGTCTAAAAGAGGTGTCTGTTTCCCCATACCCACACTGCTTTACTAAGTTACATAGCAATTTTAAGGACTGCTGCATTAATCAACGGGTTATTTTTAAGAAATAACTAAAGAGTATTTCACTTGGTTGAAATAATGTGAATTTGCCAAGTAGTGTCTAGCAAACATGTAACTCCAAGTATTGATGATGCCAGTACATGACATGCAACTACTTTATTTGCTCATGGCATTTGTTTTCATTTCTTTGACCACCTTTTCCTCATGAGTTATTGGAAAATGAAAACCATACTGGCAGAGAGAAAAACGTTACGCAGGTAAAGAAAGTAAAATTAAATTTTTCTAAATGTTTTTCCCAGTCAAAATTAGGGTAGATTCTACTCCCAGGGTAGAATTCATTGCTTTAAGTTTGTGTTATTAGTTTTAAAATTACTGTATGTGATGAATGAGACTGTAATTTCTGCTACAGCTATTCCGACTAACACTAAAACTAAAAATTGCAGTAATTTTCATGAATACCTATATGAATTCTCAAGTATATAACTATAGTTAAAATCATATGCATTCTTATCAAACATTCATTTAAAAGTTTTCCACTAGCTCTAGCCCACACATATTGTATGAGGAATTACTTGATTTGTGAACTAGTGACATTAAACAGACGTACAATTCAGACCTCACCCTGCTTACCCACACGGAGACTGCACTTGTTTAGTTTCTCTCTCGTCTTTCTAACCCTAATCTGCCACCTTTACATCATGCACCAAATCCTACAACTTTAATGGAAACTTTACAGCTATGCTCCTTGGGACAATGCAGTCAAAGAACCCCAGAACAAAGCATGTAAGCAAAAAAAGATAATGTATTCTTGGCCAAAGGGATTAAACTATAGAATACACTTCCAGAGGAGGTTAAACTATATAAAAAAGCACAAGGAGACAATTCTACAAATGTAAAAGAGGTCTTACAGAGATTCATAGGCATAAGTAAGCAAATACCTTGTCACAAGTCTTCAACTCGGAGACCGCGTCCGGATGAGCGTGGTCATGTGGTATGAGACGCCACAAACCTGTCTGTGGCACTACACACCGCACATTCAGGTATTTCTCACACTGCTACCTTGCCAGAGGATGCGTGGCACGGACGTTCCCCAGAGACAACTAGCTGCGGCACAAGGTATCCCACTGCTAGTTGTCCCCAGGGAACCAAATGTCCGCCCTCATCTGGACGCAGCCAGAATGCTGCTTAAAGACAATGCAGAACGATACTTAAGGTAACTACTAAGCAGAAGCTTTTTGGAACAGAAAGGGAGTACAGGACAGCCAGGACTGCTGGGCTGAAATGTCAAAGATTCTGCAATCTCATGCAACGCACACATACAGAGACTGGGGGCTCTCCACCTGCGGGACAATAACCACCTGTGCCCGTTTAAAAGAGGATTGATCGCAGCTCACATGTTCCTGGTCAGAAGCCAGTCAAAACAGACACAAATACCACTGAAGCCACGTTACAGAAATCAACTAACCATGATAGCTTCTTATGTATGTTCTTAAAAGCACCCACACACGCAGCAAAGGGCAAAGCTCCAGGAAGTACTTAAAAAGTCTAAGATTGGACAAATAGACTTTTCTGAAGATTTGGCTTTATCAAGGCAAAAAGCTCCACATTTCCATTTTGTTATCCTATAGGCATTATTGTGTAGGATGGTGCCCATACAGTGGCCACTGTGCTTGTTACTGCCTACATCGCTCTGTAATGTTTTTTCAAAGGATCTGATGAAGTGAACTCAGGTCCTATAAAGTGCATATCTAGCCCGCTGGAAATGGAACTAACACAGCTAACTATCAAACCATCTACGGAGAGATACCCTTTATCCCACAGACTGACACTAAGAAATGGGACTCTGATGCACATTAAAACTGAAACTGTATGTATTTAAAATGCCTCACAAAAAAGTTCAGTTCACATGGGGGCTACAGTTTTAAGATCAATGCATACTAGTATCAGTACGTTTCATACTGAACACAAATTAGGGGATTAAATATAGAATTATTACATATAACAAAACAGTTGAGGTTGATTTATTTCATTTTAATCAGAAAGTAGTTGGCTGCAACTCTCCACTTCCTGGAGCTAGTGATCACTGCTGCTAATATTGGAATTGCAATTGAATTTAATGCTCTTGTTATTTAATTACTCTGTTGAATGTGACATAGTTTATTATGTAATAAATTCAGTAAATTGTGACTATACCATCTTAGGCTCTTTTACTCCTGATATATAAACACAGATATAATAAAACCTCTGGATCTTTTACAAGGTTTCAATGGAGTTCTCCCAAAAGATGGCATAATAAGTGGAATAGTAAGGTCAACCCCTGACCTTTCAGTTACAGTCTATTGGGATTTATTACCTATAGGGCAATCTGGTGGATTCAAGTATCAGCAATTTCACATCCTTTGCATCTGTTCACTGGTTTATTCTGCACACTGTATCAATATGCCTCAAATCTGATTTGGGGCCTTGCGTGCTGTAATAATTAAATCATTTTGAAAGCTTTGAAAGCTGGCTCATCTATTTACAAATCAATCAAGGGCAAACAAACCAGAATTTAAAAAGTGAAGTATGGCAAATTTTACTTTTCTTAGAATGTTATATTTTCGGCTGAATTATTAAGATCAATTTCTACAAATAAGCAAAACATAATCCAAGTTGAGGGGGGTTTTTTTCCCTTTAACCATAAAAGATTATCTAGATTTCATAGGCAGGTGTAAATTGTTTGTAAAGAACACTTTTTAGCCTTTTAAAATGTTTTCAATATGTATCCAAAATGTTAAAAAAAACAAAAATAAAAAAATCCACAGCTCCCACCCTTCCAAATGCTTTAAAAAAAAATAACAATAATTATAAGAGGCGCTTAAACCCCTTAAATGTATTCCATACCCAGTTGATCCCGATTTCTTAGAATTGCTATCTTTTAGTGTCAATCATCTTGAATAGCCACCTTTTCTGGAACGTATTCCAGAAAAGGCCAGCAGTTAAAGTCCCATAAATAAATGCTAAATGTGAAAGCATTAAGTATTGAAGTTGCCCCAGTTGAAGTTGCTAAAACAAGCACTGTATTGAGGGTTGTTTTTTTTTTTTAAATAAATAGATAAGATAATTGCACACAAACACACCCACCCACCCCGTATATATATTTTCTAGTCAGTCCTTAATATAAATGTGCTACTGTGTTATCTTTGAAAAATTAAAGGAAAGGAACAACGCTAATTTCTACCATCTACTGTAGATGTAGTGTTTTGAGCAGGAAAAGCTCATTTGTCTGAAAGCAAAAGCCAGTTATAAGTAGTATAGTTTAGAAGACCCTCAGGCCACAGTAACATTACTGTAATCATTTCCTCTGATCACCCAAACCCATTTGCCCCTCTCAAACCTTTTCAACATGCTGCAGTTAAAACAGGAGTGGGCAATTATTTTCACTGGCGGGCCACTTAACGAGTTTTGGTCACCTGTCGAGGGACGCACACACAACATTATTCAGAAGGTATCATTTTAACACATTATAGATTAAAAAACAAATCATATATTAAAAATGAAGCCAACTATGATATTTTAGTTCAAAAAATATTTTTTGTTCTGATGTATTTTTTGACTAGTGTTTACAAAGGCGATTGTACAATAGCTCAAAATAAAGTTTTCCTCTTGTATATTGTGTGTATGGGAGGGTGGGGGAAGTGTGTGGTGGGATGTGGGGGGCTGCCAGCACACCAGGGGTCCTAGGAACCAGCAAGGGCTGGGGAGGGAAGCAGGGAGAGGCAAAGGGCACATGTAGAAAAGCTCACTCGAGCAGTGCAGGGAAGGTGCAGCCTGTCCTTCCCCACCCCAGTCTGATTCACACCTGTCCTCATATTGCTCCACATGGGGCCGAGCCTGCCCACTCCTGCCCAGGGCAGTCCACTCCACACTGCAGCATGCTGACGGCACCACTGCAACCCTGGCCCCAGTCCTAGCCAACAAATACAGCTTCCTGGATGGACTAACTTCCACCCGCTTGGCCACCCACATGTGGCTGCTCATCGTGCCAGACAGGCAGAGTGGGTAGAAGGTGGCTGGGATCTGAAGCTGGAGCCCTGCGTGCTGGGGCAGGAGCTACCCAGCTGCAGATTACCCCCACACACCACCACCTCCCCATGCTGCCTGGAGCAATACAGCAGTGGTAGGAAGAGGAGTCGTCACTGGAGGTTGTGGGAGCTAAGCAGTACCTGGGTGGCTGCAGCAGAGGTGGGAGTAGCCCCACTGGGAAGCTGTGTGTGCTGGCCAGGGCAGGGGCCAGAGCAGTGGCATCAGCAGGTGCGGGGCAGGTGTGGGCCAGAGCATGGTGCTGGCTGCCTCAGGAAGGGCTCAGCCCCATGCAGACGACCACAGGGGCAGCCGCAAGCCATGTACAATCAAATGGTAGGCCAGATCTAGCCCGCAAGCTGTATTTTGCCCAGCCCTGAGTTGAAATAAGTGTCCTTTTCTGCTGCTACAAAGAAATTAACATCTATTTATGGTGTATAAAACACAGTCTTGTACTTCAGCTCCCAAATTCATTACCGCATTCAATTCCTTGCCAAAAAATAACAGGAAATTTAATTTCAATGTCATTTTAAGCAGCATAAATGTACTTTGGATATAATATGTTGGTTTGTTGTTTTTAGATAAAGTCTGAAACAAAAGCATTCTTAGCATTAACCTTTCTTTGAAAAAAAAGAACTATAAAGGTAAATAGCTCACGTTCGCTTAGCAGAAAAGTTTTAATCAACAGTGATTAGTGTTCAGATGGGTTACTATCCCTCAAATAAGGTATCTTAAAGTTTTATACTCATAGCTTTTGAAAATCAATTTCACTACTGCAGGTAGTGAAACGATGTTTAGAGCCCCAATCTGTAATGACTAATTGCATGCTTAACTTTACACTGTTTGAGCCATGCAGCTGAGGTCAGACTGCTGATAGTGTGTACAAAGTCAAATATAGGCACATGTTTTTATAGAATCAAAGGTTTAGTTATAGAATTGATTTAAATTAAAGTAAAGTTGTGCTAATAAATATCTAATTCCACTGAAATGGTAAGAGTGCTGAATTAAGTTTGACTAGAAATCCTGTACTGTTATATTATTGGAGTAGTATGTTACTGCGTATTACTTCCAATGCCAATGAATGGTAATATAAACATTTTATTGGAATACAGTATTTCAGCATGAGTTCACAACCAGCAGCAATATTTAAACATGTTATACAGATCATATGAAAGGAACAACTGTAAAAAATGTGCATAAATAAGTAGAATGAATGACAGATACGGTAAGACACATTCAACAAAAATTGTTCTAGAAATGTTTGGAATGTTTCAAAGTTCTTAACATGACTATTTTATTACAATGCTTTAACTACGAAGTAATTCAGATTTTGTATCATAAGTCTATCTGCACAGATCTCTAAGGGACAAAAATATGTAATAAATCCATTTTAATAACCTTTAAAATAGCTTTTCCGTGCGTAAGTGCATTCACTGGGAAGTTTGATATCAGCAGCATCAGAGACTACAAAAAAAGTAGTCTGTCTTCATAGAAAGCATTTGTAGAAAATCCCATATCTAACAGGTTAAAAAACCTGGGACCTTAAACCTGTGACTAGTACAGGATTTGTTATTACCTTTCATTGGTGAAACTTGTGGGGAGGGATATTTTACATCTGGAAGAAATAGAAAAATATTTTTCTTGTAGGCTGAGAGTAAAAACATAGTTGTTGGATATACAAGGCACTGGAATAAATCCAACAGGAGGGAGATTAGTGGACCAAGGACAGGTGAGATGATTTAAAGAGCAGGATAAATACCAGATATGCCATGCATTTGTATTTTATCATATGACTGTCACTACCAGCCATATAAATACCATGATTGCATTGCATTTTAATTATCTACTGTGCTGTAATGAATCACAATTTTCCTAATAGAGTCAATTCAAGATATCTAATCAAAAGGATGCACTTTACACACTGAATCATTTGACTATTTTACAAATGCAATACCATAAAATGTCCAGCATTCATTGAAATGCAATAAATTTGGGGTTATTATTGCAAATTAAATTTAACTGGAATAATTACAGCTGTTGGCCACTAATACATACTTTTTGATCAACATTTCATTGCAAGAAATACACTCTAGTATGTAAATTGAATTCAGTATGTGTTTACAGTTACTTAGCCCATATTGGCATGAATCCCAATTTAAAGTTTGCAGTTAAGGGAAATGTTTATGACATTGCTTTGTGAGAGACACAAAGTAGTTTTTAAAGAAAAGTCACTGTAAAAGAAAAGACAGGCACAGATTTTCTGCAACAAATGGAAGAAACCAAATGTTTAATATGTTGACTAGATAAATAGCACTGGCTTGCTGGTGCTTTTCTCAGTAACAGTTGGGTACCAAGTCGTGTAAGCCTTTGTGCTGCAAGGATGTCAGATCCTCATTCGTGGTGTTCCGATTGGATTCTCTTTGAACATATGCCCTTTCAAGTGAAATTAATCAATCTCTTTATCACTCCCGCAGCATCTGGAGCCATAATCATTACCCAACTGCTGAGAAAGAAATGAAACCACTAATCGCACAGGGAGTAGGGCTTAGTGTTCAGAGCAGGAAAGTTTTTATTAAGTTCTAATTTGAAAAGTGATTTTTCATGGCTAGCCTTCCAGGACATGCCACACAAAAGGAGTCTATACTTCAGCAACCATCTACTAATGATCCCCCAGCATACACAACCAATATATTTAGAACGGCAGTAATATGGTTTTTATCATGCTTTTCTAAATTTAATAATATAATCCTAAATCATTCACACATTAAAGCATGACACCTCCTGGATGCATTTAACCATCAACTTTTCAGTTCTTTCTTTCAGAGACCCTGTGAAGTGTTATATCACGAAGAACTGGCAGACAATGGACTGAAAACCATGCAATGTACGTTAAGGACACTGTGCCTAGATTCAGGTCAATCACTCCCTTTGACACTAGTAGGAATTACATATGAAAATTAAAGATGACAATATTTGGTCCTCCAAAGTTAAGCAGCAGCCTAGGCAAACTGATTAGGTGAGCGCAGTTAAGACTTACAGTATAGTCGCTGCAAACAAAGTGTTAAGCTACCAAGCTTTCCCCTTTCTCCCTCCCATTTTTAATCTACTAGCTCAAATTCATGTCAATGGCAACACCTCCATTTATTTCAAAGGCAACGTGATTGTATTTCAGCTACATTAAAAAACCTAGGGAAATTCTAAAGATCCGTGGGGAAGTCCACCTAGCAACTAATGGCCCCTAAAATATATGAACCATATTATCTAAGTATAGAAAATATTCTTGTGTATTTGAGGGATTTGTAATAATCTGCTTTTATATGCATGTCCCCACTAATTCTCTATTCTAAGTAGTTGGCAGTTGGATTAGGAAATGATTACCCCAACATACTGAAATAGTTCAATTAAATGGCTGAGTGAAACTCTTGCTCAAGCTAACTGAAGATATAATTATTAAAAAATACTATGGGGTTCTGAACAAGTGCAGCAGAGTAATTAAGTCTAACACTCCACTGAAACAGGCAGAATATATGACCATCCATTTTTAATGTTGTGCTCATACCTAGCAATAGAAATCTTTCCAACAGCTGCATTCAATTAAAAAAATATTAACCCTAAGGAAAAAGTACAAAAACATCTCCATCTGTTTTTCTTACCGCTCATTGTGCTTCTTTTGTAAGTGAAATATGTACAACAATGAAATCCAACAAAGTTGAATGAAAAGTACTACAATTCCAATAATAAGCTACCATTTTTTAAAAAATGAGCAATTTATAAGAAACCACTTTCACAGATTTTCCTGCATGACCCACAGTTCTGTTCCCATAGAAACTATAAAGAAAAGAAAAGGATAAGATGGCTAACTCATAGTTTTCCCTGTACCAAGAAAAAAGCCCTATTCTCCAAACCTATTATTGTAAGGGAGGGAAGTGTGATATTAAAAGATTAGTGTGAGAATCTCCTATGTAATCTAGTTTAAAACACCACTTATTTCCTGCTTAATGTTGGGCAGAGGCATTTGTGAAGATTTTGTGTAAAAGAATTATTGAAGTTGCTTCACAAGTGTAGTAGCAAAAAATTATACATGCAAAAAGTTTTCACTATTTAGATAAGCAAGAAACCTCTATGGTCTAGTTCGGCTTCCTGGTTTCTACTGTACACCTAATACGTTATTTTCAAGCATACAAAATGAAAGTGGATGAAAATACTTCAGTTATTCCATGACTGATCTTTCTTCCTGGTGCATATATACTTGCATACTGATTGGCTTGGAACAGCTACTTGAGGAGAGTACAAAATGCAAGGGTGCAGAGTAATTAAATAGCTCCTACAGACTGACAGCCTCAGGAACAAGAGGGAAGAAATCAGTTTACCACACCTCTCCCACCTTCAGGTTTCTTTGGCCATACTTTATAATACTCTACTGCTCCAGGAATAAATTTAGATGCCACCTATTACTATTTTTTGTGTCAACTTTCTCAGAAAATAATATGCTCAATAACTCAGTCTAAATTCCCCATTTACTATAAGTTCTCGCAGTTAGTAATAAATCTAGCCTCACCTCTGTGACCACCAGAAATACCCCAGTAAGCATTTATACATGAGGATTAATCATGCAGAAGGCATGCAGGCTTCTTGTGTGGCACAGCACCCAGCTGTGCAGCGTAACCATCAGGACATCAACTAGAGTGCAGATGGAGGGAGCAACAGCATGGCACACTGCATCCTGAAGCAGAAACACTATTCTTTCAAAAATGCCTGGACTAGCTTTATGGTCTGGACTCGCTGAGGCTGAAATACAACCATTCATTCTGGGAATGTCTTGCCAGAAAAACTTCTCTCTACCAACATTACAAAGAGTTTTGAAGAGAAGTAATACAAGCATCTGGAATCATGGAGTCATTTTTTAATGCTTGAACACACTAAAGCACAAAATGATTATCGGAAGAGCTGAAAGATGGTAAGGATGGAGAGCTGGCTAAGAATAGGCACAGGAAAGGGGGAAGAAAGGCAAGTCACTTAGCAGAATAAAAAAAGCTATAATGCTCTGAGTAAATATTAAAGTTTCTATTATGTCACCTTGAAGTCTCCTTGATTACTGGCAATTCAGGTAAGTGGGGAAGAGAAAGAATATGAGAAAGTAGAAGAAAGAGATGGAATAAGACGAATGAGAGAAAGAAGAAATAAATATAGCATCTGGGAAATGGGGATAGGCAGGAAGAAGGTAGGACAGCAAGATCAAGAAAAAAATAGGAAACAAGTCACATGAAGTGAAGAGAAAGAAGTTTGCTGTGATACCAGGTGATTGAATTCAAAGATCCCTCCCAGTCCTATATTGATATACCACATATACTTTAAAAAGAAACAAGTACGTCTCCAAAATTAGCGTCAGAAATGATTTTGTGTACTTGTTCTTCCATCTCCCAAATTCTAGCATTAGTCTCAGGGCTCCTATTTATTTCCCTCCTGGAGATTCTTCCTTAGATCCACCCAGGAGTCTGCTAGGTACTTACTATTATGATCACCTGCTTTGTGCGATTTCTCTGCCAAGTCATACTTATATATTTAATTTGCTTTTTTCTGCAGCTTGCACTGGATTGAAGGCTTCAATTCTTTTTTTCACAATTAGCCAAAATCTGTATTTCTGATTAGTCTGCTAGATGACTGTTCCAATCACCATATGCTCCCCAGATTTGTTCCTTACTCCCAAACTAACTATTTTTGCTTATTTATCACTAAACTACAATAATCAACTCCTGCTCTAAGCCCATCATAAATTTTATCTAGTGAAGGTGTGGACTTTTTAATACAATTTCATCATCATCTTTAAATTTCTAAGCCTTGCTGTACCTGTTTGGAAAAGACATCACAAAAGATTTCATATTTACCAAAATTTTGCTACCATCAAAAATTTTGCAGGCAACTCCCTTTACAAGCTGGGACCCCATTCCCACAAAAGTCTGACATGCATTATGCTTTACTGTATATACACAGGAGTCACATTTACTTCAAGATATGCTGAAAAGCATAAATTAAATTGGAATCTCTTGTGTTTTCTTTTTGGATATATTGTTGCTCTTCCTCAGTTTTCCTCCGTTTTCCTCTGATATAAATACATGAAAGCATAAAGAGGTGCAACTTTTTTCTTTGATTACTATCCATCAGACCAACAGCAGTGACAGGTCAGAATGAAGACTTGCCACAACTTTCTCAAATGTCAGCATGCAGATTGACATGCCAGCAGTAAGACTTTCTTGAACTCCTCCTTTTCTCTCCCCACCCACACCTTTTTAAGATTAATCAACCATGTCTTTGGCCTAGAAACCTACCTAACTGCAATTCAAATTATAAACAATGAGAGGCCACTACTAAACTACAATTCACTCTAATGAGATCTGTATTTGTCATGGAAAAGAATTAAATATTGGGCTACTGAATTAAAAATTATTTTACTTCTAACAATTAAGAGCCTATCCTATACTCCAGAGAATAAGAGCCAAAATCAAGCAGAATTCTCCTGTTTAACTGTCCACTGCTTCATCTGATCTTATTTTTAACCTCATATACCAAGTATTGTACCCTCATAGACTATTTTCTGTTTTAATTTAGTGTATATGGGTATAACAGACAATCTTATTGTATATTGTAACAAAAAAAAGCGCTAAATGATGAAACTATGTTATTAGTAAGAATTTGCATTATTTATTTTATTGTACTGTTTCAGCAAAGGCTGTAAACAAATTACTACTACCGCCACAACGTTCTGCATTGTATCACTTGCGTGGTCTCACTTACCTTTAACCATTTCATTCTATTTACCTCTTGACTGAGGCTCTTGTTACACATTACACTTGACACATACTAATTTTAAGTGGTTATAAAATGACCGCGTACTTTGACCAGTCACACTTTAAGGCTTAATAACGTCTGTAATGTGCCCTGCTCTGACCTGGCAAACAGGAGTATGGCTAGAAGCTAATCTGGCTCTGTGCCCGCCCACCACGCCTGCTCTCAGGGGTAGGGCAGGTGGCCCAGACTGCGGGCAGCTGGGGTCTGGCACAGTCACATCAGGTCTACCAGCCCCTGCCTAGGTCCCCAGTATCTGCTGGCCTGGATCAAGCCAGCTGATGTCCCCCTGCCCTGCAGAGCTTCCCCTCTGCCCCCAGCCCTCACAGTTCACACCCACCATGTCCCCCAGCTTACCTGCACTGCCAGCACTGTCCTGAAGCACCAGGCAGAGGAGAACCCACCTACCCAGGCACTGCCACTGCCACCACCAGGCCACTACAGCTGAATCCAACCCAGAGAGCAGCACAGGCAGTGGACAGATTCCTCTTCCCTGCTTGCTCCATTGGGACAGTGCTGGAAATAGCAGGTAAGCCAGAAGCAGCTTGAGGGTGGAGAGTGGGGACTTGGGGAATAGGACAAAACTGGGAGTATGGTCAGGTGTAAGGGTGGCAAAATGGGCCCAATCTGAGCCAGCAGGGTTGGGCAGTGCAGCAGATTTGATCCAGGTCGGTTGTGGGGAGGAAGGGAGGCAGCAAAGCAGGCTTGATCTGGGGTGGGGGGGAAGGTGCAGCAGGTCCAATTTGGGCTGGCATGGGGTGGTAGGTAGTACCCCCCTGCACCATGTAACCTACCCCACCACACACTGCCCCAGATTGCTGCACTGCACCCCCCACCCACTGACTCAGATTGGGCCCACTGGTGTGACTCTCCCACCCCCACTCCCCATAGATCCTGGTTTATCTGCAACTCCAGCAGAGCAAGCATGGAAGAAAACCTGCCTTTAGGCTCAGCCCAGAGAGCAGCAGTGGGCCAGTGGCAGCAGGGGTGGTGGTAGTGGCAGCTGCGTTCCCCCTCTGTCTGCTCCCCCAGGACAGCGTCACCTGTGTAAATAAGCCGAGGGACATGGGAGATGGGGTTGAGCCTTGACTGCCAAGGGAGCCCCAAGGGCCAGGGGGAACCTGGGCGAGGGGAAAACAGGGAGTCTCAAGGGGCAGGGAAGGAGCCTCAGGGGCAGGAAGGGGAGATGGGAGAAGCTCTAGGGCTCAGGAAGAGCCCAGAATAGGAGAGGACAGGGGATTATTACCTTCAGGGCAGAGCTGAGACCCAGCAGGCTCATCGCATGCCATGCCAGGGCAGAGCTGAAACTCAGCAGGCTAACTCCATGGGTTGAGTAAGGTGGGTACTGACAGACCCTTTTCTAAATGAATAGCAGTTTAGTTTAAATGAATACTGCAGGAGAGGGGAAGCTGAGCCATGGTGCAGTGGTCAGGAGCAGTGGGGAGAGGTGAGGTAGTTGGGGAGTGAGATGGTTTGCCAGTGCTAAAAGTCACTTGCCTGTACTCATTAGTGGTTAACTGGCTTATTTAACTGCTCTCCTTGCACTAGTCCTTGCCAGGCAGCTGAGTGCACAGAGGTGCTAAAGCAAGCAGGGTGCTTGGAGCGGCCAGGGTATGCTGCACCTGTACCCCTTGGGGGTAGGAAGGAGTGTTGGCTTGGGACCACCACCTCCCAGGGCAGCATTCTCAGGAGGGTTGAAAGTTGGTCCATTGAGAAAAGGAGTGAGAAGGGCTGGGAGCTATCCATCCTGAAAAGCTGGAGGAATGAAAATAAAGTGTTTCATCTCCCTGGAGCAAACTAATAATTCCCTAAAATGACCTCGATGAAATGGACAAAAGACAGCCCTCACTTGAATTGGAGAGGGAAACATTTAGAGGGTATACAGCACAGATTAACACTCTTTAGCAAGTAAACGCTTCTGTTTTAAGTGCTTTTATGATAGTTTAAAAGGAACCGATAAAACCACGCCAATATGTCCTTGGTTTTTCTCTATTTATCATTCCCTGCATTCAGGTGCATGCTGCCATATTTGGTAACCTTTCCAGGTTCACTGCTTACACATAGCCAAACTATGACTATATAGACAGACAGAGGTCAACAGCTGAACTACTTTTAATTAAACTTTTCATGAAACATGCATCACCAGGCTGAGAAAAAAATATGAAAGGAATGCTACTAGTGTGATATGGTGACAAAAGGTGTATTAAGCAAGGTCGTTCTAGTTTTAAAAAAAATCAGAAAATATTATTATCATTATAAAAGGCAATGGTAAGTCCTCAGCTAGAATACTGTATATGATTTTGCTAGCCCATCTACAGAAGAAATGAATTCAAACTGAAATGTGTAAAGAGATCAGCACACTTATGAATGATCTTCTAAATAATCTGGAAAGGAAATGTTCCTCTCCCTGAAAAGGACTACCAAAATTCAAGGCTTGGTATCTCATTAATCCAGTATTTAAAATCCTTTCTGTAAAACAAAGAGAAACCATACAGCAGTAATTCTCAACAAGGACGCCACGGCACCCTGGAAACCCTTCAGATCTTTCCAAGGGCATCATGGGGTGCCATGCAATGCTGGCACCGTTGGGTGTGCCAACACGATTCACAAGCGAAACCCAGAGACTGCAAACAGGACCGTGAAGGCCTGCTCTGGTCTTTCTGCATTGTCTGCAACAAAAGAATCGCTGTTATTATTCTATAGTCAAAAAAAGGAATGAAAACAAAGAACTGGAATTTTCCAAGGGGTCCCTTGAGTCTAAAAAGGTGGAGAACGCTGCCATAAAGGTTTGACTTGTTCAGTATGCAAATACAACCAGGAAGTGAGCATCAGGTAGAGAGCTAGCTAAGCAGAAGGAAAGTGTTGGCTCGATAACATGATGGTAGTGCTAAATAAGAGCCATGAATAAAATCAGAGTAGAAATTAGATGGAATATGCAATGGGAGGAAGAGATTCAAAATAACTAGCTTTAAGACAGTGTTTTATGATCTGTTGAACAGGACTATATTACACCGTTATCTGAAACAGCAAGGCATTGCTCCCTATGACCCAGGATTCAACAATCCAGTCTTATGTTCTTGACACAGGGAAAAAAGTTATGAGCGATCAAAAAGTAAAATTCAGGTGAAAACTTTTCAACCCTAAACATATTGTAACAACTGCTCCCATTAGAACAATACTATTAAAATGACCTATAATAAATTTAAAAAAAACAAAAAAAAACAAAAAAAACCCTCTCTCCCAGTTCAAACTGAGTAAGAAGATTCACCCACACTAACACAACGTTAATCCATTTGGAGTTTAACATACACAAAGTAAGTACTCTATGCTCCACTGGGGCATCCTCTAGTGTGAGCTGAAGGCAGTGAAGACGGAGCTTTCATCTCTCAGGTGTGCTCTAAATTCAGGGCAAAAAAAAATTCAGATGCCAAATATTTTGCTCTGTTTTTTAAGGAATTTTGGCAACTGGGCGAAATCCTGGTCTAGCAAACTCAATGACAACATTCTGCCTGAATTCAATAAAATTAGAATTTCACCGTTTCATTCTACAAATGAATTGGTCTCGAGAAAATTATTTAGCCTACAGTATTATGTCTATACATGAGAGAATTATGGTAGAAGATGCCCTCTATTTCACAGAAGGAATTTGAAATGATGGATTAATGAGATGCCAAGCCTTGACTCTTGATAGGGAGAGGAATTCTCTCTTTCCAGATTATTTACAAGATCATTTCCAAGTCGGCTGATCATCTCAACAGATTCAAAGAACTGTTTTCTAAATAACACTACTATTTCCATGTGGTGAAAAGATGCTAAGAATATCTTTCCTTGGATAACTGCTTCAGATGAGATGGGATATCATAAGAGGATCTCTGAGATCTCTTCCCTCATTTTCACAAATACTTTTGAGATACAAAGGCACAGTCAGAGAGAGAACATGTTGCTACAAATATGTGGGTAATGTAGGCATCACAAGTGGTATCTGCCAGTGGGAATAAGGTGCATCCTGCAGGTCCAGCAACTCAGGGCTGTCTATGAAGGATAATTTCTGAAGCAACATTTCTCTGTGAATTCCCTCAGCCATTTTCAATTCATATTTAACTAGTCTCATTGTTTACAAATCACTAAAAGTATTTCTTTACTTTTCACATGTTTTAAGTTGAAACGTCATGTCACAGTTTGCAAAGTAAGAGCTAAAAACTGCCTTGTGGGAATCCATAAAGGCATGTCTTTTTTGTTTATAGTTAAAAAATAATTTAATTCTCATTGTTAAAACAACATAGTAGCCATATCTGCTTTAAAGAAATTCTACATATTTTTTCAGATTGTGCAAGAGAAGATTATAATTAAAATGACAAAAGACTCAGATTACAAATTGGATATTGAATATTGTTGTAAACAATATTAATTTACAAGAGTTTAAAGGCAATTAAGTTTCCTCAAATTATATTACTAACAGCTCTTCATCAGCAGTTAATACATTAAAAAATATGTAGTCATTTAAGCACGCAGATAAGGTTAACTGGTATAACTATTACTTTTGTCTGTAGGCTTGTGGTCTCACAATGGGTTTGGGGAAAGCAGCATCTTGATAGCAAAAGATAAAGCATACTGCTATTAATGTATCCTCTCTAAAACTAAGAACTAAAAAATATTGATTCTAAATAAAGGGAGGGAGGTGCGAGGACAGCACCTGGCATACAACCTATTTAAAATCTTTTGAATAGCTCAAAGAAGGGAACATCAGAGTCTACATGAAAGTCACATTTATCAGGTTCTTTTTTTTTTTTTTTTTAATATAGGACCAATGTTATTTGCAAGGACACTGACTGAATGGAGCTATTCTCACTTGTATCAAAGTTCATTTTGGTCTACAGAGCCCAACCTTTAAATGTGGCCTGTTTATAAAGACATTCAAACTACAGTTTAGGCAAGGAGACTCCCAACTGATGCACTTTAGCATGAAACAAATGTTTTTAATATCCAATTGAGAACCTCATGAGTATATCCATTACTTTTCTACTGTGAAAAGAGAATTTTCCTGCTGTATAACTTTTATGTTAAAAATTGGGACTTTAAGAAAATGTCAAAATCAATTCAAGTTATTTCCCATACTGTAAGGAGTATCAGTATGAACAGGATATGCACACAAGCAAACCCCACTAAGTGACAAATATTCAAGGTAAGTTAATATTGCATTGTAGTTGAAATTTAAGAAAAATAAAAGTAAAGAAATTAAAGTTATGAGCCCACAGATTCCTGAACTACGCTTGATCTGAGCCTTCAAGAGGCCGAGAAGCTACTACATATGATCTGGGCCAAGAGGCCGAGAAGCGATTTTATTACATGCACATAACTACCAATAAGGCTAAGTGCAGAGCGTGAAAAAGTGTGAGACTGAATCAACTCAATCTTCACAGGTTAGTCTCAGCTGGCTTCCGATCACTGATACCGGTTCGTGTGTAATGTCTGTCCCAAGCCCAGAAGTTCAGGGCACATAAGCCACTTTCAAAATGTCCAAAACTACTGAAGATAAACCTAGATGGATGTAGTATCAGACTTAACTGATTTAAGTTAAATCGGTTTACTGAACTTCTGGCCCAGATCCCCTCCAGATTCAAGTCAACTCAGTGCCCCATCATCCCATGATGCTTTGCACCTCCCCTGCAAATTCCCCCTCACAGGGTGGGTGGACTAGCAAACAAACAGTCTGCTCCAGCCGAGCAGGAAGGCATACTCTAACATGCCTGAACTTCTGGCCTGGACCACTGCAGGCATGTGGTTGCATTTCCAGAATCCAAAGTGAATGTCTGTTCACTTGCTTATCACTTCAATTTACAGCGCTTTGATTAACCAGTGAAGACTGAATTGATTCAGCCTCAGGCTTTTTCACTGTCTGTACTTAGCCCTGCTGTGTTACAGATTTGAACTGGTTTCTGATCACTTACACTGGTTTACATGTAATTTCTGTCCCTGGCCTAGAAGACTTCACTAAGTTAACCAGATGACAACCCAGACCAGTAAAATGGACCACAGTCCAAAACAACAGCAGCTGTGGCCAACCTGCTGTTTCAGAATATCCATTTGTGATTGATCAACCATTGTGTATAAAAACATCAGCAAAATCCATATTTATTCCACCTTTTACTAGTCTCTCCTTCTGTCCATCAACAAAGTAATTACTTCTTTCAGAAATCAACTCAAGATTCAGCAGCAGAACTAACTCTTCCCACTAAGGACTGCCTGATACAATAATGTTCTCTCTCTCTAGCAAACAGATTGGTACTTTTATTATTAAGTCTGCTCTTGCATCATTTGTTTCTTTTTTATTATTATTTTTCTTTTCTCTTTTCTGCATCCTAATGAATACTCTGGCATGATTTCCAAGTGTGTACACCATGAAATCAAACAGGCCATAACAGCAGCCCTAAACCTTATTTAACTGCTTCTTGTTTGACAATGACATGTCATCATGTTAACACCTTTTTGATTCCATGGGCTCACTTACTCCATCTAAATTAATGCAACATCTATACCTTCCCAAACACTTCCTTAAAACAGAATAGAAAAACAAACTTAATGGAGATTAATTGTATCTGAAAAATGCACATAAGGCTAAATTAGAAATGCACGCAAATGAGAGCCATGTGTATAATTATCCACAGGGAGAGGACTTCAATGCATTTGCCTCATTTTCTGTTCAAGTTCACTGCATTCAATTTTAATGTATATGCTTTAAAACAACTTTACAATCGTTACATTTTCAAAACAAAAAAAATCTCTGATTATAAAAAGTAGAAAATATTGCAAAGGTGTCAAAATCATCCAGCCCCACAGATCCCAGAGTAGCTAGAATGGGCACTGTGTGTGGCATAGTCTGGCCAGAGCAGTACCCGCACTGCACACAGTGCCTGCCCTGCCAGACTGCACCCCAGGTAGCATCAGCCCAAGCAGCTCTGGAACCGCACCGCGTCCGCACCTGCTCCAGCCAGTCCAGGACCTGGACTGCACATGGCCTGACCAACTGGAGCAGCATCATGTTGAAAGACTTTTGTTTAACTTTGTCTGCACTTAGACATCCCGGGCAGAACTGACCCTGTAAAAGTATTAAATAAGAAGAGGTGAGCCAAGAATAACAATGTCAGACTCAGGTCATTTGAAAACCTTTAGTACAACCTTTTCATACAATTATTTATAAATATTAGTGAAAAAATTCAAGGAAGCATCATTGAAAGATGACAATAGCTTGTATGCAATGACACTTCTAAAATTAAAAACATTATGGAAACCCAGACCTATATTAAAAAGTCACCACTGAGCACAGTTCCCCAGTGAACAAGATGACAATTACCTAGAGGGGGAAAAAACATTTCATTAAAAAAGAATAAAAATAGATGAAAACACTATTAGGCTCTTTTTTCTTTCTTTTTTTAGTTTTTTATCTTGTGTAATCAGCATATGTAAAGGTACCCCATTTCTCAAATTAGGAAACAGGAAGTAAGGGTATGTTCATTCCTACCTGTTTTCCAAACAAATTGATGATCTTTCCTGGCTTCCAAAACAGCTGTTTGTAATATTAAGAGAGCAAATAAAAGCAAAAACTTCTTCATGCTCTGCCATGCCCAATGAGCAGAAACCCAGTTTTCTCTTAGAAACATACTTCAACTAATTCAGTGTCTTTTCTTCTCTTCTCTAGTCCTAGAATTGAGAGAAAAGAAAAGAAATTAGTTGTTTGCTAAAATACATAGATATATATACTCGTACACACACACACATATGTACATACATATATACCCATACATATATCTACAAATATGTACATACATATATATAGTTCTTCTGGTAGCTAATCCACAAAGGATTCATCTGTTACAGGTATTTCAAAGGTTCATGCTCAAACTATAGAAAAATCAGGCTTTTAGCTCCCAGAGGTTCAAATCCTAGGTATTACTGACAATAGTGGACATCAAAAAACCTTTTGGTAAACTTTGAAAGAGATCTGCCGGTGCGAACGAGTCTCTCTCGGAGTCAAAGAGGTCTACAGGAGAATTCTGTACAACACATTTTATCTGTTCAGTCTGTTTACTGCTAACGTACGCATGACCAGGCTATTCCACGCGTTACAGACCGCTAAACCACGGTTGGAGTCGGATGCAAACGGCTAACTTCAGTTGTAAACACAGATCCCAATTCCTATGAATTTGAATACTGAGATAAAATGTTTGCAATATGAGCTCATCTCTACATACTTTATAAATAGTTTATAGTGAAAACTGACATTAAAACTAGAATTGACTGTGAAACTAGCACCAAAATTGTTTTTGATGTTTTTTCTTTGTTTTTTAACAAGACTATGACAATTTGTTAAAACCAAAGCCTTCTGCAGGAACCTAGAGCCATTTATGACCAAAAAGTCACTCAAACTTTGGATAGAATTTTTAATCAGAGACACATCCCAACCCCAATCCCAGGCAACCTAAAAGTTTGAGCGCTCATAAGAGACCTATGTTAAATCCGATGCTCTTCCTCACTTTGGCCAGACAAGCAGCTGTTCTGAGGTTGGACTCGCTCACGCTTTGCTGGTAGACTGCAGACTGAAACTTGCTCACATATATTCTTGTGGGCAAGGCTATAGAAATCATCTCAAAACTCTCTTGTTGGAGATCTTCCACTTTGAATAAATGCTTAAAATATTTATTAGGCCACAGAGTACCCCAAATCATTCACCAGTGGGATGTGACAGACCCAAGTTCAAAGTCCTGCTCCAATATGTAATAAAGCTGTATGTACAAAGTGAAATGGCTCCAAACTAGAGCGATTCAGATATACCCAATTCAGAATACCCTAGTGTCACTCACCATAATCTGCATTCAGATCAGGGACTTAAATCTCAGCCAACAGTGCCCTAATTACCAGGCTATCCTAAGAGTGTTTCTCTCATTTTTTCCAAAAACAAACAAACAAACAAAAAAAAAACACCCCCAAAAAATCAAAGGTTTTAGATCCATCAAAGTACAAAACTCAAAAATTTTCAAAATCTGAAAAACTTTCACTGAACAGGAAAAAAACATTTTCCATCCCCATTCACTGGATGAGAAAACCATTTCCCATACAGCTCTACTCATAAATAAAAACAACTGTCTAATCTGAAGGTAAAATTAAAGTTTACTCTATGTGTATTTCTTTTCCTAAAAGATTGGCTTTTGTATTTAGATTACATTAAGATTACCTACATCCCTATATCTATCACTGGTCATTTCTCCCAAATTCCTTAGACCTAAATCTCCCATCTGAACAGGGCAAGCAGGAGGACTGGATTCTTGTGCAACAGATAATTTTAATGAAAATTACCAAAATGATGGCAGTAATCAGATATTAAGGTTCAATTCTGAAATCCCATTACATTTCCACCCTTATAAAAAGCAGCATTATAGCACATAATACACAGCATAGTTCTTGATAAGGAGTCAGAGATAAACCTGAAAACATGTATAGTAGATATACAGTAAAACTTTTAATTTGAAGATTTGTTTAAATTATTCTGAAACATTTTCTATCACGATAAACTTATGCAATTATATTTAATCAGATATTGACTAACTGCAGTAGAAGATATAATATATCTGCTATCTAGTATAGTTCCTTTTTATATTTTAGCTGCATAGCAAATTGCAAAACCTGAAAAGTTGTCAAATTGACCCAGCTGAATAATGCAGGCAATGAAAGTAGTTGCTTCCACTTTCCCAAGTTTTCTGGGTTAAATTTAGAACATAGTTTCAAGTTTAATTCAGGATGCAAAGCTTGTTTTGAAAGCAGAAAAAAATGGTAGTAAACCCCCCCTCTCTTTACCTACAGCTAAGTCTTGAAACATATGAGGTCACATCAAGAACCAGAGCAGCTTTAGTAAGCTTGGTGCTGAGCTAATCAATCCCAACAGTCAGGCCTAGTGTGGAAGTGAGATATAAGGACTCTGAATTTTATTCCTTGAAAGAAGTGTGTGGGTTCAATGCAATGCATTGGAGAAGACCTTAGGAGAGACAGTGACATAAAGCCAGTGACCCCAATCTTCACTGGCTCATGAACAACAGTAGTGAAAAAGTAAGGCCTTGTGGACAACATACTTTACTCTTCCTGGTAAACCTCAGTTTTAAGTCACATTTCCTGTCTCTGTGAGCAATAGTAAAGGGTCTCAGGCAAAAGGCTGCCTGCAAGAGACAGACTGGTACCCGCTGCACTAGGTCATACTACAATTAACTCTATGACTGTCACCTATATGGACAAATCCCAACCTCCCACAGTAATGGTGAGATGGGATGTTTCCCCTAATCTCATCCCCAGCATTGTGGCCACCACATATGGCAGCAAATGGAATCCTAAACTCTCCATGCAGAGAAAGGCAAGGCAGTTTAGCAGCACCTATCATGCTTAACTTCAAAATTGCAAGACTTTACATACACGTGTATATTAATGTACAGTATTAAAGTATGTTCTGGATCAAAACCAGAAGGCTCAGCATCTTACAGGATCATGTCTTATGCAGGCGCGATCCTAATGAACTCCTAGGTCCAAGAAGGGTTCCAATTACAGGGAACTCGATCAAACTCTCTACATAGTGAAACTGAATAAAGTCAGGCTAGGGCCTTCAATGAAGTATCTTCTAGTAGAAAGGTAAAGACTAGCACAGGTAGATCAAAGGAAAGCTCATACCACAGTATTTCACTATCCAAGTTTCTTGCTGAAAGTAAGTTGTGCTAATCAGTTACCATCTGAAGATCACTTCCTCCAACTCAGAATTCAAAAAGTCAGCGGATGGCAATAACGTCCCAAAAGCAACAGATTCCTGCCAAACTTAGAAGCTTGTTAGTTCCCTGGACCAGGCTTCAAGCCTAATGTTCTCCAAGGAGCAAGTAGAGAGATTAAAATAAAAATGGCAAAAATCAAGAATAAATTAACACACTCTGAGTCTAATTCCAATCTTACCACCACTAGCACAACTCTATTGCATTTCAAGAATCTACATCAGAGTAAATGATAGGAATTTGTCCTTATACCTCAATTTGTATAGCACGATTTGGAAGACTCACATTTCCATTCAGATATGATAAAAATAAATTATTGCACAGGCAACCACAGCTACAGAAATAAATTACATAAGGAAGGTCATCAACATTTCTCATCAAATTTTACCTACTGTATGTATAAGTATGCTTAACTATAAATTGGTAAATACAAAGCAAAAAACAGTTCTGTAGCTCATATTTAAAACTGACTTATGCATAAATTAAAGCCATGCACATATTTATGTGTTTGCAGGATAGGAACTTTACCTTGAAAATTCTCTTATTTTTTTTTAAACTATTATTATCCAGACTTATTCAACATAATTTATGTCATCTGCATGTCTGAGTACCTTTCTTGTACAAAATTTCTATGCAACTGTGACCAAACTGGCAGTTCTCAAATCTGAGAATGAACTCCATCTCCAATACAAGGTGGTGAAATTCTGCAAATATACATAAGTAAATTTCCTATGAAATTAAGATCACAAGATGCCTCATTGTTATACTTTTATGTTTGAAGGGTTACTTCTGGAATGTGCACTTTCAATTTGTCCTAATGATAAAGATCAGTCACCAGAGAGTTAACAAAATTAAATATAATTGCATCTTAAAAGCATGCCTTGTATTAAAAGTAGAAAATCATATTTTTTTTCAATGTCTGTGAAATAAATATCAGTCTGATTTGGGCAATCCCTTCATAGATGGATAAGTGATTAAGAAGCTGTTGTGTGACCTGCCCTCTCAGCAGCCACTCAGACAAGCAGGATAAAGGTGCTTATGTATCTTGACCAGAAGCCAAGTAATCAGACTTTCTCCTTTGAGGGGCAGATATACCTCAATAGCAAAGAGGGTATGGTACTGGCCCAGAGGAGTATTAGCCCCCTAGCATACATTACATTTATCACGTTATACATAAAATATTGTAATATGCTGCACATTAAAACAACCAAAATAATAATGGCCAACAAGCCATAAAGATGCCACGCGTTTAATTTGGAACATCTTTGTAGCTAGTTTGTATTGTACTTTAATTTGAACATGTGACATGATAGCTTAAAGGAAATCTGGGGATTCTGATTCAGCGGGCACTGGGTAAGCTGGCTGCAAACCCATTTGAATTTCCCAGCATTCAGGGCCAGGGAGTCCGTCTCTAATGTCAGGCTCCCTGGATGCTACCAAGTTCAAAAGGGGCACTTGGACAGCCAAGGATTGATAAACCGGTCTCTGATGACAAGCTCCCAATTGGCTGGCATGGTTAAAAGTTTCATGCACAGCTATGTTGAACACAGACCTTTTAAAAGGCTGAGTACTGTAAGGCCTGTCCCGAAAAGGGTCCTAGGAGGAGGCTAAGCTGGCATCCCGGAGGGGTGAGGGGGAGGGGGAGGGGGAGGGTCAGCTTTGAGGAACCCAGGAGCCATGGGATAATGACCTAATGCACCTGCTGTTCTTTGGATAAGTTTAGAAAGAGGAACTGCTCTTGCCTGACCCAACAGCTCTGGAAAGAAGAACTTCAAAATGACAGGTTTGCAACATGAAACAATAGCTTTGCTCTACTCCATGAAAGGTAATAAGGCTAGAAGCTCTTTTGACTGGAGAACCCAAGGAGATGGGGAGCAGGAGAGAAGGTATAAAAGTCATAAGAACTAGGCCCCGGGTAGAATCACTTCGGGGAAGGACAGGGCTAAGGACCTGATGAAGGAGACAGTCTCGCCACCCTGGATACAGGCTGGGGTTCCCAAGACAAGTCAGGTAATGGCTTAGGACAGGGTGGGGAATGCCTTTCCTCCCACCTGATGTACTAGGAAGTTTTGTAAGCCCTGGTATTCAGTTGCTGCCATTAGACCATGTTGCTGTTACTCACAATAAAAGTTATACTTTTTGCTTTGACCTTGGTGTGTGACTTGTGGGTTATTCACCTTCGCCTCTGGAAGGGAGGGAGCCCTGACAAGCACACAGGAAGCTTGGGATAGGGAAGCTCCCTGATGCCAAGTTCCCCAGGAGCCAGCATGTTCAAGTGGCATGAATACAACCCAGCTGCACGCACACTCTTAAAAGATTCAGGCACACGAGGAACCCATCATCAGGGAGCCACTCCTTATTGCCAGGTCCCCAAATCCCAGCAGACATGATAGGATCTGAAGAATTTTATCCCAGATCCAAAAATTGTGTGTCCTGCCATGTAAGCTCTTGAATGTGGCTTTGAAGTTGCAATCTAACCCTGTGCCAATATGGATTTGTGTAATATGTGTTACCCACATAAATTCAAGGTCTCAGATCCATCTGTCATAAGGTGAGTGAAATCCTTCAAGTTCAACGAGAGCCAATTTAGTCCATTTTTACTAAAGAGAACACTGACGGAGAGCTGGGTAATGCTATTAAAGACATCATGCAATTAAATAAGTCTGAACAATTTAAACTGCAATAAAAAAGAAGCATTTCCAGATCTCACACCTGACCTGTAAATCATCTGGCAATTGTCTAGCACACAAGAAGATAATCATCTTCAATCATTTCTAAATTCTCCCAATAAAAAAAATACACTAGTAGTAAGTTCATCTGAAATGTAGGACAGAAACTCATCACATGTATTTATCTTAAGATTTATTGATTCTCAACTGTTTGCCTTGACCTTTCTAATAAGTCAACACCCCTTTATTACTAAAGTCTGCCCTGACTTTTGTAAAAGGTATTATCCAAAGACTAATCCTATTTGATTCCACATCAGGAGATCTCAGCTTGAAACTGTGCCAGTTAAACCATCTCTTACATACGCTGCAGATAGCCTCTGCTACTCCATTGGCTTGGAGGTCTTCAAATGAAGTTATCCCTAATTCTTAAACAATAAAAGTTATAGAAAATAAAAGAAACCTTTGTGGATAGATTGTGATTTTTTAGCAAGCCCTGTGTAAGCCTCTAGAGCCACAAAGAACATATTCATTAACTCAAGTGTTATGTTCACGTGTACCCAACTTTTAGCACCATGAGAAAATACCTAGTTAAATTTTATTCCCATATAAATAGTATATATTATAAATCCTTCCACTTATGAAACATTTTTCATAATGTTTCATAAGAGAGGGTCACCATAAGAGAGGGTTCATGTGTGGTCTCGGTCACACGTGAGCCCTTGCAGAGCAGAGAGCAGAAGGAGCAGCAGCTGAGGACAGACAGCGACAGTGGCAGCGAACTGGTGAGTGCGGTTGTGCCGGCAGCTGCAGCTGAT
>JAGPOW010003685.1:15701620-15733448 GCA_030014935.1 Caiman crocodilus
GACCCAGCGGACGAACAGGCCTGTGTTTTCCAAGGTGCACAGGGCCAGAAATAAGTCCAGAGCCTTGGATGGTGGCGGCGGTACCCCCAGGCTATCGGGCGGGCTCCAGGGAAGGGGTCGGCCGGACGTGAGGCACCCCAAGGGAGGCACTCGGAGCCTGGAAGGTGGTCGGGCGCAGGAAGGTGGGCGGCTCAAAACGGGAGCGCCCCCTACTAGCCCGCCACAAGGTGTTTCTCCCCAAAGTAAAAATGGCCACTCCAAAAGAAAAATAACCTGAGAAAAAACAGGGTCAAATCACTCCTAAGAGAGTTTCTCTTGAGAGAACAAATATCTGTATATGCTGTGGCTTCTCTCAACAGAGAATACAGGCCTCCACCATTTCCCCTGCCTTTCCCCCCAGAGAGACAACGTGTTGCTCACTGGACTGCGTTGGGCCTCACCGGTGTTCATAAGCCAGTTTAAGAGGCTTGAATGTCTGTTTGCTTCAAGTTTAAGCTGGCTTTAAACCATTCTAAGTGTTATGTGCATCTTTAAAAGGGGCGGGCAATTATTCCAGGCGGAGGACCACTTACTGGGTTTTGGCAAGCCATTGAGGGCCACGTGATAGGCAGCCAGGAGCAGATGAATATTAACTTTCTAAATTTTTTAGTGACCCCACAGGCCAGATACAATGGCTTGGCAGGCCACATTTTGCCCACCCCGATCTAAAACCTAATAAAGTGCAACCCTGTCATGATCCCCCTGCCCAACAATTTGAGAGACAAAGAAAGGATGGTTTTATCTCCTGACTTCAGAAACATTTCAGAGATGGTGGCTGTCAATCATGATGTCAAGGCATTCATCCCACCTGCAAGGAAAGGCTTGGCACCTTTTAATATGCCCTCTGCCAAGAGGAGTGATAGGTATGAGGCTCTTCAGTCATTTAAAATGCTATTTATATATGGGCATACAATAAACAGAGTAAATAATTGCTCTGATGGCTACCTGACTGAGGAAATTAGATACAGATACAAAGACAGAGGAAAAAGTTATTTTTATTTTCAGTTACATGTAACTGAAACCATTTACAGTATATGTGCAAAACTGTCTCACCAAAATTGGAAGCTACCAGTGAAAAGCCAAACCTATAACACCACACCATGCTAGTACAGATAGAAAGCAGCAGCTCTCAATTGTTCTTAAAGCGATAAACATTCTCTTCTGCTGTAAATGTTTAACATTTTAAATATCTTCTTAATAGTATTTGCACCTATTTATTTTTGCTCTTATGCTTCCTTCTGAATGATCTGGTTTTAGTCCATGAACAAATGAACTAATATAAACAGGCTCACACATATCTACAAGATTTCCTAGTAAAGCTCTAACAGCAAAATGTTGTAATGAGATCTCATAATTGAGGTTCATTATATCTATAAAATATACTCTGAATTAGTACAGTACATTTACCAGAATGCTCTGATATGTAACAATAACTAATTAAAGCTAGTGTTGTCAAAATAAACTAACAAAGGACGTGTTGTCATACCTTGTGGTTGGTTCACCCATTCTCATTCTAAGTCACAATTTTTTTTCAATTTGCAATCTCTCTCCTTGTCATTAGGACCAATTGCTATGGGGGTGCCAAAGAAAGAATGTGGAATAAATATTCTTCTATGACTATGAAAGAGAAAAGTGCTACTAACAAACAGGCCAGAAAGGATACTGGGTGGGTTAAGAACATGTTGGGGGAAAAAACAACCTTAAACTAAAATGAATGCAAGAAACAGTAAACTGCCTTCTTAAATAGTTTGTTATTACTAGGGCTGTCAAACAATTTTAAAAAATTAATAGCAATCACAAGATTAAAAATAGCTGTGATTAATTGCAATTTTAATGGTGCAGTTAAGCAATAGAATGATTCCTCATTTATTATAAATATTTTGGATTTTTTTTCTATATTTTCAAATGTACTGATTTCAATTACAACTCAGTGCCATAAGAACAGAGTAGAAGTGTGCTAATTTTCACCTAGCAATTAAGTACAGTGAAATGGGTCAAAACTAGGGTTACTATGTTTCAAAAAAAAAAGAGGACACCTGTCCCAACCCACAGCTCCCTGGCACTGCCAGTGTCCCTCACTCCTGGCCTGAAGCCCCCCTGGCCTTGCTGGTGCCCCATATTCCTGACTTGCAGCTCCCTAGCACTGCCACTACTTCACACTCCTTGACCTGCAGCCCCCTGCTCCCCCCGGTCCCACCCAGCAGCATCGCCTGGGCTGTCCAGCCCCTGTGCTGTCACCCTGGCCACAGAGCTCCCCTCCACCCTCAAAGGGCCGCTCCTGCCCTATCCCATTCCCCTGCAGGAGAGGCAGGTGCCTCACCCAGCCCTGCCATAGCGCTGGTGCCCAGATAGCATGATCCTGCCTGGCTGCTTGCTGGTCCCGTGCGCGTGCAAGTGCAGGTACAGGTGCATGTGTGGGTGCATGTGCATGTGTGCAGCCCAGCAGCAGTGAGGGAGAGCAGCCACTTTGCCCCCAGCATGCGCAGCCCAACAGCAGCAATTAACGCATGTTTAAAAAGTTAACGGGTTAATTTGTTTTTGCATTAACTGCACACATTAATGGTGATTAATTAACAGCCCTGCCTTGACACCACCTATGTTTTTGTGGTAAAAGAAATGTATCAGACAAGCAATAAAGGCCACTACTTTGGTTTTTTAAGACAGTTCTCTCAAATGAGCTGAACCCATTGATTGTATGAAAGTTAAAACCTCAATAAAATATCTCCTCTCTTGTCCATCCTCCCTTTTTATCTCTCCTCTTGTTTGTCACAGTCTGTATTCTAGTTCACATCAGAGTGTAAACTACTTAGGGTAGGAAGTATATTTGTATAGAAGTGAGCACAATGGAGCTATGATCCTGACTGGGACTTTTTTATGGTTTGCATTGTGGGCATACCCAAATTCATAATGATGTAAACTGATAAAAACTTTAGCACAGTAACATTATCTAAGCAAGGTCAATTATCCAGTCAGCTTGTAGGAGACCAGAGTTCATGTTACATCACTGGTCCTATCATTTTGACCTTCCCTGCTGTCATCCCCATTATAGTTCAATTAACATAGGAGTCCTGCAGTGGCTTGATGAGCATCTGCTACATCTACCTGGCAGTAATTCAATAAGAATACGCCATAGAAAGAGATAATGAGAAGTTCAACCCAGTTGTTCCATTTCCCCTTGGGAATGGATAACAGTTTGGTTTATGGAAAAGAACATGACCTATGAAAATCATCAGTCCATTTCATATTTCAGAGCTTCAACATGTTGTGCCATCTAAAACGCACGCATTCTGCTTTGCTTTCCTATGCAGCCAAGAAGGTAACAAAACCAGTTTTTCTGACACATCTCCATTATTAATGTCCCTCTCCACACCAGGGAAAAAGCATAATTGCAAATACTTCCCGCAACTCAACCTGCCAAGGAAAAGGAAGGCTTCACAAACCCTCTGGCATCAGTGAGAGATGAAGACTTAAGATATAAGCACCTTAGGATAGAAAAAAATGGAGCAAAACCACAAACATTTACATAAAATGAATACTGTGATCCAAAAATGTATCAGATAAAGTAAAATCCATTTTTTGACTACTCATGGGCAAATGCGACTGAAAAAGTCTTTTGAAACTAAATAAAACTGGCACTTTTTTCCACCTCTACCCTCTGCACTTCTGGTAACCATCCACACCGCCAACCTCTACCCCTCCTGCCACTGTTCCTAACCTTACACTCAGACTCTTCTGTCTCCCCATCATTTTTTATATCAACCAAGCAGGCACTTAAACACTTCAAAACAAAACAGGCGCACACAGGCAGAGAGTACAGCCTCACACCTTGCCCCCTCCAGTTCCTGACTCTGACTGAGACCATTTGCTGGGCACTACCTCTGTTGTTGTCCTCTTATGGAAGCAACACCTTGTCTCAAACCCTACAGCCAGGTGCCGCAATTTTCCCCTCCCTGTTCTTGAAACTTCCAACGCCTCTCACTTCTTTAAACTTTCCCCCTCTTTCCAGCACTGCAACCAGCTCCACCCTCCTTTGTTCTCCTCCCATGTTGCTGTCCTCTATCTCTAACCAATACCTGTCTGACTTCCTAATTTTTACTCCTTATTTTCCCTTCCCTTCCTTGCAAGCTCCCAGATGCATCCACACTCAATGCCACAAGACTTCAGCTTCCATGTTGAACTCAATCCAACCTTGTACCTGCATGTTTCCCTGCATACCTTTTGAACTTGACTTGCAATCCTGGTTCATCTCCCCTAGACACCAGAAGAACCCTTAGTGGGAAGCTTACAGCTCCTGTTACTTTCCAGGAAAAACTACCCAGGGAGGTACTCAGATAGCAAAAGGTGCAATGTGAGGGGTAGCAGTAGCACTGGTTACCAGAGAGAGTTATAGGCAATGAGCGCCTACTGTGTAGAGCAGTAGTCATAGGCAGAGGAAGAAAATAGGATGGGGGGGGGGGTTGAGTGCACATGTGGTTTTGGGTTTGAAGAGGTAACTGTTCCAGTCATGCCTGAAGGATATGTGACTGCTTTGAGCCCAGCAAAAGGCCAGGGGCCCACAGTCCAGGAGGGGGAGAGACAAGGGCCAAGAAGAACAGAGATTAGGAAAGGTAAAAAAGCTGGAAAAGATGTGAGATAACTTTGGGGCCCAATGCCCCACTGAGATATTTCACGATTAACACTTGCAAGGCATGGACATGGCCGTACAGAAGGGGAAGGTCAGAGGCCGTGAATAAGGCGACAGGTGTCCTGAGGGGTGGGGGAATGTACAGGCCAGGAGGTCCCACTGAACATGAGTGAGCCTGAGAGCAGCAGAGTCCAAGAGGGGGGATTTGCTGGTAAGGAGACAGACCTAGGCTTACTCTCAAGCTCTTGAGCAACCTCCTGTTTCCAAACTGATTAAGCATATCGAGGCATGACAGGAAAGAGGAAAAGAGAGGGCAGTTTAGTGGCAGGAGCTGTATGGCCATGAAGGTGTATAATAATGGCTATTCCTGGGACTCTTCGACCCAAAGCACTGATTTCTATCACTTGAGTTACTAGAACAACTCATAGCAATGGGAGGCTGGTATCCAATCTTCAGACCAACCACTGATACCATGAAGCACATGCATTATCAAGTGTCTTGCAGTTACTCATTAACACCAGAGGAATGAAGACACTTGGGAATTTAACATTCAGGTTTTGGAAACTGGCACGCTCTTGTGAAGGTGACTGAAAAAACTTGTTTTGCCCCGTACCCAAGTGTTGCTCTGCTAACCTTTATTTCTATCCAACCACTACCCAAGACTGAATTCTGTTTCTATTCATCTGACCTTCCCCTTCTCTGTCCCTTCCCATCTTATCCACCAGTCCCTACTATTCTGGATCTACACATCATCCATCACACCACATCCTACTTCTCTCCTTCTGCTCCTTTGCACCCTCTGGTTGCAGAACCCTTCCTGATTCATTAAAAACAGATGCGTCCTTCATTCACCAACAGAGGGAAGAGAGCTTAGAAATGTTTGTTTCCTAGATCCCCCTTTGACTTCTGCTCTACTCAAAGTTCAAAATAAACTGCCCTACAAGGGCAGCCATAATGGAGCTGAGGGAGTCAACTGACTTCATGGCTCAGTATCATCTACTGTATTCCTGCTAATCTCTTTATTCCCTAGGTGTTAACAACCCCTGACCTTCCAATAATCGAGCTATCCTTTCTTCATTAATTAACCTGTAACCTACTCCTAGTACTGTTTTTATGCTCACCCCCCCCAGCACATCCAATAAAAGTGTGCCACTACCTAGAAATCTGCGACTAGATCATATTCCAGGGGATTCAAACCCACCAAAAATCAGAGACAGGTAGAATAGGGACTGTATTGAAGACAGACCAAGCTCTGCAGTAGTGCTGGGGTCAGAGGCAGCAAGGCATTGTGAAGACAAGGTGAAGAGTTAAGATAACGTAGTGACCTTTTCCCACATTATTCATTGCAGTAAATGGTGGGGGTTGTGGGATGCCGAACCAGCAGCACAACCAGCATGGCATAAGGCCAGGTACGTATGGATCCAGAGAGGGTAGTCATCATGAGCAGGGGTGCTGCAAGTGGCTGGAGCTAGTTTTCCTTTGCCACCGCTCTTTCTGTGTGTTGAGTGTAGAGGCCAATGGATAACGGCTGTGGACATGCAAGGTTGGGAAGTAGTGTGTGTGGGGGGGGGTGGGGGGGACATGTCTGTATATGAGCATGTGCACGTGTGTACATGAGAAATTGTGTGTTGAGGAAACTCACCTCCCAAGAACCTCTTTCCCCACAGAACCCCAAACTTCCCCCTCCTAATTGCTTGGCCCCTCTCCTTCTCCCAAAGACAGGTCACTCCCTGCAGGCTCTGCGTAGGACAGCAGTGATGGTAATGACTATAAGGGCTTCTCTAGCCTCATGCTGATATCAGGTTCCTGCATGCAGAGTCTGAGTGTGCAAGTAGTTGTCAGCGTGTGGTACGAGCAGCTGTTACAGCCATTACAGTCTGATCAGGTGCTGTGAGGGGTGGTGGCACCACCTGGGACGGGGTCTGAAGTGAAGGGGCTCCTGGGGGCTCTGAGGAGTTAAACAGGAGAGGGGTCTTCAGTACCAAGGGGTTTTCATAGGGAGAGGTGCTATACAGTAGGGGTTGTAAGATGAGGAGGAGCTGGGACATTATGGGTATAGGGGACTGTAAGGAACAGGTGGGATTTGGGGCTGAGGAGGAGTGGGGAGGACCATGGTGGTGAAATAGGATGTGAAAGGGTTTGTGTGGGGGGGTAATAAATGGGCAAGGAAAGCCCAGGGGGGTGAGAGGCTGCAATGAGGTTTGGGTGCTAAGAGAGAAAGAGGAGGGATCAGCCCCATAGTAAGGGGCTAGGGGCCTGCGGCTTGATGGGAACAGGTCAGTTCAGAGAGCTCATAGGTACACTGCAGGGATAGGGGAGGGCCCAGAGGGGCACATGGGTAGGGTATAATCTGGGGTCTGAGGGGCAAGGGGGGACAGAATGGAGCCAGGACAGGGCAATATACATATAATTGGTGGTGAGGGGCACTTCGAGGCCATGGCAGAGCCTCTAGGGGGCCCATGTGTTGGACAGCAAGGAGCAGCTGTGGCCAGGCTGGGGTGGGGGGGTCCGTGCCCCACTCTGGATTTGACAGTCAGTTCTCCCTCCTACCAATGAGGTTTTTTGTTTTTGCTTCGATAATATAGACCTAGGCCTCTAGCATATTAGAAAAGCTATTAGCTTCTTTTTAATCAGGAAAAAAAATAATGTATTACGTGTTTTTTCAAAATCCTACATTGGCCTACGGAGGGGGATGACAGTGCAGGAGAACGTCTGATTTCCTTCGGTTCTACCTGCCAAGACAAGCTGTTGCAAGAGAAAACCTTTTCTACCCCTGCAGTCCCAAGATTGAACAAGTCCAGTCCTTGAGCATGTAGCAACAGTACGTGCAATACAGTCCACATGTAAGCCCTGTGAGGGGATGCAACATGCCAGAAACAGATGGAAGCTTAACCAAAAGCTTGCTGCCAAAGTTTAACGAGTCTCTCTTGGGCTTCTGAGAACTGAGGCTTTTTAAGCGGTTTATGATTTGGCCAAGCTTGAGCAGATTTTCCTAGGAATCACAAAAAATTTACCCGTAAGAGCTGGACACCATCCCAGTTAGAATTGACATCCCCATTCCAAAGTAAGAAGGCATTAGAAATTCTTTACAAAACAGATTATAGTATTGTTTAGGTTTTTTTAATATAATCATGGACAATTATATTATTTTCCTCTAACCTCAAAATGGCAAAACCATTTAAAACTCAAACTTCAAAAAAAAAGTAAAATTATAAGCAAGTGAGAAAAGAGGTTTTAACTGAAAATGTTGGACAAAATTAACTATAAGTATTGCCCCAATTTTAAGCTATATTAAGTGCAAGGCAATACTTAAGGAAAGGACTATTGAGAACTCAAAAGTTATTGTCAAAAGGATAATAATTATATATCCAAAATCTTAACCTAGAAAGGAAAGCCTCATCTTCATTTCAAGCACCTACACATGCTGAAGTAGAACTAGACTTCTACTTTCACACCAGAATTTTACTGCGTAGGTTAGAAAGATCCAAGTACACAAAGAAAAAATAAACTCAAAAGAAAATGTTTTATCCTAGTCAAAATAAATCCCAAGTTTTTGGACTATGTAAGTATGCTTTTTCCCCATTACTTCTCATCAGTAGTACTTTTTCCAAACTAAGTGCACTCCTGAAGGCAGAAAGATATTTTTGGTAGTGTTTCATAGGACTTAAATTTTTTTTCTTCCATGCATAATGATACAGAAATAAAAGTTGAAGAAACAGCCTTTAACTAGGGGAAATGAACATAAGATGAAATTCTCTTTTGTGGATTTATATCCAGAAGGATTACCAGCTTCACCTGCAAAAACAGTGTTACTTGAAATTACAGTACATGAAATCTCATTTGCTGATTGCTTACCATCTTTTACATGTTCCTATTTGTCTAAAGCATCTGACGCAACTTCTATAACTCTTTCACAGTTAAATATATATTTTCAAATATTAAAACCTGCATCCACCCACACAATTATAGTACTTACACAACAAGTTATCTGGGCTATTTTAACATATTTGTTCACTTCAAACTGTCAGAGATAAATGGAAATGTATGACTTGATGGAAGCATGAATAGACAAATATATCATATCCTACTACAATTTATATCAACAACTCTATCTATAGTTTTAGAGTAGGTAGGGTCGGAAGGGACCTAAGCGGATCATCTAGTCCGACCCCCTGCCATGGGCAGGAAAGGATGCTGGGGTGAAATAACCCAAGCTAGGTGGCTGTCTAGCCTCCTTTTGAAGACCCCCGGGGTAGGGGCAAGCACCACTTCCCTGGGAAGTTGGTTCCAGCTCCTAACCGCCCTGACAGTGAAGTAGTGCTTCCTGATATCTAGCCTGAATCTATTCTCAGTTGTTCCTTGTTACCCCCCGGTAGTGCTCGAGGGAAAAGGGACTCTCCCAATGCCTGCTGGTCCCCCTTGGCAAGTTTATAGGCAGTCACCAGATCCCCTCTCAGCCTTCTCTTGTGGAGGCTGAACAGGTTCTGGTCTCATAGCCTCTCCCCGTAGGGCCTGCTCTGCTGCCCCCTGATCATGCAAGTGGCCTTCCTCTGGACCCCCTTGATGCTGTCCACATCCCTCCTGAAGTGCAGCGCCCAGAACTGGACACAGTACTCCAACTGCAGCCTGACCAGTGTTGCATAGAAGGGGAGGATCACCTTCTTGGACCTGGTCGTGATGCATCTCTGCATGCATGACAAGGTGTGGTTAGCCTTCCTGACTGCGCCCCACATTGGCGGCCCATGTTCATCTTGGAATCAACAGTGACTCCAAGATCCTTCTCTGCCTCTGTGCTGACAAGAAGGGAGTTCCCCAGCCTGTAGGTATGCTGCTGGTTCTTCCTCCCCAGGTGTATCACCATGCACTTGTCTGTATTGAAACCCATCCTGTTCTCATCCGCCCACTTCTGTAACTTGTTGAGATCTAGTTATAGCCTCTCCCTCTCTTCTAGCACACTCACTTCTCCCCACATTCTAGTGTCATCTGCAAACTTGAACAAGCTGCTTTTTACCCCCTCATCCAAATTGCCGATGAAGATATTGAACAGTATGGGACCGAGGACTGAGCCCTGGGGAACCCCACTGCTCACATCCCTCCAGGTTGAAAATGACCCGTCCACCACCACTCTCTGGGTGCGGCCCTCCAGCCAATTTGTGACCCACCTGACTGTGTAGGCATCAACACCACAGACGCCTAATTTTTTAATAAGGATGGGGTGAGAGTGTCGAAGGCCTTCCTAAAGTTCAGGAAGACTACATCCACCGCGACACCTGTGTCCAAGGCTTTTGTGACCTGGCCATAGAAGGCCACCCATGTTGATTGCCCCTATCCTATACATTTCTTCAAAATGTGACCTATAAGCCAAGAATACTGTGAAGCTATGTGGGCGTAAGAACAGTAATTTAACTTTTTTTTGTTCAAATGGTAGAGAAAGTGGAACTGTGTTACTATAGGAGTCAGGACTGTATTTACTTCTTAACATTTTTTCAATACACTGGCACAAAAAAGGGGCTTAAAATGGGTTGCAATTGCTCTGGGTTATATTGATCCTTATAAAACTGAAAACCTCTTGTGTCATGCTTTTGAAAGAATGGGATTTTGACATGCCAGAAATTGTTTCATATGAAGCAGCTAATACAGAAGACTAATTGAAACACCAACGATTTTTTTCATACTATGGGAAATATTCCTTTTTTCTACCTAAAGGAAAATATAAGTATAGAAGGATTTTTAAAAAGTAAGTGAGATCAGTATGCCAGCTTCAAGTTACTCCATTACTTGTTTTTCTCAGTACCAGAATATTTGGGTCCAGTGTTCTCTAGCAAAAGTTTTCAATTTTCTGTACTCAAAGGCAGCCTTTTTTACATTTGCAAATGTACACAAAACCTTAAAAAATTAAATCTCCCAAATATCATACCTGGAGCTGAATTAAATCATTTTAACATTCTCCCTTATGCCTTTTCTATATTAAAATGAGAAAAACAAAATTTAAAGGAAAATACTTGTAACTCATCAAAATGATGTCACATTACCTGACCGGGGGAAAAGAGGGCTAAAATTATGTAGTAACTAATGCTTTTCGGTTCTATAGCTAATGTCTTAAGACAGGGCAAGGCAAACACTTATTTGGACCTTGACTTTACCCCTTTGGGTAACCTAGCTGTAATTCTAGATTTTTGAGACTACTCAATATTCAGGACTTATTCCTACACATCACAAAAGTTAATCTGCTTCTGAGTGCATTGCTCACTGAGAAATGGCAGTCTTGTTGAACAAATGAAAGCGTATTGAAGCAAACATTCATAAAGTCATTACTGGGCATTCTGACACACCCCTCAAATATGTGCAGTTCTTTCTAAATAAACCACTAATCTCCTAAAGCACTATGTAAATTGACCAAGGTTAAAAGCTGCATTTAGAACGAACATCAATATTCAGGACTAAAGAAAAGGTATCTATCCTTTCAGATGCAGACAATTGTAATAGGTTTGCGTGAGATTAAAAGCTTGGAGGGGAATAACTTTTACTGATAAGCCTAGTACCTAATTTTCTTAAAAAAAAAAAATCAAGTAAGATTCTCCATTTAATAAAGGGAGGAAAAAAGTAAGCACGACCACCACATGGAGCATCTTAAAACAGTATCTCAACATATTTTTGTATTGTTAGGAGTAGCTTGCTGAATCACATCTATATTTTTATACAAGCATTTTCAACAGCAATCCATTGTGTTATTATCTAAGACTTGACCAATTAATCATAAGCTTAGAGGCAGGACTTAATTCTTCTGGTAGTCTACCATGGAGGAATACGGCAGCAAAGCAGGTATAACCACCTCAGCCACAAGATGACTTGAATATATACCAGCAGTTCATGTCTGCTTTCATTCAGTCCAGCGCCCTCGTGTAAATTTAACCTGTACTACCCTTCCAGAAAGACTACGAGAGGAAATTGAGCAGCAGAAGTCCATAGTCCCTCTTAAACCCCTTTACACGTGCAAGTAAAAGGCATGATTGAACTGAATGTAATCTAATGTAATTATACAGTTTGTCAGAGCAGCCTCTGCACTCCTGCACAACCACCCTTAGATATCAGGAAATGTCATGTCTGTCTACCCCTGTTTATCAACTTCAGTGCATCTTACTGACATTCATGTCTTCACATTTCTAAATGTGCCCTAGTTAAACTCAGGCCTGATAAATAGATCATAATCACTTCATCCTAAACACTGAGACCTAACAATTTGGAAAATCTTGTACATAATTTTTAAGGATTTTAATTAGAGTATTTTTTTAAAAGGGCTCAGCTTAGATACAGCTAGTGATCAAGTCAACCCAAGACAGGCACCAAAAAAGGAAAGATTACTTCAGTAGTCCATTCGCTTGCTTTATATGTTTGCTGAACAGGACCTCACTGCCAAGGCTATGTCTAAAGGAATGAGTCAGAAATGCCACACTTCCCACATTTCTCCCCTTTTCTCTGCTCATTAACTTTCTGTTATCAACACACACTACATCTCACCCAGAGGAAGTCTAAAGGTTTTTATTAGTACTGAAAAAAAGAAAAAATTCCCTTTGGTATGGAATGCTAATCCACTTACATAGCTCATTCCCTCTACTTACTATAGTCACTTTTCAAAGTGCGATTGTACTGTGCTAGACTACACTTACCTAAGTCCATGACTTAACAGCCCTTCAGATGAATCATAGCTACAAAAGTGATTTTGTGCCATTCTATAGTTTTACCTGTGTTTGCATTATAATACCACTGAACTACTTCTACAGTCATACTCTGTCCATTCAAAATTGGGTTTGGTTTGGTTTTTAAAGAATCGACACTATTTAGTAAAATTCATTTACTAAATGAATACCACCTCCCTAGTTAAAGTTTTCCAAATATTAATTACAGCTTTATGCTGTACATGCATTCCTGGAAAATGGCGCATTTTACTAAATGAATATTTATTCATATATTCATTTCAACTCATATTTATTTTTAGCTGTTATATTTCCTTTAGACCAAGCACAAGTATTTCTATCTTCCATAAACACTTTTTAATTAGTAGATTACTTCTGAATAACAGAGATTCATAGATTTTAAAGGAACAATAAGATTATCTGCTCTCACTCCTGCCTAGTATAAGCCTACATCTCACACAGCACATTTATGGATTAAGCCTATAACTTCTATTTCGAGTTATATTATTGCTCTTAAAATATATATCCACGTCTAACTCAAGACAAGCATATATCTCTATGACTTCAAGCATCAGAGAATCTACCACCTCCCTAGTTAAAGTTTTCCAAATACAGCTTTATGCTGTAGATGCATTCCTGGAAAATGGCGCATAACTCGAACTCGTATAAAGCAAACCCACTTTGGGTTTGTTACAATGTAACAAATACAGATATGTTCCAAGACCTCGACTGTACTGATCCCTGGACTCATTTCTACCACTTTTACAGGACAATTTTGGTACTCGCCAACAGCAGACAGGCGGCTATGACTGTGCATTGTGCTTTGTGTACAGCTCCGGGAGTGGCGCTGCTGGGACCACCTGGCGGTGGGATATATGTGGCGTCCCAGGGCAGCTGTAGCTCGAAAAGCAAAGGCACCAGCTGCCCTGAGCAGCAGGTTTCCACCACACCAATCACATAAGAGTGAATTTACCTCGTATATAATGCCTTTTTGGTAGAAAAAGGATCATCACATAAAAGGGAATTTGCACATACAAAACCCGCATAAAGCAAGGGCAACCTGTACTTTCATTATTAAAATGTGTGCCTTCAAGAAAAAGTGAAATAATGATACAAAATATAATGCACATAATCCAACTACCCTGCTTACTTATACCCCCCTTCAATTCTAATGTGGTAAGAATAACCAAAAAAACCCCAGAAAGTAATAGTTAAAACCTTTAGCTGAGATTTTAAAAATCTAACCAGTGATTTTGGATACTGATCCTGGTCATGTGAAATAGGCTTGATCCTCGTGAAATGAGCTCCGCACTTTCTAAAAATCAACATCTTTATAAATGCGTCTTAAATTGGGACTAAAAGTGAGGCAATCAAAATCACTCGTTAAATAATGGGACTAAAATCCTTCTTTTGACTAGGATAGTACTCTATGAAAAACATAGTTTAGTGATCTTTTCATAATTCTCTGGTACACTGAAAAAGAGATTACACCTGGCAGGCATGCCAAAGTATTACTGTCAGATTTAAAACCCTAGTAGAATCTTAATAATGGTCAGTAAGTTATAACAGAAAAAGTAAAGAAAAAAAACCCAAATAATTTATAGCTTTCACATAATAAAAAAAGAACAATTTTTTTCTTCAAGGCCTGAAATATACAACTTGACCTAGGTAAAACCAAATGAAGAGAGCATGATATAGTGAAAAAAAGAGGTGTTGCTAATGCAGGCAATAGAGAATATAGAGACAAAAGGGACCCTGAGAAAGTAGCGACTGGTAGTTTTCAACACGTCTACAAACATAATTTGTCAAATGTGACTTTTCAATACAAAAGACATATATCATCTGTGGTCTTTAAAATACTTCTTTCTTGCAACTACTTTGAGACAAAAAAAAGTCTAAATGAAAATCAAAGGTTTACCTCTCAAGAAATAACTGCAGTGGGTTTGGGCATCTTTACACCTGCTCGGGAGGTTGGGGAGCGCTTTAATTAGAGTGGCTGTAATTGACAGTGTAACTGACAGTGCTTCAGTGGCACATTCCTTCCAGGGTGGCTACGTGTCTGTATACCTGAAGTGCTGCAATATTTGGAGCTGATCCTACTTTCACTAAAGTCAGTCAAAATTTACTATTAATTTTCTTTGCTCCAAGAAGAGGCTCCTCAAAATTCAATAAGCAGAAATACACAAGCCCCAAACTATACGATAGAAACTTTCAAATCGGACTCTTTCATAAAACCATAGCATAACCACTTTACCTCTTAAATTTTATTGTTAAGAGAAATCCCAGAAATGTGCCACCATCCTTACCACAAAGTTTGCCTCTGTGCTCCAACCTTCACCATGAACGACAATAAATTTACATGCCCGCTCATAAGTCAAACCAAATCTACAAACGAAAATGGCAATAAATCTCTGGCCTCGCATAAGCTCTGCTCTTATTCAAGCCCTCCAGTGGTTTAACATGTCACTTCAGTAATTCATTGTTTGTTACAATGCATTGCTTTTTATAATTTCCAATGTAAATATAAATATGATGAAAGACATCATAATGGAACCTAATTATCTAAACAATATCTTCCTGTTAATCCGTTCTATCAAAAATTATGGTCTGGTTTAAAAACTAGTTTATTCCACATATACAAGTGAAAAAATTGCAAATGTGCATTTCTCTTACTGTTTTCTCTAATTAAAAACAACAGACAATAAAATCCCTATATTGCATGCTTATATTATATGAACTCAAGTGCCTGCAGCTGGCATGCTAGGAGAACACTGACTGATGATTAACAGTTGCAACATAAAAGAAAAGACAGCATCACTAACTTTCAGAGTTGTTTCTGTTAAAAATCCAACTCCCAAAGTCATATTATTAGGTGGGAATCTCTCAGCATTCATCTAAAAATATAGTAATATTCTAGTTCTTGTGATTACAGGGAAAAGCTCAAATGCACCATAAAAGATCACATCAAAAGGGAAATAAAAATAATAATATTTACTACATGCATAAAATGTAATTTTGTGGGGGAGCTGACTTAGTATTTGGTTTTGGCAATCTCAAGCTCAAAAGTCTATCAGCTAGATCCCACTATAAATGTGTTAACTAAAAGCCAGATTGTAGTATCCTTTCCCTCATTGAAATAAGTACCTCAATTCCACAAAGGATCCTAGTAAAAACCAACAAGACCACTCCTGAGGTGGTTTATATTCTAGCAGTTGGTTTGCATTCATCTGTCTCTTAGTGTATATAGGTAGAAATGAAACAAACCCCTGGGTAACAATGATTCAGTAAGTGGTACTTCTTTCTGCAGACCTATATTGGCTCTCTCTCCGTGTGACATTTTCCATACTCTAATAGTTTTCACTAAAAAGGACTTCATAGATAAGAGAAACAGAAAATCAAAGAAAATACAAATCTCTGTAAGATAGGGATGTCAAAGATACAGCCCATGGGCTGGATCTGGCCTATGGTACCCCATCCTCTGCCAGCCAGTGCTGCCTCTGGGCCTGAGCCGACCTATACCCGCATGGCACGTGCTGGCTCTGGGACATGTATCAATTGCACTTCCTGCTGTGGCCAGTCTGGGATCCATGCTGCACATGCCACCCGTTCTAGCAGGTCCGCGATCCACACTGCACACATCACACCCTGCCCTAGCCAGTTAAGGACCCACATTGCACGTGGTACCCATTACAGCTGGTCTGGGTTTGCACTGCACCAGGCACCCATTCTGGCAGCACAGATCCAGGACCAGCTGGAGTGGGCACCATGTGAGGTGCAGTCCCAAACCAGCATAGAAGAGGATCCTGCATGTAGTATGGATCCAGGAGCCTTTGCCATGTGCACTGGATTCAGTACGGAGGAGGAGGAGAGGAGTGACGGATGAGTTTGACACACCCACTGTAAGAGAAAACTCTGTGTAGGGAAAAAGGGGTAGCTTCTTCTGTAAAAGGAGGCATGCTGAATTACCTCACTTAGCTCCTCCATTCCCCTTACTGCAGGCAAACAGCACACAGCAAATCTTAAGTATACCTAGATATCCCCTCTATGGGATGTAGGGCCCTGCAGTTTAGCTGCCCTTGAGATTAAATACTGAAAGGGCATTTTATGCCCAAAAGCTTGTCTGACATCTCTCTTAATTCTGGTCCATCAGCATCAAAAAAAAAAAATCTTGCTTCACAAAGAAAACTGCCTCAGTACTTCATACATACCCCATCCCAGAGTTAACCCCCCCTGGATACTCTGGTTGTTTAACCATTTGTGGCACTCAGTAGATAATATAAGGAATGCTTTGCAAGGATAGTTCTCATACACACACTTCTCTCTTAGCACAGACTTAGGTGAAAGAATAAATACATGTAACCCCTCTCAGTCCCCACCCTTAGAAACCAGCCACCCCTGAGAATATACAGGGTTTTAGTCCACATTCTTGCAATAAAAATAATGTATACCTGCCCCTTTCCATTTCTGGCAGCTCCTTCACTTAGAGAGCATGTCTTTCCAAACACTGTTATTAAAACCTTGTCTTCCTCTGTCCTTCCTCCAGTGACTTTCCAGGCTCCAAATCGCTGTGGGAATGGTGGACAGAGTTATTTAAGAAATAAAAGCCATTGGCTTTCTGAGTTGCAAGCCCATTATTCTACCAGGTCAGAAATTATTCAACTGATGGCTCTCAATGGCCCTGTTTCATGCTTGACGACCTAATTTGTTCACTATATTCTAGGTCCCTGCTACCAAATGGACTAATTCTAATGCATTGATTATTATAACCATAAATTATATTTCACAAGTGAAAAGCAATCCGTAAGTCAGCACAGATGTATTCCCAAAACTGTCATGGCTTTTGTTTTAGATTAGAGGAGGGTTTGTTTGTTTTTTTTACTTCTTGTTCAAACTTTCTGTATAATGATATCTTGCAGTGTCATGATGGCTGCTATTTCCTATTTCACTACCAGTGCAAAGGTGTCCAATACCAACAACTGTAATTTATTTTAAAGGGCTAGAAAGTTATCCACAACGAGCATCAACTGAAAGCAACAGCTAAGGTCTCCTTGACAAGTATGGTAGTATTTTCAAAAATGAAAAAATAATGTGTTTATCTATAATTAAAAAGTAGACTGTTCTAGATTACAAGTAATGCCCAGACACCAAAAAACATGTCACAGAAAACAGATTTAGTAAGCAATATTTTATATAAGTTTTACAAATATTATTTTAGGAATCATCCTAAAGCTCTACTTTCCTTACGATTTCTTTTCTGTAAAGCATAACTTGTGCTACAATCGTGACATACTATGTAAGGGCTGTATGTTATCCTAACAAGCAAACAATTGTTGGCATTATTGCTTCAGCAGAGATCACAATACGTGACGTCACATAGTAGGCTGACATCTCCTACCGCAGCAAATATTCGATGCAGTGCCCGGAGCCTCAGAAAAACTAGTCGAAATTTCACAAACTGCAGTTGTCCATCTCTTAATATGCTTCCATCTATCTTGATTGATCTCCATCATCATTTAAGTTCCCCTATCAAAAGGCATTCATTGGTCTTATTGTCCAGCGTTACTTACTCATTCACAATGAAGTCTCTAAGGTAATATAATTGTACTGTCCCAGCATAAGGCATGTTCTGGCAAGAAGTCCTCTGTGATAAGCGCAGTGCAACACAAAAGGACACAAAGAATTATTCTTCTGTCAATTGCAATAAGACCGAAAAGCCTTTGGCAATCACTCGCTTCTTAAGGTTCTTGTAAGAGCTCTGCTCTATTCAGTGCCCAGTCCCATTCAGTTCTGAATATGAAAAGCTCCACAACATCTCACCCAGACTTGCCATCCGGGAAGCTCAGCCATAAAAAGCAGTCCTGTATCCCACATCTTCCTTTCCAAATTAATACTTAACAGTTAAAAAAACAAGACGCACAAATAGTAATACCACTAATAATGTTTAGTTAGCCCCAGGGCTGGGACTAACAATTTAGTGGGCCCTAAACAAACAAACTCATGGGTCCCAGGCCAGTCGAGGCCCCCCTTCTCCCAACCCACCCAGTGCTGCCACCCGTGGGGAGCAGGGCTCGGAGCCACCACTAGGAAGCAGCCACCGCGGTGGCATGGCTGGCAGAGGGGAGGAGAAGGAAAGGGAAGGGAGGTGGACAGGGCCATTCACACCGCCACCGCAGAGGGAAGGACCAGGCCCTCCTTCCGTTCAGGGCCCTAGGCATGTGCCTAGTTTAACTATGCATTAATCCAGCCCCAATTAGTCCTGCAATTCTCCCCAAGAACATCAGCAGTTCTGCAGGTAGGAGGCAGCAATGCATCTTCTCTGGTTGTGCTGCTGTCACAAAGCCCCCCCAGTAAGATGCTTGCTTGGGACCACCATGGCCTTGAGAGAGCCCACCCCAGCCGAGAAACCAGCCCAGGCACAGCTTCTAGAGGAGTGGAGGAACGGTGGCTCCTTCCTACTCAGATCCAGCCCTTTCAGTCCCTCACCCTCTGGTTCTTCATGGCCCTGACCCAAGGAGCAAGCATCCAGTTCTTTGCCTCTCGTTGGGGAGAAAAAATGTAACCCAAAGATCCAAGCAGCAAAACAGACCGCTCCTCCTCAATACAAACCTTGGGGCAAAGACCACAGAACAAGACGACGCTAGCCCCCACAAAGGCACGTAAGCAGTTCCTCTGTCCCCCAGTGCAGTCCAAATAGGCCAGAGCACCCCCGAAGACTGTCCCTGTTCTGTCTCTAAGTCTGTCTAGCTTCTAAGCCCCAACACTGTGGCACTATTTGTCTCCAAATATGAAACAAAACCTGCTTGTCTATCCCTGTCAAATCTATTACCACGTTTATTTGTTTTTCTTTCTCTCCCTTGGACACTGCGTGTTATCTGCAACCTCCACCTTTAATGAACTGCCAACAAAGCTATTCCAGTCTCTTACTATGGATATGTCTTCTCTCACATGAGCCAGAAACTCTATCTTCACTGCCTCCACAACTTGCTCTCCCCACTGTGCAAGCTAGCCAGGGGGAAACTGAGGCTCGCAACATCATTACAGCATGAACACAGCTAACAGAAATATTCCAATAAACCCTATGGTCCCTCACAGCTATGTTCGGGTGTCTCAGCTTCTAGAGTTAAGACCAGTCTGAAAGATCAGACAAAACAGCAGATTCAGTGTCCCTTGTATCCCTTCCTCCAAGATCTGGGAAAGAGATTCCAGAAGTTTTCCCCCCCCAATAAATACTTCCTTTGGAAAATATGGTCCTACAACTACAAAACTAACTCTTGTGACACCTGTGCTTTTTGTGACCATTTCCCAACACGCAGTTGCCCAGCATCATTTTTAATCAAGTGGTGGCAGCTCCGAAAACCTCCTTGAAGGTAACTTGATTTTTTATGGGATGTTACAGTATCTTAGAATTAGTTCTTCTTTAATTAACTTCTTCAGTGTCTCAAACTCTTTATGGTTTTCATCTCATGTCTATTACTTGCAAAGCATCATTCTGAGCTACTCACTAAGCAGCTAAATAAGGCACAAAATTATCTGACATGGCTCACTGTTCCAAGAAAGACCTGTACCATTTCCTCGTGGAAAGCGTACTGGTGATAGTCTCAATCCTACCATGATTTACCTAGACAATTTACTCTTTCAGGTGTATTATCCTCCTTATATATAATTTACTTGTGTTTAGCTTTAACACATCACCTCTGGCTTGGAACTGGTAAAAGCTCTGTCATGCTGTCCTACCCTTCCCCCCCCTTTTCAATATAAAAGTAGCGCAATTTGCACTTCCAAAATTGTTCACATTATCTGGTGAAACATCTTGGGTGCCATGCAACCCAAGCAAACAGCAGTTTGGGGGAGCTTCTTCAAAAGGGATGTTGAACATGCACAAATGCATACTGTTCTTCTACCTGTAATTGCTGGCACACCAAACAGACTGAATAGTTGGTGTGGGTCATCTTACCAAAGATTTCTCTCTTTGTGGGTAGGGGAGAGAGAGAAGATTATTTTGGGTCTCTGCATAAATTCTGTCTTTTTTCCCCTATAATGACGGGTAAGCATACTGCCTTACTTGCATAAACATCCCCTACTTGCACTACAGTTCCAAAGCAATGATCCTATCCCATCTTCTCCTGAAGCCTCTAGGGTAACCGTAACTTTCTGAAAGGTATGAGTACTGGGCTGTTTCATCTATATTCTGTTCTTAGAGTTTCTCTTTCTCTTAGAAGACACCCTCAAACTCACTCAGTTTGTTAGATCCCAACTCTCCAGTGATTGTATCCTCTTTATTTGCAGAGGACTTTGCATGCTCAACTATGAATGCTCTTTTTCCTTGTACTATTAAAAAACTGAAAGATACAAACTACCTGTCATACCTTTAGTTTATGTATGCTGCCAGTGGGACAAGCCCAAGGCATAGCTGCTTTAGCACTCTTCTTTTAATCTTCTGCCTTCTCTATTATGTTCACATGGCCACATGGCCTTCTGAAACAAAAAAGACCCTGATTATTGGAAAATTCAGAATTAACCCTTTATAGTGCAATCAATTTGCCAAGCAGAATACACTTGTGTCAACTAAATGACTTTCTCTGCTTAGCAAGGGTTCTAAATGCTTTACCCAGGGTTAATTCTGCATCTTTCAATACTCTGAAATATTTGTTCAGATCCCAGTTGACATCAGATCTCTTATCAGTTTGCCTCTCACAGTTGAGAGATGTGTTTTTCTGTCTTTGAGAAATCCTAGAAGAGTTTGTAACTTTCTCCTTGTTTTCTGTCGTAATCAGCCCTAGACAGCCCCAGATCCAGTGCCAACAACCAAAAGACTGTCAGAACCAGCCCCAGGACAGCCCCAAGCTGGTTGGAGACCTGGGGCTATCTGGGACAGAGCTGATAAAACAGCTGATTATCATCCTCAGCCCCAAACAACCCCATGTCTGGGACTGTCCAAGGCCAGTGGCAACAAACAGCCAGTGGTTGGCCCTGGCCTTGCCATGGACTTTAAATCCCATGCTTGGCAGCTCTGGTAGGGTTGCCAGGTGCAGAGGATCAGAAGCCCTCAGCCAGAGAGAGCTAAAGAGTTTTCCCTACCAGGGACTTTAAACCACAGGCACAGGGTTTTAAATGCCCATCAGGAGCTTCATCCCCTACAATACTGGGCATCCCTGCTGATGCAGCAAGGGACCCCCCTCCTGCTAGAAGCCCTCAGGGCAGTCCCAGGACCAGGTGGAGTACCTTGGCTACCCCAGGCCAACCAGACTGTCACCACTGCTAACTGGACACCAGGCCAGTGCCAACCAGACTGTTGGGGTTGCCAGCTGGAGACCAGGAGCTGTCCAGGGACAATTTGGTATGGCGCTGCCATATCAACCAGCCATATAGCACCCATTCCATTGTTGGCGAGTTGATTAATACATTAATCACAATATAAACATAATGTGCACCTGGGGCCTCCTTTTGACTTCTTGCCTTTGCTTTACTGTTTTCTAAAACCTTGTCTCATCAAGGCACAGATGTCACATGAAAAGCATGTTGTTTTGGTTTTGTTCCTATTTTCTCTCTCTGCATGCATCTCACTTTTTTGTTCTTTTCTAATTTCTTCATGAAATTATTAGTCTCCCTAGAGAAGAAATAACTGACAAATGTAAACTGACATACATCTACCTATTAGAGCTAACCTGTGTTTGACCTTCATAATATCATACAGTTGATGTGGTTAAGATTAACAAGTCAATTACTTCTGGACAAGGTACCAGGCACCCAACTGTTTCAGTACTAACTAATATGTTCTTTCTACAGCTTTTGATACCCATAAAATAATCCCAAGCAATTTTTCAGTACGACATTGTGAGTACCAAGCTCATTCTGAACATACAGAAATCATTGAGATGAAAAGGAATGGGGATAATGGTATAGTTCAAGCAATTCTTAAAAACCACTGGCCTTATAGCTTTTTGTTTGACAAATTTAAGCTTCCACAAGATTCTGGGCAATGCAACATAATGAATTGTTCACAGTTCCACTGACCTCCTAAAGGGGAATGTCTATAGTCCTTAACACCACTGTACAGGCCACTGACAGTGCCCACAAATTTCAGTATTAAAGATTAAAAAAAAGAACACCGAGAAAGAACTTATAAAGACCTCTTTTAACAATTAACTTTTTCAGGATTCAAGAGCTATTTCCACTTGAAGATGTTTTTATACTACAGGCAATATTACAATTCCAATATTTCATTTTTCATTAAAACATTTTCTAATTAAAATGATTTTTAAACATGCAAAACCACTACCCCAGGCCTCACTCAGCATCAGAGAGGTTAAAAAAGCAGATGGGTCTGAACTGCTAAATGTATTGAGTGATGCTTTATTGTGTCGATATCTGCAAATGTAAATTCAGCAACAGAACTGCACAGTCACCTCTTAAACCAGCTGTGTAGATCCAAGGACTTTCCTACCCAAGAAAGAAATGAAAAAGTCCAGGACTAGCGACAAACCCCAACTGCAAGAATTCTGGCTGTCCATTAGAATGAAACTCCACTTGAAAGGCACAACTGTAAATAATGGGTAGTTCAAATCCTCACCATGCACCAAGTCTGAGAAAGCAATCTATAGTATGTATTCCAGAACTTCCTGTGTTGCCATCTTGAATCCTTGGAAATGATATCCATTTCTGTGGTTATTTAAAAGCAATCCATAAGCTCTCCTTAGCTCAAAAACTATAGTGGTCCATAGGACCTGAAAAGAAAGTTTTTTGTACTTCTCCCTATTTCATTAGAGCCAACTCAACCACAACCTGACCTTAGAGCATGGATAAAGTCCAACTTCAATGTTCCTGAAGTTCAAGTAGAGTTAATTCCATCACTTCCATTCTTCTACTTACCCACATTCAAAATCCCCAATTTGACTAGGCTCCACTACTGCAGAGAAGAGCCCTTAGTCATTCCTGACCAAGATGCCAGAGCACCCTGGATACTGTAAGATCCTTTTTAAGAGTGCCACAAGGTATCATACAATATTAGCACTGTTAGGTGCAAACTCCTACACAAGATGCACATGATAAATGTAAAGATTTCAAATGGGAATTCACAGTCCCAGAAACATTCTGACCTGTTGTAGTCTTTCCAAGTTCTTTGCAACAGAGAAAGTACTCTTAATTTTTCCTGGTCAAAAAGCAGGGAAAGGAAAAAGCTGGAATTTTCTGAGGAATACTTTGTTTTGTGTACAAAGGACAGAGTAGCAGAGAACTGGAATGTCCTTTATGATGGCCACCCTAGGATCACCACTACTGCAGCCCCAGGTCCCAGGTAAGGCAGCTGGGACAAGTCCAGTGCTGGCCCCAGCCTCCCCTACCCCACCCAGGGTAACCTGCTGCATGCCAGAGGGCGTGTGGCACAGGCATTCCCCAGGAAGAAGTAGCAATGGTACAAAGTGTGCAACTGCTTTTTGTCTCCAGGGAAACATTCACGCTCGTGTGGACACAGCCTTTAAATATAAAATATTAAGAACCACTGATCTAGAGGTTACAGTAGATCATAAGCTGAATATAAACCAATGATGTGCTCTTGTTGCCAATTAAAAAAAAGAAAGAAAGAAAGAGCAGCATCCTGGGTTGTATTAACAGAAGTGTCACTTTCAAATCATGGAAAACGATTCATTCACTGCATTCAGCACTGGTGAAGCCTCACTTACAGTATTATATTCAGTTCTGGGCCCCACAATTCAAAAAGGATAGACAGATTAGAAAGTGTCAAGTGGAGAGCAATGAAAATGATTAGAGGCCTGGAAAATATGGCTTGTAAACAAAGACTGAAAGAAATAGGATTATTTAGTCTAGGAAAAAGATGACTGAGGGGGATTTGATAACAGTCTTCAAATAGCTGAAGGGTAATTATAGACAGGATGGAGATGGGTCTCTTTCTGTGACTGCAGGAGATAGGACTACAACCACTCAAGCTGCTGCAGAGGACATGTAGGTTGGAGATTAAGAGGAACTTGCTGAGGTTGGCCAAGCACTGGAACAGACTACCTAGAGAAGTTGTGCAATTTCCATCTTAGAAATTTTCAAGAGCAGGTTGGACAACCACTAGGGTGGGGTGGTTTAGTCAGAAATTATACTTCCTTGAGCAAGGGGCTGGACTAGATGACTTCCCAGCCCTACTTTCTTAGGATGCATATGAAAATGTCAGTCATCTTACATTTAAACAAAAAAGATGCCAGTCTTAGCACTACCAAATCCTGCTACAACCCCCCCACAACTTAATTCTGAGATTCACTGTTTTACTGACTTAGATGTAAAACCAAAGTGTTGATCTTTGCAGAAACATGGATCCTGCAAGCCATTAGTACTTTCTTGCATTTTAATAAATAAATAGTATGGTATATGCATATACACACAGACAGAATATATACATCTCTCATACTAGAAAATGTATACATTTTCTTTCTATGCAGCCCCATTTTTCTTTTGGTTATTCTCAAAATAAAATTGGCTCTGAGCATGAAAAGAAATAGGTGATAAATGACAAGCAAGGCTATTCTGTTTGTCCTCTTGCACCTCCCTACATATAACAATCACCATCATATAATTATGTAAGCTGGCTTCAAATCAGCAGTCTTTAAAATATGAGTCTAAATACACCAGTGGAAAATAGAAAAATAAGATCTCTCTAGCAAAGCTCATTACAGCCACCTTTTAAAACTACCTGACCTATACGTAACAGCTGCAAAGGCTTGCTTGGCTGCAAGCTGACTGGGTGAGCTGTGCCTAAGAACTTTGCCAGAAAGGCAGCAAAAAGTTTGCAGAGGGTGAAATAGCATTTCCAAATGGAGGGTATGCTAGGCACAATGCATGTTTTTATTGGAGCATTTGAACTGTGACCAGATCCCACCATTGCAAACCCCAGGCTCTGACTGGCTACTATGGAGCCATAAAAAGATGAGGGAGAGAAAAGCAGCTGGGGAGAAGCCGGAGGAGAGCAACACCAGCCTGGAGAGAGAGGCAGAGACTCAACCCCCTCCCTCCACAGCTAGAGGGAAGGGGGCTGAGACTTGCTGGGGAGCAGACGTCAAGACAGAGGAGAGCCTGAGTCATCGCACGAGAAGCTGACTCCCCACTCGGGTCAGAGCTGTGTCAGGGACAGAGGTACTCAGGAAAAGAGTGGGGAGGGGTTGATAAGCTAGCTGGGAAAAGCTGCCTGGTCAGGCACCTGCAGAGGGACATCTGCTGTTTAGGCTGGAAGGACTTGTACTGCAGGGACAGAGGAGTGCAGAGGGAATCCCTTGTCTGCACGAGGAGGTGCTGGGGGAGAGAGAGCCCAGAGATGGAGTGGGCTGTGAGAATCCCAAATCTGCATGGGTGTATGAAGGGACACTTAACCCCTAGTGTTTGCAGGAGGTGTATTTTTCAGAAGGAAACTAAAGAAAAGAAGCCTATTACCTTCAGTGGCTGGTTGGAGACTTGTTTTTGCTGAGTTACCAAGAAAGAGCAAAGAGTCCACCTTCCCTGGAGCAGCAGAAGCCTCGCCTCTGCCACCTAGCGGTGAATTGTAGTTAAAGCTGTGTTGCCATTTATTTTTATGGGAATGAAAGTGTGACCAGAGGGCAATCAGCCTTGGTTATGGGGGGAAACTGTTTTAAAGTGTTATAACCAAGTGAATGTAATCACTGAGGTTGTTTGATGCAAGTGGGACCGCGCAGTGTGGTGGAATTATTCATCTACTGTTTCAGTTGTGAATTCTATTCAAATTGTTGGTTTTTATACACACACACACACACACACACACACACCCATTCTTTTGATTAATCACTTCTTTTCTGTATATAGTTGCATATAATAAAGAAACCCATTTGTTTATTGGACTTAAAGTAAATGCTTGGAGAGTGAGGGTGAGGGGCACACCTCTCCACGGGACACCTCAGTCAGCAGCCCTGCCTGAGAGGGGATCCCAGAGCTTCTGGCACCCTGAGGATCCAGAATCCAGCATATCGCCTGGCCTGGCCTAGCGTGCCAGCAAGGGTTACATATATTTGAACTTGAATAACTAATATGGCAGAGGTTTGTTTCAATTATTCTCTTAATCCAAATAAAGAAAAAAGATAAATCCATAAAAAGTTACAAACAGATAATCAAAATGAGGAAACGTTTCAAAACAAACAAGACTTACAAAGTCACCACAAGGTACTAGGCTGAATTCAATCATATATCATATTATTTCTGTCCTTTCATAGATATTTTTTGCAAAACTATAGAAGGCCATATGCAGTGATGTATGCAATATCTCACTCAAATATCAGGATGAGTTTTGCTAATAGAATTTTAATTTGGGGCGAGGTAGTGTGTTGTGGTGTATATACGGGAGTAGAATTTGCATATATGTGGCCTGTAGATTTAGCTATCTACTCCAAGATTTATGCTTATATACCAAAGGGATTTTTTGTACTTGTTAAATGTATGCCCTGGATATTTTATTTTCCTAATCCTGATTTATTTATTTTACAATATCCTCTTTCAATCAGTTTGCACGGTGGGAAAATGCCTTACTGTAAAGCTCTAACAATCCATTATCATTTAGCTTTCATTAATTGTGTTCTATAGTAAATCTAATTTACCAAATACCAGTATCATAGGACTTCCATTCAACTCACATTTTGTAAGGTACTAGATTTTTTTCTCTTTTTTTGTTGTTATTAGCTTTAAAAAATTGACTGCACCATTTCCCCACACGTCCTAAACAAAGCTCTTAAACACTTCAGAATGATGGAAAAACCGTTGACAATAATCAGGAACAGAACCCTGACCTTTGTGCTTCGCTATAGGAGGCATTAGCTTCTTTTTAAACATGTGGAACACTTTTATGAAAACAAGAAAATTTGGTCTCTACATTAAAGTTCTTCTTTAATCTTTATGGATTTTAAATAGAAGTAATGCTTGCAACAGTTGCTGGAGTAACAACCTTGTATGACAGACTGGGTTTACTGTAATATTTCTGTTTTAAAAGTGTTCATGTTGTCAAAACGTTGCATGTCCCACTTCACTCATCAAAAAGCTAGTACCGTACAAGGCGAAAGAATTGATTATGGGCAGGGAAACCAAAGTTGCTGGCCTACCCTAGCAAAAGAAAACACATCCATCTATAATATTGTTAACACACCAGCAACGGTGAAGCTTGCAGAAGATGTCCAGTGCAGAGAGAGAAGTACGTATGACAACAAGAGAGCTGCCTGGACAGGAAATGTCAGCTCCAACCAGGGACAGTTTGAGGACAGAGTCTGCACAAGGAGATGAGCTGGGCAGCTTTGGGCTTCTGAAACTGGGCAAACTGGAAAGAACAATGGGACAATCTTTGAGTGTATTCTAAGCTATGTGGGCAGGGTTGGGGACAAGGAAACTGCTTAACACTTTGCTAGGGACAGACATTACAGATAAACCAGTTTAAGTGACTAGAAATTGGTTTAAACCTGTAACAGAATAAATGTTCAGTTCACATAAACTAGTTTGAAAATCACTGAAACCAGTTTGAGACAAACCTGGTTGATCATAGTATAAGCAGGGCCTTCCCTAGTGTGGGACAAATCAAGGTGACTTCTTTGGGCTCCACACTTTGGGGAACCCCATGGATAGTGCCGTACAAGGCCCACCACAGCAGCTATGCACTGCCACTGCCAGCTGTCCTGCCACTGCTGGTTCTGGACAGCTAGTAAGGTCCCTCCATTCCTTCCTTGGAAAAAGCTGTTTAAGAAGAGCTTGAACTAATAGAGAGAAGCTTTTGTTTTCTTTTTTTCTTAATGGGCTGGTAAACACTGAGTTAGGGGTGATAAACATTGTTATCAACTGCTTGCTGGGCTGCTCAGCTGGGAGAGGGGACCCCTGTCTAATCAGGGCATCCTACCAGGGCCTGGCCATGCCCCCCCTTCAGCTCAGCACCGTAGAAGGGACAGGAGGGCTAATCTAGTGCCCCCCAGCTTCTAGCCTGAGCTACCGCCTGCACCTGCATTTCTGGGATGTGTGGTTACAACCCAGTTTAGGCTAGCCATGTTCGGCTAACCTGCAAAGACTGAATTAATTCAGGCTTTTGGAAGGTCTATCCCTAGCTCAGAAGGGAGCAGAGAGCCTCTGAAGGGTGGGCTTTGTCCCAGTAAATGCCTTTATGAAGCAGAACTGACTATTTGCTACTTAGAACTTCAGATCGCAGCTGTTGTCTGCAGCAAGAGGTACAGTCCCCGTCAGGGGCAGGATGGGATGCTCACTCCTTGAGTCAGGGCCACAGAGAACCAGGGAGGATAAGGGGCCATAAGGCCAGGATCTCAGAGTGGTAAGGCTCCCCCAGAGGGCAGGCTCAGGTACCAGACAAGGCCATGATGGTCCAGAGCAGGCACCCTTCTGAGGGGGGACTCAATGAGACCTTGGAAACATTACGTTTCTAGATCAGTAGTTTTCAAACTGTGTTGCAGGGAACCCTGTAGTTCTACAATACATCACTGGGTTCTGCAAAGAGACTGGGGTAATGGCACAGTGGGCCAGGAGGGAGTATATCACCACTGTCAGGCCAGATCACCTGGCTCCACCTCAGCTCATGGGATAAGGGTAGCAGCTCCACAGTAGCAGAAGTGATGCAAAATATTTGTGTGACTTGGAAATTTGAAAACCACTGCTCTAAACTACCTCCATCATAAGCAGTAATAAAGCCACCAGTCCAAAAGTATACTTCACCTTTCTTCTGGAGGGAAAGTATCTTGCAGCTCCATACTTATTTCAATAATACCCTGTCTACTAAAAGGTTTATTGTTATTAAACTATGAAACAGCACATTTCAGTAGTTAACTTTTGCCCTGTCTACAGGTTCAGAAATGTAATGACACTGATATGGCTCTAAGTCAGAAACCATGCAGGCTCCAAAAGCCCTGGATCCATCTCTTCAGGAACCTGCTAGTGTATCTCAAGACATGAAGACATAGCTAAAGCAAGAACATAAATAGATGTATGGATCTTTTCCCATTATATTTTGATAATGAAACTAAAGAGACTTGACAGCTACTACTACTACAACACTGTTACCCGAGTGAGAGAAAGAAAATTCCCCCGCTGTGTTGTAAGATACCATTTTCTGGCATCCTCATCTTAGCTGAATCCTGCGTACTTTATTCGTATCGATAGTACATACTGAGTTCTACTGAAGCTTGGCCACCGAGTTCAACAGAAGTAGTACAATATATTTATAATCTGAGATGCAAAAAGCTTTTCAGGTTTCTAGCAGTCATAAACTGGGGGCACAGACAGGAGGGAAATAAGAAGAAGAATCTAACTCCACATCAAATGCTCATAACAGAAAAAAAAAAGTTAACAGCCTCTAAAAATTACTTTGAAATTAATAACATAAATAATTTTAACATTATTGGCTTTTTATTTGATTCTGGTTATAATTAAGTTTCCTTATTGAAAGGATTTGTTTTTCGGGTTTTTTTAATACCAATTTCTCTCTCGCTTTTCTGATTCAATCAATGAGAAAAACTACTAACACTAATATTTTCATGAAATCTTTGGTTAAACAGCAGCAATCGTTCATATTTAACAGAACATAAAACAAGCTATGCTTATACAGACACATATCTTGTGAGTGCTTTACCAAATGGAAGTTCTCCTTAGCAAATATTTCATTACTACATTTTACTAAGTCTGTATGCCTATTGCTAAGCACATGGAAAGTTAATAAGATGCCTTGCCAAGGATTTAGCATGCATCTGCAGCACTGGTTCTGCATGTGTAACACAGCTGATTCTGATCTCATCGCCTTATCCGTTTTTACAGAAACATCTATCAGGAAAACAGAAGGGACAATGTATTAAAACTTTCACATCCACCTTTAGCTATCAGGAACAAGATAGGAGACGCAGTGTATTAGAATTTGTAAAATAAATAAAATATTTGGAAGGTTCCACATTTAAACAGTCAGAAAATGACTGGATTTGGTGAGGTCAGGAAACGGAGGTTTGTAAAAAGATACATTTTGTCAACAACATAGAAAAGAGGCTTTAGAAACGATTATTTTTTCCAGCCCTAGTTCCCTGCTTGGAATAACTAAAAGTATGAATTTGCATGTATATGGCAGAATCCAGATCAGACCTAACGTAAACAGAAGCATCTAGGCAAAGCATAAGGAAGTGACAGTGTAAACTGATCAGAAAATAAGCATAAGTCCTTCAAACTGGGATGAGGTGTTCTAGTTTGTGCTAAAATATAACTTACCCTCCAGTGTGGACAAAGGCAGAAGCGTTTCGAACTTTGGTATCAGAAAACGTTGGCATGGGTTATTTGGATCTGGCTGATATGTTTGCAGAGATTCATGTTACATAGCACTGAACAGTTAAACATGTAGCAAAACCCCCAGTTTTTCTTTTCTTATTTATTTTAAAATGCATTCCCTCCCCTCTCCTCAACCATTTCTGACTTTATCTCTCCCGCTCTATTTCTTATAGATAAGTATAAGTGAGCTCACACATAGGACAAGCTTTAAACATTTTTATTTTGGTAGCAAGTTTTTGATTTTGGATATCCACTGTTTTATACTGTATTATTATCATTTTCGTATTGATTTTTATTGTTTCATATGGCTATTGTATGGTTTAGGCCTGTGTTTGTAAGTGAACCAAAATAATGTCTAGTTTCCATTTTGTATGTCAAGCCTCCATCTTCTGTCCACTGCCTGGGCATCCCAGGTTGCAACTGTATGAGTCACGTACCCCTCTCATGTAAATTGGTTCCCGGATGAATGAGAATGATTGGGAATGATTGAAATACAATGGTAGCAGGCCTCTACTGAATGGGCTGTAATGACTGGGCCATCACCTTGCATTGATTCACCCAGGAACCACGGACCTCACCCAGGAACAGAGACGAGACAAACATCTGAAAGACAAAAAACCCTGCAGAACCAGCAGCTCTCACCGTTACAGACACCTGAAACTGCACATCCCTGCACGAAGCACACATGCTCAGTACGCCAGGGGCTGACCCTTGCCAGGGCATGCCTCCTGTCACTACGGTCACACAAGGTCTGCCCCTATAAAAAGGGTCAGTGAAGACAGACTCAGTGGGATGCCCTCTCCATCTGGACCAGCACCCTGCCACACCACCTATCCACTCAGAAGCCCTGCCAGGGACCCCCTCTGGACAACACCTACTGGACAAGGACCCCTTCCAGCCTGGATAGGTAGATATTACCTGCACACCTCCACCTACAATTTGGACTCTCACTCTCCCCTCCTGGACTTCAGCCCTTGCACCAAGCCTCTCTAACCCTGCTTCCATTGTACGTGTGGGGGGGGGGGAGGGGTGCAAGGGAACCAGCAAGACATTGCGTCACCATCTCCCCTGCTCAATAAAACAGGGTCTCTCACCCCATCCTCATTAAAAAGATGGGGAGCTGTGGCATTGACCCCTACACGGTTGAGTGGGTCAGAAACTGGCTGACGGGGTGCTCCCAGAG
>JAGPOW010003685.1:15733548-15783387 GCA_030014935.1 Caiman crocodilus
TCCTGTGACCCCAGCACTCGTTCCTGCCATTGGCGGGGGGTCAGACTAGATGGCCTGCTCTAGGCCCCTTCTGACCCTAGATACTATGATACTATGAAACCACTGTCATCTGCAACCCCAGCTGGGTCATGTTTTACTGAATGCCAATCCCTTCCCTATCTTAAACTCTAGCCTTATTCTCTCTCAGCTCCAGTCCCCACACTCTCTCCTAGTTTCCCAAATCTCCTCCCAATTCCATCTCCCCTTTTCTGCAACCTCTCAGCCTCCCCTGCTCCTACTGCCTTTTCCTTGCGACTTTCTGCTGCCTTTCTCTGCTTTCCTGCTGCCCTGCCACCTGTTGCTTTTCCTGTGGTTTTCTGCTGTCCGTCTCTCTGTTTTCAGGCTTTCCCCGCACCTTCTGTAATCCTCTTCCCCTCCTCCACCTGCAGCTTCCCAGCTCCTCTTAGCTGTCCTGCAATTTTCTCCAGCAGCTGGAGCCTCTCTCCAGCTTCCAGCACCTACTGCCACTCTCTGCAACTTCTCTAGCTGTCCCGGAGCCATTCTTTGGCTCCTCACACCCAGAGCCCCTCTTTAACACTCACACTTTCCCTTAGTCCCATATTCCCCTCTCCCCACCTACTTTTTCAGCTCCCCCTTACCTCTGGCTCTAGTCTCAGACTCTGTGCTGGCATGCTTCCCTGTTCTGCAGGCTCTGGGGGTTGTCTTTGATCAATTAAGATCAATTAACCTAAAGTTACCCCCAAGCCTCAATTCTTCAGCCCAGGCCCCTGTAGTCTACCAGTTCTAATCCTGGTCCTGGTAACTTTAACTCCCTACACTTCTACTTTCTTACCTTAACCTTTTCCCAGGTATCCCAGGTACACCAGGCACATACATACATACATATCACAACACCCAACTTAGGAACTCACTTGTGTAGGTGGGTCATATGTGCGTGAATTAGTGAATACACATATATAGATATCATTGTGTGTGTGATATATGAATTAGTAATCCACTTATGTGTATTGGATGTGCAGATGTTGGTAACTAGTAACTGATTCTGTCCAAAGTTGGTGTGTGAAGCATGTATGGGCTTAAACTGGTGATAGGTGTGCACAAACCTAGACTGGTTATTTTGAACTTGTGTGTATCTGAGTTATGTGTGTGTGTGTGTGCGCGCGCGTGCGCTTGGCATTGTGTCCATGATGTACGAATTAATGATCTGTGTCTAACTTTTGGGGTATACAGTGTAGGTGCTTGAACTGGTGATAAGTATGCACATACCTAGGCTGGTTTGGATGTGTATGTGCCTGAGCTGGTTGTGTGTGTGTGTGTGTGTGTGTATGCATCTAATTGTGTGTGTTTTGTATATGTGCAATTGTACACCATGCCATCCTGTCTAACAGCGCAATATTGATATCTTGAGCATTGGCCTGACCCCTCAGGGCAACAAACAGACACAGAACAAAGCAAAAACCCTGTCAGATTTCTTGGCTCCAAGTGATTATTGAACAGCGGGCTTGTGCAAATAGGGAAGTATTCCATTCACAGTTGGCCGATTACGAGGACAATGATTTGATTTGGAGATTCAGAATACTGTCCTGAATCAATTCAGCCAAATTGACTTCCGAAGAGTCAGTGTTGATTCAAGAGATTCGGTGATTCAGATCAGCTCGGGAGAAGCAGGCACAGCCAGGCCGCTGCAGGGTCTCCCACAGCACAGCTCCTCCAGCTGTGCTCGTCTCTCCCTGGGTTGAGGGAGCCACAGGAGAAGCCCCCATGGCTGCCCTGCCTGGCCCTTGCTCAGCCCCAGCCTAGTCCCAGATTCAAACCTCAACTGTGGATAAATGCCCACAGTAGAGAACTGACAACACAGTGAATACAATGTTTGGGAAGCTGCAACAGAGCAATCGGTGACCGACAGAACTGAAAAGCTCCTTCTTACTGAGCAAATGGATTCTCTAATGGTGGAAACATTTACTTTGAACAGCTCTTTGCCTAGAGTCCAATGGGGATGGGATTTGAGAGAGGCTGGAAGGAGCCTTAGAACCCCGCACAGGTTGCAACGTTTAAAGAACAGAATCCAAGCTCCTGTTTCCGAAAGGAGAGCACTAAATCAAGACCAGAAGTGGAAGACTGGGGCAGACATACTAGAAAGGACTGCTTGTATCACAGATTCTGACCAAAACTAGGAATCAAAGTGGAACTATGCTCAGGTTGTTTGCCTTATCCGAGTCCACCCAGACGGTGAGACAGAGCCACGTTTCAACACTTTCCACTGGCCTTTTTTACGACCACAGTTCCTTTGATTCTACTGACATGTAACATTACATTTTCTTTGAATACCCACTAGTGTTATTAAAAGCTATTATTATTAAAAGCTAAACTACACTTCTAACCATTTATTTGATTCCACCTTCAGCAGGGGTCATGCTAAATGACCTCTTTAAGGTCCTTCCAGCCCTACTGTGCTACAGTTATTTGAGCAACCTACAACAAATATGTCACTCACTCAACTGCTGAATTTGGTTTAAGGGGGTATATCTTGGTTTCAGTTACATGAAATGCAAATCTAGAGCAGCTGCACTAAAATCAACTGAATTATTTGGAGTATGCCCATACTTCAGTTAAAGTGCAAAGAAATGGGACAAATTTATCTACACTGATCTTAACTTCTAAAGAGACCCAAGCTACCTAATTTAATGTTAGCTCAGGTACCATTGCAAGACACAATTAGACACAAGTAGATATTTTTGTGACTGCAGTTTGGGCAGGCCCATAGTTACACATGCAGAAGTTTTTTAACCAGTCACTTTCTGGTACAGCATCAGCAAATCAATGAAATCCTGCCTCGTGAAGTATTTCTCTATAAAGAAATACTTAAATCCTGCTTCTCCTCTCACCCAATTTTACCCTCAGTGGAACAATTCCTACTTTACTCTGGTGCTAGCAAGTCAAGGATCAGCGCTTCCATTTTCATGGTGGCAAGAACATAGTAACAAGAGAAAAGTATCAGGACTAATTACTTCCCTATGTCTCAAAGGATTTCACTTGGAACCCCCAAATGAAGCCATGTGGTCTCCTTCAACAGAGGTACTACTGGCACTCTATCAAGCAACTGAAAGAAGCAACAGAGAGCTGTTCACATCTCCTTTTCCTTCGCCCTAGAGACGTGTACTGTCTGCCCAATAAGCTTAATATCTATTGATCAAACAAGCTCGAGTCCTGTGGTTCTTCTCAAAATCAAGTTGGTAACATATTGTACTATCCTCTAAAATTATATTCTACAACAGCCCGCAGTTTGTCCTTTCAGAGCAACCCTCCATAACAGATAAAAGAACAACAGACAAAAAACTTCATTGCTCAGGGCACCTTCTGTTTTCCAAAAAAAAAAAAAAAAATGGTTCCAACAATAGCATGGGATAAAGATGAGATTGTATTAGGCCTGCAGGCATAAACTATGAATATACAGGACACGTAACTGGGTTACTCCTCCCCGTCTTTTCTTACAGTTGATCGGTATCCAGCTGCTTGCCACTCCCCCCATCCCAGGGAGGGTACACTCATTAAAAAGGAGACCACAGGGGGTAGAGTTATTAAAAAAAAAAGGTTGAAAACCCCTAGTATATGTTGTTAATAATGCAGCTTCTGCATGGACTCTGAAAAAACACAGGAAGCCTACAGTAAGTAAAAATTGTAGTTTTCCTATTCATTGAACCTCTCTTCATCCATGCATAAACACTACTCTACTGAGCTTCCTAAATTATTAAACTCATTTGATAAAACGCATATGGCATTTAACTTAACAAATATGCGTTATAAAATATCATTTTGATTTCTGCAACATGAGAACAGCAAAACAAACTATTGCACTGACGAGAGACGTCCCCAGAACAACTAGACAATGAACAACTTCCTCCCAAGCTTCCAAAGCTGAAAATATGGGAAAGTCAGGAGGTGAACCTAATGAATCTTGGTTTCTTTGTGTTTGGTTTGGTTTCAACACTATTAAAAGCAAGGCTCTGCACCAAAACATTGAGAGTCAGTCTACACCTCATGCATATTTGTGCTAGCAGAGATACTCCAAAAGCATATTCCAGACACCCGCTCTCACTCACACCCTCCAGACAAGTAATATGTCACTGAAATGTTTGAGGGACACAGCCTCAGAAACCACTCTCAAGCATGTTAGACACCGAGGTCTTGAGAAGGACCACAGGGGAACAGCCAGAGAGGGATTTCACCAGTACATCTGCAAGTTTGGAAAGTATGAGCAGAAGCAGGTAGAGAGGGCATCCTCAGGGATGTCCCTGCTGGGAGGTGCTGAGAGGACAGTGTGGACATGCCCACAGGCTACAAACAGACATTACCTTTACGCTATTTAAAAAAAAAAAAAAAATTATGGAAGCACAAAATTCAAGTGAATAGACATGTTAACCCTTTGTTGCACCACAGATGTGACCATAAGAATCTTAGTAATAATTTGCACCACCTTTTTGCAGCTGATGTTTGTTCCCTTATGATGGGGGAAAGCAGACAGCCTGTTGCTGACTGCCCTCTCTAGCTACCTTGGCAGGAGCTCCTGGCACTTCACGGACCTAATCCAATGAGACAGTAGCCCTGAATATGCCTCACTTCAACACAGTAAAATGCATACCATGCCGTAGGAATTCCCCCCTCCATGCCTGCAGATGAACACTGCAGACAGAGGCTTCCCCTTGTGGGCATATCCGGTTGCTGTACACCAACATTATGGGATCATCTGCAAGCATGGAGGGGATGGGGGGGCAGGGTCTCCAAAGGCAAAATGTTCCCCCTGCAAAACTACCCCTCTGTTGACACAGAGAGTGCATCTGCAAGCAGGGGATGTCTAATAGGATCGGGCCCTTGAAGCACTGAGAGTGGCAGGGGCCTCTCTCTCTAAAACAGGGGGCAGGCAATTATTTTGGGCAGAGGGCCGCTTACTGAGTTTTGGCAAGTCATCAAGGACCGCATGACAGGCAGCCCAGGGCAGATAAATTTTCTAAATTTTTTAAGGGCCCCACAGGTTGGATAGAATGGCCTGGCAGGCTGTATCTGGCCCCCGGGCCATTTTGCCCACCCCTGCTCTAGAACAACCCCAGTCACATCTGTAGACATCAGTGAAGCAGATCAGCAGTGCTGTAGCATATCACAGTGCAAATGACTGTGCTCCAAAAGGATGTTTGTTTCCAACCTAAAGCATGTGTGGCCAACAGTCCACACGTGCCACAAGCGGCACAGGCAGCCCGTATATTTGTGGCACACAGCAGACAAGGGAGGGGGCCAGAAGCACAGGGCAAGGAACAGAAAGCAGCAAGACTGGGAACATACAGAAGTCACTTAAAGATTAATTTAATCTATTCATCTGGGAAACAATAAGAAAAGAATCATCTCAGGTAAATGTCCTCCATACAACACCACCCTTAGCTTCATATTTTCATAAATTTAACAATCCTGGGGCCTGGGTACCTAAAAAGTCTCCTATGTAAGCTAACAGAAACTACACTAAGGTTTTAATACTTTGTAACTGGCACAGCTTTTATATAGCATTTACAGCTATTATGATTTCTAATATTAAAGTGCATCTCTGGATTTTTAATGCTTCCCAAACATAATGTTATAAGAGCTTAAGACAGACAAACTCAGACTTATCTAATTTAATATTTAATCCCATGAGGAACAATCCAAACTTTAAATTTCCAGTATAATCCAGTATTAAGCAGATATGAATTAAAAACAAAGATGTACATTACATATTTAAGCTTATCCATTTTAAATAGATTTCTAAAATGGGCAATACATGGAAACAGCCACTTTTATTCAAGAACTTTGTTAAACTGTATAATTACAAAAAAGACACTTTGCATGTAGTGTAGACAAGCACCATAAGTCTGTTTTTGTTCTCCCTGACATGAGAGGTAAAAGATAAGGAAAAAAGCAGAGTTGGTTACATATCTCATTGTCAGAACAAGAGCGCGATGGCACGAACCAGTAGCTAACCTACCTTGTAAATTCTTTTGTTGCAGAGTAACAATGGTCTTTCTATCAGTCTCAGCACAAAGATCTACATCTCTCATAAACTGTGTATGCCAGAATAAATACATCTTGTAGCAAACACTAAGAATAGGGGACTAACGTGTAACAAAACAATTACTGCTAAGTAAACAGAAAAATAAGACACCTCCACAGAATGGTTGAAAGAGCTGTCAAATACAGCTTTGACAGAGAAAGTAAGATTGGTGATAAAATGGGAAAAACTTTTTTTTGGTTAAATAAATGCAGTTGTACTACAGTAGAGCTCACAGAGAGCCAGTAAGACCGTTATCCAGAGTTCACTCGGGTCAATCTGAGTCTTTCTACTAACTTGCCATAGGAAAACAGAGCTGGAAGAACCTTCAAAGTCATCTCGTCCAGGCCCCTGCTCAAGACAGGATCATCCCTAACTAAACCATCCCAAAGTGTCATCTAACCTGCTTTGGAAAATTTCCAAGGATGGGGATTCCACAACTTCTCTAGTTAGCCTGTTCCAATGCCTGACCATGCTCAGAAAGTCCCTCCTGCTCTCCAACCTAACATTTCTCCTGCTGCAGCTTGATGCCATTGCTCCTAGTCCTGCCTTTTATAGCCAAAGAGAAAAGCCCACCTCCACCCTTTCTATTATCACCTTTCAGGTATTTGAAGGCTGTTATCAGCCCACCTTCAGTCTTCTCTTCCCCATGTTCAATAACCCTAGTTCTTTCAGCTTTTCCTCAAAAGGCTAGTCTCCCAGGCCCCTGATCATTTTTGTTGCTCTGTGCTGGACTCTTTCCAAACTGTCCAAGTCCTTCTTGAACCGTGGAGCCTAGAACAGGAAATAGCATACCAAGAAACCTCACCAGTGCTGAACAGAATGGAAGAATCACTTCCCTTGATTTGCAAGGGGCACTCCTATGAATGCGACTGAGTATACTGTTAGCCTTTTTTTGCAATAAGGGCACATGTTGTTTAATATTCTACTCATGGTTCACCATAACCCCCAGATCCTTCTCTGCAATACTGCAGCCTAGTCAATCATTCCCCAGTCTGCATTTGTGCATGCAGTTACACTTTGCACTGATCCTTGTTGAATCTTATCATTGATTGCATATAGTTTAGCCAATCTATTCAGGTCATTCTGCATCCTAACCCTGCCCTACAGGGCATCCCCAGTTCCACCCAACTTGGTGTCATCCACAAGTGCTAAACATGCGTTCAATCCCATAATCTAAAACATTAATGAAGATGCTGAACAATGCCAGACCTAGGACAAACCCCTGGGGACCGCATTTGATACTTCCTCCCAACTAGACATTGAGCCATTGAGGACTGCTTGCAGAATATGATGATCCAAGCAGTTACATATCCACCTTACAGTACTTTGTCTAGTCTGTATTTCCTTAGCTTGTTAATGAGAATGTTATGGGACAGAGTCAAAGACTTGCTAAAGTCAAGGTATACCACCATCCACTGCTCTCCCCTTAGCCACAGAACCTGTCACTATCATAGAAAGAACTCATATTAGTCAGGCATGACTTGCTTTTGGTAAATCCATACCAGCTGTTCCTGATCACCTTGCTCTCCTCTAGGTGCTATACAAAGCATTCCTTGAGGACCTGTTTCACGATCTTCCCAGGTCTAGAGGTCAGGCGAACTGATCTGTAATTCTCATGATACTCCTGCTTACCCTTCTTAAAGAGAGGCACTATATTGGTCCTTTTTCAGTCATCCAGACCCTTGCCCAACTGTGAGGAGACACTGGACCGCTCTAATTAGAACATGGAGCAGAGTCGATCAATCAATGCATTCTAATTAGAATGTGAAGGGGCACATTTATAGGCAGCCCCTGGGTGTATGCCATCTGGCCCTGCTGATCTGAAAGCATCTAGCTTCTCTAAGTAACCCCTAACCTGTTCCGCCATTACTCTAGGCTGTCGGTCTCCTTTCCTATCTCTGCTGCCCACTGCATTCATCACCTGCAAACTGCCCCGATTTGTGAAAACTGAAGCAAAAAAGGCATTAACTACTTCAGCCTTTTCTGCATCACCCACATTCTGTAAAGGGCTTATGGAACCCTGGTCTTCCTCTTATTTTTAACATATTTATATCCCTTGCCAGTTGCATCTCAAATTGTGTCTTGGCTTTCCTAATTTTCTCTCTGCATACCCATTCAATAATATTATAGGATTCCTTAGTACTTGTTGGCCCTGGATTTATTACCCAGTTCTAGTACCCTGTTTGGGGCAAGCATGACCTTTAGACCAACCACAAGTTTTTGGTTGATAATAGGCAAATTTTATTGATACACAAGATAGGAAATAAAAGTAATGCAGGCAAAGCAAGCAAGATGATTAAAAAAAAAATACATTACCCAAAATATTTCCCAGTGCCCAGAATATATACAAGCTGAGTCGCACATCCAATAAATACTACCCTGGGCACTCAGTCCGGGAGTCAGACCTATTTTTATTATAAAAATGAAGTTTGGATATTTTTAATTTCCCCGGATGTGTACGCCCATTGGCCTTAGATACCCTGTCTGCCTTGGAGGCTGTGAATCTATGACAAACAGGCTTTTAGAAATCAATTAACCTTTGCCATTTCCCTGGATCATTGTTTCAATGCAATACAGGCAGCCCCTGCTCAACGCTATTTCGCTTAGCTCTATTTCACTATAACACTTATTTTACATTCATACCCGATTCTACTAAGCACTCAGCAAGTTTAGTTATAAGACTCATGGTAGCCGTCTTGGTTCATTAAAAACTTTTCAGTTTTGCTTAATGCTATTTCCACTTAACACTTGGTTTTCCAGCAACCAATTAAGAGCGCTAAGCGAGGCTTGCCTTCATCTACTTTACCTACAAGCTAATTTCTAAAAAGCAAACCTTTAAATATTATTTTTAACCATCAGTACTATGACCAAGTTTCCCCTTTTTATAGAATTACTTTGAGGTTCAACTACTTAATTGCCGTCTACCCTGATTAGTCTCCTATTGCACTTCCAACTTTTCAGTCTCATTGGGATAGCTTGTTCCTGCGTCCCCAAGAGAGCTTCCTTAAAGTACAGCCAGCTCTCCCAAACTCCTTGTCCCCTCAGAATTGCCTCCCAAAGTATCCTGCCCACCAAGTCCCTGAGTTTGCTTTTCTGAAGTCCAGCGTCTTTATTCTACTGTTTTCCTTCCTTCCTCCCCTTAAGATTTTAAAATCCCCTTAGGACATCATTTCATGATATCTCCTTCCTCCCCTTAAGATATCGTTTACGGTCATTGTCGCCCAAGGTGTCTTCCACTTCATATTCTTAACCATTTTCTCCCTGTTTATGAGCAGTAAATCAAGAAGAGCTTCCCTCCTCGGTGCCCTCACTACCATCTGAATCAAAAAATTAGCCTCAACACACTCCAGGAACTTGCTGGATATAGAAAGCTTTGAATCTGCATCATAACATTTCTTGGAAAATACTTCAATTATTCAAATTTAAAATATAATTTGTGTATACTAATTTTATGGTTATGTAGTTGCATAAATCTGGCCCCAAATGAAAAGAAATTAAAAATATAAAGCAGTAGGCATATGTTTATGGGGTTTTCTTATCCTGATGTCAGTATGGATTGTTCTATTAAGCATCATATGACATCAGCTTTGCAAAACCGTAATAAAAATGTACTATTGCAAAAAAGATTCACTCATCTGCCCTTTGCCACAATAGTTATAAAGAAAATAACACCTATTACAAGAATAATTTTGAAAGAACTCATAATAAAAAAGATTTAACCTGTGAATGTAACATTTGTACTAGAGAAAAGACAACAGCAGAGCTATAGTTTTAAATAGAAATAGGAGTCAATGGATTTACAAATATTCCACATCTTCCACTGCTCAAATTAAATTATTTGCATATTAAAAAAAAAACCATATTTAACATTTTGGTAAGTATGGCAGGGATATTGTAGACATGGCAGTCCAGGAAATGTGTGTGGCAAGGATTTCTGTGGGTGATCTCTTTTATTAGACTAATTGTATGGTTGAGATAGACAAGATTAGACAAGGTTTCAAATGTAATACTTAACAATGTTCTAAATTTAGCATTGTTAATATAAATAGCTATGTCAAACCAACAAAAGCAAAACAAACCCCCACAACAAAGTTTATTATATGTTTCACCTAATGCGGAATCCCTCATAGGTACTTCCATCACACAAGGAATGAGTTCGGGCAATTATACTTTGTTAAGATGAAATCTTATAAAACCCAATTATGGCATTGAAGTTGCACAAAAGTGTCACTTCACAGGGAATGATTTCATCATCACGTAACCCAGCAGGTCGTTACTAATTCTTCCTTCCCTACAAGTTTCTGCAACAGCAAAAAGGGCTGAGGTAGCTGACGGAGTAGGGAAGAGAGAACACCACATCTTGCCAATCCTAAAGTTGGAATGATATATCTATTTTAGATGGTATAACAACACTGTATGATATAACGGTCCGATAATATTTAAACACCTCACAGGTAAATTTGATCTCCATGACAAGTTCCCTAGCTTCCCATTTATAGGAGACTAGGGGGGAAATAAAATATGAGAGAGACAGACAGACAGAATGCAGAGCAGCCCTCCACAGAAGTGGGAAGGCTACCACCCACAGTAGCACGTGGATCCAGGGACTCAGATCCATGTTATGTATAAAATAAAAAAAGCAGACAGTGCATTTTGAATTATGTGGCTATAACTCCATCTCAGGGTTCTGGTAACTACATAAACCACTCATGCTTTACTCTTGTGGTTTATGATATCACCCGAGCCCCTTGATAGAATTATAGCCCCATAATTCAGAGTTGCCTGTTTATATAACTTTAATATAATTTCACTGCAGATTCTGTAATCTAAGTTCTATTGTGGTTTAGGCTAGAAGTTAAAAGCAAGGAAATTTTAGCAGTCTCAGAGCCAACATTTGGATCTATATTTAAATAATGATAGATCAATTTTTTCCCTCTCTTGAGGATCAATCATTAACCTTCCCACCAATAGTTCACTGTTCACTCTGCATGGCTAACATAAAATGTTAGCAGTCATGGTAGTTTTGTAGTCTTGCATTAAAGGTTAATCACTTTAATTTTCAAAAAAAAAAAGAGAGAGATTTATTGGACTGTTCCTTGCACCAGCCAAGCTCTCTTAAAAGAGAGAGAAACACATTGGGGAATATCTTTAGTTAATCATCAGAAAAGGAAAAAAGCATTGCTTTTGAATTATTAATGGGCATCTAGGTAGCTAGGTAGGTAATGGGCTCCTTCAACCTTTAAAGCAGCTAAAATTGCTTCAGTTGAGGCTTCCTGATGGATAATATACCCCGTCAAGTAAAGCAATCTTCCCAATCCTAACTTGTACCTCCTGCAGGTAGGAGTTGCAGAGTCCTATGCCTATTACTAAAGCTAGGAGTGAAAGAACTTTTCCAACATACAAATATTTCCAAATATTTGCCATCAAAGCATGGCCTACTCACACCAACTCAAATGCACCAAAATGTAGAAATGTGTTAAAAATGGTCCATGGATGCCTCCAACACAACAAGGGGTGCTCAATCCTCAACCCACAGTGCTGTGACCTACAAGGCTCCCCAAGGCTCTGAAAACTTGGCAGCAAGGAAGAATCAGCACTGCTCCCCTGCTGCTAAATTTCTAGACCCAAGACAAGGCAGGTCGTGTGCATGGGATCAGGTGCCTGATCTGAGTGTTCAGGGCAGCACCAGATTCTAGGGCCTGATCTCAGTGCCAGGGAGCAGAGCTAGGCCCATGGAGCCAAATCCTGGCATTCAGGGGTGGGGAGACAAGGGTAGTGCCAGGTCCCCGGGGCCCAATTCTGGCATGGTGAGGTGGGAGAAGGCAGCACTACAGCCCCCGGGGCCCAATCCCAGCAAGAGATGCAGCGCCAGGCCCCCGGGGCCCAGTATACAGGGCAGTGAGGGGCGTGATCCTAGTGTTCTCAGCTCAATCTATCCTGGAGACCAGCTCTGAACCACTCATCTAGCCCACAGTGTCAAAAGGTTGAGCAACATTACTTTAGACCTGTCTTTGGCATATTTTGAGACCTACTCAGAGATGCATGTTTGGAGGCAAGTGACCATACATTCTGTTTTCATTTAGACAGTCCCACTTCAAAGACATCTTGGGCATCCCTTCAGTTTGGTCAAATGAACGCTTTTGTTCCATTTTCAGTGGGATGCCTGGGACAAGTATTTAAACCAGGAGTATCCCAGACAAAGTGGGAAAACGTGAGATTGGAATGTTTCATTATGAGGAAACACGGCTGCCCTCTTAGGATGCTCATCTGGGAGATGAAAGACCTCAGCTCAAGTCCTTAGGAATCTTTTCCCTTTGGAAGATTTTAGTTATCTCCGATCTCTTCAGTTGTGTTATACTCCCCATATAGCAAACTATCAAAAGTACTCTTGAACTTAGGTGAGAACAGTCCATTGCTCAAGGAAGGGAATCTGTAAAGTCATAAAAGTATGGTAGAACAATATTAATTGTGGAGTTGTAGATACTTACATATAGAACAGAGCTGTCCAACTAGTGGCCCTGAAGGAATTAATCTATAGCCCCCCAGGTTCCCCCGGCTACCACTTTCCTCATTGCTTCAACTGCTGCTGCACATGGGGTCTCCCCATCCCTTCTTTGGCTTTTACTTTTTGCCCCTGCCCTAGAGACCAGGAGAAGGCAGCAAGGCTCAGAGCATCCTGTAATGCCAATGGAGCCCACAATGCAATAGGAAACCCAAAGCCAAGGAGCTGGGGGAGAAAAGGGGGGTGCCCACCTGCCTGAGCAGTGCAATGGTTGGGTGGTGCCCACCTGACCATGCAATGCAGAAGCGGTGGGCAACAGCTTGCCTGTGTAGTGCCATGGTGGGGATACTTCCCACCCACATGCACATAGCAGTGCGAGGAGAAACTGGATATGAGCATGATACAGCTGTCGGGGGAGAAGGGACCCTTGCCCACCCAGTGCCAAAGGAGCTTGCATCTGAGAAGTTGTGGCGGTGGGGGCTAAGCTGTGGTTCCTACTGGTGGACCCCCAGCTGCTAAGAAGTTAGACAGCCCCGGGCTAGAACATTAATCCAGTTAAGCCTCATTGATACGGACATTTACACATTGTTGCATTTATGCTATCCTAAAATGCTACGCAGAATCATAGAAAATTAGGGCTGGAAAGGGCCCCGAGTGGTCATCCAGTCCAACCCCCTACTCAAAATAGGACCATCCCCAACTAGATCATTCCAGCCAGGAGTTACTGAGCCAGGCCTTAAACACCTCCAAGGCTGGAGATTCCACCACTTCTCTAGGTAACCTGCTCCAGTGCTTCAGCACCCTCCTAGTGGGAAAGTTTTTCCCAATATCTAACCTACCTTGCTGCAACTTGAGACCATTGTTCCTTGTTGTCACCACTGAGAACAGTCTAGCTCCACCCCCTTGGAACTACCCATCAAGTAGTTAAAGGCTGCTATCAAATCCCCTTTCAGTCTTCTCTTCTACAAATGAAATAAACCCAATTCCCTCAGCCTCTCCTCAGAAGTCATGTGCCCCAGTACCATCATTGTTTTTGCCCTCTGCTGGACTCTCTCCAACTTGTCCACAACTTTTCTGTAGTGGAGGGTCCAAATCTAAACACAGTACTCACCAGTACCAGATAGAGGGGAAACATCACTTCCCTGCTAGCATCACTCCTACCAATGCAGCTGGGTATGTCATTAGCCTTCCTGGCAATAGGGGCACACTGCTGACTTGCATCCATCTTCTTGTCCACCATAACCCCAGGTCCTTTTCTGCAGAGCTGCTGCTTAGCCAGTCAGTCCCTAGCCTGTAGCAGTGTATGGGATTCTTTTGTCCTGAGTGCAGGACTTTGCACTTCTCCTTATTGAACCTGATGCGATTTCTTTTGGCCTAGTCCTCCAAATTGTCACCGAATCTTAGTCCTACCCTCAAATATATCTACTACACCCCCCAGCTTGGTGTTAGCTGCAAACTTGCCGAGGGTATACTCTATGCCATCTTCCAGATACTGGATGCCAATTAGCCATTGATTACTACCCAGTGAGCCCAACAATCCAGCCAGCTTTCTATCTAGCTTACATTCCATTCATCCAGCCCATATTTCCTCAGCTTGCTTGCAAGAATGTTGTAGGAGATGGTAGCAAAAGCCTTGTTGCAGTCAAAGTATGTTATGTGCGCTGCCTTCCTCACGTTCACAGAACCAGCAATCTCATCACAGAAGTCAATCAGGTTGGTCAGGCATGACTTGTCCTTCATGAATCTATGCTGATTGCTCTTAATCAACTTCTCCTCCAAGCACTTAGAGATGGTTTCTTTGAAGACATGGCTCCATGATTTTTCCTGGGACTGAGGTGAGGCTGACTGGTCTATAGTTCCCTGGATCCTCCTTCTTCCCTTTCTGGGATGGCCCTATATTTGCCCTTTTCCAAGTGTCTGGGACCTCCCCCAATCACCACAAGTTTTCAGAGATAACAGCCAGTGGCTCTGCGATCACATCAGCCAACTCCTGCAACACCCTCAGATGCAGTCCATCCAGCCCCATGTGTTAGGGTGACAACAGTTTGGATCTTAGAGAGCACTGGATTTGCAGCTGAATACAAGGCTTTACCTGTGGCCTAGCAGAGCTGCTGACCACAAGGCAGAATGATATCTATGCCTGCCATATGCTTATGCTAAGTAACTATGTTAACGGTGTCAACCATTTTCTGAGGAAAAAGCAGCACATGAATCTGTGCGAGTCTGTGTGCTGTGAACCAACTACAGCAAGGAACGAGATAAGATAAAGGAGCCCAAAAAAAGTGTGGAAGATGATACAACCTAAGACAGAAAAACAGACTGGAATGTAAAAAAAACCCAACATGTAACTGATAACAGAATCAAAGATGAACATACGCAAAAAGGTGAATGGTAATTGGTAAAGAAGCCTCCAGAAGCTTCCAGGTTTTGGTCAAAGTCTGCCCACTGACCCAAGAAAAGGAGTCCAGGCCTTAGGCATGAGCGCAGAGCAAAAAGGCATGTAAATGAATGAAATGCATGGGCAATTCCATGATAATAAAGCAGACAGTAAACAGACGTGGAGTTTGAGATGGGAGGAGAAATGGGTAGAACAGAAGGCGGCACAGAGGTAAAGTGAATGTTAATGAGTATAAACCAAAGTGTATAAAAATGGGGGAAAAAAAAACTATTGTTCATTGCTGCTCCCCGTATTCTGCCGGTGTGGGAGCTCACCCGAAGCGGTCTCCATTCTGAATAAAGCTCTTGCGAGCAATGTGTGCTGGTGTTTGCTCCCTGCTCTGCTCTGGCTAATGAGTAACAAGATCCATGGGTAATTGGACCATCGTCTCCCTAGTTGTTGGGCGCTGCATGGAGTCGGGGTCTAACACCATGGACTTGTACGTGTCCAGCTTTTCTAGATAGTCCCTAGAACAATATTCTTGAACTCCCTAATTATCTGTTCAAGCTTCCACTTCTTGTCAGCTTCCCTTTCTGTGTTTAAGCTCACTAAAGAGTTCTCTGCTAAGCCAAGCTGTTTGCTTGCCATATTTGCTATTCTTCCTGCACATCAGAATGGTTCGTTCCTGTGCTCTCATTACGGTTTCTTTAAAATACAGCCAGCTCTCCTGGACTCCTTTCCCCTTCAGACTGGTCTTCCAGGAGAGCCCGCCTGTGAGCGAGTGTCCTTCTCTGGTGCCCGGTTCTCCGGTAACTTCCCCCCAATTCCCGCCTGCCACGACTTGATCTCCCCTAATTTGTGAGGGGGAAGTAACAGTTGTTAGAAACCGGCACCCTGATAAAGAAGACACCCAGGTCCGATCTTCACCGGTAGTGCTTTATTCAACGTTGCCTGATTCTGTCTACAGGGATGACCCTCCTCCCGAGTGCTCGCCGAGAGGGGGAAAGGGAGGTTCTCCCCACCCACCCTCAAGGATCAAAGTAGGCTTGTTTGTTGTCTCCCCATTTTGTGATTGGCCGCTAATAGCCTGGTTAGCGGCTGATTACAGTCGACCCAGGGACTCTCCGGCTGCGGCTTGTGGAGCACGACTTTGTTACTTTCCTATTTTGTTACTTCCTTTCACTTTATTTCTTCTCGCTAGTTGGACGCATGTTCAAGGATCAGCCGCTAATTGCCTCATTGGCGGCTGATCAGTACCAATGCCGGGATTCACCAGCTGTGGCTCATGCCGGCTCATGAAGCACAGTTTTGCCACTTTATTTTTCTCTTTCTTTTACTTTCTTTTTTTTTTCTCTCTCCCTCCACCCTCTGGTGCAGGATCCGGGTTACAATATCTGCAAGGCAGGGTCGGGGCTCCTTCACCCTCTTCCCCTTTGCCATTTCCTTTACTCCTCTTCTCCCCCCTTCCCTGCTGTGGGTATCCCCACACTCTGAGCCCTTGGAGCTGTGGGGGGGGGGGTTCTGCACCACCGCTCAGTTCCCAACTCACCGCAGAAGCTGTCTCTTCATGGCCGGACACGGTCTGGGGAAGGATGCCTCGCTCCCCGAAATTCCCCTTCGTCGTCTGGACATGCGTCCCTAGCTCCTGAGCTCTCTCTGTCTCCATCGCCGTAGGGGTCCTTTCTCATTCCTCTCACTGAGTGTGTGCCCAAAGGCATCTTTGGTAAATCTCCTCCTTCCTTTTATTGTCCCCTTTCGGCTTCATGTAGGCTGCCTGGGCTACTCGTCACTTTCCCCATTGTCTTTTCCCCCGGCAGCTGTGCCCCCTCTTTTAGTAAGCGTGGCACAGCTGCGTCACTGTTACACCGCCCATCAGTTCCCTGAGGGAGTCTAAGTCTGTTTTTCTGAAGTCCAGGTTACATACTCTGCTGCCCTCCTTTCTTCCTTTTGTCAAGATCCTGAACTCGATCATCTTGTGGTCAGTGCTGCCCAATTTGCCATCCACTTCTATATTCTTCACCAATTCTTCCCCGTTTGTGAGCAGTAGGTCAAGAAGAGCATAGCCCTTAGTTGCTCTCTCTGACACTAGGCCCCTCCAACACTTGGCCCCTAGCTGGTCTCTCCAACACTTGCACCAGACAGTTGTCTCCAATGCTCTTCAAAAACTTCCTAGATTGTCTGTGCACTGCTGTATTGCCCTCCCAGAAGATGCAAGGGTGATTGAAGTCCCCTGTGAGAACGAGCGCCTGTGACCTGGAAACTTCTGCAGTTGTCTGAAGAAAGCCTCATCTACCTCATCCTCCTCGTCTGGTGGTCTATGGCAGACCCCATCCTGACATCAACCTTGTTACTCCCTCCTCTAACCCTCCCTCCATGAGACTTTCAAGAGGCCTATCTCCAGTTCCATACTGGAGCTCTAAGGGTCTCCCAGGCCCCTCAATTATGAAGAATTAATTAAGATATACATAAACTGATAACACAAACGTTGCAAACACATACAAAACTTGGTGTCTGGAAAAAGTTGTCCTAAATGTCAAAAACCTGCATCCAAGAATTAAAGAGGTAAAATTGCCCTAAACTCATTGACTTTTAGTAGCTTTTACTTTACCTAAGATGCAAACGTTTTTGTAGTTCTAATTGACATTCTATGCTCAGAAGAGGTCAAGAAGAGGAAGAGTAGAAGCATTAAATGTCAAGAATCAGGTGCATTGGCAGAAATATTGTATGTTATTGTACAGTGCTATGCCTTTTTCTAGTAAGTGTTATTAGTTCCCTATGTTCATAAGCACAGAATTCAAAGTGAGTATTTATGACACTGCAGCAAAATCTAGGCTCCATATTGCTTCCGATTATGTCAATGACAAAACTACTACAATTTCAATGACAGTCATCGTGTTTTAAGATTAGTCACACATATTTATTTAATGCATTCATACTAAGTAACAACAATTCTTATACTTTGCACTTGACGCTCCAATTCCACAAGCAGATCAAAATATCCTACGAACAATTGCTTCAGCTTCATAGCATCCCTGTGGGACAGGAATCTTCAGCTTCATTTTTAAAAGTAGCTGCCGAATTTGAGCAACCTATTCAAGTTTCCACCGAAATGGATAAAACCTAGGATGCTGGCCCCCGGTTACTGAACCGATGTGCTAGATAACACTGGTTTTATATTGCCCTGCATCTTTTACTCCGGGAGCCCCAAGGAGTCCAGGTGTAAAGACACCCCAAGTTTTCCAGGTTTAACACAACCCTCTACACAACAGTTGATATTGCAGATACTATATTTCTAAGCTAAGTCAGTGTGCTGTTCTCGATTCATTAACAAAAGCCTAAATTCCGAGTCCCTTGCTCAAGCAACCCCTATTAAACGTGGGGTAGAGTATACAGGGTATATCCCCTTTCCCTTTTTCCTTCATTCTTTTTCCTCATGAAAATCTTTTATTATTCTTTACCTCCAAAAGTCTATAATAATTCCATTATCACCTCTCTGCACAATGTCAGTCGGAGCTGTCTGAATGCCAGCGTGGCAGGTTGCTGGCATTCCGTCATAATTAGCTTGTCACTTTCCCACAGTGGACTGGTGGCCTTTCCAAATCTCCCAGACTTCACTGCTCCTACAAAACATGCCAGGAACTGTGAAACAAATCCCAGGAAGGTACTGAAAATGAAACAGTTTAGAAGAGCACTAATGTGATCATAAGATAAATACAGCAGCAGTTCAGAATGTGAATCAAGAAATGTTGATGGAGATTCACCAAATTGGCTGCTTGTGCTTAAACTGTGTCTATCATGCTGAATCAATTAGGATCACTTTAATTTTCCACCACAGACATGTGGCTTGTAAGTGGAAAATGCAAGTTTGGGTGTTTTCTACATTTCATTACTGTTCAATCACAGTACATCTGACCAATTAAATATTTAGTGAAACAATTCCTTCATATTTAGAGACTAATAGTACTGGTTTTGCACTTTCCTAGGATTTAAAAATAACATTGTCAGTCATATAACTGTATATGAGCAGTATATCATAGGAGTACATAATAATTTAGTCAACTGCCAAAATATCAGAATTATTTGTATTTGGCTAGTTGGCTGAGTTACAGTATACTATCAGTATTAACACCTCTTGACTAGTCAGTTACGTGACAGTCATTTTTTATGTTGCTGCTTTGTATTTAATGCGTTCTTTCTTATTTAATTAGAGTTACAACCCTCTCAAGAAATTATGCATGCTAATTTTCACAGGCAAACTTTGAAGGTATAATTTAATATACAACCAGGTAAAAATTAAACTTTAAAATTAAGCAAAGTTATTTTAGAATCAATAATGGCCCCAATCCTAAATTCCTTATGTCTACTGATTTCAGTTATGGCTGCAGGCACCAAGCACCTTGCAAAATGGGACCCAGGCTTGCAGTTCTGCATGCTAAGAATACAGAAACTGAAACCACAGAGATTTAGATTGGATATTAGGAAGAACTTTCTACCTATAACCATGGTTAAATACGGAAACATATTACCTAGAAATATTATGGAATCTCTGTCAATGGAAGTTTTAAATGTATGTGAGGCAAACATTTGTTTAAATATTTGGTTTAGACAAGGACTGGAGCAGCAGTTTGGACATTTGGGCTAGATGACCTCCTGCAGTTCCTTTCATATTTTTCTGTGATTCTAAGTGCTATGTTTCAGGGAGTAAAATAATTGGTTTGGGTTCAGGAAAGACCACTTGTAATTCCCTGTGTTCAGCACTGCACATGAACAGGTCAGGTACATTCTGATCAAGTTGCACTTTTCTCTGAAGCATGAGAGAGGTAGATAAAGAAAACGTACTAACGGACCAATGTGCTGAGCTGATAAGGTACATCCTACATCCACTCAACTCCATTACTCAGAACCTTCTTCATGACAAATTATCGGTCTATTTCCCAGAGAAAGTTCCTATCATGTGAGACAGCCTCTGGGGACACAACATTGGCTGTACACCGAGTAACACAATACTTTCCCTCTCCCAGTTCAGTCTGTCCATGCAATACACCACATGCAACTTTGATCAATGTTCTTGACTACTAGGCTACAAGGACCTCTGGGATTCTTATTAACAGATCTGAGAGAAACAGCATCAAGATGCAGAGCTAGTATAAACCTTAATTATTTTATTTTCATTAAAGTAACTTTTCAATCCAAGACCGAGCATTTCAGAAACGAGTAATAATAACCTTTGTTTCAAATCATAAGAAGTGATGGTTTTGCAATTTATTTCAACTGAAAAAATATGATATCTGTGATATGTCCAATTTATTTTTAAGAATGCTAAAACAATAGTATTAAGAGGTTTTTGTAATCATTGTTTTTATTGGAGGCTGTGGTCTCTCTCTTCCTAGCTGAAGCCTCACCTCCCATCAAAATATCAAGTGCTGTCCATGATTGTCTGGCCTTGACAGGAAAGGCCAAAGCCAAAATCAGTCTCCAGACTCTTTCATTTTTTATGTGCTTTTGAGGTTCACCAGCCACAAAGAGCTGTGGTAAGGAATCAATATTTTAAGAAAATTGCCATTTTAAACAGGATTACTCCAAACTGTTGTTAGCCAAAATTAACTCAGTTCACCTGATCAGCCCACATTGTTGAAGACCAACTGTGGTTCTCACTTAATTGGTTTAATTCTGGGAATGGGTGGTGGGAGAGAGATGAGTGAAAGAAGGCAAGAGTAAACAAGAAAGGTATAGCCCAAAAGCTTATGCCACACACCAAGAAGAAAAGACAGATATTCCAGATCTTGCCTCTTACCAAGACGCACAAAAGCCAGGTTTGTTGGCACAGGACCAACAAACAGGCCAAAACCTGGATAGTGCGAGTGGAAGAATTCCTTGGGGAGCAAACAGGAAGCCATGGTTGCCTGGGGGGAAGACTTGAGAGTACCAGGCTAGGGACAGATGTTAAAAAAGCCTGAGCCTGAACTGATTCAACTTTTGTAGGTTAGTCTAACCTGGCTATGCTAAAACAGTTTGTAACTGTACAGACATCCCAGACATGCAGGCATATGCCTGCAGTGGCTCAGGCTAGAAGCAGAGGGAAGCTAGAACAGCCCTCCCTTCCCTTCCAGAGGGCTAAGATGAGGGGGGCATGGCCACACAGGATGCTCTAATTAGCCCAGCAGGGAACTGATAACAGAGTTTATCACCCCTAACTCAGTGTTTAATCACCCCATTAAGAAAACAGCAAAAGGAACATTACCAGGTACCTGCTGATTCTGCCTTTGTCCCATCTGCCACAGCACAGACCGTAGCCAGCATATGATCCAGTAGCTAATCCACAGACCCCAGCCCCCACTCCCCTCTGCCTTGCTGAGAGGTGAATTCCTGCTTAGCAAGGAGTGGTGAGGAGGAGGCCAGGGACGGGACAGAGTGGTAGCAGCCTACAGTCCCTGCCAGAGCTCCAGCCAGGGAGCAGAGGGAAGGGGCCAGCTCTGCTATGGAGCAGAGAGCCCTGCTCAGCCCAGAGGGGATGATGGGATGCTGAGGGTGTCTGATTTAACTTAAATCAGCAAGGTGTCTGGGACACACATTGCATAAACTGGTTTGACTCAAATCAGTGAAGACTGATACTACATTCAACCAGGTTTATCTCAAACTGGCTTCAGCCATTTTCAAACTGGTTTATATGCACTGAACATCTGTTCTGTTACAGGTTTAAACCAGTTTCTGATCACTTAAATTTGTTTATGTGTAATGTCTGTCCCTAGCCCAGGTGTGTAGGAAAGCCTCCCCAATTCTTAGTGGTGTAGCTTCAGTTTGGGGGCCATTTTGCAGGTCTATTTGGGGGTGTGAACAGACAGGAGCTCTCAGCTGCTAAACACAGCAGCTGATTGCAGTGTGAACAAGGAGACCAGGTTCCTAAGAAGAAAGGCTAGGCCAGCAACACAGGAGCTGGTGACACAAGACCAGCAAACAGGGGAGTCTGAGTGGAGTTAGCCAGAGAGCTGGCTTGGTCACTTCCTTTCTTACCCTTCCTTCACTGTAAGCTTGCTAAGTGGGAACAGGTGAAGGAAGAGGATTTTTCCCCCCAAGACAGAGCAGCAGAAGCAAAAAAAGGAGCTAAAAGAAGAATCAACAGGTTGGATAGAAAACGATGCAATGTCAAAACCCTAGCAACTGGCAGCTCTACCTCTGCCTGTACAGGCTCTGTCAAGGCATGGCCACTGACCACCAAGGCTTCTCCCCAGGTCCTTGTTTGGCTCTACAGAGACAGCAGCCTGTGTGTCCCTGCAAAGGACAGCCAAGTAAAAGAGTAACTGTGGTGTGAAATGCTTCCTGGTGGACTCTCTAAGAAATCAGGTAATAGAACTGGAGAAGGATGCTCAGAAGCATCCAAGAACAGAAGACCTTCATCAATTGGAGCATCAAGAGACCTCATGCATCATGGCAGAGGAACAGCCAGAGAAGACACTGGAAGACATAAACACAAGTATTCCAGAAGGTGCTAGTTGGTAGTTTGTCACCTGTAGCAACAGACAACAATCTTCTTCTTAACTTGCTGGAGAAGAGTTATGAAGCCCTAGCATCAGATGAGAAGGAGCCTACTCCAGTGGAAGCAGGGATCAAGCCAAACACCCCTAGGCATGGGAGGATCCAAACCACTGCTGCCAAGAAGCAGCTACAAGTAGTGGTGGTTAGCAGCTCTCTCCTGTAGGGCATGGAGACATCCACCTGCCAGTCTAACCTGTTGGCTTAGGAGGTCAGCTGCCTGCTTGAAGCCTGCAATGAGACATCGCAGAAAGATTATGAAGACTCCCCTGAGTCTGTGTGCTCTCCCATGCTGCTCATCCATGTGGGCTCTAATGATACTGCCAAGGGAGACCATGAGGAGATCAAAAGTCGTGACATGGCTCTGGGTGCAAAGGTAAAGAGGACGGGGGCCCAGATGGTGTTCTCATCAATCCTTCCAATCAAAGGTGGCTAGAAGAAGATACATCCTGGAGATTAACACATGGCTACATAAATGGTGTCAGCAACAAGGCTCTGACTTCTTCAACCACAGCGTGGTGTTCCAAGAAGATGGACTGCTGAGAAGAAACAGGGTTCACCTGACGAAACAGAGAAAAGCATCTTTGCATACCAGCTTGCTAACCAGGTATGGATGGCTTTAAACTAGGTTCACCAGGGGATGGAGACAAAAGCCCAGAGATAAGTCTTTATCCAGGAGGCCTGGATAAAATGTCGTAAGAGAAAGCAAAAGCATACCCCTTAGGAAAGTTCTCAGGGAGAAAAGAGGACAATCAGTTAAACCTCTGAAATGTTTACATACTAATGCAAGAACCATGGGGAACAAACAGAACTGGAGATCCTAGCATAAGAACAGAATTAAGATGCAATTGAAATTACAGAGCCGTAGTGGGTAGTTCACATGGTTGGAGTAAAGTCATAAATGGGTATAGCTTGGTCAGGAAGAATAGGCAGGGGAAAGAAGGAGGAGCTATTACCTTTATATAAAGTGAAAGACCACTGTACAGAGGCACAGTAGAAAGTGGAAAGCCTCTGGGTAAAGGTGAGAAAGGAGAGCATCAGGGATGTCATGGTAGGCATCAGCTACAGGCTACTAAACCAGGGGGAGGAGGTGGGCAAGACCTTTGAACAGCTGACAGAAGTTTCCAAATTGCAAGACCTGGTTTTCAAGAGGGACTTTAATTATTCGGACACCTGCTGGGATGGAGAGGCACAAGCAGTCCTGCAAATTCCTGGAGCACGTTGAGGATAACTTTTTGATACAAATGGTAGAGGCCAATTTATAGCAAAGCCATTCTCGAGGGCTACAGACAAAAGTTGCACATAAACTGGTTTAAGTGATCAGAAACTGGTTTAAACCTGTAACCGAACAGAGGCTTAGTGTACAGAAACCACTTCCAAATTGGTCAAACTGATTTAAGATAAACATGGTTGAATGTATTTTCGGACTTAGCTGATTTAGGTCAAATCAGTTTGTGGAACTTAGCAAAGTCTTAGCAAAAAAGTCCGTAAGACCTGGCTGTACTTTATAAAGGCCTGTTTAAGGGCACAGGACCAAGCTATCCTGATATAGCAAAAGAATGGGAAGTGCAAGAGTGCCAGCCTGGCTAGTCGGCAATCTCTCAAGGAGCTGAAACTAAAAAAGAACGCTATTAAAAGTGGAAATTAGGTCATAATGCTAAACATGAGTATGATGATATTGCATGACACCAAGAGAGAAAATTAGGCAAGCCCAGGCACCATCTGAGATGCATCTGGCAAGAAACACAGAAGGCAATAAAGAAGGAATTCCTGAAGTGTGTCAAAAAGGAAGACTGTGACCAAAGAAACTACAGACCCCTTGCAGAACGCAGAAGGCAATCTAATTACAGATAATGCAGAGCAGGCTGAAGTATTTCAGCTCTTTTTTATTTCAGCCTTCACAAATAGGGGTAGCTACCAGACAAGTGCACTTGACAGCGCAGAGTGACAAAAATAATTAGGGACCCAGGAAGCAAGACTTATGAGGAAAGGCTGAAAGACCTAGGGTTATTTATTCTGCAGTAGAGAAGACTGGGTGGGGGGGAATCTGATAACAGTATTCAAATACCTGAAGGGCACTTATAAAGAGGATGGACATGGGCTTTTCTCTTTGGCTCTAGGGACAGGGCAGCAATGGAGTCAAGGTGCAGTGGAGGAAATGTAGGTAGGAGACTCAGAGAAACTTTGACTATGAGGGTGGTCAAGCACTGGACCAGGCTACCTAGAGAAGCTGTGAAATCTCCATCCTTGGAAAAGTTCAAGGTTGGACAGACCCTTGGGATGGGGGTGGGAGGTGGAGGGGAGAAGAAAAAGACTCATTGAGATTGCTGAGGATTCCTGCTTACGTAATGAAGAACCTCTTGGCTCCCCTCTAAGTTAACTTCTTGCTTCTCACAGATATGATTGATCACCTTTAAAAATAAGAAAGCATTCCCCCATCTTCAACCAATACCTAGTAAACCATCACTTCACATAGATAAACTCACCAATTTCCTGTTCTGAGGTAGAACCTAACCAAGGGTCACTTCCAGCACCCCAGACAGTTCCTGACTCCTGGTAACAAGCTAAACTGACTCCAGTCCAGGACAGGAAGCCGTGTTCTTCCTAGCCAGGGAAAACACTCAGACACCTGTTGTTGCCATGCTTTTCAATAATACTTGCCAATCCTGCTCTCCAACCTTGGAAACACCGAAGAGCAAAACTGAAATGGAAAAGTCAAGTCTGAGGCATTGGGTATCTATCATAAGAATCATGATACGACATCCACTGGGAATCCATCTATATCTCCATCCTATGCAGCAGCTACAGAGAGATTCAAGAGGATCTCTCCAGATCTAAAGATGGCAATCACACTCATAAGAGCAGATGCAAACAACACCCTAAGTGAGATTTTGGCTGATACTAGTATCTGGACAATGAGCTGCTGACTGAAATCAAATCCTGGACAGCCAGAGGTTAAGCTGATAAGGAATAAGAAGCACTTCTGAGAATCTCCTGCCTCCATTATCATCCTGTTTCAAGAAAATCTGTCTTCATAATACTAGGACAGTCTACCACCTTACTCTCCATTTTGGTTCCTCGCTGTATTCCGACATTCAAAGAGGCGTTTTACCAACAGATGGCAAGAATGCCTTGATCTTTGCCTGGGAAGTATTTGGTAGTTGTGCTGGTCTTAGACAAAAAGAAATGTGAACTCTAGAACTCTTGGTTCAGAAATGATACCTTTTATTAGACCAACTAACAAAGTTGCCAAAAAATTGTCCTTGAAAGATTTCAACGTGGACCTGATGTCTTGGAAAGACGTCCCTCACGATTGTTCCACCTGGTGAGGCCTCCTCCATACTGCAGCTACAGCAGAAAAGAACTGCTGAGCCTCAGGGATCTCGCGCTGGGGGCAGCTCGCTCCAGAGCCAGGAGGGAGCTGCAATCTGTAGCTTGCACGCTCTGGGCTGGGGCACGCAAGCAGGGGATCGCAGGTCTGGCCCCGCTCCTTGCAGCCATGACCACCTCATCTGGAGCAGGGGCAGAGCCACGATCCCCTGCCTGAACGCCACTGCCCAGAGCGGGCAAGCTACAGACCACGGCTCTGCCCTGGCTCCGCACCAGGCTTCCCTACAGAAAGATCCCAGGGATCTGCAGAGCATCCCCCTGCCCTGCTCTGCCATGAGCGCTGCCAGCCCGGCTGTGGCTGGTCTCCACGACAACCCAGGCTGCAGCTGTCCTGCACAGCTGCGGTGGGGGTCTCCACGGAGACCCGCTCCAGCCACGCGCAGGGGCAGCTGGGAAACGGAGTCCACCACCAACTGAAACCGGCACGCGGCAGGGCTTTACCCATCCCTGGGAAAGGCATTACTGGTATTCACTTCCATACTACGCAGCGCTGCAAACAGGCTAGAGGGCCCAAAGTCTCAACTCTCCATGTCACCAGACTCTCACGTGCCAGCAGCCCCCCAACTTACTTCTGCAGGGACCCAAGAGCTGTACTGCGAGGGCTCTTTCCTACTTCCACGCACGTGAAAAAGATAACATGGTTTCTGGAACGTGCCCAAACGCCAAGTTCTACATTGTTTCAGGAATCTCTCTAACCAGTTCCCAATCTCACCTTAAAAAAGCAACAAAAAAAAAAGATACAGCAGATGTCAGATGGCCCGAGCCTGTGCTTTGTCTTTTCTTCCCTAGAAGCGGCAAGAGAAAACACAGGGGAGGAAGTGCAGACTTCTCCCACACGTCCTAGAAGTAGATAAGAAGCCTTTTCTGGGCAGGTGGAGAACTTGATAAGACATTCCTGGTAACAGGAATAGATGGGGACTTGCGAATAGCTTGGTGAAGTTCATAGAACAATAAAGAGAGCCCTGCACAGCTGGGCAAGCTGGAAGGAGGGAGAGGGGGTATTGATGAAGCTACTGAAGAGGCTTGGTTGGTCTTTTATTACATTAGATTTGAACAAAATGAAGGGGTAAGCTGTTTTTGATGGGAAACTTGAGAATAATATTGGCTGCTACTGCCACCTCTGCTGTTGTACCTCCTTGGAAAGGATCCAGCAGAGGGGTCAGAGGCAGCAAGACGGCCTATTGCTTCCTGCCATGCAGAGCAGATGCAGCAGCAGGAGCGGATAGTTGGAAGGAACTGCTAGTCTATTTGACTTCTGACAGCCCCGCTGGATGCACAGAAACGCCTGTTAGCAGCCCACACGGGTAGCCGGCAGCACTGCATCCTGTTGTTCACCGGGCACACCAGGGCACTTCTGCTGGAGTTAATATCTAGGGCACTTCTGGTGGAGATTAGCTCTACTAACCCCTCATGACCAGCTGTCCTTGTCGGCAGTGCACTAATCTGTCACAATATTCATGAGAAGAGAACAAGGAAAAAAAAGTGTTCATTTAAATATTTAAATCAACACTTGAAGAAAGTTCTCAGGCTCTCTTTTTTAAATAGCATTTTTCATAGCTACCGTATTTACCTGAATCCAAGACGACTTTGAATTTAAGATGCCCCTGCCCCAATAATTCGATTCTATATATGGAAAATTATAAATCTGTTAACATTTTCCACGTATCAAATCCCATTATTGGAGGACTGTCTTAAATATGTTCCCAATCACAGGGGAGAGACAGGCAGCCTCACCCTCACATCCTCTTCCCAACACTTGTGTCCTACCGCCTGTGCCCTTAGCCCTTTCCTACTTGCCTACCACCCCAATCTCCAACCTTCGCTGGTCCTAATCCGCCGCTCCCACTGCTGCCCCATCCTCCACCCCATCCCCCACAGGTACTATTGGTCCATCCCCTCACATGTTGCTGCCCCATTTTCTGACCCACGCTTCTGGTCTGTGCTGATTGGCAGCAGGCGATGTGCCACCAGCAGCACGTGTGAAGGATCAAGTAACCATGTGTGCTCTTGCACCATCCTTATCCACGCTGCCCCCCCATCCCCAACCCACACAGCTGTCCACCCTCTGCCCCATCCCCCTACTCATTCCAGGCCTTATTCTGCACCCACGTTGCCACCTAATCCTGGACCCAAGCCCGGGTCCCTGACCCACTCGCCACACTGCTACTGACTCCATGGCCCAAAGCAGCACTGGCAGTGCTAGAAGCTCTGGCTCCCACCCTGGGACAGAGCTGGAGCTCTGCTACTTGAAGCCAAGAGGAGGGGTTTTTTCCCCCCAAGTTCACTGAGAAAAAAAGTCTCATCTTGGATTTGAATAAATATGATCATTTTAACCAAAAAGAGAAAATCTTGCAAGAGGGGAATTTAAGAATGAAGCACTTGAGTCTGCATAATTTTTTACTTGGTTTATGCTAATGTACATGCTGCTCCCTGAGCAAGTTACTCTGGATCAACACTGGTATGAGACACAATTCAAGACTCAGCGCACGCAGCTGGCCTGACCTTTGTTTCTGTTTAATAAACAGAACAGTGTTTGTACTAACTGCATCTGAACCAGAAAACGGACTCAAAAAATATCATCTATTAGTTTTGAACAAAACCACACACAGGTAATGTCCTTACAAATCTGCATATTATGTACACCGGTATTAGCTTGATTTATTAACCTTTTCTTTCCTGTTCCATGCTTTACATGCTAAAGCTTACAGGAAGAAAAGTACTGATTTTCATTTTAATAACTCTTTAGCATTTACACAAGGATTGCTGGCTTCTGCCTATGGCCACCTGCACGCTCAGATTTGAAACCCAGTCTAAAGAGACCCAGCACGCCCTCAGCTTTCATCGACTTGAGTGCAATTTATTTCTTGAAGGTTCTTATATTGTGCTCCTCGCAATTGTTTCGTTTCAACATATATTTTGCTGTGTATTTATGTTTGAGAAGACACAGTCAAAGAAATGTGCCTGGCTCATCACATGAGAGATCATTAGTTCCTCTGGGAATCACTCCACTGTTTTGGATCAGCTCTGAAAAAGTTCTCCCCCGTACACACAAGCTTTCCCCTTTTGCTGCAAATTTTTAAACCCTGACAAAATCAGACTCAACATCACTAGGATTTTCAAGCTCTTCTAAGTTCCCTGCAACCAGAACTTTGATAGCCTATCTAAAACTAAATCTGTTAGGAAATTCAGGCAGACCATGCCCCACAGTTAAAGTTTTGATTTGGGACTTGTATTCATATTTTTTCTCCCCCTTATTTAATTCCAGGAATATTATCCTTATTTACAATGAAATGTGCAACCCCTATTGCAAAATAATTGTATATGCGCTTATTGCTGCAGTCTTAAAACTTCTTTCCTGGAAATACATTATACATTATTTAATAAGCATATTGATATGAAAGTACCTATCTATAGTAGCTTTATAAATATATTATTAACACACTGCTTTACAAATTCTGACTTAAGCTCATTCTCATTTGCAAGACATCTGCCTGTCTAATGCTGCAGCCTTTACATGAGCAAATTTTTGCCCTCTGATTTCTAATAGGAGGCATCTTAGAGACATAAGCAATTGCAACCCAGGCTAATAAACAAAAACCTAATTCAGAGAATGTATTTCCACGTGGTGTCCAACTGCAGTCAGTCCGCCTCAGTGCAAGGATAAGAAGCCACAGGCATGGATCCAGTTGTAGAACTAGGCCTTTAATCTGCAAATCCTAAGTAACCGCAGTTCAGCGACTTGGCCAAATCCTACCCTGAGCTAAGAGGAAAGCTGAGGAAATCATGCAAGAGACCCTGTTAGTGTGAAGCACCTTTTGTGTTAACTACTGCAAAAGTAACTATTTTTGGACTGGCAGCTCAGAAACTTTCAGTCTTGCAGTTGTACACAGAAACAATGTGCATTTGAGTATGCAAGTACTTGAGCATTCAGTCCAGCCATATTTGCAGTCGAACAAGGAGCAAACGCATACCTTTGGGCACATCCTTGGCTTGTGTAAAATTGCATAGCGCTGCTGGTTGATTACGCCAGTCTAACTTATCTAACCTATCTATCTTCTTATCTAGAGAAATGCAGGCTCACAAAGAGGCATTCATTTCTAGCAATGGAAGTTTTTGAGAACTATCCACTGCTAGCAACTGTTCCAGGAGAGGGAACAGTACATGCGTTTGGCTTAGGGTTGCCAACTCTGACGGAAACTATTCCAGATTTTTTTTTTCCCCCAATGTGACAATGTCATTAATTGTACTGTTCAGCCTGTTCACAATATCAATCTCCCGGATTGCTTTCAATAGTCACCGGGAGATCGATGCCGAATCCAGTAGACTCCCGACGAACCCGGCAGGGCTGGCAACCCTAGTTCAGCCTGCAGCTGCCCTTCTTCCATAAAACAAGGTGTGAGGAACATATTGGGGGCAGCGGCTGCTCCTCTCCTCCCAGTCCTGGGGGGACTGGAAAGCATGGCTTACAGTGCCCTGCAAAGGGGGGCTTCTCTCCCATTCATGGTTTCAAAATTAGCACAAACCACAGCATGGGGGCTGCAGGCTCAGCACTCGCAGCTGCTGCATGGGATGGAGCCTCTCCCCTGCATGGCACTTTAAAGCCTTCACTTGCAGCACACCTGTGAGTGAAGGGAAGAGGGAGCAAAGCCCCGAGCCAGCCCCCAGACCAGGTACTCCACTGTGTGCTCCCCTCCCAGGCCATTCTGGGAGGGGAAAGGAAGGAAAGCAGTTGTCGCCTGGAAGATCTTCTTCCGGGAGAAGCCTGTTTTCCCCAAGAGAAGCTAAACAAAAGCTTGTATACAATGTCCTTTCTATCAGGAGAAGGAAGATTTTCTTGGTAGGAATGCAACACTTGTATGCAGCCACAGTTTAGAAACAAATCCTTTTGAAGATAACTTTGTAACAGTATGGTTTATGAGCCAGTTAACTAAAAACTTAGCATAGTAACTGCGAATAAGTATATTTCCAAAAATACAGTCTGTCCTTAGATACAAAAGGAATAATAGAACAGAAAAATTATTTGATGAAAATTATTCACTCGGCTCTTAGTTCAAAATAACTCACCTAGACAAGATCCTAATCTGCTCTCTATAACCAGAGCAATTCAACTTTGTTGGAATATCTCCAAAATTAAATCAATGCAACTGAAAACAACCTGTCATGTTTGCTTCAAATGAGAAAATACGAAAGATTTCATTGCTGTAACAAAAGAGAATTCCAAAATCGTTCTGCTGAGCAAAAAATACTGGGTAAAGAAGGAAATATATTTCTTTGATCTCTTAACTAGCCTGATCCCAGCCCATGCTGTGATGTTTTCCCCTATTTTTAAACTGGGAGTTACTATTGAGAAATGTATTTCAAGGCTAGTCAAATAAAACATTTTTCTAACAAGAAAACATTTTTTCTTCTCACAGCAACAATAGCTTCACACCAACCTAACTGGGGCAATTTCAAAGTGAACAGGAGACAGAGGCAGCTACAGTCCTACAGAAAGCAAGAGCAAGGAAGGATAAAAGTACCTTTTTACTTTCCTTTGGTTTGCTATCAGTTATCCTTGTAGTACAATCTGCCTCAGGAAACTACTGGTATTAAATGTATCATTTATAAGCATATTTAATTTAGAGCTGCGTATAAAAGTCTGAACTTTGTTCCATGTAAAAATAGCTGGCTTTTAAATGAGGGGGGGGTTTGGGCGGAAGGGGTTAGTCCAAAGTAGTACAGTGAAAGGTTTAAGATCTTCATATCAACAGTAATTTAAGTTATTAAAATGAATGTGCAAAGTGGGTTTTTTTTTTCCACAAATGCATATGAATCTAACTCGACCTCCAGACAGACACAAGAACATGCATATGCACAAACTTGTTCTTGTACGGCTACGCTGCGAGTGGTATTAAACATTACCAAACCCAACATTAAGCACAAAAATTAAAACTACAAAACGAATCAGACCCCCTACTCAACTAATTTATAATGCCATTATATAGGGACCAGCAAACAGGGGCAGTTTCCAGGCAGGTCACAGGGCAGTTTGCACATCCCCCCCACACCACCACCCCTTTGAGGGAAGACCCTTTCAGCTTGGTATGAGGAAGCAGGGAAAAAGAAACCTTTGGGGCCAAGGAACAGTAAACAGGCCAGCTTTAAGGAGAGTTCACTAAGGAAAGTGAGCTCGGAAGACAAGGCAGATTAAGAGACCCAGGGAAATGGCTGGAGGATGTTGCAATGCCAGAGCCACGGCCACTGCTTGCACCAGTGAGGTTTCTGTCCATGCAGAACCACTCACCATCGATGTTTCCACCCAGGTCCAGGTTTGGTGTTGTGAGGACCGCGGCTTGCAGGTTCCTTCCAGTGACAGCCGGGTCAGGGAGTGCCTGTGGTGTGAGCAGTGCCTCCTGGTGGTGTCTCTCAGGGAACAGGTAAGAGAGCTACCGGAGAAGGTGGTGAGGCTCTGAAACATCCTCTGCCATGAGGAGTTCATTGATTCGATGCTGGAGAAGACCTCCAAGGCTGTGGAGATATGGAGCCCTAGCAACAGAGGACGAGGAGCACGTTCCACTGGTGGAGGAGGACAGGACAGGCCTCCCCAAGATGGAAGGGATCAAGACCACTATCTCCAAGAAGCAGCAATGAGTGGTGGTGGTCGGAGAATCCCTTCTGCGAGGGCCGGAAAGATCCATCTACTGGCCAGATCTGTTGTCTCAGGAAGTCTGCTACTTGCCCAGAGCCCCGATCCAAGATGTCACAGAAGGATTATTGAGATTCATCTGGCCCTGTATTACTACTCTTATGTGCCCATCCATGTGGGCACCAATCATATTGCCAGGGAAGACCCTGAGCAAATCAAAAGTCACTACAGGGCACCGAGTGCAAGGGTAAAGGGGATGAGGGCTCAGGTGATGTGCTCTACAATCCTTCCAGTCAAGGGGAAGGGCCTGGGCAGGAGTGGATGCATCCTGCAGATCAATGCCTGGCCGCGCAGGTGGTGTTGCCAGCAGGGCTTTGGCTTGTTTGAATATAGGATAATGTTCCAAGAGAAAGGACTGCTAGAAAGAGAGAGGATCCACCTGGCAAAGAGAGGCAAAAGCATCTTCACAGACAGGCTCACTAACCTAGCAAGCAGGGCTTTAAACCAGTTTCACTGAGGGATGGAGACCAAAAACCTAAGGTAAATAGGGAAGTTGGCAGTGACCTGGAGGAAGGGCAATCAGGAAGGGACAACATGGGAGATGTTCTCATTCTTTCTGAGAAATCAGGGTATTTGACTAATTACCTTAGGTATCTGTACACAAATGCACGGAGCCTGGGAAACGAGCAGGAAGAACTGGAAGTCCTTGCAGAGTCATGGGACTATGACATGATTGGAATAACAGAGACTTGGCGGGAGCTCATATGACTGGAGCACTGTCATGGATGGGTATAAACCGTTCATGAAGGGGGTGTTCAAAAGAGGACGGAGCTAGACTGTTCTCAGTGGTTACAGATGACAAAACAAGCAGCAGTGGTCTCAAGTTGCAGCAAGGGAAGTCTAGGTTAGATATTAGGAAGAATTTTTTCACTAGGTGGGTAGTAAAACACTGGAACAGGTTATCTGGAGAAGGTGTGGACTCTCTATCCTTGGAGGTTTTTAAGACCTGGCTAGACAAAGTTTGGCTGGGATGATCTAGTTGGGGCTGGTCCTGCTTTGGGCAGGGGATTGGACTGGATGTGACCTCCTGAGGTCCCTTCCAACCCTCGTTTTCTAGGATTCTAGGACCTATGCAAGCAGAGCATGTACAGTCCCACCCAGCAATGAGACATGAAAGGGATGGCTATTTAGGAGCATGGTAACAGAATCCCATGAGGCTGATTTGGAAGAGTCCCAAGGAAACTGCATAGTCCTATGAAAACAAGAATCTTGTTATTATACCAATTCTCAAATGGAGGAACCAAACTAGCAAATTTATCATCTTTTTTTTTTAAAATGCCCTTTTCTTTACCCTGCTTTTGGGTGCTCATTCTGAGATTCAGACATCACAGTAGGTTTTTCAGAGACTCTGGACACCTGAAGATCCCAATAAATTTTCAGGTAGTCGGAAAAAAAAGCCTTAGGGGGATCTTAAGTTGGCCACATAAAATAAGACCTACGTGCAGTAAATACTAGAGAAATTTTAGACTCTGGGATTTGCCCAAGGTCACATAGCAAAACACTAGCAGATCTTGGTCTATAACTCACAAGCTCCTACCCGTGTGCTCCCTTAAACCATACTAATTCAGTTTTAACAAGGGAAGACTCCCTTAAGAGAACTGTGGAATTGAATCAATCACTGATCGAGTAGCGAGGAGGTAATGATTTATAACGTGCCTAAACTTACCTGAAGTAAGTGACAGCCCAGCTGGAAGACTGGAACAAAAGAGCAGTGAATGTAAAGATTAAACTGTGTTTCAGTAGAAATAATCCGCAGATATTTTCCATAAGCAAGCAGATATCTTTGAAGCTAAGACTTATGATTTTGAGCTACTCAGAAAGAAACAGTTTTAAAAATACAGTAGCTGCAACAGATCTGTACTGATTTCATTTTTGCAGAAGTTCTCCCAAATGCATTCACTCTCAAAATGTGGGTTTCTCTATTGTGAGGAGGAGGAAGATGTTTTAACAGGATGAATTTCCCAAATGTGCTTCAATAGGGTGGGAGCTTTTTATTCACGCAGAGCAAGTACCAGACTGGTAGCAGCAGGGGCTAGACCCTGCTCCTATCAAAGTCCACAAAAAACTGCATATAGGGTTCACCGAGAGGGCTACTTAAGCTTTATGCTTACTTGGGGGAATGTGGGGGAGTTCTTTCTTCAACACAGTAAACTTTATGCTTCTCGCTGTACAATACATCAGCCTTTTTATAATCATTTACAATTAAAATGACAGATATGTGTATTTAGCATCCTCCTGAAAACCAATTTCTCTATCAATCTGTTAGGAAGCACAGACCTACCACATCCCCAACAATCATCTCTGCTCTTTATACCAAACTATACTGTGTGTGGAACAGTCTGCTCCGTAAGGGACACAAAGACACTACCATCCCCTCAACTAAATCCCTCCCCCTCTGCAGTTTCACTACTGCCAAACCTACTTACTGGAGTGACATGACTGTCATTAATTCAGAGAGATTGCTTCAGAAACTGGCCTGTCCCTTCCTTCTTGATTCAACAGCAGATGGAGAGTAGAAACATCAAGCTGCATAAGCATCTCAAGCTAGAGGCTCCATCTTTCCACATAACAGACAAAGCTGCGAAAGCATATGACCTTTCATGAAACAGCCTGTGAACAAATAAGTATTATAACTAAATCAAATCCATTTGATGGGATTTTACAAAAGAGAGAGAGAGAGAGACATACGAGACCAAACACTCCTAATTCTCAGCTATTATAACCAAATATCATATAATAATTTCTGTCAGATTAGGTGCTTGAGCAACATCCTGGAGCACTGCAAACCAATCTATTTATATAGGCAGCCGCTGACCCTCTGAATCATGGGGTATGTCTTAGAAGTCTAGTCAGGTGCCTGATATGGCCAAAAAGCCCAATGCAAAAGCAACACAGCTTGTCACAAGTTTCACAGATCTATGTATTGTTTGAGTTGGAAACCATGTTTATAACAGGCTGTTTTCTTTCTCGCTTTGCTTCCATGCTCTGAATCAAAGCTGCTTCATGTTGAGCTGCATCCAGGGCCAGATGTTCCCTCCAGACTGAACAGGATTCTGCGCACTCCTCCCAGCTTTCTACATTCATGTTAAATGACTTCATATCATTTTTGTATGCATCATGGTACCGCCATAGAGGGTGACTCCGCTTTCTAAAGCCATCTCGAATCTTGGTGTACAAAATATTCTTGGGAATATGGTATCCTACCATTCTCCTGACATGTCTGAGCCATTGCAACCTTCTTTTCTTGATAGTGGTTTCTAAGTGTGTCAGTCCTGCATGCGCCAGCACCTCTGTGTTTGGCATTTTGTCTTCTCACTTTATTTTCAGGATCTTGAACAGGCATCTCATGTGGAAGCTGTTCAGACTCTTGATGTGCCTAGCATATGTAGCCCACATTTCTGAACCACAAAGCAGGAATGACAGCACACGAGTCTCATACGTTCACATCTTCACCTTAGTTGATAGTTTGCTGTTATTCCATGCATGTTTCTGTAATAGCCTGAAATTCTTAGCCTCTTTTCTGATTCGGTTAGTTCAGTCTAAAAGTCAAGATTCCTGCTGTTCAAAGAACCCAAGTAGCAAAAGCTGTTGATGATGCCAAGAGTGATGTCCAGGATTGGTTCTTCCACCCTTTGGTACAGGATCACAGCCTTCTTGAGACTCTTGCATGACACAGAAAATCTGCCCAAAAGATTTTGCAGGAAAGATTTACTATGAACAACCAAAGCTGCACCATCTGCAAACAGAACCAGTTCTTTCACCTTAGTTTTCACTCTAAGCCTTGAGAGGTTGAACAAGCCTCCATCTAGTCGGGTGCAAAAATAAATGCCATCATTACTGTCCTTGAATTCATGAAGAAGCATTACTGAAAAGCAGAAGTTAAAGAGCACAGGGGCTAAGATGCACCCCTGTTTCACCCCACTGTTAATGTCAAAGACTTTGGATTCTTTGTTTTCATACACTTCAATTGCCTTCATACCTTGATGTAACAAGCAAATGATTTTCAACACCTTGGGAGGACAACCCAGAAACTTCAGAATCATAAAAAGCAGGGTCGTGCAAAGGATTCCTATTCGATTCAGATTTGGCCCAAATCGGGGACAGCGATTCGATTTGTCCCTGACAGTGATTCTGGAGAATCAGCAATTAAGACATAGACACAGCTTTAAAAGTTTTTTCTACATACCTCAAGGTACCAGCGCGGCTTGTGAGCACTGTGATACTGGGGCACATGGAGCGTTCCACAGGCATACGGGCGGACCCCAGCGCCCCTTCCCCAGACCCAGAAGGCATCAGTCATCAAACTAGAGAGGCGCGGGGTAAGGAGAAGGGGAGCATGCTCCCCGATAGACCCGGAAGTGAACCAGAAGTGCTGCCGAGTGCGCTGGGGACCACCCCCCCCACGCTTCTGTGGGACACTGCACGCACCCCAGCATCGCAGTGTTCATGAGCCAACTTCTACCTAGAGGTATGTAGGGTTCTGAGTTAATTCGGAGAGATTACAGGGTCCTCCAATTCAATTCAGAGATTCAGTCACCGAATCAGGCCGAATCTCCACCAAATTGAATCAGGGACCAAAGCGTCACACAGCCATAATAAAGAGGCCCAGTCTGTTGACCATATCATAGGCCTTCATCAGATCAATGAAGGCTGTGTACAGTGCTATTCATTTTTCTCTACACTTCTCTTGCAGTTGCTTGACCAAAAAAATCATATCAACGGTGCAGCATCCTGAGCGAAAACCTCACCGACTTTCAGGATACATTCTTTCACCTAGAGACTGCAGCCTAGGGAAAAAATATGAAGGAACCACACCACTTCTAACACCACCATTCAACAGGGAGATACCTCTGTGGTTGTCAGTCACTTCTAACTCCCCTGTTTTTGTATAATTGTACAAAGCCATTCATCTTTGCGTATGGCACCACTTCCTCTTACCAACAGACAGAGATGACCACAGGGACCCAGGGAAAATCAGCCTGTGCAGGGTCCAGATGCAACAATGGCAGGGTCAGGTAGGAAGTGGGGCAAGTGGCCAGACGTGAAGCCAGCCCAGCTCCGCAGAACCCCTCAAAGTATGGCGCCTGGGGCAGTTCCCCAATTTGCACCCCCTAGGGATAGCCCTGCCAGCAAATCAGCATAACTTCATGGAGTTTTCAAAGTAATTCATCATTGTCACATTTATACATTTCAGCAGGCATTGCCGCATGCCTTGTTCCCAGGAGTCGATTTAATAGCTTTCAGGAAATCTTCTAATGTAGGCTCATTGTCCAAATCCATCATAACTTCAAATTGTGGTAATCTTTCAAGATCTTCATCTTTGATTTCGGTCTAACTGGAGCACTGAATTCAACAGTGTTCAATCTAATTCACAGGTTGTTTCTGTTTATCAGCGATGACATTTCTGTTTAAGTCTTCCAGCGGAGCTGTTTTCTTCTTGACCGGACCAATTGCTCATTTGATGTCTTTGTACATTCGCTGGCCATCACCTTCAAGCCAGAGATAAAGACAAAAATATTTTTGAGCAACAACTTGAAGAAGAGAAAACTCACAGACATTAAACCATTATAATATTCAGTGAACTCAATGCAAGAGTTGGATGTAGTTTTGAGAATTGGCCTAGTATTCAGGGCAAACATAGAATTGGTAATATGAATGAAAACAGCCAACAAATTTTGAACTCTGTGAAAGTCCAAATCTGTGTTACCAACACCTATTTCACTGGGAAAAAAAATTACAAGGAAGACACTGTGGAAATACCCAAGATCAGGGCACTGGCACCAACTAGATGCAACCACCTGAAAGAAATCCTGCACAGTGCTGACTGTGACAATGACCATGCCTTAATCTGAAGCAAAGTCACAATCAATGCCAAAAAGATCCACTATAGCAAAACTACCAGACTCTCTCAGGTTGATGTCGGCCAAACTAAAGACACAGAAAGATGCAGACTATTTAATAAAGAAGTTGTGAAAGCAAGTTTACATAACAACTCTGTCACGGAGGCTTGAGAAAGCTTAAAAGCTAACATGCAATGCTGATCTAACAGCGTTTCGCAAAAAATGCAATAAAATGCAGACTGGTTTGAAGAGCACCCTGAAACCTTTCTACCACTGGTTGAGAACAAAAGGACAGCGTTAACCATTTACAAGAAATCTCCCAACATAACTCTGGAAAACTTGAGAAATGCTCAAAGAGAAATGCAAAGAAGGTATGCCCAAGATTTTTAGCTGAAACTCATTTATACCAAACAAACAAAATGTATGAATATCTTGTAGGATAAAATCCACATGAAATTATAGTTAAGCGATATACAAGACAGGAAAGTAAAACAAACAGCAAATTTACTGATATGCACCATTCAAACCACTTCAATTCATATCTAATGATAAAGGTTACCTTAGGGCCCTGTTACACCTTACAATGGGCACCTCTACACGTGCATTAATGCACCGTAATTATGGCACATTGTGTAGTACCTGTAAGAACAGGTACTAAATGCGCCGTAATCAGCACTACTGCTCAGCACCGCTGGCGCACAATTTTTGCACGATGCTAATGTGCAGTAGCCCAATTCTACTGCGCATTAGCCCATTTGCATGGCTTTCATTGTGACGCCTTAATGCACGGTAGAATTAGTCTACTGTACTTTTAGTGTCTCGTGTAGAAGTGCCTACTGTAAACCACACAAATGTTAATGAATATTATTATTAACTTGAATTTGGAGCAGTCGCACTTCAGGCCAGCAGGGGTCTGCAAAGCTGAAAGGTAAGAATCCCCCACCCCTTTCCGGCTTCCCCAGGTCTCCCCCACCCCGGGGGCTCCTCCCTTGCTCCTCAGGGTTCCCTCATGCCCACTGTAGCTACCTGTGCTGCCTGTCCTGGGGGAGGAAGACCAGGGAGAGTTAACCTGCCTGCCCAGGCACTGCTGTCCTGGCTCTCAGGGCTGAGCCCATCCAGAGAGCAGCAGCTGTAGCTAGGCAAGCAGATTAACCCTTCCCGGCCTGCTCCGCCAGGACAGACCGCACAGGGGACCACAGGCAAGCCAGTGGGGAGGAAAGAGGGGGCTGTGAGCAGGGATCTATGGTGCTGGGGAGGATGAGGAGAGTCAGTGGACAGGGGGGCAGTTGGGATGTTTATAGTAAAGATGTACGGCTTTGACAAATGGGTTTAAGAACAAGAGGTTAGTCAAATCTGGGGGCTCTCAATTAAATAAAGATTAAATCCAATAAACTTGCAAGGGCCCACTGTGGCACTCAGCGTTCAAACCCAAAACCCAAGAGGATTCTAAACACCCCTTTCTGCACAACTGCACATTAATGAAGTTAATCTAAAAGCTAGATTTCAATTATGAATTTTGGGATGGCATCTCTGTTCTATAATTACTGAGTCAGGCATCTTCTACCGTAGCACAGGATCACGGGCTGCACAGAAATGCCCCTGGAATATCTGAAACATTCAATCCCGGAGATGAGAAGTGACAAACATCTGATTTTTTAATCTATTCAATAACTCTTACACAAAATAATGATTTATAACCACTTGACAGATTGCTTGCTAACTCAAAATATGCTATACATGTTTGAACAGTAAAAGGAACAGCAAATGTTTAAGTCTCTCAGGCTTGTAGCCAAGACAAACTTCAGCTACAGTAAATTTCCTTTTGCTACAATATTTCAGGAGAGAATGTTTTTCCATTTACCACACATTCATCCTAAAAGAGAAAAAAAATCCACCAAACTCAACTTTCTCAAATTAAGTACGAGTCAATGCATCACTTGGTAATGAATATGCATAATCACAGAGCAAGATGCATTATTTCATGATGTTACATTGCAGTTCAAATAAGCAGCACCACTGAAAAGAACATGAAATACGTGTAATATCAACAAAGACCCGGATCATTTGTTCCAAATCGTTTCTGCAGACAGAAGTGTGATGAATGCTCACACAAAACCAAAGTGTGTTGCTACCACATGTGAAAGGGCCATGAAGAACACATTGCAATTTCTCTTTAACAGTAGGAAAAAACAGGAAAGAAAAATTGAACAACCTTTAGTTTTACTAGAAAGAACAAGAAATCAAGTGATTGGGATCATCCCTGATTGAAACAGGAGCTAAATCTTCCCCTCCCCTTGGAGAAAAGGAAAATCAGAAACCCAAGTCATGAGTTTCCACTGATCATGCTGTCAAAGGACAGGGTCAATCGCAGAAACCAGGCCATTCTAACTGTTCACTCAGAAGTGGTTTTACTGTAGAGTACATAGCATTTCTCAATATTATAATATTGATGGGATCAATTCCTGAAGTTTTAATGGAGGAGAAAACTCAGGAGACAGTATCTCCCACTCAGTCAGAACTTGAAAATCTACAAACCTGAAACCTGAAGTGAGGAGCAGAAGAAGCATTCTCCTGTTTCAAGGACAAGAGGATAATAATCTTTTCACGTAACTCCCCCTTTCACACATGACTGCCCTTGGTAGTCAGGGTTAGCCATGCTCAGCAGCACAGAAGAAACCTCCAAGAAGGACCATTCCAGGCCTTAAAGCCGTGGCTCTCTAACAAGGCTGTAGGCTTTCTCCATAGAAAAGAAAAAGTGTTTTTTCTAATTTTAAGGAGGGGAAATTAAACAAGTACCTACATCAGCTGTTACACAAAGGTCAAAGGTTCCAGTACAAAACTTCCATTATCACAATTCTTTGGTCCTTGCTTTTCATTCTTTGGTACCAAATGTTTGTAAACTCTATTAATCTACCCCAAACCAGGGTTCATCGGTCCATTCTCTTGCTTCCCCCAAAGCCCTTTCACTCCAGTGTGAAGTTTCTGGCACCTGTGGTGCAGTCTCTCAACATAAAGAGATTAAAAGCAAAAATATTTGGGCATGTAACTTCAGTTCCTATCGAAATCAACAGAACTTAGAAGCCTCCCTTTGTGGATCTGGCCTCGAATGACTGGGCCATGATACGACTAAGAGTCATTTTCAGAAGGGATTTAGAAAAACAAAAAGGCATCCAATCCTCCAAACATAGAAGGGATACCAATACAAATTAGAGCGCACAGGACAAGAGAGCCCAAACCTGGCTGTTCTCTAGGTGTCTACCATAAGTTAAATGCCAAATAATGTAGCTGTCAGTCAATTAATTCCACTTGGAGATTTCAGATTCACAGTGGGTTCATCTACACAAGACACTTTACTGTGTGGTAGACTAATCTACTGCACAGCAAAGCGTCACCATCTACACATGTACTACTGTACATTTACTGCCCAGTAAATTAGTCTACTGCACAGTTAGCTAGTACCTGTAAATGTGTGCATCTCCTGGCCCCTGGGGCCCCCCTGCCTGACTGGGAGCAAGTCAGCATCTACATGAGCACTACTGTACAGTTAACTACTGCACAGTTAATCTAGCACCTGTATTTACAGGTATGAGATAACTGCACAGTAACATTCATGTAGATGCCGACTTGCTCCCAGTCAGCCAACCAGGAGGGGGCCACAGGGGACAGGGAAGTCCTCTGGTACTGTTCAGCTCCCAGCTCCCCCCAGGAGCTCATCAGGGCTGGGACAAGATTACTTTCTACCTCCCCCTGTCCCAGCACTGCACGGCTCCTGGCTTCCCCCAGGAGCCGGGAGCCAAGCAGTGCTGGGACTGGGGAGCTCTCTGCTTCCCTATTCAGCCAGGGGCTCCCCAGCAGCTGTCCTGCTTGTGGGGCAGCTGCAGGCAAGACCCGTCAGGAATCCCCACTGCACATGGGGCTCACTGGCAGCTGTGTCCCAACACGCATGGGGCAAACACAGCTCTGCTGGCTGCAGTGGCAGCTGTCTCTTGGCCCCACGCATATCAGGGTCATTCCTGATGTGCACAGGGGCAGGAGACAGCTGCAGCTGGCAGAGCTCTCCTGGCCCTGTGTGCATGTGGGCCAGCCCTTGTACCCCCTGCCAGCCCCCAGGCTAGCACCCTGGGGGGGCCTGGAGCTCCCCCTGGCTGCTACAGAAGCCCTGCAGGCCAAGTGACAAGGCTCCATGGGCCATGTTTCACACCCCTGTGTTAAGGAGCACTGATTTCCTAGGGGAACCCTGTACCAGGTTGCTGCTGTTGGGGACTGATTTGCTGCCAACAGGGTGCATGTGTAGACACATTCCCAGCCTATGTCACATTAATAGCAAGTATAGACATGGTGAATGAGTGTCATCTACCTGGGGGCTTCATGTTTCTCTTCATTTCTATCAGTACTGTAGGGCTCTTCCACTGAGAAACCTTGGTTCTGTATTACAGAACTAGAAATGCACCAACTGAAAAGGACACATAGACATATATATACACAGCTCTTATTAACAAAAGCATTCACCAAGTTGAAAATCTAGGACATAATTCTCCTTTTGGATTCTCGTGGTAGGACCCGACTAATATTCTGCTCTTTTGTCAAGTGTTTTGTGAAGTAATAGAAATGAGTGGCTAAAAATAAAAGCAAGATACCAGGGAAGCCTGTAAGCTAAAGTATAGTATGCATTAAAAATGCACACAGAGCATACACTCATACATACCTGCCATCCTGTGTTAGATCCTGTCTCCTCAGGTTTAGTAATATTGATTACTGTAACATACATCACATACAAGAGGAGTGTACAGTGCAATGCATCTAGAGAATCCTTTCAAACCCTGCGTAACCTATATAGTGCCAGAGACACAAATACGAACCTGCATCTCATTATACCCTAGACAAACTAATCCTAATCAGTATGCTTCAATTTATTTAGGAGATAAAGAGTTTAGAGTAAAATAAAATACCCTAAAGTAGGGGATGTCAAACCCGTTTGGCCTCCCAGGTCAGATCTAGACCTCAAGACCCCCTGTGGGCTGCATCTGGACCCACCTCCAGTAGCAGTACCAGCATCATCCCCTTCCTACCTCCTCACCCCCACATTCCCAGCCCCTGAAGGAGCCCCACAGGCCAAATGACAGGGCTCCACGAGCCATGTGTCATGCCCCTATTTTAAGAAGGAGCACTGATTTCCTGGTGGAACTGCAAAGCAGCAGAACCAAGAATAAAACCAATGATAATGATACACAAAGTAGAAAAAATGTGTTCCATTTGAGGTGAACTGTTCAATGTAAAATTTATCTATAAAAGCACCTTTGATTTACTTTTGTTTTGCCCTGAGGAATACATTAATGTTTTATTGGGAATATAATTTCTTGGTGGCTATTGTGTTGTCTATAAAACCACAAGAAAAGGAAGGGAATAGAATGAAAGATTAGAAACACAGCGTTGTTCTTGTTATTAAGCCTTTAAGTTACAGACTTAATTTTCAGCCAAACATTTGCTCTCCACTGTACTGTTCATATGAACTTGATTTTTCCAAGAAAGAAAATCTAATTGTTGCAACATAATGTCAAATACCTCTATGGTTAACTACATCTGTGATGACTGTACTTCTTCAACTATAAGTAATCTGTTAAACAGCACATCCCCAGCTGGGGACCCTAATTAGGGTGCAAACTGCCATACAATCCCCTTGCCAGATTGATGAAGGAGACCTCTTACAAGGTGATCCAGAAGGCAGTGTTGATACCATTAATCATTTATCTGTTGAAGAGAATACAAAAAACCCTGCCATTTAGCGTACAACACTAGAAGGTGTCTTGAGAAAACTAATACCCAGAAAACTACAAGTATAAATAAAAGGGCAAACTTTAGTTACTGTAGTCCTTAAAGTGTAAGGCTAAATCTTCAAAATCTAAGAAGCTACACTGAAATTTTCAAGAAAGTTGACATTTATGCTTCTGTTACTTTTCTAAAAGCTAGGGGAAAAACTGTCTGGTCATGGAGTTTTCTTACCAGGAACTCCAACATTATCTATAATTATGCCAAGTGAACATATTGGCATAATAAGTTGGGGAATCAGCTTGTGTGTCTACTTAAAACCCTACCAACTAGAACTTGCTGGGAGCTAGACCCACTGAAAATTCAACTGAAACTGTAAGTATTCATATTCTGAGCAACTTATAGCCACAGAATTGTTAAGTCTGTATAAATATAAACTCTACATTAAGAATATTAAACATTGAACAGCAAATTCAGACACCAAATGCTGTCTGCATTGAGGCCTTGATCCAGCAAAACAAGCATCTGCTTGGCTTTAAAGGTGCCAAATAATTCTATTTGCTTCCACGAGACTGTTAAGGTGCTAAAAAGTTGTACCTATGCTGAATGAAACCTGAATGAAATAGGTTCTTGTGGAATAGCAGTAAATATTTATACGGTATTTTTGAAAAAACTATTATAATAAAAAGAGAAAAGGGACTAGGAAAGACTACAGGGACAGCCCTAATGTTGATATTTTCAGAGTCTGAAGTACTTTTCTTTGGAAATATATTTTTTATCCCTGCTTCACACAATGCATATCATCCAGACCTTTCACCAGCATGCTCAAAATTTACATAGCAAATAAGAATGAAATCTACTCCATTCATATCTAACCTGTATCATGACTGAGCAAGAAAGGAAACAGGTAGTATGCCAAGTAACTGAAAACATATGTGCCAAAGTCAGATCCTGTGCAACCTTAAATCAGGCATTTCCTGATCTGAATGTATGACTTGCCTGCTTAATTCTTTTTTAATGTAAGTTTTAATGCAATTTCCCAGAATGCATTCATGTTTCTTCTTCACAAAACAAAAAAAAATTACATAAGGTAAAAACTCAGGCACCTAAAGAAATGCTATCATGTGTAACTATTTGCTAGAAAAAAATAAGACACATTTTCCCACATAGCGTGTAATGGGCCAGGAACTTATTCCATACACACCATTACATGCCATACAGAACGAGACAGGGCTCATTTACAAACCTGTCTTCTTCCATTCACACCCTCTCAAATCATATTCCTACACATTTCTCCAAGTACCTAAACATTCAGAATAAAAATATTACACACTTGAAATGTTAAAGGATACTTTAGTCAACAAGTTCTTATCAGCCTAGGTGTGCATTACTGGTGGAACAATGGTAATTCTTTCATCTCTCAAAAAGTAGCACGTGTGAGAAGTTCATTTTTCTAAATAGTTCCAAAATCAGTCAAATAAAAAAATGTTACCAGTCCAACTATAGGTATATCTGTGATCTGTAGAAAAACCTCACATTTCTGCCATCTGCTGCCAATGAGTTACAATAGTTTTAGAAAGCATCAAAATATACTTATGATTGCAAGAGTCCACATTTCCCCCACACTCACATTTCAGTCTCCAAGAAAAGAAAATACATTTTTGTTCAAATTTTAAAAAGGGGGAAATATCATTTATCCCTTACAAATAAGGGATACAGTTTGACAAAACAATGAACATCTACACATTTGCCCTTTAAAATGAAAATTCTTGAGCAACTTTAACTGTAGGAGTTAGTATACATGCAGCTTTAACAGGTTTCTCTGCAACACGGGGAAACTGGAGCCTATGCCCAGCAGAATGACAATATTGTACGTGTTATTCCCTCCATCCCCTGACCAAAAATAGTGGAGTAATGCCCCCCCAAAATCAGGTTTACAGTAATTATGTGGAACCATATCAGCAAAAAAATACAAACGTCCTAAAACATGTATTGAAAAAAAATACAAATTTCCTAAAACATTAATACCATTAATGCTGCCATCTATTTATTGATTTAGTTCAAATTCTATTAGAGGTAGCACATACATTGCTGGCTTGCTAAGTAGTTGTATTTTTTTCATACCTCCTTCTAAAATAATTACATCAACTCAACAATATAAAAGAAATATACATTAGTAGTTCATAAACTTAGTTCACAAATCCTGAGAGATCCTGTCTTTTAGCAATAATATCTAATAATACAACCACCACATGCAGCCAGTGCAAAACAATTTATAATAATCATATAACCAGGTACAAAGCCAAATGGGGCATCGTTTACAGAAGGGGAAGGAGAGTTCTAGTGCAGGATGACAGGATTAAAATAAAATTCCTCTGAATTGAAAACATGTGCTCTTCAGAAGCTATTTACAATGTAGAGGGATAGTCTGAGGCAGCAAATATTGTGCACACAATCAAGATTCAAACCTTAGAAACCAGCAGCAGAAGACCAATCCCCCCCGGCACAAGACAGGTTGCGGCAGGGTACGTGGAACACGGAGCAGGCTGAAGGAAAAGATGAGTACTTAAGGTACCTGATTCATAACAGTCTAAGTTATGTACAAGTTATGCTCAACTTGCTAAGGGACGGTAGTAATGGGCAATTTGCCAAGTGAAGTAATTCAGCTATAGCTATTTAGTCTACTGCTCCATTATTGTTTCCTGATCATTACCACTGTCATTACATTTACCATATTTACACAAATAGAAAACAACCCTGATTATAAGATGCCTCCCAAAATTAAATTCTATACAAGTAAAATGTATAAATACGTTGTAATTTTCCAGGTAAAATCTAATTATTGGAGCTTTACATTGAATTTGCCCCCCACCCCCTGCTCCAGCAGGGAAAATAAATCTTGGGGGTCAAGTAGCCCTTTGTTCTCCGCTTCCCCCAATTTTTTTTCCCCTGGCAACCCCTTCCCTTACTGTCAGACCCTGCTCTCCCCAAGCATGTGGAAGTAAGGAGCACATCTGGAAACAATAACATGGCTGTAGCAATTTGCATACAGTTCCTATATACTTAGATCATCCAGAATTTATGCACATTATCTTTTTTGAAAGCTAATAAACACACTGCTGAGCAGTATTTTGACACCCATGTATACATAGTACAAACTATGTATAACATTTGTCCAAACCCAAAGGCTTGTGATTAGAGGTGCACCAATACATTGGTCCCATATTGCATCAGGACTGCTATAAAGACATTACAAGCAATTGGCCTTTTTTTTGGCTGATGGAGCTGATAAATGCTGTGTGCATGTCCACAGCTGCAGTGCAGCATGCAGGCAGCCAGGCAGGAGCGCAGCCCAGCAGTGTGGAGAGCAGGTAAGTCTGTTATGGGGAAACGGGTGGGGGGAGGGCAGGGGACGGGGTGGGGAGAGATTGAGGCCCCTGCAGTGAGGGAGGAAATGGGTCTGGGGCAGGGACAGGCACTGCACAGCCATGGAAGGGCAAGGTGCAGGATGGAGCCATGAGCAGCTTGTCCTGGGGGGCCCAGTGGGGTGAGGCAGTTCCAGCCACAGTGCACATCCTAGGAGGGCATGTCCCTAGATCTGTAAACTAGGCAAAGGGGTTGGGCTGGGGCTGAGCTCAAGGCAGGCAGTGGCAGTGCTAAAAGGGGGATTATGAGGAAGTGGGCCTACAGCCACCCCAAAATTCACCATAGGCCCTACTCCCACCACCACCACCACCCACCCCAAGCTCAGTCCAGCCCAGCTCCCTCACCAGGAAGAGCCCAGCACTGGCCCTGGCCCCAGCCTGGAGCAGCAGCCCACACTCACCCCACACACAGATCTGAGGGCACATGCCCCCCATGCCCTCCTGGGGTTTGCATAGTGGCAGGAGCCACCCCACCCCGAACAAGCTGTGGCTCCATCCTGAGCCCTGGCTAGCCCCACCCCGGCTGGGCAGCTCCTGCCCCTGCCCCAGCACCACTCCCTCTCTCATTGTGGAGACCTTGATCTGCCCCCCCTTGCCCATTCCCTCCCACCTTGCCCTTTCCCCCACAACAGACTTACCAACTGGATGCTGCTTTCCAAGCTACTGGCAATCAGATCAGTATCAGCCAATATGGCTGTTTAAAAACTGGCCATTGGTATTGGTCCAAAAATATCTCCATCAGTGCACCCCTACTCATGATTTAACACATAGTTCAGTGGGCTGGGCCCCACCAGAGTCAACAGTATTTCAAGCCACGGTGACCCCACAACTCAGCATGCATCTGCACTCCAGATACACTCTACAAAGGATCCACGTTAGCCCCTACTGATGTCTAGTTAGTCCCCAGTTATGACTGGAGCCAGGTGTTGTTGTCACAAGTCCTGGGATGCTCCAAAAATGTATATCCAGATAAGATGCAGAACAACCTGGTCTGACTTCACCTCATGGAGTGTGGAGCTGAACTAATATGCACCAGGCTGAAAGAAGGGGATGGCAGAGGGAGTTGGAGTGAATTGTATGCAAGATAGTGCCTCGCCATGACTTGAAAAAAGTCTGCAGTGAGGTGGACTGTGCTTAATAAGCACTACCATATGTCTTATTCAAAAGGGCTACATTAACCTATTCTTGTGATAGGTTCCCATCAACACATTTGCCCTCATGTGGACCATGTGTTTTATAGCCATAATCAGTGTTGGCTGCATTTAATCAACTTCATACTTGGTTTCCATTACTGAGCACATGTTGCTTTTGGCAACAAGTTAATAGGCAATGTATTTAGTGAAATTTCCTTGTATGCAATAAGATGAGGGGTTTCTCCCCTATGCCAACTGAGATGAAAAAACATAATTTTGTATTCAAGTAAATACAGAAGTAGACTCCTTTAGTGTTTTGATCCTTTATCCTTTAAAGAAAAGAATTAATGTTGTCATTTAAAGAGTCTGATCTCTAATTACTAGTCCCTATAGGACTATTCCAACTTTACTTTGCAAGTATAGCAGAAAACAGCAGGTATTTATGTCATCATAAAGATGAATCCCTATGAATTCAAATGTTCAGTAGCCTCCTTTGTTGGAAAAGCGATTATGTCTTCATGCTCAAATGCACACTCCAAAATTCACCCCTACAGGGCCACGCACCATACCTACTCCTTTTGAAACATTGCCAAATTGTTCCAACTCATTCATCCACAGGTTCTAGCATCTAAAGCTATTTCTGTCAACTAGCTTTCCAAAAAGCATTTAGTAACCTAATAAATAAAAGTCTTCAATCCTCTACTGCCATCCCTCATCTTCCATTTATTCTTGCAGGGCAAGGTATTTACTATCATTATTATTAACATGGTAATAGGGACAAATTGGTCAGCTGGGCTACGCTCAAACATTTTGAGTTCTGTTTTTTCCTACCACCTACTTTTCTTCTTCTGGTTTCCTCTTTCTTCCTAATATTAATTTCCATTCCTCAAATGTACAGTCTCAACTTCCTGGTCCTCCTGCATTTAGGAATGTACCTGAAGAGCACCTGAGATTTAAAACAAACAGTTCTCTAGCTCATCTTAGTCTAATTACAATTTTTTAAATGCCTCTTCTGAAGGATGGCAGACAAGGTTCCTTGGGTGAATCTGATATCTTTTATTAGACCAACCCAAATAGTTGGAGAATAGTTATTAAGCAAGCTTTCAGGTTCAAAAACC
>JAGPOW010003685.1:15783487-15816896 GCA_030014935.1 Caiman crocodilus
TGATATCTTTTATTAGACCAACCCAAATAGTTGGAGAATAGTTATTAAGCAAGCTTTCAGGTTCAAAAACCCTTCGTCAGGCTAAGGAAGTTTCAGCAGCTGGCGTGTGCTCTTTCTGGATGGAATGGCATCTTCTGAAGGATGAAGCTTTATTAGCTAAACTAAAAATGCACATCATTATCTTTGGAAAATCTCTAATATAAAAGCCTAATCCTTTTTCTTTTCAAGTTCAAAAGACACAATGCTTATATTTTGTCGTCTCCCATTAGTGCCAAATACCCCATCAAGAAACAAATAAAATTGTCCTCATCACACTCAGCAAATCCCTCAAAAATCAAACCTCTGCCATGGCCCATCAATCCTTACCCATCTAAGACAAAAATATGGCTTTTGCAGCATGCCTGATAGTTAATAAAGGGGGAACAGCACTGCAAAAGTGGAGAACTTCTCAAAAATAGTTAACCTAACGTGCATTTACATTTAGTTAAACCAAGAGGGACCTCTCTAAATTCAGACATTCCCACTGTGTAGCATCACACAGGGAAGAGGCACTTAAGATGACAGCACATGCAATTAGCTGGATTTGGGGGCAAAAGGTTGTTTTGTTTTGCTTTGTTTTAGGGTTGTTTTTTGGGGGGGTGAGGAAGGGGGAGGACTATTTCTTGCCAACATTGGATCTTGTATGAGGAGATGTAACCGGGTAAAATCCATCTGATATATTTAAGCACATCAGTGATAACAGTACACAAAGCTGGAAGGCTTTTTATAAATACCTTCTGCCATTCTCTTTCCATCGTGTTTGTTTGCTCATTAAAGTTTCTCCTCCTCCTCCTCTTCCTGGCTTCAATTCAAATCATGAGCTGACTGGCATAAAATGTTCTGCCTTTTGTTGCAGCTCACTAAAACCATAGCTGCATCATGTCTTTTCTCATGCCTTTTCTTCCATCCTTGTCATTCAGTGGTTTCAATCCAGTGATCTCTCTGAACACATTTACAGTCCCAATCAGTTTCTTGATATCAGCTCGCTTGTTTGTCTCTTTTCTTTCTTCTGTTTTCATTCACCATAACACCTTCCTGTCACAGCTCATCTTAGCTCTGAGTTACTGCCACCTCTCTGTTTGTCACTCATACATCTTCCTTTTTTGTTCCCATACTAAATTTCCATCATCTTTCTAAACTTCTTAGCATAAGCAATTTTCTACTATTTTAAACACGTCTCTTGTTTTCTTGTCTCTGAACCAAGAATTTATCTTACTGTTACCTTAAATCCTCTTTTTATTTGTTCATTCTTCAAACAGGTTGGCCTGAGCAATGTACTCTCCTGTTCCACATTTTGCTTGATTTTTTTTCATTACGCTGCCCAAACGCTTCAAGTCAGTCTGTAGATGCTTAGCCAAAAAAAGCACATTGTATAAACATATGAAAATCCTACACCGAAAGCTTTCTCTAACAGGTTACAGTCAAATATCTGTCCCCTCAAAGACAATGGGCATAGCTTGACCAAAATTGAGACATTTTTAAAGGACCATTTGAAACAAGGAGGGTAAGTCCCATCCATTCCACTTGGAAGGAGAAACACAGAACGTTTAATTAAAGAGGATAAAATCATCAGCAACAAACCTCTTACCACAACAAGCCACTCTCTCACATAGACGCACACAAAAAATAATGCACATATAACATTTGCAAACTGTCGCAGAGCTAGAGCCAGGGAAATAAGGATTTTTTTTGGTTTGGTGCCCATTGAAAAAGCAAGGCAGAAATCTAGTTCACATAAAACCAAAACACAAATACCATTTTTCCTGAAAAAACTCAAAAGATCCCCTAGTTTATTTTCTAAGAGAATTATGCTGAAGTTGATAAGTCCTTGGAAACCAGGTTTTGTTTCAATCCATTGGAGAATGGGTATAAACCATAACAAAAGAAACCAGATCTTGACTCAAAATGCTAACTCCTAAAGTGGAACTTTAATCCTACAGACTAAAGGGAAAACTACAGTCATCCATATTATAAAGACAGACTGACAGTTTTTCTTCATCCAATGAGAAATATTCTTAAAATCAGAGCATCTCACTATAAGTATGGAAATATTTTCCATTTTTTGGTATCTGTTTCAGATTACCTTATGAAAATAACAGTCGTCAATTCACAAAACATTGGCAAGAAATCTTGGTGCATTTTTTTATTGCTGTTTTTTTGTACAGATCAGGGCATGCCAAAATCTATACAGCACATTTGTTAAAAGAAACCAAAATAAAGCTTTTCCTTCACTAAAATAATGCAGCATTTTGTAACAAGTGGCAATACAAACAGCAGATCCATGCAGTACATGTTCTGTTATTAGTGGGTACGCTGGCTTATAATTGCAATTATGAAAAACTATGATAAATGAGGTAAATTAAATATATTTACTATGAACACCTGTACTGAATCGGAAATGTTTTAAATACTGGCTATTTACAGCCTTTAGCTCTCCAAATATCTTAGAAAACATATCAGCCAGGAAACACTTCTCTCATATAATGGCAACTTCTATTATTCTGGTCTTTATTTTTGGTACAAAAAATACAGTTGGAAAGTCAGTTCCAAGAGTCATAGCCAAAACCCAGGGCATTACAGATAACAAATGTCTAAGTAGAGACCTGAAGTTCTCTCTGACCTAGACTGAATAGTGACTGTATCTGCTTGACACACGCACACAGGGCACGTCTACATGAAACCCTTTACACCACAGTAGACTAATCTACTGCACAATAAAGTAGTACTGTGCAACTGTGCACTGAGCTACTACATGGTAAAATAGGCCAATACACAGTAAATCTACTCCCTGTAAATACAGGTAGCAGAATGACTTTGTATTAGCTAATGTGCAGTAACGCATACGTAGATACCGACCAGGAGCAAATTTGCTCCTGGTCAGCCAGATCAGCAGTGGGGGCAGCCTCCTGCCAGGGGCAGAGCACTGTGGCAGGGAGTCCCTCCAGCAACGGAAGAGGGATGGCTCTTCAGCAGTCCCTGGCTGGCCTTTAGACCTCTGGGGCCTGGGCCAGCTGATGCCTGGCCCTGGTCACTGTGTGCTGGTGTGGCGGGCACACGCTGGCTGCCGCAGAGCCCCAACCTGACCCCCAGGTCTCTGCTGGCTTCTCCCTGGCCCCTGGGCACCATGCTCCTGCGCTGTGGGCACATGCAGGCTCCAGCAGTCCCACAGGTCATTCCATACTAGTGGGAGAGGGACCAGGAGAACCATGCCTTTTGGGACAGGCTTCTCACCCTCGAGGAGAAGCACGTTGTCCTCCTCAAGAGGATGCTGGAGGCACAAGAGAAGCAGGCTGCTGTGGCAACCCAGGCAGTGAAAGCCATGGAGGAGGACTGCCAAGTGCTAGACACCACCCTGGCCCTGGCACTCACCTTTGTGCTGCCTACCACACAGCCTCCACCTCCAGCCCCACCTACTGCCTGGCAGTCACCCACCAACCAGCCGCCAGCCCCAGCCACACCTGCTACCTGGCAGCAACCTGTAGCCCCACGCCAAGCCTGCCAGTAGGCCTCGAAGAGGTCCAGCGGTGCCTGCGGCAGGCAGGGTCTCCTGCCCCTACTCCTGAGACAGGTTCCCCAGGAGCCAGGCCACCCGCCTGGGCTGCTGCCCATCTCTCATCTTCCTGACACGTGGTTCCTGAGCAGATGGCCCCTGCTGGGCCCATCCTCATGCAGAAGGAGAGGGAACAGGCTGGACAGCAGCTGCCCTCATGACCAGCCAAGCCCCTGGGTCACTGCCCTTGCCGCAGTGTCCACACCCACTGTGGTGCCAACAGAGGCTAGGGTGCTGGACGCCTCTCCCTGCGCCATGGCACGTCTATCCCACCATCCCTCCCCGACACTACACCAACCACACTCTTATAACCAGTTGCATGGGGGAAAAGGGTAGGTTTTTTGGGTGTTAGGGTTTGGGGTGGAGGCTGTTGTTGGGGAGGGACAGCAGGACAGACAGTGGTGTTTGGAAGAGAGCATACTGTGGTGGAGAGAAATAAAGATTGTTGACTAGAAACTATCCTGAGTGTGTGTGGTCTTGGCAGTTCACTGCGGGCCTGAGGTTTGCAGGCAGCCTCCCAGGCACCCTATTGTAGGAGGTAGGGGAGGAAGTGGTCCACGAGCACCTTGCAGGCACAGTGCCCTGGTCCACTACTGCCGAGGAGGGAAAATAGAGAGCGTCCATGGCACACTCGCCATTGGCTCCCAGAAAAACATCCCCATTGCCAAGCTGAACCCGTCTCCCTGGATCTGCTTAATCCTATAAGGAGCAAATCTGCCCCCAACAGGGTGCACATATAGACGCCTTCCAGGGCTGGCTTTCTACTACACAGTAAATTACCGTGCAGTAAATCTAAATAGCATTAATTACATGTGTAGCTGCACCCACACACACAAGTTTTGCTTTCCCTACACAGAACGGAAATCCTGCTATTTAAATTATTTCCTGCAGCTAAAGATAGATCTTCAGTTACCATAATTTGAGTTAAGAACATCAAGAAGACGCATCGTCATTGCTTTTTTGGAAGGCCGAACAAGTGAGAAAATGAGCTAGATCGCAGGCAGTATTTAAAAACTTACTCACACTTAACAGGACAATGATAAACATGGGGAAAAAAATATATACTTTCTTTGCCCATCCCCCCAAAAATACATTCTCCAAACAAGCGTGCAAGTAAAAAGTAGAATTGTGCTAAGCTGCTTTACATTTCAGACAATTTCATTCCCTGTATTGTTACCTGGCACTCACTGTTTAAGTACTTCTTTTTTTGGAAGTATACCTTCTTTTTTCCATTTAGGTACGCTGCAGCCCTATTGTTCCAGTTCTCTGCTTTCAAATAATTTTTATGTGGATTATTTGAATACTGTTGATCATCGGATTATTAATGAATTGTTATTCACCTTCTTTACCCTATTTTGCACGTTGTACTTTCTTTTCAAGTTGTATAAGATATGTTAATAACTTTTGTTTTATTACACTATAATCATATTTTCATATTTGTTTGCAGCTCCACACTCTGTAAGCTTTCTCTAAGCCCTGTTTCCTAGTGCCTTATCTAAAGATACTTTATCTATACTTACCTGGAAATGCACAGCTACAGTGAATCAGTCAGTGGACCATCTTGTACAGTGCCCTGTCTCTGATTCTGTTCTATACCAAATGCTCAAAAGAAAGTTGCAAAAAAACACTGCAGTAGCAGTTTATGAAATAACAAATTTGCAAGACCAGTTTCACCCTATCTCCTGTTAGGTGAGATTGCTTCAAGCCCCTAAGCACAGGGGTTTTTAAACTCATTTTTTGTTCACTGTTTTTTTAGTTTGAAATCAGACCTGAACCTCCCTTGTAAGAGCTAGATAATATGCTAAAAATGTTATTCTAGCTAAGCATAATAAATTGTATTTACCCAAATCCAAGATGAGAGTTTTTTCTTTATTTAGCGTGGAAGGAGCCTTGGATCCGACTGTGAGACAGCAGGGCAGGGAGCAGTGGCAGGAATAAGTCAACCCTCCAACAATTAGATTCTACCCATGAAAGATTATAGCAAATTTATAAATTTTCCATGCATAGAATCTAAATACTGGAGGATCACCTTCAACTTAGAGTCAACTTAGATTTTGGTAAATACTACAGTTAAAACATTGGCCACCACCGCTACCACCTGCACATACAGTAAAAGCAATATACTGATATCAACCTGATTACACATCATTTCTGTTCAGGAAGCAAAATGATCTATGCTGGCATAACCCTCAATGAGTTCAGAAAGTGCAGTAGTTTATTTGCCAACGTGGGTTAGCAACTACACAAAATTACAACTACACTTTGTGCTGCCTTCTGGGTACAGGAAAGCAGTCCTGGGATGTCCCAAGTCTGCAAGGAAGAAGGAAGCAGAATTCCCATAGGAATCAAGAGGGTTATGCAGACATTGCGGAGGAGATGTGGAAACTGGCGTACAACAGTAGCAAATCCTTATTCTAGGCAACTGCAAAGGAGCTGCAACATCCTTACTAAAAGGCATAAAAGAAAAAAAAACCCTAAAACTGAAGCTGCTCTTCTTGTGTCATATTGAATAGGGGGATCTTGAAACCAGCCTGCAAATTGACAATATTCCTCCTTACGTTTCGAGGAAGGCAGCCCTAAATAGCACACCAACCATGGGGAAAGGGAAGTGAAAAACAGAGGCCGAGGTGGGCAATTATTTCAGCTAGAGGGCTGCTAACACGTTTTGGTGAGCCGTCAAAGGCCACACACGCAAAATCTTTTAGAAGATATTTTAACAACTTATAGATATAAAAAAATCATATAAATTAAAATACGTTATAGACAACGTTTGATTTTTAGTATAAGCTAAATGTAATTTAACCTGCTGCAGCCACCCAGGTACTACCCAGCTCCCCCTGCCCCTAGCAACCCCTCCTCCACCTGCCCCTATTGCACCACTCCAGGAAGGAGCCACAGCCAAGGCAGCTCCTGCTCCAGCACGCACGTGGGCAGCTACAGGCTGGTTCCAATTAATTGGCAAGTGCCACCCACCCTGGACATACCTGAACCCAACCCAAACTACCCAGAAACAAAACCTGCTGCAAAAGTAATGGGACTCCAGTAGACACAACTTATAGCCCATGAATGTATTCCTTCCCCCTTTACCCCCTCAGATTCTCCCAACCTTTTCCTCCTACCTTTTCTCAAAATGGCAACCAGCTGCAGAGAAAAAAGGGGAAAAAACAAATTCTGTTTTAAAGTCATCGGTTTGTTTTAAGAAAATTACAGTATAAAAAAAAAGAAAGAAAGAAAAAGCTGGAAGCAATCAAAAAGTACATACACATTTACTAAAACTCTTTACTTTGAATAAATTTAAAAAATTGGCTCATGGGGAAGTCCGATAAATTTTTTAAAACTGCAAATATAATTAAATGATTTAAAACCCAAAAAAGAAACGCACACAACAAATACACAAGCGCTCAAATTAAATACATCAACACCACAAAAGAATGCTAAAGAAAATCCATTGACAGGGCACTCAGAGGCCACGCATTTTCAGAAATAGCATTGTCAGTTTATTTGATGTAGGGTTTTAATGTAGAACACAGTACTTTTAGTTTAAGGTCCAAAACAAATTACTTAAATGCTCTACTTAGATCCAGAAAAGTAGAAGTGGCATGTTGCTGGCTCAGGGGCTCAGGCTAATATGCTCACAAATCTAGCCAGCAACCACAACTCTTCTCTGCTTGCAGAGCTTCTGGTTTATCTTGGCCTAGGCAGCATTTTTGCCCTCTGGGACAATCTCACTGAAATTTTCAAAGAAGCAATGATCCTTGCCTGCACTTTTCTAGCAACAGTAGCTTTGTTTCTCCCTACCATAGCATGACATTCATCTTCTCTTACCAGCCTACAGCTAATTCAAGGGTATCATCTATGGAGAGGCCAGAAGCACAGGGCCTCAGGAGACTCAAAACTATCTCTAGCAGCTGCTTTAAATCTTTGATACTTTTGTGAGCTGTGTATCTGGTAGGATCGCCAACTGCATGCAATAAGCATTCAGCAATATTTATACTGACACCTACCCGCCCCACTCCATTACCTAAAACCCATACCTCAAACTCTATTTCTCCTACCAACTTGCCACACTCTAATCGCTAAACGACCTTGAAATAAGTAGCAGTAAGTCAGACTATATTTATATACCTCTGCATGGGGAAAGTATGGGAGAGTTGTGGCACATATCTCGATGCCAACTAAAGTCCTTAAATTTACAATGCCCATCTGCCTAGTAGTTTATCGGTGACCTTGGCCAAGGTATTCTGAAGGGCTGTCCTTTCCTTACCTGCAGAAAGACTTACCATAATAAGGTAGAGAGAGAGACAGAGAGACAGAGACAGAGAGACAACATGCTCTCGGCACTACCTCTAGCTCTCCGATTCTTAATCCCACAAGACCAGAAAATGGAGGGAGCTCTTGTCAGAAGAAAAGCAGAAGGTCACAAAGGTCCACCAACAAATTCACCAAGACATATATGTCCACAGATTTAAAAAAAAAAAAAAAAACGGTCTTCAAAGCATTACAATATCTGTGTGGGAATCTTGCATTGTATAGAGTGGATATATCCTCTTGTCCAAAACCAGGACAATATAATCCCTCCCCACTCAGGTTCCAGCAATAAGAAGCCTTTAACTTAACCCAGTGGACAATAAGGAAAAATGCTGCTGTGTCTTTGGGCACATACTGTGCCCAAAGCAGCAGTGCCTTACACTTTCCTTTTAGTGGTTAGTCGCTTGTTACTGAATAACAAAAGCTGTTTTTGTAGGAAAACCTTGGTTTTCACAATATAGATTTAAAGCCCCAAAGAATCACTTCTTGATGTCAAAGTTCATAACCTAAGCAATCACTGTGTAGTCACAAAAAACCCCCAAGAAGTATAAAGCAGAACACTGCCTCGTCATAGCAAGCCAGGCTGCTCTCAATCTGTCCCCCAGCCACCTAGTAGGTTGCTAGGCTCCTGGTCCTTGTTTCAGGTTGCTCAAAATCAGATAACATTTCCACCTTAACTTCGTAAGACTTGTCTTTTCATCTGCTAATTGTACAATATACAGTTATCCTGTACCTGCCCACACAATAATTAAACCTTGCCTTGCTGTTCTCCAAGTGCTCAATATATGCATCCAAGAGCTGAGCAAGGAAAGAATAGTTTACATATTTGAGAGCCACAACTGGCACTGCAACCTGGCCTGTGAGTCCACCTGTCCAGGGTAACAGGACAGGTGTCCCTCCTTGAAGCTTTTCAAACAGTTCTGTCTTCCTAGGATGTGAGCATCACGTAATGGGAAACATCCAATGCTTGCAAACCTGAGGGAAAGCACCTCTTTCTGTTCATTTGTTCACAGACAAGGGGAAAGGACTCCCATCTGCTACACTACCACCATTAAGGAAATTCACTTATTATTTCCTAGTTACCACTCAGAATTACAAACCTGTATAGCGGGACAAGCTTAAAGCCCTCATACCCCCACTGTAAGTTTTCCAGTACCAAGCTTATTGCTACTAATCAATAGCCAACTGGAATAGCAAATTTACAGAGCATAATTGCCACCTATTTTTTCATTATCAGGACAGCTTACACTTTGGTTTCTTTACACGGTAAGACTGGGGCAAGCTTGGCACTTAACTCCAGGCGTATGGTTTTCCACATCCTAACCACCAACAGTATCCCAGGCGTGCATCATGCTCTAATGCCACCCATTTGTGCTCGTTCCATGGGTCAAGAACTGCTTCTCTACTGTGGGCGGCTGATCAGTGAATGCCTGCAATGTCTGGCAATTTTCACCCACTCTCGGTATCATCCACTCCTCTTCAATGTTCTCGTTTTCACGGCTGCATGATCAGTTTGTGTCAGCTGATGTGATAGCACAAGTGAAAGAGCCATGCCTTTAAAACAAAAGGGAGGTCCTGTCATCTGGTCAGCATTCACTCTTGAGGACAAGATGTCACAGACTGAAAAACTGACACAAAGAGGAGTAAACTGTAGGCTCAAAGAGAGGAAAACTGAATTATTTATAAGCAGCACAAAAAGACAAGATTATGGGATGGAACAGATATAGTAATGGGCATTTAATCCAAAACTTTAATTATTCTCCGAGAAGAATGATGGGATCCCGCATGTGCTTCCTGCAAGGTTAGTGGACCAAACACTGGCATGGAAGGCTGCGAGATGCGTACTTGTATCACAGCTATTATCGACACAACCCAGAGGTATGAGGTTAAAAAATACCAGCCAACTGTCAATGCAGTCCACTAAAATAGCTCTATCAGCCACTGTCTGATGGCTGAACTTTTAATAATAAAAGTTTTTAGTATAGATACAACCTTAGAAGGCAGTCACTAAAAAGAGTATTTCTGAAAGTTTTACTCATCCAGAAGTAAAGGAGTAATGGATAATCTGACCCAGGACACCCATGAACTGCCCACCCTAATGCATACATATAGAGCTCAACACCTAGCACCTATTTGGTCCTCCATTTACAACACACTGCAAGATAATCACTGAGAAATCTTCTCTTCTTTTTTTTTGCTAAAACAAGATTTCTTCTAGTTTCTTCAGGAGATTTTATAATATTTTTTATAATCCATATAATAAAATCAGACCAAAGTTACAGACTATTCATATGACTGGATGTATACCTCCCTCACCAAAACCACAGTTTAAAAATAAAACCTTAAAGCCAATCCCTACTTCTGTGGAAATAATGTTTCGATAGTCTTTAGGGAGAAAAGCTGAAGTTATTAAATGCTCTATTAGCCTTTATCCAACCCCATTAGAGTAGATGGCAAGATTACCATTGACTTACAGCAGAATCTAGCTCCTCCTATTGAAGAATCATGAGTTAGAATAATAAATATTAACTAATGGAAAGTTTACTTGAACAACTGCACAGATTATTCATCCCATAATCTGCGATGACACTGGAGTGATGATGTAGCCACAGCAGTCCAGCTAACATGTGAGAGGCAAGGCTTTTTTTTTTTTTTTTTTTTTTTTTACACGGTATCTTTTATTGGACACCTTGTATGTCGGGAGAGATCTTACACAAGCTTTCAGGCACAAGATATTCTCTCTCGGGTCTAAGCACTATGCCGAGGAAAAGGAACCTTGTCCTCAAAAGCTTGTCTAAGATCCTTCCCAACTCTTCGGTTGGTTCAATAAGAGAGAGCACCTAAAATAATCCTTGCCTCTTGCAGTCCTTCAATTTCACATTTTAAAAACATTTCCATAACACTTCATAACTGAGGATCTGATCCTGTAGTCTTGTGCACATATCTTGTACACACACCCTTCATCAATGCCAAGAAAAGAGCACCCATTATGTTTTTACCACTATTGCATTATTACATAGCATAAAACACCATCATTTAGGAGTGTATCCAAGGGGAAAATATTGTCTCAATAATCTATATTGAAGTCCAAAATGCTGTACCAAATATTCCTAGCCCTGTGGCAACTTGTTCATTTTGGGGGCTTTTGGGTAGTACTGTGATACAAATAAAGCTAACCTACCTGTATATTAAAATGCCTCACAGTAGTAATTAATAGCATACTTTGCATTTTTTAAAAGTAGACACACCTGAAAGCCCTTACATTTAAAAGTTGGGGTCCCATATCTAAGAAACACTAATTCATGATCATTGTAATAAATATTTTAGGGATACCTCTGTCACAAGCTGTGCTGCCTACAAAGCATCTCAGTCTTTTCCAATGTTCAAAATTCCATTGCTTTTTTCACATTAACATTCAAACTTTTGAAAAGTTTTTTTTTTATTGCCATAACGTTTTATTTGTGCCTCAGACACCTGTAAAAAGCACACAAGTCATATTTCTCAAAATTACCAAGTCCCTTCTCAAACAGGTTACCTGAAATCCATTTTTATCAGACGTGCTATCTGGTTCTCCCTGCCCGACTCCCTCTTCACCACTCTCACATTCTTATGAATAAACCTCCACAGCTTTTCACAAACTTTAAAAACAATCTATTGCCGGAGTATATCATTGAAAAACAAAACTCAAATTCTACTCAATAAAATCCTCTTATTAGATGATTTAGACACTGCAAATACAATTATGTTAACAATGTATTTAAATTCTGTTTAACAACTGGAGCCATGGAGCAACAAGTATTCTTTATGGGCTCATTTATCCTTTTAAAATACCCTCTAGAAGTGGTTAGATCACTACACAGGCAGGAGAAAGAAAACTACGGTAATCATTACAGAGAGACTGCTTATTCTCTCTCCCCAACGGAGGTAAAGAACAAAATTCTGAGCGACTTGTATCTGACTAAGCAGTAAAACAGGGTAAATTTAAATACAAAGGTCAAAACCAACGAGTCGTTGATTTTCCAAGAGTTTGAGTAAGCCACGGTTAAGGAAGTCAGCAGCACGCTGCAGTCTATTATTTCAAATCACTAATTGAAGAATGAATGGACAAGAGAGGCAGCTCAGTGCTGCTGCCCGATCACGATTCAGACTACAACTTTTAAGTGCGTTTCACATGCCGCCGAGTACTACGCATAGGAGATGAAGAGCATGGAAACCAGAAATGACAGCTCTACCAGGACAAGCTGTGCTACTTTTAGAGGATGTATACAGATGTGGAGTTTGCTGCGGTTCTCGCTCTCCACCCAGCTCCCCTCCTTCACTTATTTCTGCTTTTCCCTGATTGATCTAACACTTCATAAATTAATAAATAAATAAAAAAGATCATTTTAAAGGGGCTGGCAGGCGCTTGACCAGACAAGTTGAAAACAGCATGAGAGCCACACAGCGCAGACCAGGACGGTGTAGGCTGGAAGATTAGCTGCCTTCTAGTTACCCAACAAACCTGTGCCACGCTTGACACTAAGCCCGCGAGAGGAATTTATCATTTTGACATTCAGCGGCTGCCCGGCCACACGCGCACACACGCGCGCGCACACACACACACACACACACACAAATTGGACAAAGGTGTCCCCGCCCGCCGTGCAGCGCAGGGGCCGGGGGCTGCGGACCCTACCTGTATCATTCTGATAACCCCACTACGGGGGCTTCTCCGGGGGCCGCGCGGCACAGCCACCCGCCGCGCCGCCGCCGCCGCCTTCCCCGGGCACGAGAGATGCTCTGGGCTTCGTCGGGGCGCGGAGCAGCGACCCGCAAGACCCGCGGCAGCCGAGTGCGTCCGGGAGGGATGGGGAGCTCCGGAGGGGGCAGGAATCGCCCGCAAAGCACTTCGCAGGGTGCCCGCGGCGGCTCCCCGCAACCCAGACGCGTCTCTGCAGAAAGTGCGGGCGGGGGGCGCCGGCTCCTCCCCACGCGCGGCCGCAAACTTCTCCCGGGCGCCCCGCGGCGGCACCTCGGGGCGGGCTAATGCACCCCCACGTCGCCGCCGCTGCCGCCGAGCACTTACCGCCGAGCCCCGCAGCAGCGCGGAGGGTGAGTAAGTAGGTGGGTGGTTGGTGTGGGGGGGGGGACAGCGCTGCGCTCCGCTCCCAGCCCCGCACGGCCGCGGCCGCCCGGGCTCCGCTCTGCTCCGCAGCGCCACCTGCCGGCCGCCCGCACGGCTCGGCTCGGCTCGACTCGACGCGCAGCCCCGGGGCACCCCTGCCAAACCTCGGGCCGGGCCCTGCAGGTCCTGGCCCGGGCTGCGTGACTCGGGGCTTGGAGTGGGGCCCGGGCACGTGGCCGGGCAGCAGGAGAGCAGCTGCCTGCAGGTAAGTCCGTGGGGGCAGATTGAGGGAGGGGCTGGAGGTGCTGCCCAGCCAAGGCAGGGAGCAGGACGGAGCCGTGGGGGGCTTCCTGCTGCTGTGCGCACTCCTGGGGGGGCATGTGCCCTCCCACACTTGTACATGGGCCAGAGGCTATACTGCCCACCACAGCAAGGTGCCCCCGACCCGCCTGGCAGCAGCAGGGGCAACAGTGGCCCAGCGCACAAATGACTGGGAGAGGTGAGGGCAGCACCTCTGCCCAGTCCACTGTTCACCGGACTAGCGTGGGGGTCCTGGCAGCAACGAATCTCGCCACCCTGCTCCACGGTCCCGCCTGCTGAGCGGCAGAGGTGGCTCCTGCCCATTCTGGTACAGCCTGGCTGCAGTCCTGTGCCCCTCCTGTGGGTGCACAGGGGGTCACATGCCCCCTATGCTCCCTAATGCATCACCTGCCCCTGCTTCCCACCCCCCACCATGCCTTGCCTATGCCCATGCCCTCCATATACTGGATATTCAGAAAAACAGATGTTGTGACACAGGTACACCATGGAGTTTTTACAGCACATTAGGGGGAGCTCAGGAAGAAAAAGGTGGAGAACCCCTGAGTTAAAGCACCCCCTCCTCCTCACCCAACAAATCTTTGCATGTTGGGGAGAGAGGGGAATCTTGGTGCTCCTCTCCCAAGTCCCACTCCTCTTCTCCTTGCTGACACCCCTGGGGGCAACTACAGGACAAATGAACCCCAGGACACACAAGTTCCCTAAGGTGCGGTAAAGTACAGTACCTTCATCTGATACCTCATTTGAGGAAGGTTAATTTTTCACATGATCAGCCACTTTAAAAGCACTTTGCAGCCATGTGCATGCGTCATAGCACAGCTGTAGGGAGCTTTCAGGGGGCCGATCATGTGAAAAATGTAACTTCTGTCTGCACCCCTGGAGACCCCAGCTGCTTCTACAGACAGCAATGTGGGGAGCGATGGATGGGTGCCACTTAACACCTTGTGAGCCACATGTAGCCCATAAGCTGCAAGTTGGGCAACCCTGTTCTACTTAACAAAAAAGCTGCCTACATTCAGGAATTTCATCCCTGATGGAGGGATTTGAAGAGAGTCACCCTTGGCCCATCACTTGGCTGAATTAAATAGACCGAGCTTGTTAAATCTCTCCCTGCACATGTAGTAATTCCAATGAATGAATCAATATTGAGTGAACTTCATTATTTTTTATATTTAGCACAGCAATAAAGTCACAATATTGTATTTTTTTCAATATCATAACTATTCATCATGCAGTATTTAAGGCACTTCCAAGATGACAGATGAGTGAGATTTTTTTTCAAGCATTCAAGTGACTAAGGATCATAAGTCCCATTGACTTTCAAAGTCATTTAAGTCTCACCCTATATTTTCAACAGCAACAGAATTGCAGGCTGGCTGAAGTTTCCAACTGAAGGCAGAATGCTGATATTTTGGGAGGAGGAATTTGTTGGGTTTTTTTTATCAGAAAAAATAATCTTTTCAGTTTTATTTTATTTGCATTGATATTTTCTGGAAATTTTCAGAAAACCACCGTCAGTACTGCCAGCCATTTCTCTAGCCTCAATAACCCCTTTTCTTATCTCAAGATATCTGAATGGATACATCAAGTTAACCAAGTACAAAATGATTACGCACACAATAAATTTATAGTAATATTTATTCCACCTCTAATAGTTCTTTTATTGCTTTGTTGCTGAAGGTCCATTCTCACATTTCCTATAGTCTGAACCTAATTATGACTAGTGAGAATCAGGAATACCTCCTCTGACTTCAGTGACATGAAGCTGGTATAAATGAATGACAATCAGGCCCCTTAAGTTTAATATATGACCTTTATGATACTGCTGTACATCAGGGATAACCTCTTCAGTCTTCTAGGCATGCTTTTCATCCTGCAAGGACACTACAACATTGTAAAGGACAGAGTTGTGTGAGCCAGGTATATCTTATTTTATTTGTTCTTTTTAAAGACTGACTCCATTGGAGAGTCCTTTTGAGATTATTATTTATTAATATAAATAATACATTAAATAATACTATAGCGTCTCCTGAGATCAGGGCCCTACTGTGCTTGGCGCTGTACAAACAAACAGTCCAAGTCCTTGCCCAAATTGCTGACTATTTAAATAGAAATGGCAAAATATAGCAGTAGGGAAAAAAGGCATGAAGGAGTGAAGCAATTTACACAAAAGACAGGGTAGATCCACAAATATAATCCAGTTCTCCTGACTTCTGGCCCTGACTTCCATCCTCTGAGAAAGAGGCATTTCCTTCAATTAAATCAGACATCTTTCTGAACATCTGCCCAGAGGAAAAACAAATCTGTATAACAGTAGAACAGTCAGAATTTTCTGACAGTTTTTTAATTTAAAATTAAGATTGTAAAGAAACTGAAACTTTACACAGAATTGTATTGGTTTTGTCAAAGTTTCTGTTAGGAAAGTTTCTCAGAGGAACCTAGAACTTTTTGGTCAGAGAAACTCCTGCAAACTATATAACAGTGCAGTGCAGGGCAGGTGCTTGTAGGAGACCCAGGTTCAGGACCCTGCTCCTTCTCATCCTCTCACTCCTCATGAGAGCCTCATTATCATCCAATGTAGTATTGAAGCCAAAGCTTGAAACCTCCATTCCAGAGAAATCTCGAAATCTTGTTTTCCTGAGTAGCCTTAGTCTATGTAGACAGTCACTTTAACATAGTATGAGTTCTGGACGTTTCCCTTGGCATAGCACTAGGCATCAGCCCTCAGCCTAGCATTTTCATGTGCAGAAATGCAGTGTGCTCTTGTGCAAGTTCCCCATGTTGCAACCAGGAGCAAAATGCACGGCTGCAAATTGTAGCTTTTTGCCTCTCTCTAACAGGGATTTGCACTAATGAAGCTGTGCTGATGCCAGAGACTAACAGCTGAAATCCTTAGTTTAGACAAGATCTTTAGTGTAAATGATGCCAACCATGAGAAGAACCAGAGGTGGCAAGAAAACAAAACTCACTTCTTTATATCCAGCTGAGGTCTTGTCTCGGCATGCGTTTTACTCAGCTCCTATTCCTCAAGCTTTTAAAGTTCTTCAAAGCCTTTTGGAGGGAGATATTCTTAAAAGAAACACATGAAGAAAAACAAGGAGACATACATCTGAATATCTGCTCAATCTGAGGAAGGCTGTTGTTACACATTATCTTTCAAAGGTGTTAAATACTATTAAAATGGGAGTGTCTGTATGTTAAAGTCGATAAAAAAGAGCTCAGTAACGTCTGAGAATTTTGGAGATAATCCTCTTCAAGTTAGGATTATCTCCAACCCTGTTAGCTCAGGCTGCCTATACATGTGCTCAAGGGCAGGGGGTTTTAATCAAAGCAGTTCTCAGACAGCCATTCTAATTAAAACGGCTCAGCATCACATGTATTAAACCTCTGCACATTTAAACATAGCAGCAGGACACTATACAAATGAAGTTTAGCTAAAGTGCCCCCGCGGACTTTTAAAAACGCATGGGGGCTAAATACACATGACTATGAGGCAACACTGGAATGTTCCAATTAGAACTCAATTAATTGGGTCTTCTCTGCCGTGTTTAATTAGAATGCAAATGAGCGTGTGTATAGGCACCCTTAGTCCACTTCTCCACGCTAATTCACAGTCCTGCAGGATCCTAGGAGACAGTGCTCCTGTTTGAAATCTCTGGGTTTATCTTGTGAGTCATGTTTGGACATCTAGCAGTGTGAATATTGAGTGATACCCTACAGCATCCTTGAAAAGCTCCCAAGGCACCCCAAGGTGCCATGACACCCTGAGAATTACTGTGCTAGAGAGTCAGCAAGTCAGACTTGGCTGATCCTAGCCATGCCCTCTGCTCGCTAGCCCTCCAGCAGCAGGTGCAAGCTGTACGTATTAGAGAGGGCATTAACCCAGAGCTGCCCTTAGTGGTGGGTGGCATGTCAGCTCTGTGGTCAGGGAGGCACCACACGCACAGCAGCATCCAGCCCCTGCAAGACAGTAGGCAGGGGCACGGGGCACAGTCCGGCAGAGAGACAATGCCACTTGCACTGCCCAGCCCATCACCTCGCCTCCAGCCACTGCTCAGGAGGAGCCAGGCTGGGCAGTGCAAGCGGCTCTGCCTCCCTGCCAGACTGCCTCATGCTCCGGGCTGTCCGCCTGCCTCTGCCTGCAGCAATGCCGCTGACTTGGGGGTAGGGGGATGCCAAAATAGAAGTACACCGAGGGCACTGTTTTCTCTAAGGCCAGCTCTGTATTAACCCTGAACTTGTGAATGTTCACAGCACATACTAACCTTAATACAGCCTAATATTTCTTAGTATGTGCTAGTTTTAACATGTAACTTCACCCTAAGAGAGACTAAATGCAGGGGGAGCTAAATAAGGAAATGAACCAGACTAGAATGGGAGGAGCTTACAACTCCTGGCAACCTCCTGTCTTTCCACAAAATTCATTGTTTTCTTGTCTAGGAATCAGATGACCTACTCTCTACTCCTGATCTTTGCTATGTGGGTCTAGTAGGCATACTGTATGGAGCTCAAGTAAAGGGTATTGGACACCGGAAGAAAGAATAGGAAACACTGAGCCAATTCTCTTACAGATTACTAGCTCAGTCTGAGGAGGGAAAAACAAAACCACTTGAATGACAGCTTGGATCAAGTTCATAATGACCTGGTTTGTATAGGCCAGGTGTTATGTAGATTGGAGCTTGTTATTGTGAAAAATTCTGGCAACCCTTGCAGTCCAACAGCCAGATCCAAGGGAGCTGGGCAGGAAGCCATTTACTACAGGCAGGTCTGTCTTCAGGAAGACAGACAGAGGGGCCTTCCTTTTCTGCCACCTTCTACCTTGGGGACTGTCAGCCAGTCTGCTCTACCCCAGGCAGCTTTACAAGCTTATAAAATAATTAAGAGAGCTTCAAAACTGAAGCACAAGAAAGGGAACATGCATTTAGCACTGCATTTAACAATTGTAGATCTCTATGTTTCCCTGCCTTTCCTTGGGGACTAAAAATGCAGGGCAGAATTATCTAGGAAACAATTTTCCACTAGTATCTTGAAGGTGATCAAAATATTTGTTACAAACTTTATACATTTAGTACTTTTGCTAGAAGGCTTTGGCAAACTTTTTGTAAAAAATACGTTTAAAATGTCTGTAAGTGTCAACTGTATAGTTTGAATAACTCCTTCTCAAAACTCCTTATTTGCTATTCTATGTCCATATCAAGTAACTGGTGATCTAAGCCACATGATAATGTTTTTGCTATCTCTTTGGATGACTAAAACATTTTAATACAGGAAAACAATAGTAAAATGAGAAATAAAGGAAGTTTGCTACAAGCTTTTGTAATATTCACTCATATCCCCAGAGGGATGCAGCAGGGGCAGGAAGAGGGGGAGTGTTTGGAAGTGGGGAGAGCCAAGCAGTACCTGGGCAGCTGCAGCAGCAGTGGGAGTAGCCAGCCCTGCCAAGAACCTGTACATGTGGGCCAAGGTCAGGGTCGGGGCCAGGGCCAGGACCAGGGCTGTTGGCAGGCACAGGGCAGGTACAGGCAGGAGCACAGCACAGGCTGCCCCAAGCAGGAACAGGTAGGTCTTAGTCCCATGTGGAGTGCCATGGGGGCAGCCACTGACCAGATACAGTCAGTTGGCGGGCTGTATTTTGCCCATCCCTGTTCTAAAGTTTCCCAAACCTCTCACTTAAAATCAGCATTATCCATACAGCCACAAATAATCAAGACGGCTCCATAAATCAAGGCAAACAAGTTAGTCAATAAATCATATTTGCATTTTCTTTTGGTCTTAGTGGGTTTTTACATGGCGCTTCTCAGAGTTTTGCCACTATTAGTTTTATCTTTTTTAAAGAAATTTACCTAGAGAACAAGTTTTGAACATCTGCTCCTTACCAATATAAAGCAGCTGCAAAGACGTGGCAGTTTTTTCAAGAATGCATTTGCTGTTGTGATGATACTAGGCTATACATTGCAGTCGATGTACGTGGCACACTGTAGAGTAGAACAAAGCCAAGCAGATAATGGACGCCAACCCCAAAGGATTTACACTTGAAAGTACAGATGGAGACAAATTATTCCAAACAATACAAACACAGGGTGTTCTACCTATTGGGGCTTTCATGCTTAGCTGGGAAAGGGAAGTGGATTTTGAGACGTTCACAAATCCCTGTTTGTTCCAGAACTCCAACTATGGTAATGAGTTATTTTTAAATCTCTCCTGTGCTGGGTTTATGAGAATTTAAAAAGCAACTATCCTCTCACCCTTGGGGATGGCCCTTCTAAAAATCAATGCTAATGAACAAAGTGCAGCATTGGGAAGCTTGCATTTCCATTGCTATACCAGTTCTGTGGATTCACAGGGGACCTGCCATGTGTCATCATGTGTAACTAGAGATGGAGAGAAGAAACAGAAAACAGTGATTCATGATTTACATGGTGTCATATCTCCCTGGCAGTTTTAACAGAGATTAACAAATGCTCACTTAAATAACATTCCTATTTACAGGCCAGAAATTATTTATCCATTAACAGAAAGATTGATCAAGACGCCAACTATGATTTGGTGGCAATGCTGACCCAAACATACATTTGGTTAGCGACCTCTCTGATAGGTAGGAAAGAGACTGGCAGATGGACAGGATTTTTAATAGATCGATAGCACTTCTACTGAATCAAATAGTGTCTGCAAGGTCACTCCGCAGAAATGACTTCCATTCCAGTTGGCCCTCTCATTATCCACAAATACCATATGGCATGAAGAAACGGTATCCCACTGAATCCAGGATAGCGAGAAAAAAAAACAGATGAGCCCATAAGGTCTTATTGTGACAGTGGACATGGAAGTAAATACATTTTTTACTGTATGAGTTTCTGATATTGCCTGATTTCTCTTTTTTGATGGGAGGTAATAAGCACTAAAACATTTGAAGCAAGCTAGGAGTCTGTTTTTAATTCCTATTAGGATACCCATCAAATGACAATCCTACAGCAGGAAAAGTATTTTTTAAACTTTATAAATCATAAACCTATTAAGTGCAAGCAAACATTTTACAATAGCAATGAATACTTTTAAAACCTTTGCTTACATAATTACTATTTTGGATGCTAGATAGAGTGAGAGAGACAGCTGGTTTCTGTAAAGGATTAGCTGCTGTCAGAAAATAATATAAGTTGCATTTAAAGACCTTTGTTCCTTCTATCAAAAGAGGATGTGGAATATTTGCACACTAAATTCTTTTGGAAAACACCCCACTATTTGCCTTCCCACTAATACAGCTCTATTAGCACTAATGTGCTATGGTCAGCAATGTATTCCCTGTTGTCAAAACTTGCTAAGAGAAAAGGTCTGTTAGTTACCGGATCTTGATAAAGTAGTTGGAATGCAAGCCATATGGGAGAAGACTCAAAGATAGTGGCTTGATAAAAAGATGGGGACAGAGAGGGAAGAGAGGCAGTGATGTAACAAGAGGTGGTCAAACAGGGAACCAGCTCTGGGTGCCAACATAACAGGGGTGCCAGAATTCCCCCCATGCCATGAAGTCTACACCTTGGCAGCAAAAGCAACCCTATAGGCTCCTGCTGTCAGAGCACTGGCTGGGACAGGAAGACCATGCTGCATCAGCAGCACCCAGGGACTGCTGCCCCTTCTTCCACTTGCAGAACGTGCACCTCTCCAGCTTTCTTCCCCACCTCTCACCCCCACTCTCCTGCAGGGTTTGTCCAGGGCACCGACCCTGCTTGTTTCACCTCTGAAGGGGGGAGCGTGATGGCAGTTTTCAAACATTTGAAAGGCTGCCATAAAGATGAGTGAAAACAGCTCTTCTACCTTGCCACAGAGGGCAAGACACAGCAATGGGTTTTAATCTTGGGAGGGGGGAAAAGCAGAGGGGAGGAGGGCACTTTCCTTTCCTTCCCTGCTCAGGGGATTTGTGGGATCTCCTCTGCTGAAGGTTTTCTAGAAGAGGCTAGATAGGCATTTGTCTGGGAAAGAGTGGGAATGGTGCATCCTGCATCTGTACAAGGGATTGGACTGGATGATCCTTGAGGTCCCTTACACCTGTAAGATCCTAAGATCACCTGTGCCCTGCTCCTATCCTAAAACTCCTTCCATTGCTGCCTGCTGTTGACCTGAGTGCCCCAAAGGGGGATCTATCTGCAAAGTAGTACTGACCAAACTGACCTCAATGTGTGTGGAAACAAAGCAGGATTGAGTTTTTTGGTACCTATACCAAGGTTGGAAGAGAAAATATTTATCATGCCTCTATAAAACCCTGAGAAAAGACCAATCATCTTCAAAGCTGGAGTCCTGGGGCTTGTGATTGTGATGATCTTGTTGCTGTGGCAAGAAACACAGTTTTTGTACTGGTGTGTGAGGAGCAATCCATTCCAAGTATTGCTAGGTGCCAACGAAAGGGAAAACATGAGCAAAGTGCACCATAAAGTAATGTTGTTGCCACCTGATCAACAATCATGACAGAACAAGAATTCTACCTGCCATGCAAAACAAGGAAAGCTTCAAGTGGAGGCATTTCACAAGCTATTAACCTTTCCTTACTGAAGTCCTGCTGCACAAAGGAGGAGGCAGACATACACTACTGCAGGGCTTTCCTGCAGAAAAATATCAGGGATGAAATTCAGAACATGGGGATACTGTGCATTATAGAAATGAAGTTGTTTTGCCATCTGGAAACACTACTACATTCAGTTACAAAGGTGATGACAGGAGGATAATAGGGTTTAGGCCTGACTGGTGACTACTTGTTAGATTTGGAGTCTGACAATGGCTTAGATGGAGACTGTGCAAAACTTGTTTTACTGTACTTTTCTTTTTTGGAGGGTTCCTGTTCATATGGCTGTAATTATGTACTGCAACAAGATCTTGATTTGCTTAACAAGCTTAATACTTCACTTCTACAACTCTGAAATTAGCTGACTTTTTCTGCAAGTCTCTTACTTTTTGCATGGGCTCAGCATGCTATAAAGCACAGCCTGTCTGCATGACTGCTTAAGTTGTGCACAATCCTGGGGACCATCTAGAAACTCAGGGGAAACCACTCCCCTCTCTATGCTTCTCACATGGACAATACAGCCTGGATAGTGTGGTGATGGGAATGGCTATCATGCTGAGACACAGGACTGTGAGTGCTTTAGAGGAGTGCAGTCATTGCAGAATGCACAAATCAAAGAGCAGAACTGTCCCTGACTACTTGTACCCGCCCAACCCCAGCACCCACACAAGAGCCTGGGCCTCTAAAACCTGAGTGCTGGCTTGCAATAAAAATCAATACCTTCACAGCATTCTTCCCAACTCCTCTTCTCCCCCAGATAAAGTTGGGTGTGAGTTTAGTATTGATGCCAAAAGTTCTGGATGCTAGAGTCTCCTGCCTCTCCACACACAGTGGGCATCTACCAATGTGGGCACCTACCTGACTTGGGGCCAAGGAAAAGAGGCCAATTTTAGAGGTGAGAACAGACCCCTTCCAGATCTGATCAACGCCTGGCCTGGACTATTAGTAAGAAGGTAACTATGATGAGGAGTTTTTGAATGTGAGCAAGTGTCCACAAGAATCTAAACCATTCACTCACTGCCAACCTGAGCTAGATTTGACTGCCCTCCACCCAGTGACCCAGCTCCTGAGTCCACCTCCTTACACAGAAATGCTTTGAACCACATTTTACAATAGGATAATTCTCCACTCACAAGCGCTGTACAATTTATTATTGATGCTAACTACTATTAAATTCTCTGTCAACGTGAAGTAGAAAATGCTCAGGCATTATGCTGATGACTTTGAATAGAGGATTCATTCCATTCCATGTCTGAATTTCCATCCATTCTACAGAAATCAATATTTAATCAGTTTTGTACTGCACTTGAATCCAGACCTGGATCCCACCCAACCTTTGCCCCAAAACCCACACTTACAGGAGCATTGGTACTGGATACACTGTGGTAAGACTGACTTTAGATGGAATTCCACATAGTCTTACACTGCCCCCCGGCCCCAGGAAACAGCACTGCAGTGTTACACAGAATGCAAGAGTATTTTTGAAGGATTTGCATCCTTAATTTTTCCCAGTAACATTTCACAATGATAAGAAATATAAGGTCTAAACACTATATTCCTCAGATTCTGGACAGATCTATCAGTACTCGTACAAATATATGACATTATATGTGTCTGTATATAAGTATGCGTATATTGCATGCATCTAATATACATGTAGATTAACAGGAACATATTCCCCAAAATACGAATTTTTGGAAGAAAAGTACTAAGTTAACATTAAATTAATCAAGCTGCATTACAATAATATGTATTTCAGTTATACAGTGCTATGGAGGTAGGTAACAAGAAATATTTTTAATGGTCGATATAACGTACATATACAAGTGCAATGTAAGTTTTGCTTTGTTTGGTTTTTTTTAAGGATGAGCGAATCCACTTTCATAATCCTCTTTTCATCCTTTATTCCTATATCAAAAATTGGCCACAGATTCTCCTCCGTTTCAGATCAAGTCAGTTAGCTGGGTGTCTTTCTGCCTAGGGCATATTTAATGTGCCTATCACTATAGCAGCTAGGCTGCCATTCCAAACAAACATTTTTACAGCCTTTGCACTTGCTTAAAGCATAAAGCTAGGCTGGCAAACTCCACACAAAATGCAGAGAAGGTCACTGTACTGTACTCATTCCCTATGTTCCCCAAAACATATTTTTCTTGCAAGGGCCAAAAAATCAATGCCATTCCAATAATCAGATGGCAGACAGATCTTGTGAACAAAGAACTGCCATATACTCTAGAACTTTTCTAGTTCCCAAACCTGATGCTTGCATGGCATACAGACATGTCAACAGTGTAGGAAATGAGAGACCTAAAGTGAACAACTGAATACAGCCCACATTTGCAAAACATACACCTCATTCTATAATCCTTGTCTTTTTATTTCCTGCCACAGGTCTGCTGTAACTTATGTTCCATCTCTCAAACACATATGCAGAAGACAAACAGTTTACACAAGCGGGGCTCTCACCAACTCATAGATCTCATATCTTAATGGCAGTTCTGTACACAGTATCAAATATATTTCTGAAAGACGCTTTGCAATCCGAAAACCTATGTACGCTAAAGTACATAGTTCCTTTCACTGCGTTCTTGACTTTCTAAAGACTGCAGCATCATATAAGATTTATTTACTAAGGAAATCACTTTTTTTCTGTCAAGAAACAAACAAAACTATTTTAGGCAAAGGCTCATTGCTTCCTGAGGATATAACCAACTGCTGGCAGAACTCTCTGAACTTATTAGTCTGTGTTGAAGTGCTGCAGGATTAGTTATAATTAACTGTCATTGTGTCATTTTCCCTCAAATATTCAGATTAAAAAAAATTGAAAAAACTAGCAGTAACCATGATTAAAACATCTCTATTCGTTTCATGCACAAGGCTTCTCTTTAAGCCACAGATCGCTCATACTTTTCTCCCTCCCCCAACCATGTATTTGTTCTTTGTACATCATCTATAAACAGGGACGCTTTTAATAATACAAAACAGTAAGCTGCGTGCAGTGTGAGAGACGGTTAACACAAGAATTCAATATTAACTATAAGTTCCCTTACTAGACCCTGGAGTTTTTGTACCCCTTTGTGTAATAGCTTAGTGGATGCCAATTGTTGATTAGTTTTCCCCCCTCACAATGTCTATTGCAGCCTCTAGGTATATGTTCAAAAACAATTAAAAGGACATGTATGAATTCAACACTGAGCTAATAACAACCAACAGTTATTCACAAGTTGAACCAGTCTCAGTTAAAACTCACCCACAACTCCCAACAACTCAGGGTTCTGGTTTGAAGCAAAACTAAGCAGACCCTGCAATGCTGCAGCATACTGCAGTTTCCCAAAAGGATAAAAATTCAATTCCAGAAGCAAAGCCTGTCCATTCAGGGTGCTTATATACAAATATATGTATTGAGGTGATTATCAGTCATTTAATATTGGTGCTAATTTGTGTGCTGTGAATGTCAGCCCAAGTGAGAACTTGACATCTGTGTACAGCTTGATTCAATGCTTAATACTAGCAATAAAATATACTGTTACAGAGTTGGAGAGTAAGGGAATAGCAACAAAATCAAAATAACCAAACATAAAGAATAACCTTTTATCCCGGACTGTCCTTCAGTACTGTCACTTCAGTTTATTTACAGACTCCTAAGTTTACCATATTGGTGTGAGCACACTTGTTCAATTTGCCAAGTTCCAAACCCCCAGGAGATGTTTTTCCACTTTTTGGAAAGTGCCCACAATAAAAGGTTGCATTAACATACAGTTGTCTGTCACATGTCAAACTTTCGTGCCTTAGCAGACACTATTCTGACGTGCTAGACATGAGGAAGTCACCCATTTTCTCAATACGTCACCAAAATTAGTAAATTATCTACTAATGATCACCAGATAGCTATCCTTAGTGCCAGAAGTTCTTCTGGTGTCCAAAGGAATGGTTTCCAATTTTACTTCTCTACAAAACTGTTCATGATGAGGCTTTTGTTTTGCTCAACTCTGGAAAAATATGTAACTAGTTCATGTACTACCCCAGAATTTAAATTTTAAGGCAAAGCATAATATGACAACAAAACATCACTCAGGGAAGATTGTCAGGATGACAGAAGTTTATCGTGTCTTTAAAAAGACCCATTACACTTTTGGTGAGAGGGAGGGCAAACAGCAGAGAAGGCAACAAGAGGAAGCCTGGGTGTTAGAAGGGCAAAACAAAGGGAGAACTACAAATACTCCTCACTTAACATCGTCCCACTTAACGTTGCTGTGTTATTATGTCACTGATCAATTAGAGAACATACTTGTTTAAAGTCACACAGTGTTTGATTACAGCATTGCTTGGCTGCCGCCTGCTAGTAGGTAACTACTGTGACATAATTGGATTTGCTTAACATCATTTCGCTTGAAGTTGCATTTTTCAAGAATGTAACTACAACATTAAGCGAGGAGTAGCTGCATAGTTATTGGCAAAGGAGCAAACATAGAAAAAATAGATCCAGCATTCAGGTTTCAATAGAGTGTAAAGTTTCAAAAGATCCTGCTAGGGGTCATTGTTGTTTTCTGCCTAATGACTGAGAGCTATCCTGGGCTGAAGGCAGGTTACTTTTGATCTGGGGGAAGGGACAGGAGTGGGCCTGGCCCCTCCCCAAGTAGTTCTCAGCAATCACTGGTACTAGGTGTTTGTAAGAAGGTGCCTTTGGAGTATAAAATATTTTCTGTGCTTATTTTCACCATGCTTCTCCCAATGTTGTGATTTTATTTTGTGTTGCTAACAGGTGAGCTGTACATATACAAAAAATGTCATGTGCTCCTATGCCACTAGCTCAGGAAGTTTAGTGTAAGAGATGGGGGCAAGGTGGATGTCAAGGCAAGTCACCTGTGTGGTGGAGGAAAGGTCCAGAAGCTGGAATCAGGCTGCAGAGGTGAATTCAGACGTCAATCAGGATTAGGCAAGAAGTCCTGAGTAGACCAGAGGCACAACACAACAGTCAGTTGCCCAGACACCTTACTACCATCTGCTCAGGGTTTATGAAGATTTAAGCAGGCAGGGTCCTCTTCCTGCAGCCCTTGTGTGATGATTCAACCTAGTCTGATCACTTCTGGTTGGGGCCTGGGGCAGAACCCTCTCCTGCAGGGCCTAGACTCATCGCATCAGAATAGTAGAGCAGTGCAAAGGTTTAGGTGCTGATTTGATTCGGAGGAGATTCGGCCCAATCCGGTGGCTGAATCTCTGAATTCGAATCAAATCAGGAGACAAATAAAAAGGTCTGAATCGATTTGGAAAAGGTTCGGAGAGTTTCGGAGATTCAGGCGGTCCCCGCTCACTGCCGCAGGGAGCTGGACCCAGACTCCGTGATGGTAAGTAGGGGGCAGTGGAGGGGGGGAGCTGGAGGAAGGGGGAGGGGACCATGGGGGGGACCCCTGCCAGGCCCCATCCCTGCCTCCTCCCCCAGCCCACCTGAGTGCCCCCCGACCCCACCCACTCTCCCAGCTCCCCCTGCCCCCACAACATGGCTGCCTTACCCAGCCCCAGCTCCCGGCTTTTTAAGGGGAAAAAAAGCCCCTGCAGCAGCCTCAGGGATTTTGGGGTCTCTTGACAGAGCCCCCCCTGCAGCATGGGGCAATGGGGATCGCCCCGCCACCTGGCAGGAGCCAGTAAGTTCGGGGTCCTTTTTTTTGTTTTTTGTTTTAAGAACCAGGAGCTGATGCCAGCTGAGGCAGCCATGGTGGGGGGTGCTGAGAGACACAGCAGGGCCAAATTCATTCGGCCAATTCGGCAGCAGTCGAATCTCTGAATCAGATTCAGCAGCACTGATGCGGGACAGTGATTCAAATCACCAAATCAAATCACTGTCCTCCACATCAGCTGACTCCAAATTCAAAGCAAATACTAGCCACTTTGCAGAGGCCTACAGAATAGTTCACTTTCCTGTTTACTCAGCTTTACTTCATCAGACCAACAAAGGAGACAAAAAGCATTATGCCATCTCCCTGTAATGTCCTGAAATCCATCACTAAGAAATGAGATTTGCTCAATTAAAAATTATTCAAATACAAGTCAGACTCAATAAGGACAGTAACTGTTACAAGTACATAAATGGGAAATCCTTGTTAGTTCCCGTCTTGTGTGGTATGATATAAGCATACGAAATTGTTGACATCCATTATATAACTACGTGCCATTTACACATAGTAAAGTGGTTGTTGAACTAGATAATCCAGTTAGAACAATGACTGTTACTAGGCAATGAAACTAGCAGCTTATGCTACTACCGCCCATGTCTTAAATTGCACGTCAGGGATTTTAACAAGGGGGATCAAATTAACAAGGGTGATCTCTATGCATAATCTGGGATATGCAAGAGATGTATCATGTCTTTCGTGTCATATCCTGAGTGGGTTGTTAGCATCTGAGATCAAGCCTGAACCCTCTGAATCCTAAAAGCATGAGCTTTGTCAGCTGAATTAAGCAAACCTGTCTCTTAGCCAGGCTCAAGCTTTAGGTACAACCTGAAATACTCCCAAAACAGTAAGTTTTTAAAAGGTTTTATGACCTATGTTGGCCTTAAGTAGAAATAATAAGGGTGGCACTCCTAGGGAACCTAGTGCCACTCTGACCTACGTGAAGGAGAAGCTGATGTTAAGTTACTTTCAGTTTTGTTGCAAGTCTGAGTCTACGGGTGTTATTCTGTCATTCACCAAGGGAAAGGCTCTTGGTGAGGGGAAGGGGAAAGAGAAGAACAAACATTGACTTGAACTTGATCCCCTGATGCTACTTTCCCTTTGTCCATATGGTACTAAAAAATATTTTTTTCTGAGTCATTAAACGTTAATCTAAATTCATTCATGCTCCTCTTAGTTGGCAGATTAAATCCATATGATTGCCAGCAAGCGTCCATGATTTGATTGATGTTTTCTCACCTGTCTAGAAATCTAAAAAGAATCCTTGTGATTAAATATTTAATTTTTAGCCACAAAAAGAGTGGGAAAATATACACATATGAAAATTGTATTCATATTGGCTTAGGTCTCCAGGTATGCCAGAACTCCTCTTCTTCTGAGTAAAGGAAAGTAAAGATAACTTCAAATTACCTTTGTGCTCCCACAGTCCTTGGGGCAGTCAGAAGTCATTTTGGCCCAAAGCATGATTTAGAGGTGCCTCAAGGCAGCTGTAAATTATTCTCAGCTGCAATAATCATGGATTACTGAACAGCGCATCCTATGGCTATACTGCTTCTAGCTATTCTAACTCTGCAGCAATCAAAGAATACTTTAGACACCAGAAAAGGCACAAAGGAGTCTTGGTATACAGCAGAAGCTGGCCTTCTCAGTTTAAATATAAGGACTGTATGGCTCCCTTCAGAATCATAGCAAAATATTGAATAATAAAAATGGTCACAATAGATTTTTTAAGGGGAAGTTTTACCCCTGAGTGCTGAGCGTAAGTAAGAAGACTATTTAAAGCACAGCCTGGAAAAAATGATGATAATAATGATGAGGCATCTCCAAAAATCCACTTTTCCCATAAATGATTTATTAGATATGAAATAACCTGGAAATCAGAATTCACAAACTCCCAACCAATCTACCATTTCATGTACAGCTGCTGTCTTAACCTGCCAGAAGATATCAAGTATAAAAATGTAATAAAGTAATGGCACCTTCCCCCTAGAATTAAAGTTACTGCTTGTCTTGAAATATGTCCTTAAGAAATAAGTACTGTGGCTCATTAGCCTTGTTGCATGTTACATGCATTTCAGAATGGTAACTCCACTCTCAATTTGATAAAAAATAGATCTATTATCCACTCAAAACAGAAGACATCTATTTGCCAGTGGAAATCCAAAAATGTTGATGAGTCAGGTACTCTTTATAAACAGACTTAAAAGGAAAAGACATTGGGCAACTGAGTAACATGCTCAATCTATATCCTATCAGAGTGATATTTGCTTCCAAATCCCCAAGACTGCAAATAGCATACAATCTTAATTTATGAAGGTGCAACACTTCCTTACAGCAAACCAGGAAATGGTGCAATATCAATAAGAAATAGATTCATCTAATTACTGTGGTGTGCAGATGTAATACAGCAAGTGCTCTAATTACTGGTAGCTCTTATGAGAGCAGTCTCTTTCAGTTTAATGTGCCTAGTGAGTAAATTCCACTTTGTGAGCAAGGGATGCAGTAGCTTTCCAGCTGCAATTCATCTGGCGGTAAAGAGCTACAATCCATTCAAATGATAAATACCAAACATTTATTAGTACAGACATAAATAAGTCTGAAAATCTTCTGTTCCTCAAATTGTATCCAACAGTATGTAAAGAATTCTCTGTTATGAATAATAGCTGCTACAGATTCAGTGCAGTTATAATATTCAGGAGCCATTCTTCTTTCACTGGAAAGACTTCACTACATGCATTTCCTTCTAAGTTGTCTAGTCAGACTGGTAAGCACTCAGAGGCCCAACTGGAGAGAAATGTGTGTTAGAGATGTGTTATGTTGTACACATACAAACATAGGAAATAGGCTTTTAAAATTTTACTCATTGAAAAAAAAATGTTTTTCAAGAGTTTTGGTGGGGAAGGCATAATATGGTTACTAGTCAAGAGACAGCAGTCCAAACTTGTATGCCCTGGGTATATACTACATTACACATGCATATTCAGGTGATGCAATAAACTCCAGGACTCCTTGTGCTGGAATTTATTGCTTTCAGGAATTTACACACACACCTGGGACTGCAGCATGTTGATCCAGGTCAGAGCAGCCCCGGCTGGTGGGGAATCGGGAGGTCAGCCTGCCAACCCAGGGCTGCTCTGACCTGGCTCAGCGTGCTGCAGAGGGGCTGGCCAGGGCTCAAGGGGGCTCTATCAGGCAGCCTCCACAGTGAAGCACCCACATGTCCCAGCTAGCCCTGTCAGCATCCACACGTGCACTGCTACAGAGTACAAAAACTCTGCAGCAGGGTAGTACTGTTATTTACAAGTACTACCCTGCTGCAGAGTTTATTTAGTGTACTTCAACCAAATAGCCCTGCGCATGTAGACACTTAGGCTGCTTGCAGATGTTAAAAAAAAAATCCCAAAAAGGCACTACCAGAAGAAGCAACACATTACTTTGACCTGGCCCTGCAGCATCTGTACAGATCAGATGCTTCAGTAGGGCTTTTTGGTGTTTTTTGTCTAAAGCTGATTCAATCAGCTACTAGATAAAAATACCAAAAAAGCCCCACTAAAACACCCAATCTATATAGATGTTGGGTGAGCCAAGCCCAACTAATGCAGTGCCTCTTCTGGACATGTGTTGGGCTCAGTGCAGGAGTAAACCAAGTTTAAAGCACCATTTTGTTTGTTTGTTTGTTTAATATCTGCAAGCAGCCCAAGACTGCACAGCTACTTAGTCTGTTCCACAGTAAATGTCTCGTGTAGATGCACTCTCTGATCCTACAACAGGCTAAGCAGCAATAATTGTTAGAAATCAATCAAGATGCATAAACAATTGGTCAAATTATACTTACAGAACCAGGGGAAGGAACAACTTACCATGTAGATCTGCCAAAGCTGTATGAAAGGGCTGAATTAGCTGTTTCTGTGGCAGTGTTTCTACCCATCAAACGCAGGCATGTTTGCCCATCTGACCATGCAGGAATACCACCATGGAGAGGAAGCCAGGGATCAAACTGGGAATATACACTGCCCCTGCTGACAACCTGTGGGAATTCCACAGAAAAGTTAAACCTATATTATTTTACCTGTATTAGCAAAGACCCTTTCATGTGAACTGCCCTACACTGTCCTGACAGTCCACAGGCAAAGGGTCCACCGTCCTTCAAGACCAGATCTTCTGGTTTCTCAAAAGGATGCACATTCAACTGCTCCATTTGTGGGTGAAGTAGTTGGGGGAGGATAATAGTGCCATAAAAGTATATCCCCTTACCCCCCAGAAGATCTTCCCTCACAGGATGGTATAATATGCCCAGAGAAGCTCTTCCATAAATGCTTCAACCTTCTGGTTGAATTAGTTGATGAAAAACTGAGCTTGGAACTCAAAATAAATGCTATTAATTCAGCACGTTATCATTGTTAGCCTAGAAAATGGTTTAATCACTCAACCAGGTTAAATGGAAAACAAAAAACGTTCCTTGGCCCAAGAGTCCTCCTGTATAGTTAATCAGATTGTTACATTTCATAGACTGCACCCTAACATGCCACAAATCAAGTTAAGGCCAAAGAGACTGAAAATCATTCTCATCTAATTGCAAAGTTCAACACTGGCAAGAACTCACTAGTTGCATACCAGCAAAACCAATGAAACACAAGAGGAATTTGCCAGAAATGTGCCATCTCAGCTTGGAAGTACCTTGAGATCCTAACCTATACATTTCTCCAGTGATGCTCAAATTCATAAAAAATAATATAGACATAAATTCATAGAAGTAATCAATACTTATTAAAGGATTTTTCATTTCAGTAGCTTACTTACATATAGAAACATACTCAGGAACAATAACATTTTCCCCTGAAGCAAAGCATATGCTCAGGGTCTTTTTACCATTCTGATAAGGCTGCTGCAGTCCAGAGACTAACAACAAGTCTTCACAAAGGAATTTGCAATAATTGCCCCTGTTGCCAATACCAATTCAGTTCAGCTGATGACAGCTACTTCAGGAGCCCTTGTGGAGACTGACTTCTGGCATTTTAAGCACTATATAATCTATTCTGAGGCACATTAGACAACACAGTGTTTAATGTCCTGGCAGTAGCCCAATGCTATTATAACAAGTGGAACTGAAATGACCTTAACAATGATGAGCAATTTTTGCAAGGGCCAAACAACATACAGGTTTTCCTCACTTTATACAGGTTCTGTATGTGTGAATTCACTCTTTTGCAATGACCCGTTTTATACCAAAAATTCATTATATGCAAAGTAAATTCATTCTTATGTGATTGGTGTGGTGGAAGCCCACAGGCAGCTGTTTTGTGCAGTGCATTGTGGGAGTGACACGCACCAAAATATAGTCTCCTGTGTGGATCTGTGTTTCTTGCTTGTTGTCTGTGACATGTGTTTCTGGAGTTGCCATCCCCATTATGACAGTGCCTTGTGCTTGTGTGTACTGTCTGCTGTCGGCGAGTACCAAAATTCTTGTAAAAATGGTAGAAATGGGTCTTGGAATAGTCGAGGTCTTGGAACGTATCCCTATGTATTACATTGTAAAGAGGGTTCCCTTTATGCCAATTCGAGTTGTACGCCATTTTCCAGGAACAGGGGTATAGGTTGTAGCCGTGTTGGTCTAAGGACATAGGCAGACAAAGTTCCTTGGGTGAATTTGATCTCTTTTATTAGACCAACCCAAAGAGTTGGAAAATAATTATTAAGCAAGCTTTCAGGTTCAAAAACCCTTCGTCAGGCTTGTCGCGAATTGCCTCCTTTAATCGCAAGGGGATCCACGCAGCGACTCGCTTCCCTTAACCGCAGGGAGATTTGCTTCCCTTAACCGCCGGGAGCTTTGCAAGTTCCGGGTAGTTAGCTGCTGGACAGGTTTATCCCGA
>JAGPOW010003685.1:15816996-15836428 GCA_030014935.1 Caiman crocodilus
TGGAGTTCATAGGCTCGTCTCTGGGAAGTGTTTTGTAAGTTTCCTTTGAGGATCAGGACTGAGAGATTGGAGAGAGAGTGGTTTTCTTGTGAGAAATGTACCCCCACCGGTAATTGGGCATTTACAGCATAAAGTGAGGGAAACTTATATAGAGTTTATGCACTAACTTGAAGGCATAAGTTCAAATCATAATATGAGAATACATTATTTTGTCCTTGGTGTATGGTCTTGACCCTGTGAATTTCTGAAAATATATTATTCCCCCTGAGTTCATTGGTTTGGCTGTGGAATTGAACCTGAAAACAATAAAAATCTGTAATAAAACCACATCACTAGTTTTTCCACACTAGTCACTCCCTCTCACTTACATACATATTAAAGACCAGTCTTTGATCAGTTCCCAAGGCAGAAATAAAAATGTCTTTTAATTTGGTTTTTTTTTTATTTTATAATTTTTAAGGCACTACTCAGAGTTTATTGGGAGATGATGATTCTTCAAAACCAAAATTATCAAATCCAAAATGTATTGTCAGGACATAACAAGAGTTGCCCAGCCATAAAGGCTTCCTATACACGTGCTTGTTGGCGTTCTAATTAGAATGCGTTGGAGCAGACTCGATTAACTGAATTTGCTCCACATCCTAATTGAACACTGCAGCATTGCCACAATGTCATGCGTATTGAGCCCCTACGCATTTTTAAATGGCCACAGGGCACTTTAAACCTCATCAAATGAAGTTTAGATAGAGCGTTCCACAGCCATTTTTAAATTTGCGGGAGCTTTATACATGTGACACTGCAGCATTTTAATTAGAGCACCTGCCCAGGAGCTGCTCTAATTAAAATTCTTCCCTCCTAGGCCCCCACCCCACCTCCGAGCACATGTATAGGAGCCTAAAGTACTAACTTGGGAGGAGAGAGATTTTAGCTGACATCTCTGCTAATTGGAGGGACTGATTTGGAGCAATGATTTGAACCAGGATATCCCATATCCCAAGTGAGTACTCTTCAATCATCAGGCTATTGATGGTTGAGTTCAGGAGTTGTTAAAATGGAATACTCATTTATTTAGTAACCATAATGTACTAAATTTTATACAGGCGTAGTGTTCAATTACAGGAGTAGGGATACATAGAAATGGAAATGTGGACCTTTAGAAAATGGCCAAATTCTGATCACCACCCTTGCCAAAATGTGAAGATGAATTTATACCTACCCATATATAAGAGCACATACGAGCCACAAGTGAACAAAGGCAGCAGCAAAAGAAATGGTGAACACCAACTTGCCCACTCATTTAGCCAGAGCCCCTGCAAGCAAAACATAAAACCCATCATGGTCATTACAATAGTCTTAAACAGTATGCATATACACCAGAGGACAGTTAACATTGCCCAAATGCCTTTTAACTTCAATATCACCCTAAATTTTGAATGATTCACTTTTCAGCCTAAATGTTCTTTTAACAGTTTTTTGGCATAGAATTTTATAACTCTTGCCAATTACTGTTTATAATCTATGTAACATTTTGCACTGCAGCTACATCTACTATTCAACTTTAAAGCAAACAGTTTAATTTCAAATATACTCTGCCAAGGAGCTAAACAAAAATACAGCTGTCAAAGCAAAGGAAAATCAAGCACAACATCTATCTCATTAGTACAAATAAAGAGGTTGTAATTAGGAAGGTAAATATAAAAATATCTTGTATATGTCAATGTGCATCTGTTTTGAAAATGTTCAGTTCTTCAGAACATATAAACCAGCAGGAAAACTTAAACAGCTTAGCACAGAACAGCTCGTGCTCTTCTGCACAAAAATGTAGTTGCTGTAAATTCTGTAGTGCTTCAAGTGAAAGGCATTTGAGAAGTGTTATTTGCAAAAACTGATGTTTATTTGCAATCAAACAACTGAAAATATTACATCCTCAATGGACTCATTTTCTCAAGCTGTGCAACATATTATAATTATGATCATCAGCCCAGAGGACTGCTAAATTAGCACAGCCAATAAAATCAATATGATCTGGGGTACAAAGAGACTTGGTAAAAAATATCTGCAAGGAAAACTGTTTAGTATGACACAACTGCCCTCCACTTCCCTGCTCCACTGACTCAGCAGCTCTAGTGGACACTTGCTGATTGAGTACCTGGTCTACACCTTTTAACATTAACCAATGTACAATATTAACAAGCTGAATAGTTCATGTGTTTGTACAGGTAGGGCCAATAAAATCTTGTATGGTTTAAAAGATTTCCTAACATGTACAGCTTCACAATTTAGAGCCAGACTCTGCCTTTGGATGATGATGTCTCCTAAGTTAATAGAAAACATGTATGTTCATCTAAAAACAGAACTGGTACTTGATATGCATTTGAATGACTAAAAAATTGTCTTAAATCAATACCACCCAGATTAATGAGATTAGTATTAATGGGTATGTCTACATGAGATGCTTTACTGCACATTAGACTAACCTAATGTGCAGCAGAGTGTCAGCCCCTACACACGCATGGGACTTACTGCATAGTAAATTAGGCTAATGCGCCGTTTAATAGTACTAACAAATACAGGTACTAAATTAATAGTGCATTAGCTACTTCTCAGTAGCACATGTGTAGACACTGACTGGGAGCAATTTGCTCCCAGTCAAGCCAGGCAGCAAGGGGCCATGGTGGGGCAGGGGCCAGCAGGGGTGTTTGCAGCTCCAGTGCTGCTCAGCTTCCACTACCCCAAGAAACCAGGAACTGAGCAGCGCCAGGTTGAGGGAGATGCTGTCCCTGGTCCCAGATGCTGCTCAGCTCCCCCCAGGCATGGGCAGGGAGCAGGAGCTGCCTGAGGCATGCTCTATGCGGGTAGCAGCAGGACTGAGGGGACAGAGAGTTCCCCTGTCTCCTCAGTCTGGCCACTTACTACCTGTGCCCCAGTTGGCTCCCATTCCCTGCCCATGCCTGGCGGGGGAAGAGAGGGGACAGGAGCTGAGCAGTGCCAGCACTCCTTCCCCTTTGTATGTCTCCCCTGGGTCCCAGCACTACTTACCCCTCATGTCTTCCCCCCACACCCTGGCCCTGTCTCAGCTTAAACCCATGCTTGGGCACAGGGCATCGCCTCAAGCTAGCACTGCTCAGCTGGGCTGTGATCCTGAGCTCTGCATTGCTAGGAGCTGTACCTGTGGGAGCCTGGAGCTCCCCCTGGCTGATGCAGTGGGGCAGAGCAGGGCAGGAGCAGCCCTGGACTGAACTACTTCCATTAGAAGCAAAAGCCTGGGTGCGCTTTAATGAGCCTAAATTTTCTTTGCAGAAAATTCAGGCACATTAACTGCACATGTAGATATGCCCAATATAAATTTTGAATGCCTAGATGTGCATATGGTAGTGTTGGAGTGAGGTTGTAGCAGTGATAAACTAGGGATGATGTGAGAGACAAGGGTATTTGCAGGTAATATCTTTTACTGGACCAAATGCATAGTTGGGATCAAGTTAGAAAAGCTTATGGATGCAAGACATCCAAGTTTGAGTATTACAGCCATATTGTTTCATCTCTAGTGACTAACAGCAGCTTAAAAAATTGTGTATACTGTATTTGTTAATGAAAAATAAGGCAGGAAAGGAGATGACAGTGGCTTAGAGGGTATCCTGGGTCAGAGAAGATTTTAATGTTTACCTCTTTTTTACACTAGGAAGCAGGGTTTTTTAAGTGTTGTTTTGACCCTGACATAGGACTTGTCAGGTTCAGAGAAACGTTGGAGGGTTAGAGTCAGGAGGAAGACAATCAATGCTTTAGAAGTTTGTGTCTCGCTGCATTGGTTCTCTTTCCACTTTTAAGTTTACAGCTTAAAAGCATTAATAAGCCAGTGTATTTAGTCTTAAGGGAGTTTAATACTCCTCCTTTTAATTTAAACTAAAAAGATAAAGAAAAGACTAAACTCAGCAGCAAAACTGCTCAAGCCTTCCTAGACAAAAATGCACAGGCAGTAGCTGCTTTGCTTTTCCTCTCGAGTGCTCTGGTGGGTTCCTAATGGCAGCAACATAACATTCAGGAGCAAGGATAATGTGTTTCTAGGAAGAAGGACACAAAGTTTTCTCACCTCAAAATGACTGGCTAACTCTACTTTTCACCTCTCCAGGAAATAAAATCCCTGGCTGTTGTTAAGTTCACTCTCTACCTAAAGGTCGGTAAGCAATTTAATTTTAATGAAAACATTGTAAGAAAACTATGGCCATCTATAATTCCATGACTGTCATTTTGCTATGATGGACAGATATGTGTGTGACAGCAGGGACAGAATTCAGATCTGCCTCCAACAATACAAGGTCCTATGCTAGGTGAATCCTTATTGCTAGCAGTACTGGGACTATGATGGAGCTGAACTCTTATGACATTGTGTTAGGCTGAGAACAGGTGCACACCACGTAAAGAAAATCTAAGGGACTTTGATCCCAAAAGTTTGCAGAAAAGGACAATTTTCTTGTAATTTTCCAGTTGGTCTAATAAAAGGTATCATTTTGAAACCAAGAGTTCTAGTTCTTTGTATGTCTTCTTGTCTCAGACCAACATGGCTACCAAGTACACCCCTGAAACATGGAAGATGCCAAATCTTAGCTGATTTTGGGTTTTAAACTTCATTGCAGAACAAAAAGAAAGGTTTTTTTTACCTCCCTGCCTGCCATCTGACACCTCCAGGGAAGCTGATCTACACATCAAAAAGCTACTCAGCAGAGCTCACACTCTCATGGACTCAGAGGGACAGCCTTCCATCTTCAGCTCCCTCTGCAAAAATGAAGTTTATTTCCTACCTACGGGGACTTTTTACCATCTTGTACCATCTTTTTACCACCTTGTACGGGGACTTTTTACCATCTCCTAGCACCGGATGAATGGACTTTAATCCTGAAAGCGTGCAGAAAAGGGCATCTTTCTTGAGATTTCCCAGTTGGTCTAATAAAAGCTATCATTCTGGAACCAAGAGTTCTAGTTTTTTGTATGTCTTCTTATGAGATCCTCTGGATTTCAATGTTGTATTTGTGCAAAGGATAGGGTATGGTGCAGAGTGGCATTTTGGTACAGCTAAAGAGGTATGATTTGGAGCCTTGCTCTGGATTGTGACAAAGGTTGTTCTTGGTCAACCCAGCTGTAGATGGACATCTGGTCATTCAAACTGGGGAGTCCAAGGGAGCAAGACACAGAAAATTACCCCATTCCTCTTTTATACCATGGGGCACAGAAACCATGCCTTAACTATGCTAGCTTCATGGGCAATTATGCTTGAGGAGACTGGGTTGAAGTTAGCAAAAGCACTGGTGTTTCAGTAAAGGCTTTGTGCATCTCCACCCTAAATCTACCTGAAATTCTTAGATCTCCTATTTAACTAAAATGAGATTGGTCTCTCCTTATTGAGATCCTGTGCAAATCAAGCACAATTAACTGCAACAATGATAGACAGCAAAGATGTGTATAGATATTCAGGTATGATTCCAATAAATAAGCCATTCACAGCACTGGGCTAAAATTATAAGCAGTTTTTCTGGTATAGTTTCAGCCCTATCAGCAAGCAGCTAGAGAGTACCTAGATAGTGCTGCCCTTTGCAGTTCAGTTGTGACTTGATTTACTTTGATTAGCATAGTTAGATGCTAGACCCTTTTTTTTTAAAAAAGAGTTAATCAATTTTAGGTCAAAATAAAAATGTCACACACTGTTTTGACCATTTCAGAGCAATGGCATCTGTCATCAGGAGTTACCGTAGCAGATAGCAAACTGTTCCAATTGCTAGTGCCGAGAGGCTTTGCTGGGGTAGCTTCTCCAAGCCCCATCCATCACCAGAGGATGGCTTCCCCAAGCCTGCTCAGTACCCAATAGCAGCAATTGATTTATGTGAGGATGTAGGTCAGATGGCACCCCAGAGGCACACAAACATTCAAAACCCAAGGAAAAAGAAGAAAACTCTCCATACAGCTTGGAACAAAGGTTTTAAACTCTCGGGACCAGTTAGAGTATTAACTATGTGAGGCTGTATTTATCTACCTGATTAAGATATAACAATCATGCCATTACAATGGGTAAAGCCAAAGGCTGTCACAATAAAATTGATGTTACAAGAACTTATATTAAAGTACTTCACAAATTTAACTAACTAACATAAAAGCTGCACAGGGATTTCTTAACTCACTTCCAATGGAGTCCCCTCTGCATGTGTAATATACTGCATCACACAGTTTAGGACAGGAAGTGTAGACTATGTTTTCCAGATAACATGCAGGAAGAATTGAAGTAGGCAGAATATAATTATCTTTGCGGGGGTTTTGCCCGACTACAGAGACTATCATCCTCATTCTCAGAATTGCACTAGAAGTTCTTTAGTAAGCATCAGTAGTCTGACATGAAAGACAGCACTTTCTGTAACCCATTGGCATCTTGTATGCATCTGGAATAACAGCTAAGTATTATCTCCATATAAAATTATTACACTGTGTCTATAGGTGAGACTCCGAGCATAAGAGTTGGGATCTTCAGCTACAGGGCTAAATTTGCAAGGCACTGAAAACTTCCAGCTGTTCCCCTACAAAGGTCCTCTGGGAGGCACAGACACTAAGTACCTCACACAGGACTGAGTCTTTCTAACATAGCACAAAGACTGGTAGAAAAGGCCTAGTCATGACAGCTTCACTCAAATTTAAAAATTCAAATCATCCCTGAAATGTTCTGGTGATGACAACTAAGGTATTTGAAAATACCCTTTTAGATTAAAAAGTGTTGAGCCACATTCATTTCAGGGGGAACTATTGTAGCTGATAAGGTTATAGCAGGGATGAATGTGATTGCTTTGGGAAAAGTTAGTTTCAGTCTTGGTTCTTTACTAAAATGGCTACCACTGCTTTTTGCATGAGCTGTAGGGTAAGAAGGATTTAGAGATTATTTGGGGAAGAAATCATACTGGAATGAAGGTCTGTGCTTCAACCCAGCTCTTCACTTCTAAAATAATTGGAAGGAAGGGGGAGTTCTAGTTATCTACTCTGCCTTTATCTACTAAGAGCTGAGAGCTCTCTGTCTGGTATAATGTCTTTTTAACTCCAAACTAATTTGGTTAACTGTTCTCATAAATGTGCTGTAAAGCCTTTAAATCTTAGTTCTGTAATGTGAGGGCAACTGGTAGGAGGTGGGAGCAAGTAGGTTACCTGCCTAACTGGGCACATCTACATGTATGATTAGTCTACATGTAATATTACATTTACTGCTCATTAAGCTAATGCACAGTAAGCAATTTTTGGTAGGTGCCTATGCATGCAGGGACTTGGCACTAATTTAGATATTTACAATATCTCTGTTTTTTTGTCCCAGAGTGAGGAGCCATGGGGGGGAGGGGCTAGGGGGCAGAGCCCAGGGGCAGGTGCCCAGCACCCCAGCCTCAGTCCATTCCCCCATGGGTCCAGGGGTGCAGCGATCCCAGCAAATGGTGGCCTTGTGCTGTGGCCACCTGGAATGGCACTCCCTGAGGGCAGATGGCTCCCCCCTCTGGATACTCCAGTGCAGGGTCCAGCATCCCTGTGTGGCATGACTGCATCCTCAAGCACATGGGGTGAGGGGCAGCGGTGGGGCCAGGCTCAGGCAGATGTGACAGGTCCACGAGAGGGGATGGACCAGGGGCTCCTACAGGCAGGCGGTACTGGAGGGCCTGCTTCCAGGCCCAGGCAGGGGCCTGCTATGGGGCAGTAGGCAGGACCCAGGGGCCCTGCAGGGCCATGGATGGGGGCCAGGTAGGCACAGGGTCTGGCAGTAGGCATCCTTAGCCTCCACTGCCTGGGCCTGGAGGGCCACCTGCTACCAGAGCAGCTCAATGTGCTCCCACTTCAGGGGCTTCCATCTGTACCCAGCACTCCTGCTGTGCTTGGTCCCACTCCTCCTTCCAGGCAATCTCCTGGTTGATCTCTTCAACTTGCCAGGCTTGTACCCATGCCTCCCGCCCCTCTGCCACTGCCACCAGCCACTGGAGCAGGAGAGTCCTATCCAGTGTGCACCACTGGTGCAATTGGCACATCCAGGTGGCTCCAGAGTTCAGTGGTGGGGAACCAAAGCATGCATCCCCACAGGGGCTGGAAGGCTCTCCCCCATGTCCAGATGTTGACCCTGCAGAGGCAAAATACAGAAACCCTTTGTGCAAGTTTACAACATTTCAGAGATAAGATGCTCTGCACCAGGGGCCATGCACTGCCCGGCCTCAGATCAGGGGTCATCCATGCATGGGTGCCCAGGGAACCTTGGTAAATTAGCTGGGCAGGCCTGGGCCCAGGCAGCCACTGGCTGAGGCTCCTGTCCCCATTTGCTCCCCTGGGGCTGGGACCCACTGAGTGCTGGCCACAGGCAGCCTGCCTACCTGCCCCCTTCTCAGGGTGGGACAGGCCACACTTCTGGAAGCATATGCTGCCATGGCTCCAGACCCTGCTCCCTCCCTCTGGTCCTGCAGGCCACCCACTCTGCTGTGTTGCTGTCCAGCCCATGACACCTGGGCTCAGGGCATGTGGGCCTCCTGGACAACTGGGGTGAGGGGCTGCCATGCCCCATCCTCCCAGCTGGCGGTCTCTCCAGTGAGGTGCCCTAGGGCTAGCCCCCCCGCCATACCATCACTGCACCCTGAGTGTGCCCCTGCTGTGTGTACCCCAGGTACTGCAAAATGAGATGTTTTTGCAGGTGGATGGGTGCCCAAGCCACTACCCCCTGCTACTCCTGACCCTCCTGGGTCCTGGGCACACCTGCACACCTGATTTGGGACCCTGAGCTATGACAGCACAGGGAGCAAATCTGGGCTGCCCTGATACCCCTGCCACGACCTAGAGGGCTACCTGTGTCTGTGCTACCTGTCCTCCCTCTGCCTGCTGCTGAGGAGGACATTGCCACCAGCACTGATGTCTTCCTCAGGGTGTGAGAGGCCTGAGCCCACCCAGCTGCTGGGGACATAGGCTCCTCAATAAAGTACTGAACTGTGTCCCATCTCTCTACATGCTGTACAATGGAGAACCCAGGGCCAGAGGAGTGTGGACCAGCCAGGCAGGGATGAGGTGGGGACTAGAGGGACCCTCCTTCAGTGTGGGACTTACCCCATTTCTGGAGCTGGCAAGCCTTGTGACTCTGCACCCGCCTCCCTGTCAGCAAGGGTGACCAGCTGTGCCTGGTGTCCATGACTTGTGGTTCACAGTGAGCCAGCACCTGGTTGGGGGCACCGCCCCTGCTCCCCCCCCCTACTTCCAGGGAGGAGCTGGTGCTGCTGGCAGCCAGGGGTGACATTGCCAGCCACTCCTCATAGCAGGGTCTGGGCTACACTGAGGGCAAGGCAGCCACTGTCTGGGGCTCCCTAAGCTGCTAGTGGATGCAGCAGCTGGGTGGGAGGGTGAGGCAGGGCACTGGAGGCCTGAGGTTCCCTTCTCCAATGCTGTGTCACCAGAGGGGTTAGAATGGAGCAGGGGCTCAGGCAGGCCTTCCTTGCTGGTGACTCTTGCAAGGGTGCAGCCTGGGTCCTGGGGCACCAAAAGTCAAATCCAGCCCTAGGGCAGGAGAGGCTCCGAGCCAGGAGCCCTTGGGCTGGGCTCAAACTGGCTCCCTTATGGCAGGGCAGACTGGGCACTAAACTTATATCTACATGTGCATGATTGCACATTAACTAATTGCTACTAAATTTGACACCTGCATGTGCAAATTATCAAATTTAGTCACAATTAGCCCCTTTTACTGTGCATTAAGGGTACACATGTATAGACACATGCCTTTAATGTGCAGTAAACTAGGCTAAGGTGCATTAATGCTTTTTGTGTAGAAGTGCCCACTGAAACACCCCCAAAACTGCAGCTTCTACCTTTGGTAAATCAGAAATCCAAGTGGACATTATCCAGTAAGTAAGACAATTTAAATTATCCTATGAAAAGCTACAGGAGGTTAAACTCAGCTGCAAAATTCATATGACAATTGTCTGTGGCATAATGTTGAAAATGAGTCTGGGGTTGAGCCTTACTCCCACCTGCAAATAAAATAGCACATATTCTATACATTTTTCCCCTGAACATTGACACCACTAGCAACATAAAACCTGGTGAGCAGTGTGACAGCTGCCAAGGTCAATAAGAGCTATGGTGAACAGCTGAGTAACTGCTGGTAACACAAATCAAAGCTGAAAACAGGCAGCCTTACCATACACAAAATGTGCAACTTATTCTGTGTGGTTTTGAACCAAGAGATACTCTTTGATTATTTATCCCTTCTTCTGGTAAATAAGTTACATAATGAAAACTAATTAAGTCAAAGATAATTTATGGAATCCTAAGTCTATATTTTATGTGTCATTTTATTGAGGCATACTATCTATCCCCGTTGAAGGTGTTTTTGTTTTTATTAAAGAGACTCACCACTCAAGGGCAATTTTAGGAGAGCAACAGTAATGAGAAGGAAGGAAAAAATCCTAGCAGGAAATCTAAAGAGTTCTTGGCCCTCCACTGGGGAAACACTGATTTGCACCTACATGAGCTATAAATAAAGGATTTTTTTGTGGAGGGGTAGGGAAGGGAAAGTGTTTTAAACACAGTAAAGACAGTGAAGTTTAAAAATTTTAACAGCAAAAGTGGTTTGAGTACATTTTCCAGGAACCGCCTGTCAAGTATGAAGGTTTAACCCTGAGAATGCTGGCATGTATGATAAGGCTACATCCAACTCGTTGGTAGGATGTTAATATAATGTTGGCAGTCCCCAAAAAGGATAATTCTGGGTTTCACTCTCAATCTTTATTTTTATGACTATAAACTGAAATCAATGTATTCAACTGGAAAGATTTGGGGTTATGCATTCATGCGATTTAAAAATAAACAAATTTTTAAGGAGTCCATTAAAGAGAGTTTGTTCCCAGAGACAGACCTTATGTACCAATTTTTCCCCTTAGCAAATATTTACAGCCAAGTAAAAAGCTCTGAAAATAGAAATTCATAAGAGAAGTGCTGACACAACCTTAACTGGAGTGCTGTGAACAGTAGCACTATAGTAAGTATAATGAAATAAGTGATAAAAGGATGATGAGTGGAGAAAACTCTCTATCCCCCTCCTGATGCTTAGTTACCCTTAAATTTTGTTCTGAGCAGAAGAGAAACCAGTTACTTCTGCCTCTTCTGGTTCTGTTCTGAGGCTGCTAATTGACCCTCTGAGGGAAGGTCTATTCTTTTTAATGCAAAATTGGACTTATAAGAATGTGTACCATTGACTGAGTGTGTGTGGGTGTGGGAGCCATGCAACTTTTGACACCAGCCATGTCTATGATGACTCACAAGTCATGGAATTTTGAGCATTTTTAACACACAGTCGATGCATCAACATGAGACACTTTACTGCAGAGTTGACTAATTAGCTCCACAGTAAAGCAACACCATCTATACATGTGCCCCTAGTGGGCTAGAGTAAACTAATGAACTCTACTGTAGGACAGTACTTCCCAGCACAAATACTACCTTACAGCAGTGTTATTTACTCAGTCACAACACACATCTAGATAGTAACCAGTGCAGGGGTTGCCTGCCAACTAGCCCCACACTGTAGTACCTTTGTGCCCCAGCCAGCCCCTCCACAGCATGCTGAACTGGGAGGGAGCAGCTCTGGGCCGGCAAGCTGACTCCCCAGACTCCATGCCAGCTTGGACTGTGCCACTCTGGCTCAATGTCCTGCAGTCCTGTGCACACGTGCAAATGCTGCACCTGGGAGCAATAAACTCAAGCACAAACTGCATCAGAGTTTATTGTGTCACATTAATATCATATGTAGACATGTCCAGTAGGAAATATGCGTCTTTCTAGCCCTTTTGTTGGAAGAATCATTAGAATGGAGCAGACTCATTAGAATGGAAGAATTATTAAGTTCATTAATGAAACATGCTGTTCAGTGGTCAGTTTAACTATAGGTATTTAGGCAAGCTGAATAGAGTCCTAAATCACAGGGGTGTTGTCTGATCAAATAAATAAGAAAATACAAGGCAAATTAGCTGGGTATTCATTTATGACAGTGTTTCTTAACATTTTTGGACTTGATGCAGCCCTCACTGGACTTGTGAATAACTTTTCTGAACTGAGTCACACACAGTTTCAAAAAGGAACTTATATATTATACTTTTTAATTCCTTGCAAAGGGGCCAGGCAGTTTACAGGGAGGCGGGGGGGAGTTGGCCAGGTAGTGAGCCTGTGCTTATCTGCTCATCTCCTCATGCCTCTTATGTCTTCACACCTTATGGCACCCTTCAAAGGATCTGGTGGCACCCCAGGGTGTCATGGCACCCTGGTTGACAAGTATTGCTTTATGATTTACATTTGACCATTTTGTAACAGCAGTAGTAGAAACAGGGGGGTTGCTTTACCTAGTATAAGTACTTTTTGTTTGAAACAAAGAAGACAGACACCAAGGGATGCAGCCACACTTCCCAAGGCCTTAGCTTTGTGCCATAGTCAAACAGATTCATAATATTCCTCTTCCCTTTGTCAGACAAGATTGTGGCAAAGCAAAAAGCAGCAAAGAACCTAATACAGTAAAGAGTTAAAACAAACCAGAAAATTCACAGCATGCTGGCAGCCTATTCCTACCTGAATAATGTGTTAGCTTTATTGAAGCACCACCAGGCAAATGATAATTTTAACAAGTGCTTGCCATTTAAAAGCAAGGCAACTTGCCAGACAAAAAAGGCCTAGGGTAAAAGACAAATGTTTCAATTTATTCTTTGCTTCAGATGGGAATAGGTCTAAGACACTATCTTAAAGTATATTTCCACTGCTTTTAATAGAATATACACTTAGTGGCATATACAAGCACAAGTGTTTAGTGAAATGAAAGGAATTTTTTCTGTATAACCACATCTCTTTGGGTATATGCACTTTATTTGATATTAGCCAGAAGGGAATGCCCAGCACCCTTTTGGCCATGATCCAGCTTTCATTGAAGTCAATGGAAAGACTCCCCCTGATTTCAGACTGAGGACCAGAGAGAATTCTAACAGCTCCACCAGGAGTTTGATCGTGTGCTTGATATGGACCTGGTCATAATACACTATTCAGTATTTGGGTTCTTAAAACCAAATCATCTCCACCTTGCCAGTCATTTTTGTGTACTGCTCACCGCCTTGCTTGAGCTCGCCTTTAGGGCTTGTTTCAAAGAGAAATGAAGTCAATGGAGATTCTTATTGAACTCAATAGGTTTTGGAAGGGATCCACAGAACTCTAATACCCATTTCTTAATTCTGGAAATAACTGATTTCCAAGGATCAATTTAAGAATATTCCTTTGGGGGACTTCAGCTTTGTTTTGGTTGTTTGCTTTTCCTGATAAGAAGGTGAATTTAAAAATTGCCCTTGCTAAAAGAATTAGCTTTTATCCCAAAGTATCTCCTGGCTTCCTTGTAAAATGTTTTCTCCTATTACAGACACACATGATGCTATCAGAATTCAAAGTCGCTAATCAATCAAAAGTGCGATCCGATTTAGAAAATCTGCTTTATTCCAGCATTAAACTGACAGTGTTTTAGTGCAACCATCAAAGAAAATTGGCCAAAAAAATAAAAAAGACCTCATGGTTTGCTAAATACTTTTTCTACTCAAAATTGACAGAGTAGAAATCTTTCCAACAGGTATCTTGGCCATTTTTACATTATATGCTGGGAGTTGTGAAGCCTCCTGTGACAGGGTGTGAAACACCCTGCCACAGGAATACAAAGGAGAAAACTAACGAGACAAACTTACTGAGAGACGCTGGAGAAACCGTGGTGAGCCAGGGTGGGAAAGATGCCGCTCCCCGACCAGTTAAAGGAACCAGCTGAGGCCGTGGCAGATCAAAGGGTGCCACAGTAAACGCAGCTGCCAGAATTTGAGCCCGAGACAGGGAAAGCAGCATGGCCAAAGAAAAGAGAAAAAACAATGCTCATGGCAGGGGGTTGGACTTGATGATCTGCTCAGGTCCCTTCCCACCGTACCAACTATGAAACTAAGAAACACTGAAAAATGGAAAAGAAAACAGCTAGGTCAGGCAGGCAGCGAATGGGAGGCTGCCATGGCAGACCCAGCCGGGCAGGAAGGAAATTTTAAGGGACATTGAGGGAGTGTTTAGGGCTGGACAGAGAGCAAGGGAGACAAGGTGAGATGAAAGATGGGAGAGATTGCAGAGAGAGAGAACTGACCCCAGGGCTTAGAGAAAATCTCTGGTCCCTCAATTTACCTGGTAAGAGGCAACAAAGAGTTTGCTCAGATGAAGGGAGCCAGAAAAGAGTCTGCTTGGACAGAGAGAGCCAGCATAGGAGTGGAGGAAACTGCTTTGTTGGTGAGTCCAGTGCCAGAGGCTAAAGGTAACTACTCCAGAAACCTGGAGGAAAATGAAGACATCAAAGAGATTACATCCCAGGAGAGGGTGAGTCCGTTCCAATCCTGAAGGTAAAGGTGGGATTAGAATTAAGAAACAGCTGTCTTGGGACCTCTGCAGGGAAGAATGGGGTAAGCAGCCAAACTAAGAGGAGGACTCCACTCAAGGGATCCCATAAGACTGAAACCGGAGTAACAGCATCAGAGGCGAGTAACAACACACCCAGCACATTTGGCGTAGTTAGGGCAGGGTATGGGGATGATGGAGCCCTGCGAAGACAGGCTGATGTCTTGAGCCTATAACCAGCCCTTTTGTCTCCCAAGAGTGTTTTGACACCTGTCTCTCAAACATCAAAGGCATGGCAGGATATTTTCCAAAGGACGAAGGACATTACCATCTCAACAGGGAGATGACTCGGCTCTCGGCAGCACGCCATCGACTTCCTACACCTCCCCTTTCACTTAACACATACAATGGGACAAGGGATGGGACCCAACATGCCTACTTCCACTTAAATGATTCTGCTAACAAAACGAATCCTAACTAACGAAAAAGTCTGGAGGGGAGAAACTGCATAAGAAAAATATGTGAAGGAAAAAGGAGTTATTTTCTTCCTACCCCATAAAGGAAATAAAGTAAGCTTTCCCCAATCAGTTAATTGGGAGCTTACATCTAATGCACACACCATACAGGACAGTTCTGCCCTTTCCCAGTTCCAGTTTCTAGCAGATATATCAGCAGAGTGAAGTAACTGACAGTAGGTAGCCTACACGTTCATTAATGCACTTTTGCTACCACACATTAAATTTAGTACTTCTAATGTGAAGTACTAAATAAATGTGTATTAGGCTGCCCTAATGCACAGTGATGAAAATCCATGCTTTTTTAGTGATGCTTAATGCACAGTAGCCTGTTTTTACTATGCACTAGCATATTAGGACAGTTTTTGACATGTCCCTTTCCATGCACAGTAAAATAGGCAACTGAGCATTAAAACGCATGTGTAGACACACCCACTGAAAACCAGAATCCAGTAACTGGTCCCTTTGCAAGGACAACTCCATACTTTCTTAAATTAGAAATTGGCTTTGGCCTAGCTCTTAACTTTATCAATGCAGCTTTATAAATACTGCACCCATCACAACATCGTTGGGTCACAAGTAGGGGTGTGTGAAACAGGCTGTATTCGATTCATATTTGGCCTGAACTGGGAACAGTGATTCAATTCGTTGATTCGGATCACTGTCCTGATTCAATTTGGCTGAATCTGAATCTGAAGATTTGATGCTGATTCAGAGAATCAGTGATTTGGCCATAGACAAGGCTTTAAATGTTTGTTCTACATACCTCAAGGTATCAGGCACAGACGTGTGAATGCTGTGATGGTGGGGCAGATGGAGCCTCCCACAGGAGCACAGGGGGTCCTCCCATGCACTTGGCAGTGGACCTGGAAGTAGACCACAAGTACTTCTGATCAGCTGCGGGGGGACCCCAAGTGCACCCCCAGACCCAGGAGACACGAGTCACCAAGGTGAGAGGTGTCCCCGTGCACTCCCCAGCAGACGCAGAAGTGGACCATAATGCTTCTGGTCCACTTTTGGGTCCGCTGCCAAGTGCACTCCTGTAGAATGCTCCATCCGCCCAAGCATCTCAGCATTCACAAGCTGCCTGGTACCTTGAGGTATGTAGAAAAAACATTTAAAGCTGTGTCTATGTCCAAATCATTAAATCTCTCTGAATCGATTCAGAGGGTTCTGATTTGATTCAGAGAGATTAAAGGGTTTCCTGGTTCAACTTGGATTCAGAGATTCAGCCACCGAATTAGGCCAAATCTCCACTGAATTGAATCAGCGACTAAAGCTTCTCACAGCCCTAGTCACAAGCTAGGACCTGGGTATAGGAAGATTTCTATGAATTCACTAATCACCAGGCCTGGTATGTACTATACAGGCCTGAGAAGGAAAATCCAACTGATCAGCTTTGTGTAACCAACTACATATCTTCAGGCACTAACACTAGTGATCACCCAACCAACTAAAGGCAGGCACAAAGTAAAGTAGCATTTGGCGATACAGTGAATTTTCCTATATTCCTGAGTATGGTGCCAACTACTCCTAAGATCAGAGACCAAGAGTCAGAGTATTTCAGGCAGCTCAGAAATTCATTATTTGAAGATTTATTTACAATACAGGGCACATCTGCACATGTTGATTTAAGGCACATTAGCCATTTTTAAGGAGCATTAAGGGCACAGGTCCCTTAATACAATGTGTACTCCCTTAATACGCCTTAAAAATGGTGATTTCAGGCACAAATAGCTAAAGTGCCTTAATGTACATGAAGACACACTAAGGTAGATTAATACCGTGTATGTCAATTTACTCGGGACAAACTTTAGTTCCAAGTCAGTCCACACACTGCGTTAATGTGCCTTAGATCTTGCTCGTGTAGACTGCACCTAAATTGCCTTAATGCATGTTAGGGAAATGCAAATTAAGTTTAGGTGCGTGTAAAAACATGTGTAGGCATGCCCACACATGTCATAAATCAGATTTCTTTTGCCAGGTCCCAGGCTGGTGTAAATTGGTTCAGCTTGAACGCAGCTAGATGAAGTCACACAAGCACAGAAACTGGAATATTTGTAGAAATGTCTAGAAAAATACTCCTTAAAACAGCATTAGCTTCTTCTTCTAAAACCCATTTCTTTTAGCTTCCCTCTTGCACTTAGGCCTTACTTCGTTTGATAGAGATTTTACTCTTCTCTCAAAAGGGTTTTCATTATTGCACTAGCTGAATAACTAAAAAGAAGGAAACATCTGGGTTATCTTGGAACAAATTATTTAATATTTTTTCTTTAGATACATGAAATATCAATTAAATGTTTCTGTTGGAGCTTTTAAATGCTTCCCTGCCACATTTATTCATTTCATTATTTTTGTTTTGTGAGAAGGCTGAGAATTTTCCTGGTTGGGGCATTGCTATAGGACCTGGTTGTTGACTCTGCTTCATCTATTTTCCTGGGATTTTATAAATAAATGCCCTTGCAGACAGAACATGCACACACTTAGGTTTGCAGTTTCATTCAGGCAAGATATTGGCCAGGGGGCTAGGGGCTGCCGGAGGCTATATGAACTTTCAGGTTTTTGTACTTGGCTGGTATATTCAGGAACACATAATAAAATAGGGCTTTTTTATTTTAAAATCAATAAAATGAGCAATTTTATTAAGTTGGAAAAAGGGGTTTTGTTTTACCTCTACCAATGTTAGTTCTTTATTGCATCTCACAATTTGTTTTTCTAGTCTTTTTGCTCCCAGACTGTAAGTCTAGATTATCTTGACTTTCACTTCAGCATTACTTTGTCTCTTCAGGTAGTTTCTTTCTTTTCTTTTTTTTTCTTTTCTTTTCTTTTTGTTTTATTTTGGTTTGGTTTGGGTTTTTTTGTTATTATAGATGTATTTGTTGTTATTCGAGCTACTTCTTACAGTTCATTTTAACTGGCTTTTAAATAAATAAATAGGGTGGTAGTTGTAACCTAACAAGAGGCTGGTCTGCAGCCAGTTTGCTCTTTTTTTTCCTATCCTCCACTTCAGGCATATGGACTAATTATAGATACCGAACTGGATAAGGAGTTTAAAAGATGCAAGTCCTAATACCAGCTCTACTACTGACTCACTAACAACCCTGAGCTAGTTCATCTACTCCTCTGAGTTTCTATATCTCTAATGCTCTGAAAAAATGAGGACTACTTGTACTTATCTCTGAAATGGGCATAGCCCTTCAAGCTTTCCCAGAATTACACCACCAATGTCTTTCTTCTCAGATGTCAAAACCTCTAGGCAATCTAAAAAGTAGCTGATGCCAGTTATATTCCTGATTTCTTCAAAAGAGGCTTTTGTCTCAAGAAAGGGAGGTTTTGGAATCCAGTGTGGTAATGCAGTATAGTACATATAATATACATATTACATTGATTTAGCAAAGGTCACTTCTAAAATCAGCATGATTTCAAAGATAATGGACATGAAGTAGGCTCTGCATGGACAATATCCAGATGGATACAAGATATATAAAAAGCTTAAAAGGTGATGCAGACATGGGACACTCCAGTAGATTCTAATTCCCAAACAAATAAATGTTTTGCTTAGGACAGATAGTTAGCTGTCTATTTTGAAGTTTTCTTAATGTGCCTATCTTGGTACTATCTCAAATAGGATACTCTGAGAGCATCTATACAGGATAAGTACCTCCACACTCTCAGACGAGAGAATGAAAAGCCTGCATAGACAATAAAAATGTCTCCCAGCAAAATAAATTCAGGTATATGGAAAGATTCTACTGGTCAAACTGTGAATTAAATTCCTTGGAATTAATTTTTTTTAAAGGGAGTGGTTGCAATAAAATAATAATAATAATATAAATAAAAATAAATAAAAAATAATTTCACTCTGATTTCATCATTTAATTTTTCATACAAAAAATAAAAAAGGCTTTTGAAATAAAAGCCTTTTTCTGTAGATTCCAAAAATGGCGCTTCAACACAAGAGAATGTTAGATAAAATACTTCTAAAGAACATTTCATCAACTTCAAGACCAATTTTGACAAACTCAGTACTTTTTGTCACTTATTGTTTGGACAACCTTACCAATGAGATCTCCTTATGGATTTGTAGTGTGCCTCCAACAATGAGGCCCCAGTCTCAGTGGTAGCTTGTAGATGCTACTGTAATACAGATACATAATGTCACAAGGTGTTGGAACCCCTAAGTATTTTTCTCCCTGCACACTTAAACTCACTGTTCTCACAGCTTCCAACTGAGAGGTTAGCATATTTTATCTTTCTTTAGCCTTTATGCAACATGATACTTTTTCAAAACACTGATAAAACATCATAGAAGAATCCTCCAAATTATCTTGGTGGCCCAGGTTTTTCAGTAAACACACATGCATTTAGGAAAGGAATTGCTTAGAATCATATCCTGTGGGTTTCAGATTACAAGAGAGACTATTTAGGGTCTGGTAACCTGTATGGTAAGCAGGGAGAAGAAAAAAGAGGGAAAAACACCCTCATACACACACACT
>JAGPOW010003685.1:15842921-15869601 GCA_030014935.1 Caiman crocodilus
AAAAAAAAGAGAGGGACAGAAGAAAGAAAAGAAAATATACACCCATGTAGGACTGTATCTCTAAATAAATAACAGAGTGATAAACTTTTTTCTACAAGAAGTTGAGGGGAGGGAAAGGGGGCAACTCTTTTCTGTCATTAGTTGTTTTAAGAATGAGACTTTTACCACTTCAAATGCAGACAAAAGCCTGAATTCTGCGCTAGTCCTTCAAAGTCCTCAGTACTACATTTAACTTCTCTTTATTTCAGAGTTGTGTAGGATCACTCCATGTTTTGCAGAATGAAGATTCCAAATCTCATCTTCCAAAAGATTTGGCAATGTATACTGTCCAGGATGAAAGCAAACATTAAAATAGGAGTAAAAAAGAAAAGAAAAGAAAAAGAAGAAGTTAAAATGCTAGTACACTCTCTCATAGGTTTAGGCAAGCTATTACAATTATAATATTGTTTCCAAAATTATAATAGAAGGTATGCATACCTCCAATCAATAGTCAGTCAAGTTTAAATGAATTAAGAAATTCATCCATGCTAGTGGACAAACATAAAAAATTATAGAGATTTATATGACAGTGATTTGAAAAATATTAGTTTCACTGTTAATTCACTGCTACTAGTTAAAATATCACAAGACAATATTAAAAGTCTGTCCCTAAAAAGTCAGTGGAACAATTTTAAGACATCTGCGGGTTCTAAACTCACTGATAAAAATGTGAACCACTGGTTTCCTCTACAAGAGAGTCTATCAGTCTTTGAGTTGCACTGGAAATGTGGGCAAACATCTATCAATTAAGAATAATACTTGCCTCTTTCCAGACAACAAACAAGATCCAGAGGGAAGGCAATAGTGATTAAAAGATATATTCATGTCTAATAAGTACAAGTACACATAAAGTAATCCAAGAACAGAACAACCTTTGAAAAATGAATCCAATGAATGTTAAAAAGAGAGAAATCCAAATTGCACAATGTATCAGGTCTACAGGTGAAACGTTCAATGAGCCTACCTTTTATACATCCATTTATTAATAGCATTTACATTGTGATAGTGATCAAGGAGCCCATCAGAATCAGCTTTTTGTACTTGGTGCTCCACAAACCACCCATTAAGACATTTTCTGCCCTGAAGGCCCTACAGTCTAAGGTACAGCTATCCAACTAGCAGCCCATGAGAGTTTAATTTGTGGTCCCCAGGCTTCCACCCAGCAGCCACTTCTCCATCACGTTAGCTACAGCAGCAGCTGGGGTCCCTGAGCTCCCCCTCCTTCTTCCAGCTTCCACTTCCTGTCCCCACTTCAGGGGTGAAGCTGAATAGCATGGCCCAGCCTGCTGTGCCAATGGAGTCCATGTGATGTAGTGTAGCAGGGGAGCCAACTGTGGGGTTGGGTGGCTGTATGCACCGTGCAGTTGGAGGAAGGACACTTGTATGGTGTGCAGCCTGGATGACCTGTGGCTCTTGCTGCTATGCCCATGGGGCATGCAGCCCGCAGTCACTTAAAAGTTAGACAGCCCTGGTCTGAGGAAAGAAATAAGCAAGTATTAAAAGCCACTGGAAAGAGGCATGGATTTCTTAGGATGTCATCTTTTACTGGACCAACTGTATAGCTGACATAGTTAGACAAGTTTTGAATGCAAGGCATTCTTCATCAAATCTGATCAGAACAATCCAAGCTCAGCATAATAAAAAACAGTCGTAGGAGAGCATGAGAGAAATTGTCAGGGATAGCATATACACAATTAGCAGAAGCTTTTTATTATGCTGTGCTTGACTTGTTCTGGTCAGTCCTGATGAAGAATGTCTTGCATTTAAAAGCAATCCATATAACTCTATCCCAGCTATACAGTTGATCTAATAAAATACATCGCCCAAAGGAATTCTTGCCTCCTACATACTTTCTGGACCATCATGTCTACAACACCGCTCTTACACAGCCAAGTCATAGTAGAGAAATCGGAAGTTAGGAAGTACTATCAAAAGACAGTGTGGTTATATAAGTTAACAGAATGGTTATTCCTAACTATTTTAAATAGATTTTATCATTAAAAGATGGGGATTGTAGAATGAGTCACTAATAGAATGGGATTAAAAGGGAAGGACTATGCATGTGGAAAAGAAAGGAAAAGGAGCAGGGAAGGCAAAAAGATGAGACCAGCAGAGTAGCTATAATAAGGGAGACAGGTTGGGAGAAATTTTAGACCGAGACTGAAGAGAATGTTCATATTTCAAAATATCTCCGCCTGGGGAGAAGGTTTTCTGGCTCCCAACTCAGTACTGCCAGGAGAAAAGAGAGACAAACCTTAGTTGAGTTGTTGTTATAGACCTGGTGTGACATCATCCAAACCTTGTCCAATTAGGGAGTGCCACACGTCAGCCTCTCTCCTCAATCTGCTTGAAAAATCTTCTGCTTCCGCTGGCCGTTGAGGCTAGAGGGCTTTACATATTTTGCCCGGCTACAGGCCTCAGCTTGCCTATTTTTCTGGCCATGGTCTATCATCTGCCACCATTGAGAACAGTCCAGCTCCATCCTCTTTCAAACCGCTCTTCAGGTAGCTGAAGGCTGCTATTCAATCCCCCCTCGGTCTTCTCTAGACTAAATAAGCCCAGTTCCCTCAGCCTGTCCTCGTAAGTCATGTGCCCCAGCCCCTTCGCCATTTAATTGCCCTCCACTGGACTCTCTCCAATTTGTCCACATCATTTCTATAGTGGGGGGGGCCAAAACTGAACACTGTCCTCCACATGTGGCCTCACCAGCGCTGAATAGAGGGATATAATCATTTCCCTTGACCTACTGGCACCACTCTTACCTGTGCAGCCCAGTATGCCATTAGTCTTCTTTGCAAAAAGGGTGCACTGTTATCTTATTGTCCTTTAACCCCCAGGTCCTTTTCTGCACAGCTGCTGCCCAGCCAATCAGCCCCCAGTGCATACGGGTACATTGGATTATTCTGTCCTAAGTGAAGGATTTTGCACTCATTTTTGTTGTACCTCATGAGATTACTTTTGGCCTAATCCTGCACTTTGTCTAGGTCACTCTGAATCCCAGCCCTACCCTCCAGTGTATCTGCTACTCCCCCAGCTTGGTGTCACCTGGAAACTTGTTGAGGGTGTACTCCATCCCATCTCCCAGATCACTGGTGAGGACAGTGAACACAACTGACCCCAGAATCGACTCTAGGGGCACTTCGCTTAATACTGGCTGACAACTAGGAATCGAGTCATTGATTACTACTGTCTTAGCCTGAGGCTCCAGGCAATTTTCTATCCACCTTGCAGGCCATTCATCCAGCCCATACTTCCTTAGCTTGCCTATGAGAATGTTGTGGGAGAGGGCTGGACCTCGCTCTGGGCAAGGGGCTGGACCTGATGATCTCATGAGGTCCCTTCCAGCACTAATGTTTATGAAAAGCCTTGCTAAAATCAAGGTATATCATATCCACTACACAAGATGCTGACTGCGCAGTAGCTCATTACTACTGCACAGTAGCATTGCATAGCACAAAGCATGATGCAGTGCTACTGTGCAATAGTAACAAGCTACTGTGCAGTTAGCATCACCTAAAAGCCATTCGGGGTTACACAGTAAGTAACTCACAGTTACCTGCATATGCAAGTACTAAATGACTGCACAGTAACAACTGCTCAGTCAGTGTCTTGTGTGGATGTGGCTCTTGGTTCCTTTATTTCCAGGATTATCATTCTCTCTTCTGCAGGGGATAGAAGGTAGGGGAATCCAGGCCTATCCTTGCCTCTGAGTCCAGCCAAACACCATTCTTCCCTGTCTCTCGCCATTTCCTACCTATTCAGCTTAGTGGTCCCTTTTACACAGCTCCTTACCATTGCACTGTCCAGGCTGAAGCCTTACAATTGCCTCTATCTAACTGGCTGACCAGTCACATCTGGGCGTGTGTATAGGCATTACGTTTACACCTATGGAGGCAGGGAGGTTAAACTGGGCAAAAATCAGACCTCTGAAGAGATGAACTAACTTAGATCGGGAACTCGATCTACATGTTTGGAGTGCAGTCCTGGGGCTGGGAAAGTCCAGACGCTCGCCTCACCTGAGTCCCAAACCTGACAGGGCTATTTTTAGACTCCACTCCAATACCTGGAGGACCCAGTGTCCCCCCAACACCTGGATTTCCCCCGTGCAGACCTGCCAACCCCGCTATCCTGCCAAGCTCCACCATATGAACCTGCTAGCCCATCCCACCCACCCCAAGTGACATACTCCAGTTTCCCTGCACGGCTCCCAGTACCAGCTTCCAGTACATGCCACTCCCCATCTATGTTCACGTGGCTTAGACCGTGTGCAGCAAATACATGAACACACCCTGGGAGTTAAGCAGGACCTTCATTAACTCTCTCCAGGCTGCTGCAATGAAGAGTGCATGCATTCCACCACCTAGACTTATAAAACAGGCACGTTCAATTTAGACATAGTGGAACCAAAAATACCTTGGTTTGTCTCTTCTGGTTGCTGGACTGCATTCAAATAGATAAATGGAAATGTATTTTCTTCTGACAGTGGGAGTTAGTATTCGGTTTGGCAGAAGCTGCACTAAAGAAGAATTTCAGCCATATTTTGAGTGATTATTTAAAGTATCACAGAAAGCATAAAGCACAGTTGTATGCGCCCCCAAATCACCTATGAAGTGAGGAATTTTCTGCTGGCAACCTGTGTGGTTGTTTTCTAATCTGTCTAATTTAAGAGCAGTCACGTCTTTAAGTCCTATATACCGGGTAGTTAGTTCAGAACTTCCTGCATCTTTTAGGAGTGATAACATAAATGCTGCAGATAGAGGCAACATGGATTTAGTTGCCTCAAGCAATTGGAAACATGAAGTGTCCACTACATGGGTTGTTAAGAAAAAAAATTAATACCTCAGTAATCATTCCCTTAATTCGTAATGATGCATTTTACCACTTAGAGACTTGGAAGCTTTTCAAGGCGGACTTGCAAGCTTTGATATGAAAACTGCTCCTGATTTGCAACTCTTCTGCCAAAAGGCAAAAGAGCAGCAAATGGAACGAATTTAGACTGTCTTTGGAGATTAGCCAAGTCTTCATGAATGGCACCACTAGCAAAGACTGGCAAGTAAGGCATCAATAAACCAGTTAACACTGAAATCTTTATCTGTCACATTCATTACATATTCAGAGGTCTTTCTAAACTTAGATTAGGAACCAGTAATAATGCATTTGATGCCCTGAATCTGAGGCCTGGCAATAGAAGAGAAAAATCATACAAACAAAATGATTCTTTCCTTGTTGTACATATTTTTACTTTAATATGATAAAGACGACTTGGTTTTAGCATTTTTACTTCCTTTTTGAAGACTTTCTTTTAAGCTTTATGGTTTGGAGTCTCAAGTGAGCCTCTCACCTCATGCTCAGGGAAAGGCAAAATTCTTCCCAGTCGAGGTATCCTGCACCTCTGTAGAAAACCCACGTGACTGAGCTTTGGGCTTCTGTTTGTTTCCTTGTTTGATTTTGGTTTTTTAAATCAGCTCCCAAACTAGACAAAAACTTCTAACCAATAAGAATAACTAGCTCAGGTAGCAATAATAGTGAATATTTGTGCTCTGTAGCTGGAATGAAAACAATGTTATAAGAATCTTAGCTCCTATTAAAAATGTTTCAGGCTCTTAGTTTCAGAGAAAAACTGGAAAGTGAGCCATGAGTTTACTCTAACGGCTCAGAACCAGAAGGAAAACAGTGACTCCTAAGTGGTGGGAAGACGGGGGGGGGTGTTTGCTGTGTGCATGTGTTTTGAAATAACTTCAGGAGTCATGGTTTCTGAATGCTTGGGATAGGCAATGCTGCTATCTTTCTGACAACTGAAAAGAATTCTCCTTTAGCTCAAGTGATAGACATTACATTGTACTCTAAATGTCACTGATTCAAGCCTGCTGATCCCAAAAAGTGAATTCCAAGTAAGGCCTGAACATCTGATTAAGCATCAGTAACCTCAGCTCTGGGACTCAGTCAGCTCTGGGACCGGTCAGGATGCTAAGGCTAAGGACAGAAATTAAACACAAACCAGTATAAAGGATTGGAAACCAGTTCAAATCTGTAACACAACAGACCCCCTCCTTCCCCCCTGAGCCACTGCAGGTATGGGGCTGCATTTCCAAACTCAGAAGTGAATGTCTGTTCATTTGCTTATTGATTTCATCTAGATAGCTTAGACTAACCTGTGAATATGGAATCGATTCAGCCTCGGGCTTTGTGACTGTCTGTGTTTATCCTAGATGATCTCTGCCTTGGTAGTTGTGGAAGTATTCACGTTCATCGCTTACAGCCCATCTGAGTTTTGACTCAAGCATTTCTCGAGTTCTCCACACCTCAAACTGAAAGATGCTCCAGGCTAAGTACAGACAGTCAAAAAGCCTGAGGGAAACTCGATCCAATCTACGCAGCTTCCTCTTCGATGTGTAGATTGAACGAATAACCAACTGAACTGATGTAAAGTTTTCAGTGCAGAAAGGCAGAGGGGGCTGCACGGACCCAGACCAGTAGGCAAGAGGCACTAGAGCACGTCTCCCAGCCAAGTGGGGCCATCCCCAGTTAGCTCCCCAGCACATGCTGTCCCCCCACAGAGGGTTCAGGACCCCCTTGTCCAGTCACTGACCCACCCTGGGTGAGCTTCCCCCTCAGCAGGTTCCTGCAGCCTGGGCTGCCCACTCCCTTCCCCTTCCCAACTGTTGGTTGCTTCAGCTGCTGCCACAAGAGGGAGGGAGAAGGAGTCCTCTGGGCTGGTTGCCAGCCTTGGGGGGCTTCCACCACCGCAGCCCAGCATCCCCCAGCCTGCACCAGCCCCAGGGAGCTGAGGGGAATTCTTCCCTTCCTGAACCACGCGGCTCAGGGCTAGCCCAGGGCAGCTCCAGGAAGCAGAGGGAAATTCTTCCACTCCCCCACAACTGATTTTGCCTCCGACTCACAGCAACTAAGGGAACACCAGCTGTGGAGGAGCAGGAGAGTTTCCCTCCACTCCCTGAGGCTGAGACTCCTCAGGCAAGCAGCCGCAGGGGTCAGGAGGAGAAGACTTCCTCCCAGCTCCCTGGGGCTGCCCCGGGCTCGAGGACCCTGGGCTGGGGTGGGGGGAAGCCCCCACACTGGAGTGCCTGTCCAGGACTGCTTCTCCCTCCCTTCTGCAGCAGCCGCTGAAGCAATCAGCAACTGGGACAGAGGCGGGGGGAATTCCCCTTGGCTCCCCAGAGCTGCGCCTGCCTGGCTAGGAGGCCCCTTGCCAGGATGGAGGAAGCCCCTGAGGTGGGGGGCTCCCTGATGCCCACATCCTCATGGCAGTGGGAACTCCTTCCCACTCCCTCCTGTGGCAGCAGCTAAGGGAGGCAGCTGTGCAGGGGAGGAGGCGGAAGAAGGGGGGAATTGGCTCCCATGGCTGCCAAGGGGCAAAAAGCCCCCACCACAGGGGCTTTCCCTCCCCCTACCCACTGTGTAGACCTTGGCTAGGGGGGTCTGAGGGTCCGTTCCTCTGCCCCCACCCTCGCCTCCCTGTGGGCGGATGGATGCAGGCAGGAAGCAGGCTAGCGAGCTGAGGAGCAGGGCATTGGAGCAAACAACACAGCCCGGGGCTGAAAAGCATCATGGGGTGCTGGAGGACTGTGGGTTAACTTGAACCAGGAAGGGATCTGGGAGAGAAGTTCTATAAACTGGATTGACCCAAATCAGTTAGGTTTAATACTACATGCAACCAGGTTTATCTTAAACTGGTTTTGGCTAATTTGAAAGCAGTTTAAGTGCACTGAGCTTCTGTTCTGTTACAAGTTTTAACCAGTTTCTGATCACTTAAACCGGTTTACATGTAACTTCTGTCCCTAGCTCCAGTGTTTTAGATTAGAAATAGTTACTTTGGTAACTTGCAGCATTTAAAGACTTTATAATGTAATAACAAAAGCAAGGAGTGAAGCCAAAATGAATGGCTGTTCCTTTTATTTCTTTATACCATACCCAGAAAGAGTGACCCTTCTGACCTCTGGCTACCTGAGGCTCATTTTAAAAATATAAAAAAATATAAAGCACAACAATGAATTTTAGGCGTGTGCAAAATGGTCCTTATTGGATTTGGATTTGGCGCAAATTGGGGACAGTGATTCCATTCATTGATTCAGATCACTGTCCCTGATTCAATTTAGTCAAATCTGAATCTGAAGATTTGATGCTGGTTCAGAGAATCAGTGATTCAGCCATAGACACAGCTTTAAATGTTTTTTCTGCATACCTCGAGGTACCAGGCACAGCTTGTGAATGCTGTGATGCTGGGGCAGATGACATGTCCCACAAGAGTGCAAGGGGGGCCCCCTGCATGCTCAGCAACAAACCCGGAAGTGCTTCCAGTCCTCTTCCGGGTCTGCTGAGGAGCGCACTGCTCCCCCCCGCCCCACACCCCTTCACCTCGGCAATTGGCCATGGTGGGGACCCTGGGTTCCCCCTCCAGACCCAGGAGGTAGCAGTTGCCTAGCCAGGGGGGCACAAAGGGGTCCCCCTGCACACTCCCCAGCGGACCCAGAAGTGGACCAGAAGTGCTTCTAGTCCACTTCTGGGCCTACTATTGAGCACACTGGGGAGCCCCCTGTGCTCCTGTGGGACGCTCCTTGCACCCCAGTATCGCAGCATTCACGAGTCACCTGGTACCTCGAGGTATGTAGAAAAAACATTTAAAGCTTTGTCTATGTCTGAATTGCCGAATCTTTCCGAATCTCCAAATTGATTTGGAGGATTCCAATTCAATTTGGAGAGACTACAAGGTCTCCTGATTCAATTTGGATTCAGAGATTCAGACACCGAGTCAGGCCAAATGTCCACCAAATCAAATCAGGGATCAAAGCTTTACACAGCCCTAAGGATTTTCAGTTACCCCAGCACAACATACACAACAAAATCGTAAGACCTGAAACAACAAAAACCCCTAGCATCGGTCCCACTGCAATACCTCACAATCACTCCTCAATCCTACCAACATGGGAAAAGATCACCTCTTAGCTGAAATGATTCAATTAGGAATGGCTATCAAAAACTACATACATTTAAGCAAGAGAAAGCACTGGCAATAAATATGTATGTCCACCTTTAATGATTATTTGTAGTCACATTGATGGACAAATGATGTATATAGGCTAGATATGCTTAACTCAGAAAACCAGTTAGCATTTTGTATCTTAACCAGCCCTTACATGGCAAATCCTTTTGAACAAGCCTTGATTCACTACAAGCCTGACCCAATAACTGGTGAAGATAAAAGATCATTTCCTTTGGCTTCATGGTCATTACAGAGCATCTGGCAAATTGTAAGGACTATCACAATACAAGCCAAAATAATTTATTATTCCTTTGCAAGTGTTAGTTGCTGTTTACATTCTACTTTTCCTCTGAGCCCACATGACTGAAAGAAACTTGATGTGTTGCATATCTGATCCTTGTTTTGGTTTCTGGGATTTTACAGCTCATTAGAAGAATATGACAACCATTGGTGACAGTTTGTTCCATTGGATTTCAGATCATCTCAGACTAACTCACTTTCATAAACATGTGGAAATTGAAACCTGTCATTCTAATATTATGCCTGAATGCTCTCCTCACAAAAGTGACTAGTTTACCTTATTTTTGGATTTGTTAAGTATTTATTTGTATTTAAACCTAATAGCTGCAATTTAAAAAGTCACTTACATTAAACCATTAATTAAAAAAAAAACAAGCCCCTCCCCCCCAAAATTTAGAAAATAGAGTTAAAATGGTACGTTATTTCCATTTAACATGAAGGTGCTCAGTAGTGGCAGCTTCATGGTTTACATCAAAGATCTGCGCTTTAAGCTCCAATCCTAAAAACAGATCAATCACAGTATATTTCTGTGCAAGTCTATTAAATATAATTTCTTTCTTTTAAAAAGAGTAATTCTGTATTTTTTGTTCAGTATTAGAAATGTATGAATTCTATGACAAAGAACAGAAGTTATAATTTTTGGTTTCTGAAGGTTCCTTTAAAGCACTTTGGGGGAAAAAAGCACATTTCTTAGACACTTAAGACTAATCCAGCAGTCCAGTGAGTCAGTCAGTAGCACGCAGCAGTGTAAAATCAACATGCTGCAACTATTCAATTGTACTACACTGTATGCCCAGAAGAAGGATAACAAAAAGAACATAATTATGTGACAAAGCAGATGATGCAGTATGACAATGAACAGGAAGGCTTATAGGTACTGGATTTCTTTTTAAAATCCTCCCCTTTAATTCAATGTATTTTAAGAAAGACAAAGAGAAATGAGAAAACCCATCATGGTGAAATAAAAATGAAGAATCAAAAAAAGCAGACAGATGTCTTAAGGTACCAGTCTTTGTTTCATGGTTTATTAGCACAATCCTGTTGTACATTTGGGTTTTCTCCTCATTTTACTTAGGTTGAATGGCAATATTATGAAACTATGCTCAGGAGTTGATAGTTAAGGTTGTAGTTTTTATTACAAGCCCTACTTTTAGTCACAAATAATTTTGGCTAGAAAAAATTGGTTTAGCCTAAAAATTGGTAGGTCTGCTGTGCTGTGAAAACAAAAGGGTTTGTTTCCACAGTCTGAAGACAATTGGCCATGCTGGTTTTGAGCTACAGATAACTAACATTATCCTAATTTGAGATGCTGACCCTGTACCTGAAAAATGTCCTGTTTCTGAACATTTGAATATTGCATTTCCTTGCTTTCTAAGCTGCACTGAGGAAAATACGTTGCAGTTAAATAAAGTTACAACTGTTATATCTAGTTGTTGTAACATGTTTAGTGTGCTATGTCTACATATACACATGGACAAATGTTGCCCTCTAATGGATGGTTGCAGATTAAAAGACAACATAGGAGTCCTGCATGTGCTTCACAGCTCATGTCAAGTCTTCTCATATTCAACTGGTAGAAAACGGTCTTGGCGCTGAAGAACCCAGGACCTTCTACCAGCTTTACATGCATGTCTTATTTGTGTACCAATGCATATTTTTATTTGCAGCGTTAGGCTGATTACAGATGTCTCAACTTGCCCCTACAAGCTACACTGTAAAGTAACCAGTCTCTTGGAAGTGGCCCGTCACAAGTTCACACAAGCTAAACTGAGCTGAATCTGAGTGGACTCCAGTCAACTTTTCCAACCCAAGGAAGTATACACACATCAGACTCACCATCACAGACCACACCTGACACTCTTCTTAAGAACATAGGACTCTGCAGTCCAGCTTCCCTAGATCACACAACAAGCATCTCCCAAGTATACTCATTCACTTACACAAGCCCTCTCAGATTTTCTTCTAAGTTATGAGAGTGGTTTCTAGTTGAATTCCTTCATGGACAACATGACAGGGGAACAAGGAACCCAGATTTAGCAAAGGAATTTCTTAACCACAGTCACTTTAGTCTTCAAATAAGCCAAAAGAGGAACAGATCATTGCAAAATTGCCAGAAATTCTGAAATGCAGCTTTCCCTAATCTGATTTCACTTCTTTCATGAATGAAGTTTGTTTTGATCTAGATAGAGATCCTTCTACACTCTTGATCCCTCTGTTTTTCTCTCTAGTTAAACCTGCCTAAATGTGGTAATGATCTACTTGTCCTAATCTCCTTTATGACATGTAACTGACTGGGGAGTTGCGATTGCACTAGTCACATTAATACTCCTGCATAAAAAATGCCATTGTTTCCAATGCTTGGGAAAGAAAGTTGATACATTTGGACTGCAATGTAACAGATCCTCAAGGAGGCATCATGGAGAGGATCATGGGGAGGACTGTGAAAGTGGCCATTCAATAACCTTGGCCAAAGCAACATTATGTATGTGTTCTCCAAAGTATGCACAACTTTGTTCAACAGAATTACCGAAAATATTTTTTTATTCCAAAGGTTGGAAAGATACAGGCCACATAGTGCTAGAGGGAATTTTAAGAATTCTTGAAAGTTTTTCTAGCATCAAGTCAATTGAGTCTTTCTAGTGGAGAGTCAGTCATTGTACTATTCACACTTCCCATGCTGTGAATTGGGTTATTAAGAGTTACATTTTATTTAATACTGCAATAATTGTAGTAGAGGGCTGATCCTGTAAATTGCTAATCACTTTCAGGATGTGTTTAGTGGGCACGTCTACATGAGATGCTTACTGCATGGTAACCTAATAACACTGCAGAGTAGTGTGCTGGTCAAAAAACATGCTAATACACTACTGTGCAGTGTTATTAGCCTACTGCACAGTAAGTGTCACAAAAAAACTGTGCCGGCACTACTGCTCAGTCCGCATTCAGTTAGTACTTCATTAAGGAAGCACTAAACTAAATATGAAGGTACTATGGTGCATTAATGATTGTGTAGATGCACCTAGTGTCTTTCAAAGTCAATAGAAGCTGCAACATTAAGCACTTTTTAGAAGCACTCATCCTTAGCCTGGGTCCTCTAAGCCTGATTTTGCATAGTAAAAGTATTTTCAGCTAAAGGAATTTGTAATTGAATTACTTTCAGGGAAAAAGCTATTCTAGAGTAAGTCTGAAGATGTTGAAATACTTGTGGGAGAGGTGTTAGACAGTTAACATAGTTAGAAGGCTATCTCTTGCAATGTTTATAAATATTTAAAAATGAAAAAGTTAACATTTTAGAAAAGCTCCTAGACAAGATTTGCTTGGCATTTTTTTAATCTTGACAGACAGATTAATACTATTAAAGTCTAAAACAGAATCCTTGTGAAAAAAATAATGTCTGTAGAGCCAGAATAGACTTTCTAGTCTAAAAAAGCAACATGCACTTTTTCATGGGCCTAATAATCACTTTTTACGATCAGTGAACAGGCCAAAGAAAGGAGGAAACAGACTAGCTAAAGCAAAGTATAGTAGGATATAGTCCTGGATTTTGTATGATATATGTATAAGATGTAATAAATTGAGTTTTGACTATAGTAATAAACTTGTTTTGGATGAGGGAATGGTGGAGCCACTTGATCACTGAAATGCACCAGGTGTCTCTGATCCATGGTATGTGAGATACAACAAGTGTGGAGCCTTGATTAGAAGTACACATAAGAAATATTGGGTTCTGTTCTACTTAATGAAGCTAGGCAAGGATATAATAAAAGAGCTGAGGAAGTTCTTTAAGGTTTAATCCTGTGTTCATTTAAATCAGGCATTTTGCCATTGACTTCAAAGGCACAAGAGCACTCTTAGACGAGCAGTAAGAATTTCACAAGTTTTTAAGAGTATAAGAGTTTATGATTGTGAAAGTCTCTCGTGACTGCCTCCCCTTAACTGTTCTTTTCTATATTCTTAAACCACTCCAGTCTGACTGTAATATTCTGTGGTGTACACACAAGCATACATCATATATTTCACTTTCATGTTAAAAAGAAACCTTAATGTAAAAGTTTGGGGTCAGTTGCAACAGAAAGCATCTTCTCCATAATGCCAACTTTGCATAGATGGTTTGTGATCTTCTCAGGAATTCTCAAAAGAATTACAAGCGTATTATGTACAGCTGGGCATACATTATCCCACATATACAAATGTCAGTGTTTGAATATTGAAACAACGTTTTAAACAACTATTACCATTTTATCAGAATGCACCTTTCATTAATAGCTATTATAAAGGTTATAACCACAAGGTCATTTACAATTATCAATCACTGTTTTAATTAATTTCCCTTCAGAGAGATGTGTTTCTTTAAGAACTGAAAGCTCAGGCCTTAAAACTGTAGTTTTAATGTTAGTGTAACTCTGGGAAAAGTGTGTGAATTAATTTTAAAGGGCTGAAAATTACTCACCAGTATCTGCATTCAGAAAGATGCTATAACCATTTGCGATGGTATTGGCAAAAGGACAAGATACATTATGCTCTTTTAACTACAATATTCTTTGGTGTACAAACACACACAAGCATATGCCACATATTTCCATTTTAATGTTAAAAAGAAATCTTCGTTTTAAAGTTTGGGGTCAGTTGCAACAGAATGTATTTTCCCTATAATACCAACATGCTCGTCACCATTTTGGAAAAGCAGCTTCAACACAAACAACGTTAACAGGAACCAGCAAGAGGAGATTCACTTGAGGAAGATGTTCCTGACATCTGAGGTAACAGCACTTAAAAAAGCAGCAGTGTGGGCAACTAGTGAAGACTTTTGTGACAACTAGTCCAAAATCTTTTTTTTTCAGCTCTACAGTATCACAAATTGGTGTTTCTGTGTAAAATACAGGACTTCTAGTGGCTGACAAACAAGACCATGCTGTTACTAAAGGAAATATCCATAAAATCCCACTGGTTTATTTCATGCTCGTACAAGGACAGAGAAAAAGACCTTTGCTCTCACTAACACCCTGAGAATGGGCAGAAAAAGACTGGAACATCTTGGTTTCCTGAGTCAAGATACAAGAAAAATACAGCGAAGGAGGTCATCAATACATCCTGTCTTTCGTGAGCAATCTGAGCTTTGCACAGATGGTTAGTGATCTCCCCAGGAATTCTCAAAGGAATTATAAACTCATCATGCAAATTTGGGCACTCATTATCCCACACATACATGTAAGACCGCTTTGGTACTGAAACAATATATTAAAACAATTATTACTATTTTATCAGACTATAGCTTTTGTTAATAGCCATTTTAAAAGTTAGCACCTCCACATCATTCACAATGATCAGTTTCCACTTTAAATACATTTCCCTTCAGAGAAACGTTATGTTTCTTTAAGGATTGAAGGTCCAGCTTTAAATCAGTAGTCTTAATGGGGCAAAAGTGTGTGAATTCATTTTTAGAGGGATGAGAATTACTCACCAGTATCTGTATACAGAAAGATGTTATAATGTATTGTGATGGTATTGGCAACAGGACAAGATACATTATGCTCACAATGCGTTGGAGGAGGGGAAGGAAGTATGTTCATCCGTGAAGGATAGTAAAACCAAATCAAGTTGTCAGACAACATCTCCATTCTGCAAGAAGCTGTGGATGATAAAGTACTGTGTATTATTTGGTAAATAATGAAATGGTACTTGGTGCTGTATAAGACAATGAAAAGGTCAAGAAAGAATAGAAAGATGCAGGTGTCATTGGCCATTTTAATTCAGAGTATTATAAGATAATAAATTTGTCCTCTAGAGTCAGGACAATGCAGATTTGATGAAAGTTTTGCAGGGGTGATTTTGGACTAGACCCTGTTGTCTTACAAATGCTCATTTTACAACAGATGAACATGCTCTTACAGAAGCTAGTAACTAGATAACATCTACTGAAGATGAAGGCCATTATCCTCAATAAGAAGACTTCTGGTGACGTAAGCAGTTGACCCAAACCCCTGGAGTGAAAGCTAAAGAGTAGAATAACAAGTGTTGCTTCATAAAAAAAATACACGACCCATACAAAATGCATTTTATCTTAGAAATTATGAGCTATGATAGGGAAAATCGCTATGATTTTGTTGTACTCCCTTTTTATTTAAATGGAACAAAATTATATGGTATTGAGAGATTGTGGAAAGTTTCTAAGGATTATTGCACAATTATTGTGTAATTTCAGTCTGTGTCCTGCTGCCATTATACCATTACAGTTATAATCATAGTTTGATAGATAGCCTTACACATAAAACAGAGACATAACTTAAATTAGTGTATACTGGGTGGGGGGAATATATAGGACTTGATTTATTCAATCATACCAATGATGGGCAAACAGCAAGAAAAACTTTTGCAAATTTCTTCTATCAGTAGAATTTTGTACCATGGCAAAACTATGACATCAGTGATCACAAAGAGGATCTAAATATATTTATGGTAACAGCTACCTATCAATTAAAACCTTACTCCAGAGAAGAAATCTAGAACCACATAGTTGTGGTCTATGATCTAGAAATAGCCAGTAGAAATAGAAATAGAAATAGAAATAGAAATAACCTCACCAAAAAGAAACAGAAATAATCTGGTTTTTGGCATTAAATATTCACATCCTAATGTCATGTCCCACATGCATCTTGCCTTGTTTAACTCTCTGTATTGGGGTGGGCAACTGCAGCCTGCCAGGACATTTTATCCGGCTCACAGGGCCCCTAAAAAATTTAGAAAATGAATATTAATCTGCCCTGGGCTGCCTGTCATGCAACACTCGATGGCTTGCTGAAACTCAGTAAGCGATTCTCTGCCCAAAATAATTGCCCACCCGTGCTCTATATACTCAGCAATACTGACTATGTGCCTAAAGCTTGAGCACGGATGGCATCCATTATCAGTACCTCAGTTCAGTTTCCTGGGCCTTCAGTCTTTGATTTCTCTGCAGAGAAGTGGCAACAAAGTGCCAGATCTATTGTCACTTAGGTCTCTGACAGATGTTATACTCGGGACTTTATTAACTGGTTAATCACATCTTAAGTAGTGATTTAGCCATACTTTTATTCAGTCAACAGTGTGATAAAACAAGAAATAAGTCACAAAGTTATTACACAAAATATATTTCATGACTTTGTCACTGTTTCCCGTCACAACTTGAATCGACAACGTGGCCAGTACTCCCAGTCTTCATAGCACACCAGAGCCCTTCAAGGTTCCTGTGTGCTCCAGAAGATGGGAGTACTGGTCACCTAATTGGGGGTTCTCCTGCCTGGAAGAGCCCATCAGCTGACTGGAGCTTCCAGCTGTGGGAGTGCAGGGGGGCCTTGGCTCCAGTGTGCTCCTGCAGCTGGGATTGCTGTCAGCTGATTGGGACTCCTAGGTGTGGAAGCACATTGCTGGGAGCATATTGCAGCCAAAGATATGGTCTGCTCCCCCCGCTGCAAACCCCAGTCAGCTGATTGGAGCTCCCAGCTCCAGAAGTGCATGATCCCTCTGCACCAGCAATATTGTCCAGTGGGATCTGATGCTCAGTTCCACAATCATGCCCCAGCCATGCACATTAGGGCTGTGCAAAGCTTCAATCTCTGATTTGATTCAGAGGAGATTTGGCCCAATTAGGCAGCCAAATCTCCAAATCAGGACACCCATTCATCTCTCTGAATCGAATCAGAAGCCCCCGATTCAATTCGGAGAGATTCAATGATTCAGCTATAAACACAGTTTTATGTTTTTTTCTATACATCTCAAGGTACCAGGCACAGCTCATAAACACTAAGATGGTGGGGCAGATGGAGCATCCCCCAGGAGCACGGTGGGGTCCTCCACATGCTCGGTGGTGAACCCCTGGCTCAGTGACTGGTGCCTCCTGGGTCTGGGGGGTACCTGGGGTCCCCCCACGGCCAATCACTGAGAAGATGAGCTGCAGAGGGGGTCACCCATGTGCCCAGAAGTGGACCTGAAGTATTTCTGGTCCACTTCCAGGTCCACCACTGAGCATGTGGGGGGGCCTCCACGCTCCTGTGGGACCCCACCATCTCAGTGTTCACAAGCCAAGCCTGATACCTTGAGGTATGTAGAAAAAATATATAAAGCTGTGTCTGTGGCTGAATCACTGATTCTCCAAGTCAGAATCAAATCTTCAGATTTAGATTTGGCCAAATCAAATCCGGACAGTGAGCCAAATCAGCGAATCGAATCACTGTCGCCCAAATCAGGCCAAATCCAAATCAAATACTGCCCCGCTTTGCACACCCCTAATACACATGTGGCATGACAGGAAGCACAATTGTTGGGATTGTGTAGAACCTATCATGTCTTTAATTTAAGGTCTGTCAGAGGCCTCATTCACAAAGAACTGTCTGAAAGCACAAAGGGTATCCTTCAGAAAGTAATCACTTAGAGTGGGTTAAATTTAAACTGCAGGTGAAAAATATGTATCCTATAACATAATAGAGATCATGATATCCATTATATAATAGAGATTTCTTAGAAGTAAACGTTAATACCTATGTGTGTCTCTCTCTTCTACCCACGTTTTTACTGCCCAGCTAGGAAAAGCTGAAGGGACGTATGTACATTTTATCTACAGCTTTACTTATTTTTCACAGTTTAAACAAACTTTCCTCCTTTTTCTCTGTTCTTTAGACTGGATTTTGCTACCTCTCACAGAAGTTTATGCACTTAAAATCCTGAACCATTCTTTTTTTCTTTAGCATTCTTCTTATTCTATAGTATAATAAGATTCCTCAGCTGAATGTATTTCCAGAGCAGATAGTACTTTACTGTAAGTGGGCTCAGCTCCTCACCTCACCAAACTAGACATTATAATTTGACTATGACAGTTAGGGCACATCCAGACGAGTGCATACATGCCTCTTGCAGCATCTCAAAGTCCTGGATATCCAGACAAAATTAGACCACTGGGTGGTAGCCCCTGCAGGGGCCATGTGGCCCCTGTTGGAAGACTGTAGCTCTGTGGGGGGGCAGTCTGTGAGCTGTGTAGGGGGGCAGGGGGCAGACACCCACCCCTCCAAAGAAGCCCCCCCCAGTCTCCTCATGACTCACCCACACCTACCCACAGCCTCCCACATCCTCCCACCCCTCTTCTCATCCCCCTTCTGCAAACCTCACATCCCTCCAGCACACACCCAGTGTGCCCAGCTGCCAGACAGGATGAGTTGTGGCTGCAGGGGCAGCTGTCCCCACATCCTGGTTAGCAAACGGGTCAGGGGGTCTATGCTAAGAAAACCAAAAGCAAACATCAGAACGTATAGGTATTTAGAATTCATTTTATTATGAAGATAGAGACACTGGTAGGCTTCCAAATTACTTTAACATTGTAGATATATCAAGAAAACATTGCCCAACTGATCGCTATCTTTCTGTCTCTCTTTCTCACTCGCTCTCTCTCTATATAGTGGTCTTTTGTTTTAATTGTGGAAGAACGTGGATTGTGGGGTACTATACAGAGTGACTTTGGGATTTTTTTTATCAGGGATTTTTAAATTTTCCAATAGAGAACACAAGAAATCCTGCTAGGGAGGCCAGTGGCAGGACCCAGGCAGAGGAGCCTGCTCAGAGCTGGTACCTTGGACCCAGGTTGGGGCCCCAAATGGGGCCAGGAGGACATGCTGTGACAGTTCAAAGCAGGCCACCACACTGGGAACATCTTCTGGGTGACAGCTACCCAGATGGCTGGGCAGGAGTACACATGGCAGAAGTGCTGCACAAAGGCCAACTGTACAACCACAGCCCACTGACAGCTGGCCCAGAGGGACAGATGCCTCTACTGGCTGTGCAGTCCCCATCTGGGTCTGGCAGGTGCACAGCAGGTCACAGCCAGGCAGCAGCCCCCACCACCAGGCTGGTGCAGTGGATAAAGGGTGCAGGAAACTCGCAGGGCTGCTTCAGCAGTCCAGCTGGCACAAAGGGTAGTGTCCCCAGGTACCAATTGTCTGGGCCCCAAGAGCTCCTGAGGGTTCTTACCCTGCCTATAAGCTGAATATCTTATATATATATATCTATATATCTATATATATAGATATATATATGCAGCTCAGGGCTTTTATACTGGCCAGGGCTGTTTTTTGTACTGTTGGGGCCAGGACAGGGCAGCTTTTTACATTGCTGTGCTGGCCCCAGGCTCTAGGTCCCCCTGGATGCAGATCCGGGAGGAGCCAAGCAGGGTTATTTCACCCCAAGTGGCACACCTTGCACCACACCAAAGTGCATGTCCGAGCACATGCACTGAGGCAAAAAGCCTTAGCTCAAATTTATACCGCTTCTATTTAAGCTGCTGCAAGTGCATGTGCCTGTGTGTGTGGACGCACCCTAACAGAGCGAATTTATATGCAGTAATATTTAGATGGAGCAAGTGACCAATGGAATTTCCCTTTGATAGTCTTTCAGCGCAACCTTTTCTATTACTGAGAGTCACAGCTGGGTCAATTTACCAGACTTCCCCAATAAAATAAAAATAGGCCATTACAGCAGGTGGGACTTGCACTGTTTTTGTAAATGTTATGTTCAAAGATTCTGAATAAAGAGCTGCATTGATTTTAGATGCTTCTCAGTAAAGGAAAGACAGTAGCCTGTAGTCATTTAAGTTTTGTTGGGGTTTTTTAAGTAATAAAACTCCTTGTTTTCTACTTACTCGGTTTAGTTGCCTATACCCAGCTTAGAAGGCAATTTATCCTTCTAAGGAAAAAAGTCGTGTTCAGAAGTCTTGGGAATTGTACCCTGGGGTGAAAATGTTCTTGTTTTGTATTCTGTGATCTCTGAAGGTGATATACTCTTATTAGAGTTACAAGAAGTTGTACTGGAAGAATAATTAAGTTTAAGAATTGTACAGAGTAAAGTATAGTAAGCTCTGTCAATTCAGACTATCCAAGTGATTGTGAGAGTTGTTCAGAAAGACATTTTACAACTATAACATAGATACAATGGTCCCTGATTATAGTAATGATATTTTTCAAATATCTTAATCATTTCACTTTATATATTTGGCTTGCTCTTTGAATAGGAAATGTTCCTTTATTTACTTACTTAGTATCTGAAACATATGCTAGACACTTCATATAATAAATAGATATGATTCTTAATCAAAAGAATTTAGAATATAACTTAAAACAAGACAATGACAAAAATCCAAGGGGGGAAAAAATTACAGTTATTAATAAAATAATGCAGTTACTTATACAAATATGTGAGAAAATCGTTTGATTTTTAAAAAAATAAGGACTGAGACTTATTGTTATGGTATCTTTTTACTATTACAGCAAAAGATGATCTTGTACCATAAAAAAAAAAAAAGATTCCTAACTTATGGAAAGGATACCCATGCCCGCTCAGTACAAGTAGAAAAACTTCCCAAAGCGTGTCAAACTATAGATGGGCTGATAATTAAGGCTGGACATTTTTTCTCAAAAAGTAGTAAGCAAGCCCCAAAATATGGCGCTTTTGTGGAATCCTACCTCATTTTGTAAATGTCATGACATTTTGTTTTGACATTTTCTAAATGAAAAGTTCAAAAAGCTTTATTTAGATCCTGATTTTGAAAATTTGTTTAAAAAGTGATAAATTTTAAGGTCTTTTTTAGGATTATATAACTCCAAAATTAAAATAACTATTTTTGTTTTGGGTCCAGTTGAATGGATAACAGATTGACCTCAAATATAAGTTTAATTTAGTTAAATTCAAAGGACTTCTGTTTTAGTTTAACTTGAACTAAATATGTTTTCCAGTTTCTATTTTCCAGTTCAGCCAACAAATGAACAAACAAACACAACGAAAAACAAAACCCTGAAAAATCCCAGGATTATTTATATTTAAATTAGACATCTCTAGTCCTCAAAGGTATCAATTGTGACACCTTACCTTAAAGTTATTGAGCCATCTTCCTAGTTCTCTCTCATTTTTCCATCTTGCAATTAACTTTGCCAGTGGTTCCTCTATGAAACATGACCTCCACATTCTTCTTTCTCCCAACATCTAATGAGATATTGCTTCATTTTAATGCATTATTTTGTATATAATTACAACCAAACACTATAAACTGCCAAAACAATGGTGAACAATCTTCAGTTTATGAAAACTGAGAGACTACAAGGTAACATAGGTTGGGCCTTTGATTTTTGCTCCATACCAGACACTGAAGCACCAAACCCATCTTAGAAATAATAAGATGGCCATTGTATTGGTATAGTAATTTACTACTAACAAGTAAAGTTATTTGTTCAATCAGACTGCTAGAACAATTCACAAATACGGTCATTAGGATACTAAGGTGGGGAAGAACACTGGCAAAAAAAGGACACATGGGAAAATAAAAAACAGGCATTCAAAATATTTCTACATTATATACAGTTTTGAGAGAACAGTCACAAGATAGGAAAAAATTGTGCTGTTTGAAAACAAGAGCGAGGCAAATCAATGACTCCTTATCAGCCATATCTCATTCACATCTTTTTCTAAATAAAAATCCCTCTTTCCCTCACCTGTGCAGAAACAATAAGAAAGCTGTTCTCATATAGTTGACTTGATCTGTTTCTCAGATATCTGTAGAAGACAGAAATCCGATAAATTCACTTTATGGAGAAAATATTTCTTTCATTTTCCTAGTATATAAACGTTTCTGCTCTCCAGGTAGTTTTCTCAATCACATTGATTATTATTGTTTGTATTGTAATAGCATATGCATTTCAGGGATCTCAACCAGAATTTAGGGCTCTATCGTGCAAATAATGGCCTCACTGTCCAAACACACAAGAAAAACATAGTCCCCAACCCAGCCAGCTTACACTCAAAATAAACACATTGTCTTGTGAAATTCACAGTTAGAAGCAACTCCAGCTGCAAGTTCATAACTGCTCAGCTAGCTTTAATGATTCAGCTTTTTTACACTTCTGGAATGCCACTTAATTTGTCACTGGGTGGTAAAAGGTGTTTTAGATCGACTTAAGACCTGCGTTTCAAGGGTGCTGAGCACCTAGAGCTCCAATTAACTTTGATTGGAACAGTAGGCCTTCAATGCTACTAAAATGCATGCCCAGGCAGAAGAAAAAAAATCATTTTATTTCTTTTGAAGGTGATTGCTTTTATCTATGAGTTTCAGAATACCAACTCAGAAGACCCAAGATGAAATGCAGCTTTTTGTGTAATTTATCTGTGCATTCAGGTCACTTGTGTAGAGAAATCATTTATGCATGCTTGCAAATGGGCAACTGATATTTTGAAAATTAGTAACTGAAAGCAAAAGCTAAAAATGCTTAGGTACTCCCTTAGCAACTTGAGTTATTATGGCTGAAATCATGGAACTATTGAAGCCCATATGTAACTCTCTCAGGTCCTTTTCTGCAGAGCTGCTGCCCAGCCAGTCAGCCCCCAGCCTGTCCCAGTGCATGGGATTGTTCTGTCCTAAGTGCAGGACTTTGCACTTTTCCTTGTTGAACCTCACGAGATTCTTTTTAGCCCAATCCTCCAATTTGTCTAAATCACTCTGAAACCTAGCTCTACCCCCCAATGTATCTACTACTCTCCCAGGCTGGTGTCATCTGCACACTTACTGAGGATGCATTTTATGCCATCTTCCAAGTTGTTGATGAGGACATTGAACAAAACTGGCCTCAGGACCAACCCCAGGGTTACTCCACTTGATACCAGCTGCCAACTAGACCTTGACTCATCCATTACTAGTCTTTGTGCCTGATGTTCCAGACAGTTTTATATCCATTTTATAGTTCATTCATTCAGCCCATAATCCCTTCAGCCCAATCCCTTAATTGCCTGTGAGAATGCTGTGGGAGACAGTATCAAAAGCCTTGCTAAAATCAGGGTACACCACATCCACCCATCTCCCTGCATCCACTGAGCCATTCATCTCATCATAGAAGGCAATCAGGTTGGTCAGGCATGATTTGTTCCGGTGACTCCATGCTGATCGTTCCTAATCACCTTCTCCTCCACGTGCTTAAAAATGGATTCCTTGAGGAGCTGCTCCATGATTTTTCCAGGGACTGAGGTGAGGCTGACTGGTCTGTAGTTCCCTGGATCCTCCTTCTTACCTTTCTTAGATATAGGCTCTACGTTTGCCCTTTTCCAATCATCTGAGACCTCTCCTGATCACCATGAGTTTTCAAAGATGATGGCCAATGGCTCTGCAATCACATCAGCCAAATTCTTCAGCACCCTTGGGTGCATCCCATCTGGCCTCATGGACTTGTACATGCCCAGATTTTCTAAGTATCCCATAACCTGTTCTTTCACCACTGAGGGCTGCTTATCTCCTCCCCAAACTGTGCTGCCTGGTGCAGTAGCCTGGGAGCTGACCTTGCCTGTGAAGAATGAGGCAAAGAAGGCATTGAACACTTCACCCTTTTCTGCATCCTCTGTCACAAAGTTGCCTCCCCCATTCAGTAAGGGACCCACTCTTCCCCTGATCCTCCTTTTGCTACTGACATACTTGTAGAAACCCTTCTTGTTACCTTTTATATTCCTTGCTAGCTGCAACTCCAATTGTGCTTTGGCCTTCCTGACTTCATCCCTGAATGCCCGAGCAATACTCTTATATTCTTCCCTAGTTATTTGTCCAAGTTTCCACGGCTTATAAGTTTTCCTTTTTGTGATTTAGTTTACTGAACGGTTCCTTGCTAACCCAAGCTGGTCTTCTGCCATACTTGCTAGTCTTCCTGTGCATCCGGATGTTTTGTTTCTGCACTCTGAGTAAGTCTTCTTTAAAATACAGCCAGCTCTCCTGGACTCCTCTCCATCAAATGTTCAGGGCTCTGGAATGGGACCAAATACTGCTGAGATCCCTACCTATTCTCCCCACAATGAGGAGAGTTTTCAGATCACCATTCAGCAGATTGTGGGTACTGAGAGACTATTTTAGTGGTACTAACCACCGGTGACTTATTGTACAGGACTGCTAGTATTACTGCCCAGGGAAGGGACTATATTCATCATCTCAGGACTTGTGCAGGTTTGCTCACAACCTAAACAGTCACGTAATTAGATAAGTTGTGCAATTACTAACATAGAATATATCTTGTAATTTGTGATTCTGAAGAAAAAATACGATATATGTGTCAAAAGGAGGTGGTTAAATGGCTGGATTTTTCCTCAACTGCAAGTTCAAACCACATTCCACTCCTTATCTCTCCTTATCTCAGTGGAAGAAACATCTCTCTGGAGAAAGCTGCTTTCCCAGAGAGTGCTAAGTAAAAACAAAGTAGCAATTTCAGTTGGCTGGCAAATCTTTTCAACTTTGGAGTAATTATTTCCCTGATTTCATAATGTATTTCTACATTTTGCCTGCAATCCAGCATGCAGCCCCCACTTTTAATTGCTGTCATCCAGTTCTTGTTCCAAATCAATACACTGGTTCTCTTCTAGAAAACAGCTTACCTTGTAGTAAATAATTGGGGCAGTTTACGGCCAGTGAGGCTGCAGTACTTTTTGAAGATGGGTTGGGGAAGAGGGAAGTGTGCAATTATCACTGTCAGCAGTAGAGCATGTGATTTGAATACAGGCTGACCTTTGCAAGAAAGGTTTAATAAACAAACAGCACAAAACACAGCTGATAGGGTTGTAGCAGCTGAACAAACAGACACGTGTATAATTATCACTTTCTGCTGCTTTTTTGATGCCTATTTAATGAATTAGCCAATATGGTTGTGACTATGTGATGGCAATTACAACAGCTTTGTGCATTGTCTTCTGTTTGGAATAAACAGTCTTCTATTTGGACAAACAGGTGGAGAAAGTCCAGAGAAGCTGAAGATGGGGCATATGAAAGAGTAGAGGAGATGGGACAAGTGACTGAAAAATTGGTAGAAAACATTGGTTGACAAGAGGGAAAGAGGGAAGGAAGAAGAGAAAAAGAGTAGTTCTTAGTTATTATCATGTAGAGTAACATGAGTTGTAGCAAGGGAAAATAGTGGAAAGAAATGTGTAGTAGAGATTCACTTTTCTTCTCTCTATACTTTCTCTCTGAAAAATATCACTTGCAAACAAAATTCAACTACCATCTTATACAAGTAATTCACAAATCCATCTCTTTTCTCCCTATCTTCTGCTTTCTGCCCAAGCTAAAATCTGGGCCTGTCTCTCTGACTTTTCCTTATAGCTCTCAATGCCTCAGGTAAAATCTGAAATGCCTCTTAATCTTTCTCCTAAGCTTTGCTTGCTCAGTCACAAAGGACAGCACCACCGCACTGCCTGTCACTCAAGTCTGCAACCTGGGCGCTATGCTTGATTCAGTCTTTCCTTTAGCTCCTTTCATCCAGGCCATGTCTAAGTCTTGCAGAATCTTTCTATAGGTATGAATGCCCGGAACACTTCCAATCTGTCAGGCATTCAGCACTGTCATAGTTGGCCGCCTCTGAGTAGTTCAAAATGGCATGGCTGCAAAGGCAAGGAGCAGCAGTGCTGTTCAGTGAGGCCCCTGGCCTCCGGAGGCTCCCAAGGACAGCTAAATGCACAGGAAAGCACTTATTGCCTGTAGTGTCTACCTTGCTCACTCAGGCACCGGTTCCCTAGCTGACAGATTGTGCACCACCAGTTTAAAACAATACAACCTTAAATACCACCAGCAAATTTTTCAGTTCAACCTTCAGTACCACTAGCAAGTTTTTGTCATATAAAGTAATTATAATGAATCTGTTAATATGTACCACTGACAGGTTGTCTGTGTACTGCAGATTGGGTGCCACAGCTCTAAGAGATGGGGTGGGAAGCAGGGCACTGTAGGATGCTGGAGAACTGCTGGAAGATGCAGACCATCCAGGAAGCACTTCAAAATGAAGCGCTTCAAAGACATTCATTTTCTAGGGTCATTTTAAAGTGCTTCATCTATTTTTAAGTGCCACTTCAGTATATTCATCTGCACTTTTGCTGTTTGGAGATCTTCAAAGGTACTGGGAGCACTTCAAGCACTTCAAGCAGCAAGGATAGTGTTTTTGTTCTGGTTTGTACTGTGCCTAGTACAATGAGATCAGCGTCCATAACTACCGCAGGCGAACATGATATCAAAGAACAACTTTTTATGTATTTTACATTTCTCAGCAAATAAGGTACCAAGAATAGAAACCCAGCTTTTATATCTGATATTTGAATGTGTAAATTTATGAAGAAGCTCCAAATGAACATGAGTCACCAATGCAATGCTACAGCCAGCAAAAAAACCCAAACCACTGGCATGCATCTACCAATGCATCTCAAACAAGACTAAGGCTGTTATCCTCACACTTTACTCAGCCTTTGTGAGGCTGCAGATGGAGTACTGCATCCAGTTCTGGACACCACACTTCTGGAAGAAAGTGGAGAGGCTTGAGAGAC
>JAGPOW010003685.1:15869701-15886677 GCA_030014935.1 Caiman crocodilus
TACACATATGGTTAGGGGTATGGGGAGTAGGCCATACAGTGAGAGGCTGAGAGACTTGGGTCTGATCAGCCTGGAAAAGGGAAGACTCAGAGGGGACTTGGTTGCAGCTTATAAGTATATAAGGGGTGCATACCAGGAGGTGAGAGAACATTTGCCATAAATTGGTAGAAGACTGCTTTAGTTTAGACATACAGAAAAGCTTCTTTACAACTCAAGTGACCAGGATCTGGAATACACTCACCCTAGAGGTGGTACAATCACCTACTCTGGATATCTTCAAAAAACGTCTGGATGCTTACATTGCTGGGGTTATTTGATGATCTCAAGAGGTCCCTTTCAGCCCCTAACATATATGAATCTATGAATTTATAAAAGGTTATAAACCTTGGCTCCACTGAACACAATGGCAAAAGTCATATCTGGAGTACTGTGTTCAGTTTCTGGACCCTACTACAGAATGCATGTGGACAAATTGGAGATTCCAGTGAAGGGTGACAAACATGGTGAAGGGGCTGGAGGACATTACTTATGAGAGCAGGCTGAGGGAATTCAACTTATTTAGTCTATAAAAGAGGAAACTGAGAGGGGATTTAATAGCAGCCTTCAACTACCTGAAGGGGGGTTTAAAAGAGGATGGAGCTGGACTGTTCTCAATGGTGGCAGATGACAAAACAATGAGCAATGGTCCCAAGTTGCAGCAAGGGAAGTTTAGGTTAGCTATTAGGAAGAATTTTCTCACTAGGTGAGTAGTAAAATGCTGAAACATGTTACCCAGAAAAGTGGCAGAAGGTCCATCTTTGGTGGTTTTCAAGACCCAGCTAAACAAAGCTTTGGCTGGGGTGATCTAGTTGCGGATGGTCCTGCTTCAAGCAGGGGGTTGGACTAGATGACCTCCTGAGGTCCCTTCCAACCCTAACTTTCTCTGAGTCTATGAAATAGCCCAACTGGATATGCAATTCCCACAGCACGATATAAAACAACTCCTTTGGCCACTTCCAACCTCGGGCCTCTGGACAGTTGTTTTCTTGGGCTCTGGCAAACATTCTGCCTAGGACATAATTAATCTGTTAATCACACCACAAACAATGACACTGCCAAACATTCAGGGAATTAACAGTGCAATGAAATGAGAAGCCAAGTATAAATATGTTCCACAAAATAGGTGGAACACTTTTGTGACTGGTTTCCACTGTGTCTTGAACATGTGGCAAGGTAGCCTTGCCATGAAGCCTGATGCTTGGTTGACAACCACCTGGTGCAGTGCTGAATGGGGCTTTACCTCGTAGCTTTCATTGCAGACTTAGGAGCCCATCAATTGAATCCCCCCCCATCAAAAGGCTGACAGTCACAGGGCAGCGCTGCAGCATTTTCAGAGTGCTAGGCCAGAGAGCTATGAGCCTTGCAGCTCACTGCAACCCAACATGCAGCTTGCCCTATCGTGCCACCCCCTGGGCTCCCCTGGCAGGAACCTTGCTAACTCCAAATGGGTTGCACGGTTCTCCTTAAAATAATGGAATTTTTGGAATCAGTCCCCGATTCCAACTATCACGCCATGTATGTGTGGCGTGACATGATGTGTGCTTGTTGGGATGAGAAGTCAGATCCCGTTGCACCATAATTTCAATGTCTGCCAGGGGCTCTTGGTTTATTGCACCTCTCAAACTTGCTGCAGTCTGCTCCTCACAGCTCCAGCACACACATCCGCTTTACAGTCTGCTGGTAAAGCTCATCCACTCCTTGGAGCTGTCCAGCAGGGTTCAGAAGCCTGGGAGCTCTTGTAGCCAGCCTGAATCCACTATTTCCCCTCTCCACATCCTTTTATTATCCAAAGAGGCAAAACTAGAAGTGAACCAATTTACAGTCTTAAAAGGCTTATTCTTGGATTTATTTGCAACTCAGTACTCCCCTTTCTTCACTAGTTCACAACTCACAAATTAAAAAAAAGCAAAATATAATTTCCACATTCTCCCTCTAAAAAGCTACCATAGTATATATTAAAGAGATCCCTTTGTTTTTTCACACTATTTTTTTTCACATATATCACTTATGTACTGGTTTATGATAGGTGACAGGCAATGCAAAAAAGGGGCATTAGGTGGGAAAGGAAAGAAGGGGAATTTATCTGAGTAATTGGCATTAATGTCATTAAGCATTCTTGGGGCTCAAAGGAAAAATGGAAGATATAACATTGTTTAGAAAAAGAAGAAAAAAGATAGAATTGCCATCAAAGTTATGTAGACAAAAGACAAAAAGGAAAGGATATTGTCCATGGAGACAGTTTATTATATTTTTACATTACTGAACTTGCGGAGATTAGGGAGGAGCAGATGTGCTCCCAGGTCCCTGCAGCCCTGCAATGGAGCCCTGCCGCCACTCGGGGGAGCTCCAGGCTCCCTCTGGGTGCTAACCCAGGGAGCTGGCAAGGAGCACTGGGCCAGGAGACAGCTGGCTCTGGGCCCAGGGGGGCTGCTCCAGGGACATTGTCCCTGCCCCAGCGATGTCCCAATGCCCTGGCAGCAGGAAGCTCTTGGCCACGGCTCCTCAATCATCAGTGGTCTATTTCTAAGCTTCCCTTACCTGAGGAAAACTCACACTTACAAGAAGTTCAGGTGAAAGTGCTCAATATTTGATTCCTACATGTCAAAGGGATTTTTATGGCACTCAGCACAGGTCTTTGGCACTCAGAGTTGCTGTGGATGCATTGTTTGAGTAACTCCTTCATGCCAGGACACGGGTGGCCAGATCTGGGACTAGTCAGAAATCAAAGCACAGACTACAGCTGAGACAGGTGAGCAGAATCCAAGGTCTACCAGCTCAGAAATTCAAAAAATCAATGCAAAAGCCACTCCAGGGTCTGAAGTAAGTCAAGGAGCAAGCCAGTGGGAGCAGAAAGGCAATCTTAGGTCAGGTTGCCCAGTTGTCCAGACACTTACTATTCCAGGTAAAGGGGGTTATACATGGGAAACAGGATCACTTGATCCCAACCAGCCACTTCAGTGACATGGAGTGGGCAGAGGGTTAAGCCCTACTGGAGGCTTCACATCAGCTATGACCAGCTTGGAGGGGAGTAGGGGGGGTACCCAAAAGGGGGCAGACAAAGATGAATAGCTGTGCTTTCAGGCCCAGGCCCCAGGTTCAAGGCACAGGGGTGCTCATCTCAAGGCATCACGAACAGGGACTAGATGTTCAACCTGACTTTCTCAGATTGCTAAATGGGTTTAGGATAGCACCCCAATAGGAGCAGGGGCCTCACAGAGAAAATTTTGAGACCCCTTGATCTAAAACAGTGGTTTCTGAATTAGGAAATAAGAGCTGTCCCCTGGCAAAGAGGGTTGCAGACCCCAGAGACATTCTGGGCACATGCATTTACTCCAGCCTAGATTTACTGTGCAGTCAGCTGCTGCACCAGAAGGGGTTTTGGGTAGGTGTCTACAAATGCGGAGATTAGGGAGGGAGCAGATGTGTTCCCAGGTCCCTGCAGCCCTGCAATGGACCCCTGCCACCCCTGGCGGGAGCTCCAGGCTCCCTCTGGGTGCTAGCCCTGGGGGCTGGCAAGGAGCACTGAGCCAGGAGACAGCTGCCTCCTGAGCTCAGGGGGCTGCTTCCTGTTGGGGCAGGGACAATGTCCCTGTGCCCTGGCAGCAGGAAGCTCCTGGCCCTGGCTCCTCAATCAGGGACATGAGACTTAGAAAGAGCTGCAAAAGATGGGCAAGACTTAGCTCTCTGCCCCAACCTGCTAGTGGGGCAGGGGGCTAGGACCCCACCCCTGCAGTTCTTTCCAAGACCTATTACTTGATTACCCCTGATCACTGCCCCTGTCTGGGACAGTTCCCAGCCAGTCCCAGGTTGCACAGGGAAGTCCCCAGCCACCTCCAGGACAGCCATCCCCAGCCACCTCCAGAAACAGGACAGTTCCCAGCAGTCCCCATGTGCCTGGGGCTGGCTGGGAACTGCCCTGATCTGCCATCATGAGTAGGGAGTGGGAGACAGGGAGACCTTATCTCCCAGCCCAAGCCCTGTGACCATGGAGCTCGGGGAGGTGGGGGAGGAACAGGCTCCCCAGCCGGTTTTCCTCCCAGCTCCATGCTCATGGGAAAAGTTCCTAGTCCCCACTCTGCAATTGCAAGGCTGGAATCTCCCTGCTGCTGAGATAGGGGGACATTGTCCCTACCTGGGCATGCAGGACGAGGGCTGGGGAGCTTGTTCTCTGCCTGCAGATCTGCACTTCATGATCGTGGGGCTGCTACTGAGACATCTTGCTCCTAGCCAGGTGTCTACAAACATGAGTGCTACAAACCATGCCAAGTGCCAAGTAAATTTCATACTTGCATTTGCAGATAGCAAATATGCTCAATATTAAGGAGGTTGACTGTGAAGTAATTGTGTGCACATGTAGATGCCTTTGCTTACTTCTGAGTAAGTATGTGTGTAAACTATACTAATGCAAAGTTAAGCATCTAGTGTAGATGTCCCCCCTGTTACCCTTATGTAGGCTCAGGCTGGGAGTGCAGCCAAGCCAGCCTGCCTCTATTGTGCAGGAATCTCCATGGCACGTGTGCATCTCCCAGCACTCACATGCCACCAGTGGAAGCCCTGCACAACGGAGCGAGCTGCCTTTCCTGCTCCCTACCACCATATGCAGCTGCAGGGGCTCTGCCAGAAGCGGCGAGGAGCCCTGCCCCTTTCTTTTGTGATGGCAAGGAGCAGCCAGCTCCATCAGGTGAGGCTTCCCCCAGTGGCACATGAGTGCCAGGAGATGCACATGTGCCACAGAGAGTCCCGTGCAATAGAGGCAGGTGGGCCAGCCTGGATATGCTCCTTGCTGCCATGTGCAGTTTAGGCCAGAGCTGTGCTGTACATGGTGGCAGCGCCTGCACAGGCCACAAGAGCCCTGAGGGCCTACTACCTGCTGCTGCGACTGGCAGCTGGGGCTGTGCACCATGGGGGGGAATGTGTGGGATTGTCCCTACACTCCCCCCACCTCCCTCATATCCCACAAACCCCACACAGTCACACCCTACCCCCACAACCCCCCACCCTCCACAAATACACACACCCTGGCAGCTTAGCCTACACCCCCCAAACACAGTCACATCCTCTCATAAATCCCATGCACATACACATACACCCCCAACCACACCCCACACACAATATACAAGAGTAAGACTTGATTTTGAGTTATTATGCAATCACCTCTATATACAGTACACAAAGACAAATTATAACAAAAACATATTTTGTAATAAAATTAAAATATGTTATAGTAGGTGTTTGACTTTTACTATATGATTTGGTTTCTTTTCTTGTTCCAGGATGGCAACCCTCCTCACCCCTCTGGAGTATTTCCAGGGGCAGGGGAAAGACTTTCAGTGGTAAAGGTCAGGGATTAGGGACAGGACTTCCAGTCCCAAGATAGTGATCAGGAAGTGGGGCACCTATCAAGGGGTGGAGCTACACTTGCAGCCCTTTACAGCTCATCAAAACTCATTACTGGCCCTCCAACCAAGATAATTGCCCACTCCTGCCATAGACTTTTCTTTTGGTTGCAAATGAAACTTTTCTTGCTCTTCACTGACTGACTTCTGTGATTGTTCCTGGCATCAGCTGCAAAAGCTGTTTGATAGAACCCTTTTATTCTCCCTTTCCATAAATGGCTGGCATTCAAGAAAAAGATTGCTAGGAGAGAACTCAGCAAATGTTGACCTATGAAGTCCTCTTCAAGTGGCAAAGATATATGAGCTGAGGAAGAGACTTATCCGTCGCATAAAGATGATGGAGCTTCCTTCATGTTCAATAAATAGTTGCATATATTATTGCAGAGAGTCAATACAGCTGGGTGGATTTTCTCCCCAGGAGAGGGGAAGGCTATACAATACTGAAATTGTCCCACTGATCAGAAAAGGGGATTTCCCCTGAAGAATCATGATGTGGCTTTAGGGCTGCAGAGCAAAGGCACTTGTGTCGATTAGCAGTCTGTGGCAAGCTTTTATCAGCTGAATCAAACCCTTTATTAGCTCGTGCTTGCCTCCTGTGACTGTCATCAGGAAATTGCAGACTAACACTAGAGCCCTATAAAACTCTTGCCCCTAACACAGATTCTGTCAATATGCTGCTGAGAATGTGACATGAATGAAGAATCCACAATGCAGTCTTTTAACACCAAAAGAGTTCTGGGCCATGAAAACAAATCTGAAATGCAAGTAAGTGAAATTACTTGACAAAAGACACATTAATTTAGCCCCATCCCCTGCTCTTCATACACCCAAACTGAAGACAAATCCCTGGCACACTTAATGATGGAGCTAAATTAAAGATGGGGACCTTGGAAGCTACAGGAATGTAGACACAGAGGGAGACAAGAGGCAATTGCCCCAACCTGCCGTTTGCAGCCCACTGAACAGCTGACGGCTTCACGCACAGGGCATTCCCCACCGCGGCAAAAATCTTAAGGACACACCTCCCCTTAAAATTCTGCCCCGCTTCTGTGACAATTATGTGTGTCCCTGCAATTATGGGCCAGATTGTGGCCAGGACTGCCAATCATGTAAAGAGTCTAGGAGGGAAGTGCTCCTCCTGTCTCCTTTTCCAAATTCAGGTACATTGAAGCAAGAGGAAACTGCCTGGTTGTTGCTTCTTTGGGCAGGTGAAGAAGGGGTGGATCAAAGGCTTTCCCAAAAATGCACCTGGCAGCATGGAGGTGCCCAGGGGTCCTACTGCAGAAAGCAAGACATGCAGGCTAACAGAGGCATTATGGCTTTCCTGGGTTGATCCACCGAGGATCAAATGTGGAAAGCTGCAATTGCACATAGCAATATATCTTTTATATCACTGGAAATCTATTAAGATGCATCGGGCGCGCACAAACGAACACAAGGGCACCCACTGAGAAGAACTAAAGAGAGAATCTGGGAAGCACTGCAGAGTAGCAGCTTTGTTGGTGCTTGACTGCTCACTCCTTCACTGCCAGCTGTACTGGGCTGTGTTTTAATTGTAATGTTCTTTTAGTTTATCTTTAATCACATGCATTTCTTTGAAAATTGTCTTTAAAAAATGAATTCTGGTGTTAGAACATGAGTCCAGTAATCCAATCAAACAATGGATTTGCTCTACTTAACTGATCTAACTCATGTAAATAGATGTAGCAAAATTGGTAGACTGTATACTGTTGATATTTGATGCTATAACTGCATGTAATGAGGCTGTAACAATGCAGTGAAATTATAATATGGCTTATTTAATGTTGCTCCGGGTCTGAAAAACTGCAAAAGGTGCCACCTTGAGGCTGTGTTTGTGCCTTGGGATGCATGTACACATGCCAGGAGGCTGCTCCAATGCCCTGTAATTACAGCACATTGGAATAGGCTCGATTAATTAAGTCTGCTGGAGCATACTAATTACCGTGCTCCAGCCAGCCTCTGTGTCTTGTGTATCAGCAACGCTGCGCTTCAAAATGGCAGCAGAGGCACTTTAACTAAAGCTCATTCAATAAGCTTTAGTTGAAAGCACTCCCACCACCAGTTTGAATCATGGAGACACTGATACACGAAAGACTGCAGGTGCTTTCATGAGAGTGGTGCTTGGCGCTGCCCCAAAGCATGTGTGAAAACACCCTCGGACACTTCCTGACTAAACTCATGTAGAAAATGTAAAGAAATCTGGAATGATTTTAAACTAATACAGAGAAGTTTGCCCAAGTCTGCAGACACCAGTAATAATATCACTCTGATGTGTGAACTGCCATATTCATTTTAGTGGAGTGTGAATTTTAAAGTCAATAATGACCAAGTTAAACAGAAGAATTCTAGCTGAGAAATGAGGCCGCTGGCCTAGCACTGGGGAGACCTACTTTCAATTCCTTGCTATTCAACATCATCCTCTCTCACGTGACCTTCTCAAATCACTTGTTTGCAGTTTAAAGTGTGGCTCTCTGCTGCTGGGGATTTGGAGCCTCAGGCACGCCAGCATACAGTGAATCTGAATTCTGGTTTTACTCACTCTTATTCAAACCCAACGTTTCCACAGAAATTCAGTTAATGACAAAGCATGTGATGGTCACAACACAGCAGTGACTGAGGGTGATCACACTCAATAAACCAAGGGTGACCCCACTCAAACCAAAATTTTGGCATAGCCAAGTGCTTCAGGACACAAAACTGTTGAGATGCATGTGCCCCAGGCTTACCATTCTGCACGCAGTGCTCCAGCCCAAATAATCATTTACCCTGGGAATAAAACATGTAAGAACTGAAGTAAACCAGAAATAGAACATGATGCTTGAACATATAGAAGAACTGCTTTATTAACTACTACGCTTCTTTCAGGAGCCAGGTTTAAACTGCCTGGGAGCTGTGTGTAACTTCTGAGTCATGGACTGTGCCCCACTCCCTGCCTCCCAGTGATTTCAGAGCTTATTAACTCCTGCAGTGGTGTGTGATATAGCAAAGCATGTACTAGAATTAGTACCATATGAGAGATGAACAACAAAAAGAAATACAGGGTTTGGGACACTAGCTTAGGCATGGGTTTGAGTCCCTGGCCCAATACTCAATAGCCTTCACCAAATCACTTAGACCTAGACCTGCTTTGGTGTTTGCAGGCATTTGTACACGTGCTTGCACTGCAGCGATGGGCACTTTGAAAAGCGCCCGGCACTGCAGCACATACAGGTGTATAAGTGAAGAAATGCATGTCAGCGCGCAGAAAAGGGCAGTGGTGTGGTTTTGAACTAAAATACCTCTATGCACCACCACCCTTTTCTGTGCACTGACATGCATTTCACCACTTATACAACTGCACACAACACAGCGCAGTGCACATCAGCTCACGTGCAGAGCAGACTCGATTAATAAATTTGCTCCAACCTGCTGAATCTCCAGCGTGCCGTGGGATGAAAAGGTATGCGTATGAACGCCTTACATGCCTAGTTTTTTTAGTACCTAACTCCCAATGAAATCACTATCGATACTCCTTTCAATCTGCCTTAGTTTCTGTGGGTTTCTGTTACCTATCTGTAAAATGGGTATTGTAGCACAGCCCTACCTCACAGAGGACACATCTACACGTGCAGTAATGCACCACAATTACAGCGCTTTAAGTGTAGTACCTGTAACGATAATAAAGGGACTCTCTTGAAGTGAAATACTAGGGAGACTGAGTGTGAGGCAGAAAGAATTTGGCTTGAAAGAGACATCTTCATTGAAAAAGGTACTGGTTTGTTTGAGTTTTTTTGGCAATGTCCTAGATTATGAGCTCCTCATTCACAATGGGGAACAGTTACACACAGTAATAGTCTCATGAACTCCACTGAGGCTATCCAGGTGTGTAATAAGGGCAAGAGATTCACAGTCTAGCTGATAATCAGAAGTGTGACTATAACAGCACTTTAAATGTAAGAAATAGGCTGCCAATGAAAAGATATATAAACAGCAAACATGTAGTGCTGCAATCTTGAGAGAGACAAGATCTTGACAATTTCTAAACGTTTTTCTTGGATAGTGACTGAAGCAAGACGGTCACTTTATGAGGTAACGATCTTCAAAGTTCACTTGTGAAAAGTGAAACCATTCCAGAAATAAAGGAGCATGATACATCTTCTTTAAGAATTTTCTCTTTCGGTCAAATGTGAATTTGGATCAGCAGCCCTACATACAGAAGCTCAGAAGAAATCAGTAAGGTGTAAGCTTAGCTATTTTGTTCTCGTCTACCTGAAAGGCTACCGTATATATTTTTTGTTTCAGTAAACATTAACCGTATTCGTATAAGCAATTCCATTGATTCCAAGGGGACCACGTGTAGAAGTAAAATGATAGACGAGTGTATCTATTGGAAGGATCTGACCCTAAGCTACATCATTATAGCCAGGTGGAAATGATCAGCTGTATCTATTTTTATGGAGCACCCAGAATTTAAAAATGTATAAAATGCTACAGTACTATTAAAGATCATCCCAGGGAAACAGCCAGAGCAGAATAAGAATTGTGTACAACAATCAAATCTTTCCTTCCATTCCTCAGCCCACTGATGCAAGCAAGGAAGGAATTTGTCCCTTCAAGCTGGCCTTTCATAGGCACTGAGGCCATCTTATTTCCTGCCAAGCTTCAGGTAACTTACAAGGATAAGGTCATATCTTTTAAGATGTACCGTTAGTTTCCTTGCTACTGGAGAAAATTAAAAAGGAAAATTGCCTGTCACACCCAGAGAGCTGAGATGATGATGAAAGCTGAAGTCTGCTCAGATTTTCATTCCTGGGCTTTGGCGTTAAGGTTAGTTTATTTATTTATTTTTATGCTCCTTGTGTGCTGTTTAAAATACAAAATCTATCAAGCATTTGGTTTCTGCAAAGGTGACAAATTGGGCTGGAGTTTCAATGTGCTGTACATATACCATCCCTCCTATTAGATCATATGGAAGGATCTCAAGTAATTTTGTCACTTTGATGGCATGTAATCTTCCATGCTAGAATGAGACACATTTCCCTTCTAGTTTCCCTCGCCATCTGACTGGTGACTGGAGTGACGGTGCCAGGACTGATGTGCCTGGGAAGGAGTATTTGCTATGTTCTAATGCTTATAAGTTATCTTCCTGTTTTTCTATTATTTTTCCATAGATGCTGCTTGAAGAGCAGTATACCTATCACGCTGCATCTTTTTCCAAGTGTCAGATTACTCATTCAGGCAATGACCTTCTGTTACTTCTTCAACTCTAAAGATGTGTTTGTTAAAATAAGCAATGGGAAGTGTAGAGATAGCTTGTTGGGCATTGTCACACTATCTGTAGGAAAGATGTTATTTAGGCTGATGTATTTTAATGTAACCTTTTGCCTGGATAAGTGGCAGCTGGGTCTTCCATTGTATCTGATATTTTACTGATATCTCACAAAAGAAAAGTTTTTGAAGGCTTTAAAATTAAAAGAGAGGTGGGGGTGAAGGCGTGGAGAGAGAGAAAGAGACTGTGCTAAAGTAACTGTAAGAGTCTGATTTAAACCAACAAAAGTAAAATGAGCTCATTGCCTAATCTCCATGTCCAGTCCCTCCAATCTCCATGTCTAGTCCCTTGGCACAGCTGAGCTTGCAGAGTCAGCTCTGCCAGTGAGGCAACTCACCATTGCCCCATTAAGGATAAAGAAGATTGAGACAATGAAATCAAAGGAAAGACTGCCTCCCATCTCACTTCTGTGAGTGTGTACAGATCTTCTGATGCCGGGAGCACATCCATCTGACAGAGGAAGGCTCCACATGGAGGCAGACTCTCAAGTACTACAGCTTCGCTTCCCATTAACATGGCTGAAAGAAAGATTTCCGAGTGAGCAACTGCACTTTCTGACAAATGAGAAACAGATGGGGCAGTGCCTATGCCACATGGGAGATGAATCATGTCCCATGGGGAAGCCAAGGTTTGCTTGGTTGGGCCTGAGCTCCCAAGGGAAAGACCCTGTCCTAGTGTGACAACAGCTTCCCTTAAAAAAGAATCCATAAGTTCAAGTTCTGTCCTTTATTGCAGCCATCCAGCCCCCAGAACAGGTTTCTCCTGGCAGAGAATATGCACAAAGCCACACTTTCCCTCCTTTGCAAGGAATTTGTTAACCCCTTTTCCTGTTTGTGAGAAAAAGGAGATATCCACCCTATCACCAGCACTTCAGAAAAAATGGTTACTGCATCCCGTGTGTGTTTTTGCCAAGAGAAGTCACTCCCTGTGTGGTATAATCCACTGTGGCACAAAAATAAGTGACCCAAAGTAGGAGAAATGATATGAAAGAGATTTTAGAAATAGACATGTGCAAGAAGAGATGCTGTTGAGAGATGTTCTGCAATGGAATCCTCTCTTTACTCTCATCACTTCCTTCATTTCCTCCAGTTTTTGCTACCAAACTATGCATTTCCTTGCAGAATCCTCGTTTTTCTTGCAGTGGAGAGCCTGATTCGTTTTGGAGTTCATCAGCGCAGTTCCTCAATGAGCCAGAGGGCTACCATGGAAAAATATCAGACACTCTGCCCCAAAACTGATTTCACTGTCTCCACCACCTCTATCCTTGTTAATACAGAAACCAAGTGGATGACACTGCAATCAAGTTCTGCCACTTGACAGTGACAGCCATTAGTGTGACAGCCTTCATTTCTGTATTTTAAATGACATGCTTCACCACCTGAGTAAGAGAGCGCAGGGACAACACTGCGTGAACATCTTGTGGGGTCAGAGCAGGAAGAGACGAACCTGGGAAAATGCTCCCAATTCCCCATGTGAAAATTCAATTAACTTTTATGTACAACTTAACATTTTGAACTGGTGAGCTAATGTTCTCCTAGCCTGGTGCAACAAGCTTTATCATGAAGCTAATCCGGAGATGCTCGAGAGCCGCTCTGGAGGCACGATTTACTAAAGCAAGAGATTGATGGCAACCCAGAATTTTTGCAAGAATGGTGGGATTCCAAAAGAATAGGTAACCCTTTTAAATACCTGCAGCTATCTGTACACTTGAAACCCACAGGACTTCAGGGCTCCAAATGTGATGGAATTCACACCTTTTTACCAATTCGCTACTAGCCGTCAGCCAAGGTGTTCAGTGCATTTCTCAACCTTGCAAAAATGAGGACATTTTGGAACTCGGGATGCATTTTCCTTTTGGCTAATATTGAATGTATCAAGTATTTCATTTGCAAACCAAAACAATGGACAATATGAATGCTGTATTTATCAACAAATTCAGATTTTATTCATCCTGTTAAGTAAAAAACTACTTATATGCATAAAACATTATCTGAAACATAACTGTGTGTATTTTTACTAGGCAAACTTAAACCTTGATTTACTTCCATTTCACTAAAACTTTATTGCTTCCTCGTCAGATAGGACAGACTCCTTTCTGTATCTAAGATGGTAAATATAGTTAATGTGCTGAGGCTGCAATGCATCAGCAGTGAAGCTGTTTAATAGTGACATAAATTATTTCAGTGACTTTTCCTGCAAGTGAGAGATGAATCCATGTGCTATAAACTAATACCACAGGAATGATGCTATTTCATCCTAGCAAAGTGTCTGAGCTATATTGTTTTTGTACCCTGTTGGGGATGCTACAAATGTAGCATGCATTACAACTATATGCACTTAGACCATTTTTCTTTGCTTTTTTAATGCTCTCCTACACTGAAAATTGAGTTTCAGTGTCTGAATGAAGGCAAAGCCAATTACTTTCCTTAAAGCCTGGTAAAGTCTGCAAAACCTCAACAGATTAAAAAAAAAGATATCCCTTTAACTTTAAATATATTTATTTAAAAATAATTATGCTTCCATAAATTTGAGTAGCAAACTCTATCCTCCCAGCACACACAAACCACACACACTCCATCTCCATTAGACCAGAAAACATTTTACAGTTTTCAGGAAAAATTTGTTCAACTTGCAATTCAAGTGCACTTCTGCTAGAAAACCAATTTCTTCTGGCCCTTAAAGTGGTCACTTATAAAACAGGTTTCATGTGTATTGTGATCCCTTGATAGAAATCTCACATGCAGGGGAACAGAGTAGACATTTTGTAATACCCTTACCACAGTATCAGGAAAAATCTGCCATCAGTCAATTGAGTGATGTTGAAGTACGGTCTAGTAGTAGTTTTCAGCTCTTCAACACTGATGCATTGTGTATTCACCCCAGTCCTTGACCTCTGCCAGCAGTGTATCCTCCTTCCTCTTTCTACAGTTTATTACAGATTTCTCTGTCCTCCCTGCTCCTCTCCAGGATGACTTTGACCCCACAGGCAGAGGCCTCTCTTGTTCTATGCCTCTGCGCCTCTACCTGTGCCAATGACCCCCAAGCCTGCAAACATCTGTTATCTTTTGCCCCCGTTCCTCCACTCAACCCCTTTTAACTTATCACTGCAATACAAACATGATCCGTCTCTTCCAGCCTCAACTTGCAGTCCTTCTTCCTCTCGCTCCTCCTCTCTACCTGCCAATCCATATCCCATTTCCTTCACTTTCAAATGCAACTGCACAGCACAGTCCACAGCTACCGCCTTGCAAATTTCCTGCACCTCCATCCTGGACTCTCCCTCAAAACATCCTTTTTATCTACTCCACAGAATCTACTCAGCAAGGTCTAAGATCAAATTCTTCTGTCCCACAGCAACCCTTCTCTCTCTATGCCTTTGTCTAAGTGACCTGGCTTCCATTAACACATCTCTGCCATTGACTCACAGACATACTTCTCCAATCCTGATCTGTCTTTTTCTATCAAAGCCCATAGCTCAACCATTTTCTCTAACATCTGCTTTTAGATAATTATTGGCTGCATGGTTGAAACTGCACTCCTGGCATTGTTTCTGACAATCAATCTTCACTCCTTTATTTTCTATTAAAACACCAGCCTCCTCCCTGTTAGACTTGTAGTGGGGAGGCTAAGACTTCAGTTAAAGTGTCCCCACCACCATTTTGAAGCTCAGGGATGCTGAATGCACGTGAAGCATCAAGTCTGCTCTAACGTATGCTAATTGTGTCTGCTCCAATGCTTGCTAATTAGCACGCATCAGGGCAGGCATCAGGCACATGCATAGGTGTCCATAATGACTTCAAGAAGGAAAATCAGTTATCAATACAGGACCAGTAACACATTCTGTCTAGTAGAGAGAGCTCCTACAAACTACATTCAGCTTGTGGACAGGGGTCACCCAGCTATAGTGTCAACTGACAATCAAATGCCCAGTTTGGAAATATAGCCAGCTGCTTGAGTGAGTATTAAAAGTTTCATCACAACTATCTCAAATTCATAGCTTACAAATGTTTACAGTGACTGATTTTTAGGGAGCAAAATCTGGGACAGTACCCAGCTAGCTAGTGAATGAGAAACAAAAATAAATTAAATACAAGAATGGTAGGACACGAAGGTAGCTACATACCAGCCTCTTCTGGACATTTCATTCATTCTCATGCAGTTGAGCTACATGTCAGCATACTTTTAGAGATCAAAATGTGGGGGACAGTTCTATATGTTCCTAGCAATGACATGCAGCTACATGGCTTACCAACACTGAACCACAACAATCTTGACATTCGAGATTGCACTAGAAAATTTGGGGGCATTGTTCATTTGTTAATGAGTTAATTAATTTCCTGTGGTCTAACAGGGGTGCATGTATAGACATTTACTGAGGAGCTAATTAGTCTACTCAAATCTGAGCTAATGCTCCCACGGTGCTGCACCCGCAGTGTGAATAACATGTCTCATTATCATGCCAACATGTCTAGTTGGGGTTCCTGAAGGTTTGTGTTCGCAGTGTAGATTTGGGTTAGTTCTTATTTGGTCCAGATTCTTATTTGAACCAGTTAAACTGATTTCTATTTAGAAGCCGCCTATCAACCACTAACCAATATATTTGCAATTAGAGTTATCTTTCTCTGCAATTCTACATGCTTGCCCATCTAGTATTTGCCTTGCTAGGTTTATCCATTATTCTATCATTAAACAAACAGAGACAGATTATCTGGACCTCTTTTGCTTGCAATAAGAACATTTGTGGTATGTGACTAATATTGGAAATCCTCGCAAATTTGCAGTTAGTGAAAGAATTTGCTGTGCCTGATTCATTTATTTCATCTAAGGCCATATTCTTTTTATTGATTTTTATACAACTCAAACAGAACAACATTTAACTGGCTAAAGTATATAGTTATACAGTGTATATAGCACTCATAAAGAACAACTCCAACTCAAATTCCCTGCCCCTGATGAGATAAAATCAAAACAAATAAATATGAAAGAAAAAAACGCATCTGTTAAATCTTATAATTTTTAAAATCCTTCCTTGGTCAGCTTATATGTTTCTGTATTGAATGAGAAACAGGAATTAATTAAATACAATAATGGTAGGACATAAAGGTAACTACATATCAGCCTCTTCTGGATATTTCATTCATTCTCATGCAGCTGAGCTACATGTCAGTGGTACCCACTTTGACAATGACAGGCATGCCATTCACTCACTGCCTCAAACTTACTTGCCTGATACACATAATACTGAGGTCTAATCTTCATAAGACTTGATTAAGATGCCCACACTCTGGTGTGGCACATCAGCATTATTCCTTTTTGTTTTGCTCTCAGGCCTAGGTTAGGAATTAGAAGCTCCTGGATCTACCTCTTACATCAGTCATTTTTGTTATCCTTCACCAAATTTGTTAGAACTGTAGATGCCCTGAATGACTGATATACGCCAGGACGATAAAAGCTGTAATATATTTTTCAAATTATTATTCTCCACATCCATCTATCAGTACTTATGAATAGATGGTCGCTGAACAAAAAGTGCAACATTGCTATTATCACTATAAGACATGTCTGAACTTCACAGCCTTTAATAGAATTGCAAAAGAAGCCCATAGACATTATATCAAATGGTAAATTTGTTGACCCAGAGTAGCTGTGTCTAAAGATATTATTTCTTCCCAGCATTTATTTGTCAGAAAAAGGCTCCAACATTACTGAATCTAAATTATTTTGCACTAAAAAACCATATAGGATAAAGGTTCTATGATATTTAAATCTGTTTTCCATGAAGACTCTACACCAGCCATCTGGAGACTGACTTAAGACCCAACAGGTCTTGCAAACAGTCCTTATTCTGAGCTATCACTAGAAATTCCAAACCATTTACTTTCTCTAAATCTACGTTTATAATTTTCATATCAATCTCCAATACTTTCTCAGTGCAGCTCTCCAAAATCCCCTTGAAGCAATCATGCCTTTTTAAAGGATGTTCAAAAAATACCATAAGATTTTCACAATATCCCTGTCCTCCCCCTAGCCCTTACTCAATTAATTCTCTCATTTCCAAAATGTCTTATTGATAATGGGTCTTAGATTTCCATTTTCTTTAGTGATAAGCATAAAGTAACTCCTTAAGCATATGAATTAAATTGCCTACCAGATTTGAAATTAAATTGCCTCCCAGCTGCCAGCACATATCTTGGCTCTAGGAGTGATAACAG
>JAGPOW010003685.1:15886777-15897844 GCA_030014935.1 Caiman crocodilus
GTTCAGCCTTCTTCTGTTATTCCAGCTGCCACTAGAAGACACAAGTCCCAGTGCCCATGAGCAGTCCCATACTCACAGCAAAACCTGCATAATCTGTGAGGATGCCTCCAGCACAGCAACGGTTCCTCAGCTGCTCCTACAGTATCCAAATGCATGAACGTGCGCACTTCGATCCTTTGCCCCTGTGTTGCCCACCCCTTTTCATTCCAACACATCTTCATTAACTGTCCCCACTCTCCCAACCACTTTCCTCTCTCCTTCTCCCCATGCTTATCATCTGTCTGGACATTTCTCTAACACCAAAGGCCTGATCTAGGCAGCAACATAGTGAAGCACAGCGCAGTTATTCTGCATGTGCTGTACCCTGAAATAGAGGTAATGCTGCCATCATAGGACAGCACTGGGCACATGAAGAGTATGGCACAGAGATTCATAAGTTTGCCTTCTCGAGGAGGCAGGAGTTGCTCAGAATGAGGTCTCGGGACAGGTGTGAGGCACACGACATGCCAGGATACTGGTCACAGGCTAGAAATTATGATGAGTTTGGCAATAACCTTATCGCCCAGTGTGAAGTCTGGGAAAGACACGTGGGCACATCTATTCTGACAGGGTCCCCATCCTGGAACTCACACTTGCCCCATTATATAATCGACGCTGCCCCTGTTATGCAACCACACACATTATGTCACGTAAGTGAGGTTTTCCGCCCAGTAACATTAACTGCAGCTACATTTTATCAACACAGAACAGCAAATCCTGACCACTGCAAGCAGTGACTGCAAGCACATCTTCCCAATGGGCTGGCAACCGGCTACCTTTCCAAGCGTTCCTCACCCTGATGCTACAGGTGTGCCCTGCTCAAGCCTCTCCCTCCCTGTAGCAGAGGCCTGCTTATTGGCACCTGCTAACCCTGTAGTAGATAGCTTCATTACATTGCTTTCATGCCTTATTGTGCACAGAGCCATGCTCCATTGCAGCCATGTTACACTACGGCATTCCTCAGTGAGGTCTTTTGGTGGTGTAGGTACGTCTCCTAAGGGCACCAACCATCCCAGGAATCCACAGACAATTCGTATGTTCCACAATCCACTGCTTGATGCAGGACTGGGCTTTCATTTAAAAAAACCTGTGACTATGGTTCCCCCCAAATGTGCACCAGTGCAAAAGGGAATAATACCACAGACTTCAGTGAAATCACACTCACTTGGGACTGTGATGGCCGAGAGGAAATCATACCCTAGTTTTCCACCCTTCATAGGAATGAACTTGGGTTAGCTCTTCAAGGTGCATGGATGAAAGGAGGCCAGGCGAACAGCCTGAAACAACAGGCTCGGAGTGTGAGAATAGCCCATCTCTCCACTCATCTTAAGATTTCATACTGTTGCCTGTGACCACATGTGCTCTGTGCACATTTTGTGTAAAGGCCGGGGAAAGTTTATAAACTATAGACAATTTAAATGCCAGCCTTGCTTAACATACTACTGATAGTTTCTCCTGAAAAAGCCAGCTCATGTGCTTACCCCACAAATCCAAACCACTTCCCCGTCCTCCATAGGCAGCTGGAGGCCGTAATATACAGACACTGGTTAAAGGCAGTGGAGCCAATTCTCCTTTCAGTGAGTTTTCATTTTCAGTAGCACACCTGATATACTCGGATGCAAGTGAAACAGGAACCAGGCTCAGCATGGGCATTGGGGAGACACAGGAGGTGCATCGTAATAGCCTAGGAATACACAGCTTGTTGTGACTTATTGCTTCCATTATTAGCTATGATACCTGCATAGAATAGAGTGACATAATTAAAAATCTACTGAAAATAAAAATAAAAGCCTCTATTATGCTGGGCTTCTACCCTATTAAGACGGCCTCTTTTCAGCAGGAAAGCTTAGCATCTTTCTGCCTAAGTAATGCTAGGCTTGTGCATCTCCTCCCGGGTTATTCTGTTTGTTTATGCTTGCAGAGGCAATGGGCCAAATGGAGAGAATTAGCCAGTGCTGGCCGCTTCACTCAAATGCACTTGCTCATCCTGTCCTGAATTATTCAAGCAACGTGGACACAGGTCTCCCAACCACATACCACGCATGTTGCATACCCTCAGTCTCTGTGTTGTACAGGCCACACACTTTCCACGTGAGCCCCTCGCTGCATTGCCCCCCACCACACAACAGAGCTAGGCGACCACGGATGCATCCCCACAATACAGGGCACCCCGTTGGTGGGGGAGGGACCACCAGCCCCATCAGCCAATCAACGGTGAGGGGCTGGGCCTTCACCTCCTCGGCCAACCAGCAGCAAGGGGTGATTTCACTGGGCCCCTTGGCCAATCAGCAAGAGGTGGGGACCCCACAAAAAGGCCACCTCTCTCCCTCGCTGGCTGGCTCGGAGCCCTGCTCCTCCTGGCTGTGCTCTGCCCTAGCTCTAGGCACAGCCAACAGAATCAGCAGGACAAATAATTGACATATATTTCCACCAATGAATTGGAAAACAGGATTGTTTGCATCCCACTCCTCATTTAGAAATGGGCGGAGGACAAAGGGTTTAAAATCATGACAATCCAGATAATGGCCACCCAATGCACAATGTGAGCCCTCCCGACACACCACATGGCCCGCAATGGACCGTGTGAGCCTTCCCACAGCACACTGCAAGGACCCAGCACACCCCATGAGCCCCCCCACTGTACCCCCAACCCTGCTGACATGCCTCAGGCCGCGATGCACAGACATGCTGCAGCCTGCAGTCCTACCACATGCTGCCAGCCTCTCCCTGCCATGCAGTGGGAAACTCCTGCTGCCTTGAGCTACTGTGGATACTGCACAGGGTTTCCAGGTCCCATGTCCCCCACTCCTCCAAAGGCCTTCAACTATGGGCTCCCTTCCCACGCTCTACAAGCTGCACCGCTTCTTCCCACCCCTACGGTGGAGGCAGGCAGGGAGCAAATGGTGAATCCAGTATCAAGAGCAAGAGCAAAGGAGAGAGTAACTCCCAGACAAAAAGCCCAGCAGCCACAGATTAACCCCTCAAGGGCTGCATGCAGCCTGCAGGCTGCCAGTTGTTTCCAGCAGGTGCAGGCCAGAGCTCCCTCGAATCATTATTTTTAATTATTACAAAAGTGGTAGGACAATGCACAATGGTGAACAAACATTTATCTCAATTCACAGTGTTTCCCCCAATATAAAGTGTAGGGTAATAAAAAGATAGGTCTCATCTTTAAATTATTATTTTTAATAAATTAAGTTACATTCTTTGGCCTTTATTGTTTTCTTCATCAGTATTATTTAATAAGAATGCAGAGTGAAAACAAACCACGCAGATGCAAGCAAGAAACATAGCTGTGCGTATGACTTTTCTTTTTTCAGTCTCATTTAGCTTCATTTAGCTCACAACAGGAAGTGCGACAAGCATAGTTGTTTGTATTATATCAAAGGCCCTGTCCTGCTGCCAGTGACATCAATGACAGTAATCCTGTTAATTTAAATGGAAGTAGGATTGGACCCAGCATTAAATCCTCACTAAATTCCCTAGTATGTAACAGATCACATGCAAAAGAATTGCTGGCATTTTGCTCCCATGCTCCCTTTATCCTACAAGCTGATATATGCATGAGCTAATTGCACACATTTTTTGTTACTTGTGCACAGAATCTCTGCCCTCAGATATATATTGAAAACCAGAGGCTTTATCTTGAACTCCCTTCTCATACAAAAGGACCTATTTTTATTCAGGTACGTTTCAGTCTCTCCACAAATTAGGGTTCTACATTGTACTTCCTATTCAGGGAAAACTCAGAAGAGTAAGGAGTACAATAAGCTATAGAAGAATTGTGACCTTCCTAAATAGAGAAAGGGGGGGGAAAAAAAACCAGATTTCCTTTGTATATTTCTTTTTAGATAACCAGGACACTCCGGTTTGAACAGACCAGAAAAAATTGCAGCTTCCTACACAAACTGTCAAATTATCTGTCAACTAGCTCACAAAATAACCCGTATTATTGTGAATAGATAACCCACATAGGGCTAATTATTTCAGGCTTGTAAATAAAATGTGAATAAAACCCTTTCTAATGGCAATTTAGTTTTTTTTCCAGATGCTATTCTTGCACTCCAATATTTTTGCCTTTTAATCCAAATTTGCATCACAGATTCAAGTGTAGCATTTCACATACATCAACCGCTCAGTAGTCTTATTTTTTCCCATGTCATACATGCATTCAGTAGCCATCTGCTCTAGCAATACTTCCACAACAAATCTTGACATTATTTCTACTCCAAATAATGTCACTGAATCTTTTTCTCTGACAGATTTTTCAGGACTTCCTGCACATAACATATGAATATGCATTTTCTATATGCCTGTTATAAATAACCCAGAATAGCATACATAAACTAGAGAGGGTCTCTGATTTCACTCTGTATTGCACTGAATGCAGTCATTCACACCTGAATACAATGTTAACATCAACCACCTCTGTTCTGACTTGGCAACATATATACTTATTTACAGCAAAGCAAAGAGGATATAAAAGGTGCAAGGCAGTACAGAACCAGGTACAGAAGTTTTATGATATATTATATGGGAAGGAAGACAAATGTGGAAATTCTGGGTCCAAATAACTGTATGTAAATGGAATGTGTGAGAAATATAAGACAATATTTCATACATACAAACAGCATTTCCAGTATATGTAGCCCCAACGTTTCCTTGATACATCACCTTTCTGAAACAGGACTTAATAAATAACAGACTGAATTGATGGCAGTTGCACTATCAGTATCCAGAAGTTGGATAAGATTGCACTGGCCAAAATGCATGATATAAAGGGTAAAAAAACTGAAGAAAGGAACCGATGCCTGCATTCTCCTGAACAAACTGACTTCAAGGCAGAGACAAAAAAAATATTGTAAATATGGATAATATACTTCATATACTCCCTCCCTTCCTGAATGGAGTAAATTAATGAACACCATGGAAGCACACTTGAGGATGGTCCCTAAATATGAATGGAAACAATAATGATTTTTGGATTTGACTTCTCTTGCACTTCATGGACAAAACTGTATTATTACTACTGTATTATTAGTACTGGTGTTCCTTTAGTGCTCCTATTTTTGCTCTCAAGTTCTGTAGCAAAAGACCTATTTCCTAAGGGAAGCAGGACGGTCTAGGAGGTAGGCAGCTAGCAGATCCATTAGAAGATATGGGGTTCAATTCCAAGTTCTGCCATTTGCTTGCTGTGCAGTTGGCCACTTAATTTTGTGCCTCACTTTTCCCACCAATTAAATATGGGGAATAATGATCTCCTACCCTAGTAAAGTGTTCTGAGCTCTGTCCGCTATACTATATGACTGCCTGGGCAACTAAATACCAGGTTTCTAGAACTGTACCCAACAGAGAAACCGGCACAGCTTCTGCTCCACTGAAGCGATATGAAACACTGACTGAATAAAAAGAAAGATTCCTGATTAAGAGACTGGCTTTTGGCACCAATCAAAGGCATGTTTTAATTGGCCAGGTGGGCTTTTTGATAATGCTACAGCTCTGAACAAAATCTCTGTGGCCCCTGGTTAAAACTTCCTAATTCAAAAAGGAGAGTGTATACCCTTCCTCATGTTGAATGGGTATGTAAGAGAGCTAAGATGGGCACAAAGGGAAAGAGGCAGCTTGGGGTTAGGATGAAAGGAGATGATGATTTTAATTTTCCATCTGTAATGTCAAGTTGTCCTTTTAGCAGTTTTTTGGGGATCTCAGTCACTTTTAACCCTACAAACTAAACTTGGAACTGATCAGTGGTTGTTGTTGAATGTTTAAAATATAAAGTTAATTGAAGGTGAATTCTGCTGATGAAAGCAAGTGGGCTTCTGGGGGCGGGCAGGAGCAAGACACTCTTTGTAAGAGCAGGTTGTAGAACAGCATTCAACCAAGACCGAACCTACACAAGTTAAAACGTTGCCTTCTATTTTACTCAAGATCTCAGCTTTCACTTTACTCTTATAACTTGCAGAGCAGAACCAACAGCTTAATACACCACGACAGTGCAATAAACAGCTTTGTTCAAGATTTCTATCCAGTTAAGAGAACACAAATCATCTTAGACCTGTGGTATTTTTCCTCTTGTGTTATAACTTCAAAAATACCAATATAGTGTCCACATCTATTCAGTCTGAAAGATGTTGGAGTTGAGGTTGGGAGGGGGGTTAGAGCTTTCCCTAAGAAACACAGGTAGAACTAAGTATACTGAAGGCAGCATACAGTCTTCCCAAGACAGCATATATGCAACTTTTCTTAGTCTGTGAAAAACAGACAAGTTAATAATAGAAATAAAAGTGACAAGTGAATAAGAATGGTGTCAGGTCCAGAGAGGAAAATGTGGGTGCTCATTTATCTATCTCAGGTAATCACTGTAGTATCTAGACACTGGCCACAGTTAACAGATTGAACATTGTTTTCAATAAGAGCCATTTTAAGCCTACAAATAAAAAAGATTTCATCAAATTCATCTGTGTTATTGATTTAGTCTCTTTTGAAACCAGCATGTTAAATCCTATCTAGACTGGCTGTTTAAATAGGGTTTATTGGGCAAAAGCATACACAAGAAGTTTCCATCCATCATCACATTGACATGCAAGCTACAGTCACTTTTAACCTCTACATAAAACATGGGATTATGTATTCATTTAATATCATTTTGGTGTACCGGTTCACAACAGGAATATGCAAAGTACACTTAGACAGCCATGTGAGGTACCAGTTCAGAGTAACCTTGAACTCTACAACTGAATCCAATAGAAAGAATCAGTGCCAAAGGAGCTCACAAAATACCACTGCAGGGCAATCCTTCAGGCATCAGGGAACACAGAAAAGGGCAAAGACACAGAGTGCTGGGAAGATGCTGGAAGGAGATTTAAAGATGCAAGAAGGCAACAAGGATGCACGGTACAGTGGACAAGGCAAAGGACAAATCGTCTAAGACCTAGGTTCAGTTCCTTGCCCAACTGCAGTCCTCTTGGATTCCCTGGAACAGATCACTCTATATCTCAGGCCTTGGTCTATAAAATGTGAGTCTCATGTAGTGTATTGTGAAAACAAATCTGTTAATGATTGCAAGATGCTCTGAGAGCCATATAAAGCCCTCGATAGAGTAGTATGTCATAAGTTGTTGACTGTCAGATATGTACTGGCAGCCATCCTAAAGCAACAGACTTACATCAGAACTACAGAAAGGGGGCAGCATGAAGAGTTCATGGCCTGTGAATACAAGAGGCCTGGCACATGTGGAAGGACAAAGGTCAAGGCATAGTATGGAGTAATCCACAAGGGCACAGTGCTACCCAAGAGAATGGGTACAAGCGGTCCTGCTGTATCCCAGCCTTTCCCCGTAGCCATCAATTAAAAAGAAAATAAATTAATTTTTCAGTAGATATACTTGAATGTATTTTACCTGGACAATCATGTTATGGGTCCTCATTATTTCAAGGCTTAGGCATACAGCACATTCATATCTATGTTACCCATCCTTCCACCAATATACCTAAACAATGGGCAGCCCTACATCAGTGCCATTTACTAGGATCCAGTGTGGAGTTACCCCAGGAAAAAGCAGAGGTAAAACTGTGTATAAGTGTAAGAAATACAGTATAGGTACCATGCATCTATTCCTATTCTGATATAACCATTTGAGCAATGCAAACAACTCCATATCAAGGCAAGGAACTGTAACAGCACCTACTCCACCTGGAGAGACTAATTTTTATCCACTGTGAACACCAATATAACATACATGCAGGAAACCAGTGTAAGGTACCACAATGCTAATGTGGCATGTGCACAGGCACAGAGACAAATGTGGAAGAATGGGAGAGAGATAAAATGGGAAGACAAGGATTGACCACATTCAACAAGTGTCAGGGACCCCAACATGTCTTCCCTACCAAATACCAGACAAGATCCTCCAGTGTGTGAGGTTATTTAATTTAATACTCCTAAGCAGAGCCACTAGCAAGAGAGCAGGGAAAAGGCCTTGGGGCTAACGCATTTTATCCAGCTGTGAAAAAAAGACTTTAGACACAGCAACAAATGGCTGAAAAGACAGCTGTAAGTGGGGAGAGGAGTCCCCAACAAGTCAAAATGATGCTGAGATTTCTATGTGAAAAAGGAACAGAGCTTACTGATGAGAGAATCCCAGAATAAAGTTTCAAAGGAAATTCTTGTTTGCATGTATGCATAAGAGAGCTTATTGGCACATGCCTGGCACTGGACTATGCCAGCAGCATTACTTTCAGTTTAGGAGGCACTGCACACAGAGTAGGGGCAGTGCCTCTCAGCACAGCACTCCTTAGCACCAAGCTGGGGCGGCATACACACAGATATTGCTGCAGCGAAGCTGAACAAAGATTATCTATTATACACATAGCATAGATCAACTCCCTGGGGATTTTAGGCCTGATAAAAACAAATAATGATGATGTCAAACTGAGCCGTAACCTATCTGTGCAGCAGGAAGCAACATTATGCAAGATTCAGAAGTGATGAGCTGTTAAAGGCAAGTGATAAAAATCATTTGACATCACTTGTTCTCCCATAACTTTTGCTGGAAACTGATTTATAGCTAAAAACAAAATGAATATTCCAGGCCATAACAATGCCCCTCCTTTTATAGTACCTGCATGCAGATGAGGAAGTACAAAAACACACAGGGTAGTTCATAAAGCTTTGTATAGTACTGCCTCCACAGAACCAAACAATCTTTCAAAGCAAGTCACAGGGTTAAAAGGATGCACAACTAAAAAAACCCCACAGCTCAGAGACTGAAGTGTCTTCCTTCTGCTGATCTATGAAAATAGCAGCAAAGCACAGTTGTTCAGGAATTACAGGAAAGAAAGAGACTTCAATTAATCCTCCAGGTGCATTTGGATCAAAGCATTTATTTCCAGGGCAGAGTACATTCACACTGTAATCCTCCCCAAGGCTCTTGCCAGGGACTAACATTTAACCGCTGCTGGAAAATCCACAGGAATCCTGTTAACTGACACTGGTCTAAGACAGCTCTTATCTCTTGTGCCCCAGTCCACCGCTCATTGGCCACTGCAGCCATTTCGGGGCAGCGTTGGCCCCAAATATAACAGACACTGAAGAATCACACACATGAATCAAATCCACACCGTGAACGCCCAGCAAGGGAAGGGAAAGGCTGTCATTTCAATAAATAAGGAACAGGCTGGTACTTTAAAGATATCAGATTCCTTTTTAAATGAGAAAAAATAGAGGTACCTTGACACTTACAGCTCCCTTCCCAAAGGGCCTGAAATGTTGAATCAAAAAATGATCAAAGATACCAGGAAAACTCTAATCGGCTGAAACAGCATGGGCCTCACTTTGAACAGTCTTAAATGGCAAAAATGCTTGTATCAGTTTGTCTGGAACTGCAGTGAATATCCCCTTTTTTGAGTCAATTTGCTGAATGGGAAAAAAAATCTAAAGGGGCAAAAAAAATCCCAAGCTTGTTCCAGATGTAAAATCTGCAAAATGATTTACCATAAAAAATGGACATCACTGAATTCAAAGCAATTGTGCATCCAATCAGGAATAGTAAAGAATCTTTTACTAGGTTGTCTAGAAGCTAACTTTTGCTCTGGGGATCTACATATGGATAACATTTATTTCTTCTCTACAGAAAATCAGCAGTAAGGAGGCCTGGAAGGTCAGGGAAAAGAGTGCCTGGGCTCTGAGTGACTGAGCTAAACATAACTAGGTTGCAAAACCTTCGGTCCTCTACCACCATGGGAGGCAGCCAGAAATGAGAGTAGAGTCCAATTTTACTCTTAGGTAGCCACTGTAAAGCAGGAGTTACTCTACTGAGTCTTCAGATTAACAGTAAAATTTGGTCCTGAGTCTACGTTTGAATGATTTTTCTCTCCCACACACTGCTCTCTTTTATTCTGCATGGCCTGCTAGCACATTATCAGTGTTAGAGGGAACAGAACTCCTAAGAGGCCAGTTTGGGTCTCACTCTTTTTTCTGCCCTTCCTCCCCTTTGCAATTGTGCTGTAAAAGGCATGGTGCTAGTCAATAAAAGGTCAAGCTCCTTGCTCAAAGCGATGATATGAAACCATGACACCAGCTTGGTTTCGCCTTTAATGAATTACATAGGCTATATGTTGAGACAACTGCACAGAAGGGTTAAAATGCAGAGCGATAAGTCAAGTCACATGGTTACCATATTTTGCTTGTTTTGAAGTAAGGTTTTCCATCTGTCTGGGACAAGCTGTTCTTTCTCCGAGTGGGAGGATCACACAAGTTCTTGGTCAATCACCCTTTACCAGTTCAATGGCTGCTTTTCTGGGATTGAAAGGACTCAACAGTATTATTCAGGCTTCCAGGATTGTAAACTCTTTGTCAGTCTTGTGGATGAGAGACATTCCTTAAATGAAGGATAGATCCATTGTGCAATATTGCATTATTTCAGACACATTCACCCGGTTCCAGTCTGAGCACAGGTAGAATTGCAAAGTCACTAAATGTTCACTAGTCCTACTTCTGAACCAGCTTTTCTTTCTTTCTTCTGCAGTGGCCCTGTAGATTTGAGAAATGTGGAGACAAAAACACTTTGTGCTAAATACATCCCTGGCATAACTCCATTCTCTTTAATAGAGTTGCACCAAGGGTGAATTTGACCTAATCTCTTTTCATTAGGCTTGCAGCAAGCACAAGTACTAAGCCATACTCCTCCAAATGTATTCAATTTATTAAGCAGAATTCTTCAGAGTAGGACTATACACAGTTACTGCACACTTACAGTAAGAAAAAGCAGAAAGAAAAAGGCAGATGTACCAAAAAATAAACTAGGGAAGCAGAGCTCTATAGAAACATGAGGCAGCAATTCCAGCAGGGTATCATGGCACCTAAATTCTGTTCTTTTTTGTGCCATTGTCTCCGATCTTGAGTAAGTAATTCAGGGCTATGGTCTCAAACATAGTGAGGCATTGCAACATTTAGTGTTGCAAAGCTTAACTCCTGGACCTCCTGTCATCTACAGAACTCCTCAGCCCCGAGTTAGTTCCCCAGACACTA